>CM031600.1:46733794-46771294 GCA_018398815.1 Conus ventricosus | reverse complement strand
ACCACCGAAAAGTGAGAAAAGTGATTGACTTTAAAACTTTAGATTGGATTGGCGACAACTGTAGTGTGTCGACATATTTCTGCTGTGCGCGTGTTAATATTTAAAACAAGTGTTTCAAAAATCAAAAACAAAGAAGCAGTCGTGGGCATCCTTTGTTAAAGAAAAATGTCTTATTCATGATTCATAAGCAAGAAGGATGATTCTGCTGTCAAACGCCTTTTACCACTTTCCTAGGTTTCATAAACTGGAATGAGTTTTGATGATTTACTGAACAAACGACATAAAATTCCAACCTACATGTTTGAGAATGAAGAATTTAGAAAGTTCTGGCAATCTGAAGTCTGATTGCTTTCAAGTCTGGTGGGCTGACAAAACCGTTCGGATTCGAACGGTTTTCTAAAAATAGATCTTACGTCACCTGCTTTCAAGTCTGGTGGACTGACAAAAACCGTTCTGATCCAAACGGTTTTCTAAAAATAGATCTTACGTTACCTGCTTTCAAAGGGGGATAACTCCTGCGCACCTCCACCCTACGCACGCACGTCCCCACCCCCACCCCACGCACGCACACCCCCACCCCTCCCTACCCCCCCACCCCCACCCCACGCATGCACACCCCCCACCCCCACCCCACGCATGCACACACTTAAGTCACTTTTAAGTTCTTAACTTAAGTCACCTCAAGTCACCCCAAGTTCTTAATTAAGTTCTTAATTAAGTTCTTAATTAAGTTCTTAATTAAGTTTACTTCAAGTTCTTAATAAGTTCTTGATCAAGTAACTTCTAAGTTCTTACACAAGTTAGCCTAAGATCATAACTAAGTCATCCTTTAAGTACAACCAAGTTCTTATTCAAGTTATCTTATAATTATCAAAAAACAATACAATCTATGTTTTTATCTTAAATAGTAGATGTCTAATATAGTACACACACGCCTCAAAAAACGCGTCATCGTTGAGGATGTTTTGCTTAACGCCCTTGGTGTGAGATCGGTCAGCATAGATCTTAATGAAGTTCTTACACCCTAAGCAACCGCATTGATTACAATTCTGGTCTATGGAAATGTCTTTTATAGACTCCATGTCTTTATTTATTGACTCCATCATTTTAAACAAATAATAATACGCCATGTTCTATTTTTATCAAAAAAATTTAAATTTAAGTTCTTAAAATATTATTGCATTTTAAATGGATCAAAATGATTTTTTGTTATTGGCGGTGCTGGCGTGCTGTTGTCTTCTGTATTTAATGGTTCAGATTTTTTTGACTGCTTTTGTTTTTGTTGCCATCTTTATATATTTTATAACCGTAATAACTGCCCCCAGCAGCAGCAAGGGCGCCAAAAATGGCAACAGTTTTAAGTTCAATATTCCATGAAGACTTTGGTGCCCTTAAATTAACTTGCTCTTGTTTTGGAGCTGGCATTGGATCAACTGTTGGCGTTGGCGGTGTTATGTTTTCATGATGAGTTATATTCTGTGATTGTAACTTTAATTTTCTTTGTCTGTTTAACTCTGCTACTCTTTTTCCTGCTGCAACACGCCCAGGATGCTTTAGCTTTTCACTCGTCACTTTCTCGACTTGATTCAGTGTTTTCTGATTCAATGTTTCCTGATTCTGCTGATTTTCCGACTCGTTCATTTTGAAGGGAAATAAAATCTATATGATTAAAATTAATCCCATGATTAACGGCGATAACAATGTTCCAAATCTGTAATATAGATCACAGCTTAGAGACTCTAATGACTTTGTTAAAACTGGATCCTGCGTTAAATCATACATAAAATCTTGTTCAGAATCAATGGGAGCAAATCTACTGACTAGTTTAGTGTACAAACTAAGAATTGTTTGTCCTACACTTTTTACCATTCTCGACCCCAGCTGCGCTTCATACCTGTTATGATACTTTATAATGTCTTGCGGCGACATCTGTTGAATCTGTTCTATGCTGAATTCAGTTCCGAGGAACTGTTTTGTTTTCCCACATGCTGCCAAAGAATACAACCTTTCCTTTTGGGCATAATAGCTTGGTCATCAACTTCATTTGTAAGTCCAAGACAGTGTAGGCCGCTCTGTAGCTCTAGCAGATCATCGCTGTTCATGTTTTTTATTAATTATAATTATTTTATTTTTAAAATGAGCACAGAAAAAACTATTGCCAACCTCGTATACCATTCTGCCGTTATTGGAGGTCTAAGTGTAGGATACACGATGCTTGGTAAAAGCCTGTTAAAAATAAAACCGGCAGATCTTGGCAAACTAGACTTTGAGGATTTAGCAAAGCTAATCGCTATTATTGCAGCTTCATTTGCTACGAAAGATTTTCTAGTTAAGCAAGGAATAATTCCAGAGAATATAAATATGTAAAAAAATACATTTATAAAAAATGGCTTCACTCGTAATGATGATAGGCGGCGCTGTGGTGAATGCGCTTGCTTTTAGCGGAAGTAATTACGCGTTTAGTAAACTACGGGATGACGACGAGAGAAAAAGATATAACAAAGCTGTGGAGCAACTAGCTGCAGCACAAGATCGCTATGAAAAGCAGAGAATTGAGCAGTTAGATTTTATTAACGACACGCTGAAAAAACAGGGTCATGCAGCTTACACATTTAAAGACGTTGATCAAGCAATAAAAGAATATTATCTAGTAACGGGCAAACCAATCCAGACATTGCCCCACCAAAATTCAGCAACTTTTATCAACCATCAGAAAAACAAAAGATGCAAGAAATCGCGTTTATTGTCGTTGGTATGACTGTTGTCTATTTTGTTGCGCATAATATCAGCTGAATAAAAAATGAACAAAATCTATTATTCACCAAAAGGATATTGGAAGGGAATAACGCAATCAAAAAGCTAAAGCCAAGCAGCGGGGGTCAGTGAACAAACAGCGAAGGAATGGTTATCTAAACAAGCGATTTGGCAAATTTATTTACCTGCACCTAGACGAATACAGAGACCACACTTTGTCAATACAACTCCAAACGACACCCATCAAATGGACCTTCTATATTTACCCTCTGATACGATTAGACGAAAAAGATTTAAGTACGCACTCACAGTCATTGACATAGCTTCAAGATACAAAGATGCGGAACCATTAACACAAAAGAGTGCTTCTGCTGTTGCTGTTGCCATACAGCTGATATACCAACGAGGCCCCTTAACTTATCCTCGCATGATTCAAGTCGATGACGGAAAAGAATTTAAAGGCCAAGTGAATCAATTATTGTTGAAACATAGAGTTACCATTAAAAGAGGCATTCCAGGAGTTCACAGATCACAGGCTTTGGTTGAAAACTTTAACAAACAGTTAGCTGAAAGACTTTTCTCCTACCAGTATCACAGAGAGCTTATTGACAATTCTCGCATCACAGAATGGATTAGAAGACTGCCCTCAGTTTTGCGCGCAATGAAAATGAAGAATTTAAAGGGCTAAAACCAGTACAAGCAATCAAAAGAAAAACAATAAATGTTGCTGAAGGAGAGTCTTCATCCAGCAAACTATTACCGTTTGGTTTGAAAGTAAGGTACCTTTATTTACCGGGAGAAGCAGAAGGGGACACTCGCATCAGGGCAACCGATCCAGTTTGGAGCGTTGATCCATATGAAATAAAAAGAATTGTAAAGATGAATCCGCCCGTGTATTATTTACGAGAAACTGACACAACAAAACAACCGGCTCCTCAAAGATCTTTTGTGAAAGAAGAACTGCAGATAATCCCACCAGACACAGTTCCGCTTTAATTAATTTTAAATTTACATAAATATATTTAAGTCTAAAATGGAAGCTCAGAAGGAAGCGCAGAACGAAACAGGTATGATAAAGAAAGAGACCGCAGAATTGATACAGGAATCATTTGAAAAAAATTCTGCTATTAGGGGAAATTTTACGAAGATTAATCAAACCATGATAAACCATCTAGATCACATAAAATCCAAAATCCCAAATTGGGAAAAAGGATATCTTGAAATAATAGAAAAAATTCAAGCACATCAACAAACATAAGAAAAGATTTAGATAAATTTGGGATGATGCAAATAATTAGTCTTGCTTTTAAAGATGATTGAAAAAATATAAACCCCCTGTTTTATGCGGTTCTATAATGTCCATATGCATATGAAAACTCTGGATAAACAAACACACGTTTTGTGTTTTGTTCTATCAATGACTTCTTTGTTACAACAGTTTGTGTTGATCTCATGTAGATCAGATCGCAGTTTTACGTTCCCATATGAAAAGCCCTTATTGTCAAACAATGCTTCTTTGTAGTTGTCATGTGATATGTTTGACTGCACAACACTGCGAATATTCTTTTGCTTTTTTGATAGTTTTCCTCCTGGCTCGAAATACTGTAACATTTTCGACCTTAACCCCACATACTCCTTGATCACCTTTCCAGATAATTCATCCTTCATCTTTCCTAAAACCTTCTGTAAGTAATTGAATGCAAAGGCAAAATCTTTAGGATAATCAGATGTGTCGTACCATCCTGCGTGCCCTTTCGCTACTTCTATTTCCATGTCTTTATAAAAGTCCTTCAGTAGGGATATCATAACAAAACTGTCTGTATCTGTGTAAAGTACTCTGGACTCTGGATACGAGGCTTAAAGTAGTCATAAAGAAATTCTAGCATCAAAAGCTTTGATAATTCTAAAACATAACCCAATAAATACAGGTTTACCAATTTGACTTCTTTTTTCATCATTATGCCAAAAAGCGATCATGAAATCTTCTGAAGTCCTGTAATTGGTTTAGAAGTCAGCTTAATTGCTTCGTTCTCTTTGGACCAATCTAACATCTTTGCGCTGTGCGGATTTTCCATAGTCTTTCCAAACAGCTGTTGTTCATCAGCTTGAAAAACTCTTTTTCTGAAGCATCGGGGATTTAGTTCTAAGATCAGTGTTCTTCATGATGTATGGTTTCATAAACTGTTCTTGATCAAAAGCAATTAAAACGATGAACAGCTGTCAACTTAAAACCCGTGCTTAAATAAAATTGTAGAAGCCCTGTAATAAACAGACATAATTTTTTTACCTCGAAGATTAGGCACAAGTTTAAGGCGGCTCTCTTGGATTCATCTTTAGGCTTTCTGCTGCTAATGGATAGTCATTATCCCAGGTTCAGGAGTTCATGAGGATATTCTAAGTCAACTTCTAGAATGAAACCACGCTGGACCCGCGTCAAACTGCCACCACTTTAATGCCTTTTGAATATTTTTCGGATCCCGCCTGTGTACATTTTAAAGTTACTAATGGAAGCGATTGCGCCATTGCCCAACCAACAGATTTTTTGCGTCTAAATACATGAATAGTTAGACTTTTTACTTGGGTCATAATCGCCAAGTTTTTGTTGTTTGCTTTAACAGTAATATGGCGACGCCATACTAATTCCTCCACGCAATCCGTTTTTCAATCATCTGAATCTTTGGGTAGGTCAGACAATAAATCAATCTGTACTCCAGAAAAACTTTAAGAAAGCTCCCAACTCATCCCGGGCGCAGAAATGTAATGCGCAGGATCCAGGCTGTAATGTTTCATGCAGGTCTTCCTATAATTTTCAAGACGTCCGCCAACAACTACATCGCCATCAATATAAAATCATGATAGTCTCCCATTTTTTTAAACACTCTAACTTTTGCCACGCATCTTAGCATGCTGGTAATCGGAATCACTGATGTCCTTCCTCTAAGACTAGAAAAGAACGCGCCTTTAGGAGGAATGTATCTTCGTAAAAAACCTTCCCCAACTGTTCATGTACTCAAAAGGGGTAAACGCCCTTTCTAACGAGAGTTGGGTCAAAATATTCTTCCGTTATTGGGCAGGACTTAAGGACATAGCCAACGACTCTAACGAACCCATCATGTGCTGCATAGAGTCATAAAAAGACATGTTTTTTTAAAGTGAAACACATTACTTTCTGATGACTGTGCAATGCATGTTATCCTGAAGGCGTCGTCTACTGCTTTCATTATAAGAGAGAGTCGAAACCCCTCGCAAGTTGTGAAAGAATACAGGCACTTCCATGTCTTTGGTTCAAACTTTAGTTGAAGATTGCTTTTAAACTGTGTGCTGCTCCTCTGAACTTCCCACTAATGTGATCATGGTCTTTTACTGTGGGATTTTTGCTTCCTAAACTGAGTTTCTAAACCAAAAATCCAACAATGTGTGGCTGATCATACTGTTTTTGGGTCTTTGGGGCGACATTATGATTTCAGATAAATTCAGATTATTAGAACAGCATTACCACTTGCTGCATGCGTTTTAAGAATATTCGCAGCATTAGCCCTCTATATAATTCTGGTGCTGAATGAACGCCACCGACCTGACAATAATGAAGGCAATGAACAAATCTGATGATTACTCATTAAGAAGTGTTTTCGAAGTTTTTGTGGCGCTGGCCCTTCATAAGGAACAATAAGCGATTCGAAGTCTGCGAAAAACAATGTAGGGAAATTTTGCATTTTTTTTTTTTTCCAGTTCTAAAACTAATTTTACTCCCTTTCTGGGGGCGAAAATTAGTTCCGTATTACATCAACGGGGCTGCTACAATGTTTCTTATGTTCAAATTGGGCAGCTTTAATCGGAGGGAATTCTTGTTAAACATTTTCTACAGAATTCTTGTTTGCTATGTTTTTTTGTAGTAATGCTAACAGTCTACTCATTGTGTGTATCAATGCGAAATGTTAGCGGTGAAAACATCAGCAGTAAGTCAACAGATTTTTTGCCTGGATCGCCAATCGTGGGCTGTCTTAGACACTTAATGCTGTAGATTTGTTTCCTCATCCCAATGTGTAACATTAACAGTTATGGTTTTTTTGTTCTTCAAACTGATCAAGGGAATCCGCGCTAACAGAAAGGATATTCCATCAATTTTAAGATCATTAATGTAATCCCAATAGTTAGACAACTCTCTCGCGTTTTTGGGGATAAAAATGCACCTTGCGAAACACACCACATAAAACATTTGTTGTCGTCTGATTCTTTATGTTTAGAACTGCTCTTTTGCAACAAAAGCGAGGTAGTTGGAATGTAAGCCCCTCCTACAATGGGCGCATACTTACCTGTTTTAATCTGATCTCTAAGACTTCGCCCTCTGACCAACCAGAGCCTCTCTTTTTGGGCTTCTTCAGCGGCCACATCAAACTGTGTAAGCATTCGTCTCCCCAACCAGGTGTTAAGTCATTATGAGAAAGAATAGTCTGTTTTTAGTCGAAGACCCAGACTTCTAGATTTCTTCACTTATTGTTACATAGTCAATTAAAACAGCTAACATTATTTTAAACTGGGGGTCATTGTTAGTTTACCGAACTTGAAAATAGCATGAGCAACACTTGCCCTACCTTGGGCTGATCATGACTTCAAAATAAATATCATTCAGGCCTTGATAAATCTTCTGCATTGCTTCAAACAATTCTCTGGACCTTCATAAATTTTATCCATGCGAGTTTTCTTTTCTAACTTCAAAATATTTATTTAATAAAATAATTTTAATATGATGGTCTTTTTTGGTTTAGACTCATAAATAAAGTATAAAACACCCTTTGGCGTTGTTAATGTGAGCTGTTTAGAGCAGAGTTTAATGTTTCGTTTACTTTTTTTAAGCATTCCTTTTTATCTGCTCGGGTCTGGCTGTTGAGAAAAACTTGTCCTCGCCTTTCTTTGAAAAACAAACTTTTGTTTTTTGTAGTCATCAAATGGTGTAAACGATTAAATTCTTCATCCGTGATGTTTTGAGTCAGCTAGTGCTTTATTTATAATCACTTAAAGGAACTAAGTTTACTGTATTAGTGAACCATAGCTGTGTGCTTTTGGAGTTTAGTTTTTATTTTTTGCTAGCAGCACCTACGCTAATGAGCACAGCCGAGAGCTAAAGACAAACCGCCAAGAGGTAAAGCTGCGGGGGCCCCTGCCTGAGGCGTAAAAACCCAAACACTCGTTCCTGCTGATGCGGCGCTTATATTTGATGCTCCAGTATTAACATATGTAACAGCATTAAAGGCAGCAGAATCCTTCGTTTGTTTTGCTGTATTTAAAAGGTCCGCTCTATTTTGTTGCATTTGTGTAATGGTTTTTAATCAAAGGTTTTTATGCCGGGGTTCTACTATCTCTTCCTTGGCGACTCGGCGCGTAGCACATTTGGATAAACTTGAACAGTAAATGCTTTTTAAATGAAAAAATAATTTAGTATTCATTGGTCTAATCTGTTCTTTGAAATATTCAGCTGTGTATCAATTAATAAAAACAAATGTACATTAAGTGGTTATGGGCTTTTTTTTCTTCTCATTTGAATGTTACGTCTTTAACCGTTCTCCCACTTCCATGCAACTGATTATCCTCTGTTCCCTTAGTCATCCATAAACCGTATTTTGATGTTAAATAATCGTCAAGCCTAACACTGTGAAGGTGTAGATCTTTAGACGCAAGGTCTGCTGTTGGACTTCTACCCCTCCCACCCCCAAACAATTTTCTTATTTCGTCAAAAGATGATAAGGTCTAGTCCGCTAGCATAGATTGGTTAGGACTGCCGTCAATTGAACATTGCACCTTTCGTTTTTTTTGGATTAAAAAACTTTTCACTTCTCTTGCAAATGTTTCTTCATCTTCACACAGCAATAAAATACCTTTAAGCGATTTTGCTGTGACACTAAGATTAAAATTCCATATAGCGTCTGCCCTGCTTTAGGAAATGTTGAAATGATGACGCACTTTTTCGTAAAAATATACTATTGTGACTCATATTGTTGCCCAATCAGCCTTGCAAAATTAGAGTTGCTAACAACATCAAACTCTAACGAGATGTCAGAAATGCGTACTTTGCTTCGGTGTCTGTTGATCTGAAACACGTTTGTATCTTTAAAAAGTTAGTTCGTATACAATCGTCTTTTAAAAATGCCCCTTGAAGGTTGGGCATGCGTTTTTAACAACTCAAAATCTAAAGGAATGGAAAAGCGATTTCCAAACGCATAATTTACCAGCTAAAGCCTTTTTGCTGCCTTTAGCACCTGAGGCGAGTTTCGGCGCCTATTCTAAGTTTTAGTGCTTCTCATTGCCAATTCCTTGAAACGCAAGATCTTCCCTTTAAATTGGCGGTTAGCCATAGATCAGAATGGGTTAAAAATATGTCTGCATTGGTAAAGAAAATACTTCTTCCCCTCAAGTTTTATAGAAATTTTTTTTAACGATTGCCCGTCCCAAATTTGACAACTGTTCTGGTTGGGTCTGTTGTTGAAGCGAGTTCTATTTTGAAAGTAAAACCGTGCAGAGCCTGGCACAATCAAATCATTCCGCCCTAGGTCTGGAAATTTAACAGTAAGAATTTGATCTGCATCAATAGTAGATGGGTTATTTGGAACAGTAATATTCCGTTTATTTCCCTTCACGCCATGGGTTCTTTCACTTTCTATTCGGTCAAGAATCGACCATATACTTGTGACATTTTTATTAAAACAAAATAAAAAGTTAATTATTTAAACATGGCAGGCATTGGAGGGAAGAAATTTTTATATTCGGATGCTGAAGATGCCACGGATGAAAGGACTCCTTTAACACAGCATCGCTCGGAGATCTCATTGGAGGGTGAAATAGCTTTAAGGGGACAAAGGGGTGAATTAACAAAAGTAAAGTCAGATCAATATACCAAAGTTTAGAACAGAACCTCCTAAACATATACCCTGATGATTTGAACTAAAAGATAACCATTTGTATTTTAGAAACGACAAAGGAGAACGTGTTCCGCTTACGTATAAACAAACTCATCAAAGTTTGTAAGCATGGGTACAATTATTCAAAAGCTTTGTGCGAGCGAGCGGGATCGCCTTGGCTTTAACTAAACCAAAATTTGATGTGGAACAGTTGCTAAACTTCAAAACAAAACAACAAAAACTCCCAACAGAACCCCCAAAATATAGAACTTCCCAAAAAATTTGGGCAAACATTAGACGAAACAATAAATACAATAGAAGAAATCACTGAAGAAGAAGAAACAGCATTTAAAAAAAATAGATGATCCCCCGCTACAAAAATAACAGCCATTAAACTGATTTAAAAATAACCAAGATGAATTAAAAAAATATTTAGCAGAACTGGATGAACTAAATGAGCAAATAGAAAAAGAGAAAAAAAAAACTCGCTGAGGCTGACGAAGCCAACTTAGGGCGCGATGTTAAAGAAGGAATAAAACAAAGACAAAAGAGCTTAGTAAACAAAGATCAGCAATAATACAAGATTGTCTACTACCCAAAACAAATTCCAACTCAAGTGAGCAGAATAAAGAAACTATCCGAAGAATTTTATATGAAAACACAACGCTAGCAGAAAAGAATAAGAACACTTTTAGAGAGCAAGGAGTCACATTAGCAAGCGTTATAACGGCCTTAGGGTTTGCAATAAGTACACTGGTGATGGCTATTACAGGCGTGGTGGGGGGCAAAGTTCAGTGCCTCCATCGCCATCTCCTGATAAATCATGGGTAAAAAAACAACTTGAACATCTTTCAAGTTTATTAAAAAAATTAGCTGGTAAAGCTATAACTCTTTACCCGTATATTAGGGAGTGTTAATAGCTGCTTTTGTCTACTGCAAGCAAAGTAGTTGGCTTTATGGCTGAGCACTTATGGGGATTATTTCTCTTAATAGTTGGGTTACTATTTAGTAAGATAAAGACCAAGTAATCCAAGGGCCCGTTAATCCAAAAACAATGCTGTCTTTTTCATATTCATGGTCATCGGGGAACAAAGTCCACGCTTCAACAGTCTTTGGGGTTTGAACCTCGGGGATTGGATGACTTATTCTTGGTGTTTTTTTTAATGTTTGTAATATTACTGGGTCAATATTATATCGTTTTCCCAACCTTCTGTTCATTACCTGCTACAAGGATTCATTGTTGTAGTTTATTATTGTTCCTACCGGAGTCTAAGGCAGAAGGCAGCATGTATAAACCATGCCAACACAAAGTCACTTTCGATCTTGCGTATTGTAAAACAATTTTTGGGACCTTTTTATACTTGAAGGGAAATCAACTGTAGAATTAATGGCGTCCTCTAAATTGCTAATATTGTTTTTGTGCATCAAGGCCAGTAGAAGAATCATTATGCTCGATCTCGCTTGTGCTTGCGCACCTAGCAAACACCAAACGAAGTACGAATAGAGTCCGTTATTCGTTCTATTCCCGCTTTAGTTAAGCCCTCAGATAAAGTCTAAGATAAATGTTTCCATGCTTTTTATGCTCTTGCTCTATGGGCCCAAGGTGAACACCTGTGCCTGAAGAGAAAGATGTTAAAAGGGGGATTCCAGTCATAGTTATATTTTCTGTGCGCGCCCCAATAATAAAGGGGTGCCTAAGCCATGATTAAGATCCGACTTTTGTCTAAAGTCTGTCTTAAACATTAATATTGAATTCGTTACAGATTCTTTCAAAAGCCTTCATGTCTATTCTGTTGCTGAATGGATTAAACGTTTTTCATTTGGGAATGGGGCTCGCATTCAGTCAAAATACGTCTGAAGGTGTAATAAAAATGAAATCTATACACTGACCTCACCAAAGGATCAGGATATTTAAATGATTAGCAACGACACTCCACACCCAGTTGTTGCAAAAAAACACAGCAAAGTTTAACTGGTTCTGATAAAACCGCATCGGGTGACTAAACCACACTTTTGCGATGTATCTTTTTTAATAGGGGTTAAGATTCTGTTAATGGAGTACTCACCTTACTTGAAAGGCAACAGACTGAGTCACAGAAATGTCGAGGGTGTCGGTTGCTATAATTTTAAGATGGTAGTGCGCCCAACAAATATTTTGCTTTAGATTATATTTGAACGCACTCATTTTTATTTTCGTTAAAAAATGTTTGAAAAAATAACAACCCAAACAGCCCTTCGTTTTAGAACATGCATTGAGAACGATTGCGGAACCAAAATGGTCGCACTCCATGAAATATTCTACAAAGTCAAATGGTTTAATATAACTGAAGCCAAGGGGAATAATAAGATTACAAAATATGAAAGGAGAACAAACAAGTAAAAAAAGTTAACAATACCTGATGGTTATACGGGTTTTGCTCACTAAAAGAAGCAATGAGTAAATTAGACATTAAATTTTAAAATTAACAATGCAAATCTAAAAACAATATAACATCAAACCTGAAGAAGCAAAATACGATTTTGATAGAGAGCTAGCTAAAATGCTAGGCTTACAACAGCAATCTACCCCTTCATAGTTTAGTGTTTCGCCAGATGAAACTACGTTTGAGGGGAAAGTCCGCTCAATCTTGCATTACATTCATACCTATGTTCATTTGGACGAGCAAGCACTAATGAAAACTTATATGATGGAAGGGCCTCAACTGTTTTAAGAGCTCTTCCATCTGGAAAGCTGCATATTGCGATTATGAAATTAAAACAATCCCTAATTTACAGTTTAAAAGATTTGTTTGGTGGGAACGTCGGATCATTTCGTATAAAAATCACAGACAAAACGGGGAAAGTCTAAAATGTGAAAAACCTACACATTGTTTGGAAATAAAAAATAAACTGTACTAAAAAATGTCGCGGGGCCAGAAGAACCGGGAGTTACATTAATAATAATAATAATAATGGGGCATTTCTTGCGCCTAATCTTTAAAAACCCTAAGCGCTTACAAAAAGAATAAAGAATAAATAAATCAAGAGAAGCAACCAATATATAAACAACAAAAGGCAATCTTCCAAACACACACCACAACATTTTTACATGCTTAAGCTGAGCACACAAACACACACACACACACACAACACACACACACACACACACACACACACAACTCGCAGCAACCACCAAACAAAACACACCACACACGCCAGGTGAAGGGTACATCATTTTGCTTTCGACAGAAGGAGGGAAGGGGCAGACTGGAAAGGGTAGTCCTAAGAGAAACTTGAAGGAAGAGAGGAAGTCGCAGAGCGGAGAGATAAAGGAGTTATTCCAACAACAGGGGGGCCCGAAAAGAGAATGAACGTTTACCGAGGGTCCTAGTGCGGAAGCGAGGAATTTGGAGAAGAGAAGTGTCAGAGGAAGAACGTAGCTGTCTAAGAGGTTTGTAGGGATTCAGAAGATCACAAGATAGGATGGGGCTAAACCACTGAGAGAAATTTTTTGGCAGAGCAAAGAAAGCTTGTATTCAATTCTTTGCCTATGGGAGCCAGTGGAGAAAGTCGAGTAGGGAGCCGAGTGAGAAAAATTTGGGGCGTTTCAATACTAGTCGGGGAGCACTGTTTTGAATTCTCTGCAATTTGCCAAGAAGATTCTGTGGCAACCTGCAAGAAGAAATTACAGTAATCCAAACGAGAAAGAACAAAAGCAGAAATGAGAGATTTGGGGGCATCATCCGAAAGAAGATGACGAACCAGAAGAAATACGGCGAAGTTCCAGATAGCAAGCACGACACGGAGGGAAAATTTTACTTTGAAAGGATAGAGTTTGGTCCAGTGTGACCCCAAGATTACGGACATGAAGAAGTCCGAATGACTGAATTATCTAGTTGGACAGATGAGGGAAAGCAGTTTGTAGACAATAAACTTTTTGATGCTATGAAAATCAGTTCGGTCTTGTCGTTGTTCATTGAAGTTTGTTGTCAATCATCCAAGCTTTATATCAGAAAAAAAATGCCTGAGTTCGTTCAATGATAGAGGGGCTGAGAAATATCGTCAGAGGTGTAGATTGGTTGTCGTCAGAGAAACAGTGGTGGGGGATGCCGTGATGAGTGACAATGTCAGAGATAGGGTGTGTATAAAGAACGAAGAGAATGGGGGCCCCAAAACTGAGCCCGGGGGACTCCATACTCCAAGTCAGCTGACTGAGAAGAGAACCATTCACAGAGACAGTCTGAGTGCGACCACAAAGATAGGATCTAAACCAGAAAGAGCTGTGGGCCCGAGATGCCAAATGTAAGCTCAAGCCTAGACAAAGGGTACTGTGATCTATAGTGTCAAAACGGGAGACAGGTCTAACAAGGACAGCAAGAGACTTTACCATCGTCAAAGCAAGAAAGTCGTACAATTTTGAGGAGAGCGGTTTCTGTGCAAAGGCCAGCCCGATAGGCAGATTTCAAAAGGAAAAGAGAAGATTGTTAGCCAAGGGTGTCATGAAGTTGAGAAGAGCAATCTTTTCAATTATCTTCGACAGAAAAGGGTAAGTTGGAAACAGGACGATAGTTTTTCAAAATCTCAATCAAGGGGGGTTTCTTTAGCAGGGTCGAATAACGAGTGTTTTAGTTCAGAGGGGAAACAACCAGAGGTGAGTGAATCAATTTACAATGCAGTGATGAAAGGCATCAAATCATCATTACACCACATAGCAGGGAGGATGGGAGGGGTCAAGCACACAAGTCTTAATGGTAGTATTCTTAATCACATCTCTAACTAATGACTGAGTGACAGGTTCAAAAGAAAAGAGTGGAGTGCCAGAGAAAATGTCAAAGTGGATATCAGGAATAGTTGCTGTCTGAGAGTCTATATTCTCCCGATCGACTCGATTTTGCCGACAAAGAAATCACAAAATTTATGTGGCAGATCAGAGGGACAGACAGAAGATGGAAGAGGTGTATAACTTTAGAATTAAAAGACCTTGCAGACGTTGCAGACTTTGAACAGAATGGTGAGATAGGCACTTTGTATGGGTTTGAGTACACTAAAGATGGTGATTATAAACGCAAAGAGGTTGGCGACAGCAAAAAGTTTCCTAAACTAGAACAGCTGCGCAATCTAGAAGCAAATAATGTTGGCCAGTATGAATATAAAATAGTTCGAAAACCTGACCTCAAATGGCACTTAGAACCATATTTAGAATGGGAAATAAAATTTGAATTCATAAGCCCATTTACATTTTTTAGCCGTCAAAAAAGTTTCAGAAAAGCATTCAACTCTGGCCCTTTACATGTAAGTCTTATGCCGGACGACAATAGTCGGAAAGAGATTGAAATAACGCCGTATGGGAAAAAACAGTACATCCTCCACAGAAAAGAAACGGTTCTAAAGGAAGCTTCTACAAAATTACAGTTCTTTCCACGCACAAAATTAGGAGACACGTTCACAATGATATTTGAAATTTCTGTCTTAAAAGATAAGGCAAGAAATGAGCTGTGGGCGTCAGTGACAATCTTATGAAAGGAATTCTTATTAGCTGGCAAAACTTAGACGTTGAAAAACTTAAAGTTACCATCGTTGTTCTTCACAACGGTGAGGATATTAAGGTCATAACAACCAGCGACAAAATTAATATTAGTCTAAATAGAAACGATCTTACAGGACTAAATTGGATTAATCTTACACATTTAGACCTTATAGGATTTTATTACACTGAACAAGTTTTAACAGAGAGCATGATAAAAACAATAACTGGATTAGATTAAATTCTATTATAAAACTATGGAGCAGTTAAACTTATGACAAAAACCCCTCATTGTTCATTAATTTGTGGACAAACTGGTTGTGGAAAAACAATATTTATCCTCAACCTGTTACAAACAGTTTATCGTTATAATTTTGATCATATTGTGATTTTCTGCCCAACACTAAATGGAACAAAGCATATCATGATAGAAGGTTTATATGGACTGATGATAACATATTTTTTAGTTAATCCTAGCAATAAACTGAGTGAGTGCCTAGAACGCTTTTTTATATTGTTTGAAGGAACGCAAACACTATTTATTATAGATGACTGTTCAGCAGAAAAAGACATAGTTAAAAAGAGAAACACTTTGTCAAAACTAGCCTTTAGCGAAGACATGCTGGAATAAGTGTGTGGATTTTATGCCAAAAATATAACTCGGTTTAAAAGACTTAGAGAACAGTTAAAGACTGTAGTTTTATTTCACATGAAAGACAGAGATGCATTTGATGAATGTTTGCGTGAAAATGATGTTATTGAAAATGATCAAGAAAAACACAGGATTAAACAAAAATTAAAGTCTAAAAAGTTTAGTAAATTAGTATTAAAAACGGATAACCCTACACAGTAATGTTTGTTTGTAGGGCAGTTATTTTTTGGTTATTGAAGTCTTACTTGTCAGAGAACAGGGAAAGGGGCATTCTAGAGTCGCCCGGTCGAAACTGGTTGAGACCGGGGGAGCTTGAATGCCCCTTTCCCTGTTCTCTACACACCTGTCTTGTTGAAGTCTGGATGCAGCTCAAGCCATCTACTTTTCTGCTTCTTCCTGATAATGCTTTTGGTTTCTTCAAAGAAGACTTCCTGCACCAGTTAGGCTGCTGTCCTTCCTTTGCCAGATGGTCACCTTCCTCATTGCCGTAAATGTTGTAGTGTGAGGGCATCCTCTGGATGACGGTCTTCTCAGAGGACTGCAGCAGGAAGGCCAGGGCAGAGACGAGCGAGTTGAGTACCATTTTTCGACTGGTCCTATCTCTTCCTGAGAGCTGTGGCTAGTTACATTCTGCAGCTTTGAATTTTGATCGAGCATTGTAAATATGTTCACGAACATCGTCTTCACTGTGTCCCAGAGAGAGAGAGCGCGCGCGCGCGCGCCGAGAGAGAGAGAGAGAGAGAGAGAGAGAGAGAGAGAGAGAGAGAGAGGTGTGTGTGTTGTGTGTGTGTGTGTGTGTGTGTGTGTGTGTGTGTGTGTTAAAGCAAGAGAGACAGGCCCGGACATCTTCCGGGAACCATACTTGAAACGAAAGAAACAAATAACTATGCAAGGATGATACCAGAAGTGCGCGAAGAAAGACGGAAGGAAAGGGGGGGGGGGGGGGGGGGGGTGGACAAGAAAAAAAGAGGAGCGAGAGAAAGATGGGGTGGGGTGGGTGGGAGAGACACACAGATGTAGTAAAGATGGAGTACAGCGTCGTCTCGCGAACCGGCCTACTCCCTCGAAGGCTATCCTTATAGTTAAAAAGAAGACTACAAGGAGGACACGAGGAAAGCCCTGCAGCAAGACAATCAGTATCAAGGAGGGAGAGAGAGAGAGAGGAGGGGGTAGGCAGAGAGAGTTTCTCTGTGAATAATATGATTCAATGTATAATACTGCGACTCCAAATATACGGGAAACGTTCAAGTACTTGGTTCATTTCTAAAATGATTTATAAGACAGAGCCCGACTCTACGGTACTTGCGTACATCTCAGCCAAGGGAATAACAAAAGATTTTTCCCAGTATTAAAACACGCTTACCATGTATAGTCAAAGTGATTTACCATTGATGGACAACAAAATGCAAGCTTTAATATTTTTTCGTATGATACAAAGCGTCTGGGTTTATATGTGGTCATATTTGGTGTGCTGACACATTCATACTGTTTCAAAAGGACAGGCATGGAGATAGGGCAGCACGAAGAGAGAGAGAGAGAGAGAGAGAGAGAGAGGAGAGAGAGGTGGAGGGGGAGAGAAAGAGAGAGGGAGGGAGGAAACAGCATGAAGAGAGAGAGAGAGAGAGAGAGAGAGAGAGAGAAAGAGAGAGGAGGGAGGAAGGGAGGGGGGATAGAGAGCTGTGGAATTCTTTAATATTTCTTATAGTATCATGTTCGATCAAAGCACCAACAGCCGACGTACAAGTAATTTGCACAGGTGTTATTATTTCAACAATACAGGATATTCACGATTTGCTGAGCCCGTATCATCCATATGAGCGTATATTGTTACAATGTAAGCACACTCAATTGTTTTCTCATGTGCATTTGTTGATTAAAAAAATAATTCGAAGCGATGGTAAGGATTTTGTTTTTTTCGCACATTTTACCAATAAGAATAACATGATTTATCACGTCAATTCCCCGTTGGTTTATATTACGTTGAAATCCAAACAGAGCATCAATTTTAGTTAACACCCACTCCAATCCTGCTAGGTCTGAAAGTTTCAATATGTTTCCGAAATCCATACACTGATGAGCATTGCTGAAAGAAATGTTCAACAAAATCTATTTCGTCTACACAATAATCACGTTTGTTTGTATCCGTAACTTTAATCTTTGCAAAATGATATTAGTTGGATATATATGATGAATAAGTTTCCATTGCAACTCGCATAGACGTATTTCTTAGTCGCTTTTCTCGGTATATCCCACAGTTTCGTTAAAGAAAAATATAAATTTCCTTCGCCAGAAATCACATGCATGTGGCTCTGACATCAAAATTTCATGTTTGGTGCTAAGAACTCTTATTTCTTTCAGTTTTGAATGAAAAATGCTTGCCTCACAGCAAACGACAGTTGTTTTCTTCCCCAGGCAGTGAATCACTTTGGGTCAGTTAATCCATGATTTAGGGATCGCGTTGTAGAGGGCATTATATTCTAGGGTTGTGCTTGCTTTAGATTAATCCAGAATACATGCAGTTTCATCAACATTTAGCAGTCGATGCTCATTTCTGTGACTTGTGTCTCTCATATATTCAATACCATTTTCAACCTATTTCTGGAAACACAACACCTTTTCTTTGTATTTTATAAGATTGTTGTGAAATAACATTTGGCTTTGAGGGCTGATGCGATTTATTTCCTCTATTTGTGTCATATGTTTGTTATTTAGGTAAGTTGTCATGATTCTTTCCAAACATTATTTTGAAGATCAGATCATTGCATTTGCTTTGCTGTTCAGTTTACTGTGAAGATTTTATTACAGTTTTTAAATCGACTGAGATGGCAAGTTGGTATCAAACTCCAATTTTCATTTGGTGATTGAGATAATTTGCCAGCCCATTGTAAGCAAAACATTTTTGGTATTCTTTTACACTATGCTTAGTCCACCGTTACTGTAAATACATTCCATTATTTTTCTTTTTACTTTTTCAAACGCTCTTCGATTACTGTATTTACTTTGCCATAAGACTTTGTATAACAATGTATTTAACTTGTCCAACACCACTTCCGGTATGCCTGTAGACTGCATAATAAATACTACCTGAGAAGTATGAACATTTTTATGACCACTGTTTTACTGTGAATACTTAGGTATCCCTTGCTCTACTTTCTTATTAATATTTGTATTTTATTGATTCTATTGTGTCAGGTTTCTTCAACAGGCCTAGCCATTTTGTCTGTTTGGAAATATATATACTCAGAATTTTAATTTTATCGACTATTGAGAATGGAAGATTTTGTTCATCAAACTGCTTACCAGATTTCAATTCTTTCGTCTTTTCTAAGTTCAATTTCAGTCCAGAAATCATTTCAAACGAATTAAGAATATTACAAGAAATGTTCATGTCTTGTCTACTCTTGAGAAACAATGTGGTGTCATCTGCATCTAGTTTGATTTTCTGATACACATCTCTTTGTCTGTCAGTAGATGGCATTTTTATTCCTTCTGTAGAACTGCTTTTTACCTTGATGGCCAATATTTTCACCGCAAGAATGAATGCAAAGGGAGAAAAAGGACATCCTTGTCTCATCCCACGGTTCAGAAAGCCATCCGCCATAATTTATGTAACTTTGAGACTTACAGGTCAGAACAGATACCCATTTTTGAAAGTTGGGTCCAAACCCAAATATTTCAAATGCATGCAAAATATAGTCTTTGGAAATCGAATCAAACGCCTCCGGAGTAGTCAAGGCCAACTGCTTTACCATTTTCATTCAGATAGTTTACGACATGATCAAGGGATCTTGTAACTGTTGCAATATTTCTCCCCTTGATGTATCCTACTTGATCTTCGTTAACAAGAGTGTTTATGACTTTACCTAATTTTGTCTGTCAGTACTTTAACTAGAATTTTTTCATCTGTTTTTGTTAACGTTATAGGTCTCCAGCTATTTAAATTTTCTCTTTCTAGGTTTTTGCCTTTGTGAAGTAAAGTAATGATGCCTTGTCTCTGCGTGACTGATAATTCTCCTTTTCTATAAGATTTTATGAAGGAAATAGTAACGAGCGGACCTAATTTTCTCCAGAAGAATTTAAAAAATTCTGTCGTCAAACCATCGTTTCCTGGAGCATAACCATTTTTTTCAGAGCATTTGATGTTTCTTGCCAAGTTATCATGCCTTCACATAAAGCAGCTACATTTTCTTTCAATCGAGGCAGATTTACAATGCAAATAGTCATCGGTGTCTTGATTCACATTTTTAAAAAACTATTTCAGATTATATATTGATGTGTAAAAAGAAACCTGTTCCCGTAAGATTTCCTTTTGTTCAGTAATAACTTCACCTAACTCCATTTTCAATCTATTAATAATTCGTTTTTTGTTCCTTGCCTTTTCAAGGCTTAAAAAGCATTTTGTATTTTTTTCACCTTCCTCAATCCATTTGATCCTTTATCTTACTTTCTAGCATTATTTATATCTGTGAGTTCAAATTTGTGCTTTACTCGTAAGTAGTCTGTCTGAAGATTCTTTTTTTGAGGATTTTTTGCCAACATTTGTTCTAGTTCTTGAAGGTTGAGTTGTAGCTTCAGCGATTTGTTCCTGTTCTTACAAGCCAATGTTCTTTTTCCAAATTCAGTATAAAAAAAAATTAAAAAAAAGTTTCTAATATCAACTTTGCATAACTCCCATTCATATCGTTAACGAGCAAGTCATTTTTAATATAACTCTTGTTAAATTTCCAGTAGCCCGGGTCTCTTATAGAGGTTTCCTCGTTAATTTCTAATACCACTGCTTTGTGATCAGTGTGTGGGCTGACTACATGTTCGCAGGAAACACAAAAGGGCAGTAAGTTGTCACTAACAAAGTAATAATCTAAACGACGTGCTATGAACGGAATATGTCTATGCCACGTAGAATATGTCTCCAACGGGTGGTAAATTCTCCAGGCATCGGTAAGACGTAAGTTCGTTACTGTCTGTATTAAGATTTCGACTTCACACGTATCATGAGCACAGCCTGAAATAATATCCAACTTGTTATTTAGGACACATTGAAATCTCGAAGGATAACAAGATCATTGTCTATAAAATCAGACAAAGGTTCAGTCTTTTTTTTTAAATGATAGTTTATCTCTTGATTCATTTGGGGCATATACGTTTGCTACTATAAAGTTGTGTTTTTCATTAGATACAGAGACAACCAATATTCTTTCTTGTGACATGACTAACTTAACCTCACACAGAAAGAAACGTGAGATCAAGATGAGCTCGCCTCTACTTCTGTTTGTACCTTCATTGTAAAATATCTTACCACCCAATTGTTTTTTCCATAATTCAATTTCAGTTTTAGTCACATGGCACTTTTGTAAACATAATACACCATATTGTTTTCTTTTGAAAAGTCTAAAGAGTGAATTCCTTTTTAAGTTTGTTTTGTCAATCCTCTTGCATTGAGTGAAACAATGCGAATTTTGTCCATAAAAAAAAGTGCTAGCACAGAAACATGCTTATTACATTTGAGCACAAAATGCAAACATGTAATATGAATTCACAATACATTCTCATGATCCATTGATCAAAAAGCCAGGTCGTTAACCAAAGATATCCAAATGAAACAGCCCACCTACTGCCCTTGACAGGCAGGCACAGAGTCTGCGGCATGGTCGTCCTTTGTAAGTACAGGACTTACCGAGCACGAGACTTCCCTTCTGGGTCGTTTCTCTGTTCTGTCTCTTGGGCTGTGACGCTGTCTCGATCGGTCGCGCTTTGGAGTATCTGATCTGGTACGAGAGGCCTCTCCAAAACAGAAAACAGCGTTGCTTGACGGGCAGACGTGCGACTTTTTTCAGCCTCACGCCAGACTGACTTGTCCCGGTTGGTCAATCCAAGACAGCCGAGTCGGTGTGAGGACGACAGTTCTCTCACTTCCCTGTGTTGTATTCGACCCGCAGAAGAAGCCGTCAAAACTGCTGACTTCAACAAGCTTTCTCCCTGTGTCGGTGCATTTGTTTTGAGCTGTGAGCCAATAAACACGGGTGGGAGTGTGGGGAATAGATCTTCCGCGGAAATAAAAGTTACAAGAAAGACCAAATCCAGCTGTTCAGCTGTATGTGGTTTGTGCAAGGTCGTCCTAACACAATGATGGCACCTCAACAAATCGAAAACATCGTCACGCCAAATACCACAAGTTTTGCACCTGGCTTTCGCTCGAGATCCTTACATCTTGCTTTCTGCTGATTGATTTCTTCCATCTGTTGGTGTGGTATGTAAATGTCACATGCATCTCCCGTATCTGTGTCATTTTGATCACTAGGGTACTTCTGCGATGAAATCGTGATTCAGGTCTCGGTGACTTGTTCTTTTCCGTTTTCCTTTCTCTTCTCTCGCTTCCCCCATCTTACTATTGACCATCATCCATTTTCTTCTGCCATCTTCTTTCTTTTCCTCGCGCGCGCGGCGCGCGCGCGCGCGTGTGTGTGTATGTGTGTGTGTGTGTGTGTGTGTGTGTGTGTGTGTGTGTGTGTGTGTGTGTGTGTGGTGGGGTCAAGTTAAAAATACCGAAGATTAAAGAAACAGCCTTTACATCTTTCTTTTAATTAATTCTGCTCTCAAAATAAAGGGGAAACGACACAAAATGCGACATTTGGGAAGAAAAAAATCCATGTGAGTACATGGAAAAAGATTGAAGGCTTCCATTTCCATTGTAATTCCATAAATTTCAAATGCATACAGAACAAACACAGCACAACACACACACACACGCGCGCGCGCGCGCGCGGGCGTGCACACACACACACACACACACACACACACACACACACACACACACACACACACACACACACGCACGCACGCACGCGCGCGCGCGCGCGCGCGCGCGCAGAAAAAGAGAGAGAGAGTAAACAAAACGAAGTCCTACTTATCAGACCAGCCGCAGTGGCAAAGTGGTTAGCGTCGCGGACTCCAGGCTAGGAGTCGTGGGTTCGAATCCCATCAGAGTCATGTGGGTATTTCTGCCCCGACCGGCTCCTACCCAGAATTGAGTTTGCTGCGGACTCAGTTGGGAAGACTGGGACCACACAATCGAGTTTCATCCACTTAATGGATGCGTTTCTGAGAGTGTTGCTCTAATTTCCTGACCAACACTGCAGGTGCCTGTATCTCTCGGGCCTGGTTGACGCCGGGATATATTATGAAAGGAAGCGTAGAGTACAGCCCTGTCATGTAGTCTCAGACCGAAATGGAAATCCGTAGCATCATCTTAATCATCCTCATTCTCATCAATCAGCATAAAAAAAATGTCTCAAATACTGTGGCCCTTCATGCCCTGCTCTCATGATGACCTCAATTTCGATGTCCTCTCCACGTCTGTGGCCTTGGTTTGGTTCCGTCGGGGTCACCGGTATCGGCGAGTCCATGGGGGCTGTCGCTGGACGGACGTGGTGGCGCCCTCCGGAGGGAGAGCTCACTCACGCCGGCTCCGCGACTAAGCAATTATTGTCGTCAGTAGGGGGCTTAGTACGTGGCGTCCTGCGTATGTTAGATTAGAACAGGCGCCACTGAACACCACCGAAGTGACTCGGCAGCAGTGCAGTGTCTCCTCCGGTGGGTTTGCCTCTTGACGACTTGACATCGACTGCTCCCTGTGGATTGCCGGTGCCGGGGCTGCGGCGGGGCCGACCGGGCTGTGGATGGGGTGTCGAAATGAGCGGCGTGGGTGTACTGCCTCTGAAGTGGCGCAGAGGCTGGGACAGCAAAACAAAAAAAAAAAAAAGTCCTAACTTATCAGGCTAATAACATAAGCACACTGGTCAGGCCAGGATATCATAAGTCAGGAGACAAAGTTTTTACCTGCCTAAAGGCAAAACCACTTGCCCTGCAAATGGCGATAATTTAAAGTTCTATAAAGTACTAAATGACGAAAAACTCAGAACAAGCCGTCTATCATTGCCTGCATGTCAGCAAGTAACTCAAACTAGACACCTGTGGGCTCTATTCTGATTGGCCCGTGACTTCCCACACATGAAATCAATTCGCAGAATACATAATGATGTATATGTCATATACAGCAACTTAAAATCGTAAGCGAAATCTTCAGCTGTCGCAACGATTATCAGGTCAAAATAGGGCTGAACTTTCATCTCCGCACAGCAGATGTTCAAACACGGTGATCTTGCCTAGCGGGCTGTTTTTTAGCAGTCAGCACTTGCCGGACACCAGACATCGCCTGACCCAGGCGGTCGAGCGGCTGTTACTGTCCTTCCATGTCAAACATCATCAGTGCTCCAAATGTAATCAATCGTATACTAAAATACCGCCTCTCTTCACGGTGCTTGTGTTAGAATTTTTTTGTAACAAGTTAGCGTCTAAACGGTTGTGAGCATCAGTCTGCAATTAAGTACACATGATCTTCGATACACTGCAGGTCAAAAGCGAACTTTCTGAGCGGGAACACTCTCTCGATTAGAGTAATTAACCTTGATTAGTAAGAGCCAACCACTGGAGAGTCAACCTCTGGACTGCCGTCTACATCGATATCCATCAATATACATATATTTTTATATAATATATATATATATATATATAATATTTTTTTTTTTTTTTTTAAGGCTTTCTCAGTCTGCTTGCCACCATTTATATAATCGACACTGAGTCTACGTCAATGGATGTGACGAATTCATGCATACAGATGAAACTTTGATAAGAAACCAGACGATTTTCCAGTTCTGGGATGGATGGCCCTTTCCTTAACCTTAATGCTAACCAGACCCTAACCCTGGCCCTAATCTGAACCCTTACCACAACCTTACTGTTTAAAAATGTACAGAAACGTTTATTGATAATAGACTTGTAATTGGGGGCACACAAACTCACACACAACACAGACACACACCCACACACATATGCATGCACGCACGCACGCACGCACGCACGCACGCACACACGCACGCACACACACACACACACCACACACACACACACACACACACACACACACACACACATGAGGTGAGATGTTCCCATGGCCAATTGTGAGATTACAGCACTTTCACAAGAATTATCTTTATGGCCCGGCATATCACTCCCTTACCATGCCTCCCATCCCTCTCTCCTCCCATTCCCATCCCTCTCTTTCTGGCTAATCTTAGGATCAGTCATACCCGGAGAGAGAGAGAGAGAGAGAGAGAGAGAGAGAGAGAGAGATGGGGGCTGATAGTTGGGGATGGGGATGGAGGCTATCGGGAGGGAGAGGAGAAGAGCCAGGGAGAGTCTGTGGACGTGGTAGTGAGGGTAGCAAAACTGTTACTGCTGCAGCGTTGTGGAGAAGAGAGAGACAGACAAAAGAAGAGGGGAGGGAGAGGGGAGGACGGGGCACGGTCGAAGAAACGAACCCAGTGTAACGTTCGGAAATCCCTCCATGCCTGAAATCACTCTCCGGCGAATGAGATAGGCCACGTGCCCTGATTCGCTTCATCTCACACACATCCCCCCGGCGGAGCAAATGCAGACAAGCCTCCCCCCACCCCGCCCCACCTCTCCCCTTTGTTCCAAAGTCACGTCCCCCATATAACATTCTCACAGTGTCCCATGCAACAAAACGGAAAATTCATTGCACCTGAATTAGAGGGCGAGGGGAAGGGGGCGGCTGATTCTGAACCTAAGCCAGAAAACCTCCCACCCTGTTTCAGAACCTCTCGCTGGTGAGGGATTTGGAGCGTGGTTCAGACCCCCCCCCCCCCCCCCCCCCCCCCCCCCCCCCCGGATAATAGGCAGGCTGACAAACTGACGCATCCTGTGTGACAGGGAGGTGGAAGTGGGCATGTGCTGTCTTTCCATGGGCTGTTTCTTGGCCATGCCTCGAAGCATTCACTGGGCAGTGCTTTTGGAACAGGAAAGGGGGGGGGGGGGGGGGGTTCTAGCTCAGGTCCAGAGTAACTCTTCCTTTCCACCCCCATCAACCCCCACTTCCATCCCCACAGCCCCTTCAAATTCATGTGCAATGTGGTTTGATTGATAAGTTTTGTCGTTTCGGACACTGAGAATTTTGTAAGAGGAGAGTGATTTAGGAGCAAAGGAGGAGGTGGGTCTGGAATTACTTCCCAGGGGATTAGTTTGGGCATGTGCCCCTCCTCACCCGCTAGGGAGTGATTTGAGGGCATGATTAATTATAGAACGTTACACAGAGTTAAAATATAACTATCATCTAAGTCAGATTTAAAAGTATGTTTTAAACAGCAAAATATGTTAAGCAATTAAACATACAAAAATGTTCTTTTGTCCCAACTCGGTTAAAAAAAACCCTTTTCTTCATTTGTGTGTAAATGATCCTTTACAGCTGGTTTGCTCATAACGCATCTCCATTCTGTTAGCTTTTAATGTTGACATAGCTACAACCAGTAAGAGTTCCTCTGCTTTTAGTAATGCGAGTCGGACGATCAGTTATGTGTTCCAGCCCACACATCCATTCCATTGTGTCCAAGACACAGTCAAGTTTATTTGAAAGTCAGGTGCGCCGTGTGTGTGTGTGTGTGTGTGTGTGTGTGTGTGTGTGGTGTGTGTGTGTGTGTGTGTGTGTGTGTGTGTGTGCTGTGTGTGTAGGTGGATAGGTGTGTGTATGTGTATGTGTGTGTGGGGGGGGGGGATTTTTGGTCCGCTTTGTTCTCTTAAGACTGCTCCACAACGAACAAAAAAGTCTTCGATCTGATCTTCGGCTTTGGTTTCCTTTAGTCGTGTTTTTCTTTAACAAAAACAAATTTTTAAAGAAAGGTTATTGATTTCGATGTCTCTGCATCTTCTTTTCTTCATCGTCAAAGCCTTTTGAATTTCGCCAGTTAACAAGGATAGAAACTTTTCAATGCCGTAGGGGAAAAAAATGCTACCGTATAACGTGTCTTACGGCGTGCATTGATAGAACGGAACAAGTCCTCAGGGTACGCAGTTTGTTTCATGTTGGTGTGGGGGGGTTGTCACGTTTTCAAGAGAAATGTCAAGTGTCGGTATTGGAGTGATCAGTTTTGTCACTGTTATCTCCAGTTTCTTGAAGGAGAAGTGAAGTGGTCGGGTTTGACGATTGTCGGCCGGATGGGTGCGTCCTGTGCTCTACGTGTTGAGTGTGGGCGAATAGAAGGGAGAGAGAGAGGATGTGAAAGCGAACGTGCGCGTTTGTATGTGTGTGTGTGTGTGTGTGTGTGTGTGTGTGTGTGTGTGTGTGTGTGTTTGTGAGTGTGTGTGTGTGTGTGTGTGTGTGTGTGTGTGTGTGTGTGTGTGTGTTTGAGAGAGAGGGAGAGAGAAACGGACAGACACACACACAGAGACACGCGCACGTGCGCTGAAAGAGAGTGAGAGCGAGAGCGAACGAGTAAGTGAGAGAGAAAGTGTGGGGTGTGTGTGTGGTGTGTGTGTGTGTGTGTGTGTGTGTGTGTGTGTGTGTGTGTGCGCGCGCTCGCGCTATAGTGTGTGTGTATGTGTGTTCGACAGTGGGCGCACCCCCATGTGTGTGTATGTGTGAGATGTGTGTTTGCGTGTACGTATGTGTTTGCGTGTGCGTCGTGTGTGTTTGCGTGTGCGTTTGTGTGCGTGCGTGCGTGTGTGTGTGCGAGCGTTACAAAGAATGTGTGTGGTTCTGGTAGGGTCAGCTGTTGGTGTGTGCATTGCAGGCCAAATGTTTGGCAAGGAACAGGACAAACGGGTAGAGTTAGTGAATGAACTGGGGTGAGGGGAGCGACGTTTTGTGATGATAGTAAGACATTTAAGGAGAGGGGGGGGGGGGGGGAGGGTGGAAGGCGCATACTGAAAGATGGGTGAGGTCAGAGGTGAGTTTCCGCTCAAAGGTGAAAAAGGCCTATGATCTGTTGGCAAGCCAAAGTGTACAAGCTGCAAGGAAAGCTGCCCTTTCCATGGCTGATTTGCCTTTAGCCACGAGACCGTTCTAGCCTGGATGTGTTCCAATGGTTCGTTAGCGTCTCGTTTTAGAGATCACGTAAGGGTTTTTTTTTCATTTGTCGAATCCAGTTCGGATTCTCCCACTTCCATAGTCGCTGTTGAATTGTGTTTGATGCTGGCCGTAAAGACGCATTGATGTATTGGTGTTATTAAAAATTTAAAATCATAATGGTAATGAGGACAATTTCTATTGCCCCCATCTTAACAACGTAGGCTATAGGGCACTTTACAAGTTTTAACAATTCAACTTCTAAAATAGAAACACACACACACACACACGCACACACACACACACACACACACTCACACCACACATTCACACACACACGCACGCGCGCACACACACACACACACACACACACACACACACACACACACACACACACACACACAATTCTGCGTTCACGAGTCATAGACACACACACACACACGCGCGCGCGCGCGCCACACACACACACACACACACACACAACACACACACACACACAACACTGGAACATAATGTCGCATACATAAACACACTATATAACTGCTCATTTGTGCACGAGCGAAGTGTGCAAGTGACTTGTAGTAATTTAGTAATATTTCAGGTGGTATTCTGCAACTGGCGTTTGAACAGAGACGTTTTAAGTGCAGACTTGAAACCTGTGAAAGTGCCTCTGGTTGTTCAACCTGTCATTCACCCATTGTCATTTTTATGCTGGCTGTGATCTAGGGTTCATTGTTTTCGGCATCTTCGTTTATGCGTGTTGTTTGATTCATCAGTAGAAGACATATTTGTCGAAAATTCCTTGTCAGTTCCGTAGTGTTTGTTGACATGGAGCGCTACCTGCTCCGTGTGATTTTGTGTACCTGTATAAGTGTGTGTATATTGATTATTTTCAGTCACGCTACATTCTGTGTCAGTCACTATGCCTGTGTTGCTTAGTCTGTGTTCGGAGATTTCACACACAAAACACACACACACACACACACACACACACACACACACACACACACACACACGCACACACACACATTCACACACACATACACACAAAATCATTGAAACAGTTTTATCCAAAACTTGGTGGAAAGAAGACTCGTACCGCAAGAACAAATCTAATGTGGATCTGGTTCAAAGGTCGGATGCAGGATACGGTCAGCAAGATGAGGTAAAATGATAATGATAATAATAATAATAATGATAATAATAATAATAATATAATAATAAAGATAATAATGATAGCAATAACAATGATGAAAAACTAAAAATAGCAACAAAAAAATACTTAACCAGTTTTGCCGCAAGTTGGCCCAAGGACGAGCGCCATTGAAGTTTGCTGCCGACACACGGTGCGTCATCCGGTCAACGTCGGTGGAGGTGTGGGATCTCCGCAATGCCTTTTGGTCGACACAAGTTAGTGTGTGGAAAACGAGGAAGAATGTTCGCTTTGTTGTTTGCCTGTGTCTCCGTTTGTGGATTCCCAGCGAATGACGAACACTTACTTTGCTATATTTGGCGACAGATTGTGTGGCCAATCT
The DNA here is from genome assembly GCA_018398815.1 of Conus ventricosus. NCBI lineage: Eukaryota > Metazoa > Mollusca > Gastropoda > Neogastropoda > Conidae > Conus > Conus ventricosus. The sequence continues at coordinate 46,742,040 of CM031600.1, read as the reverse complement.
TTGTTTCATGTTTGGTTGGATTTTTTGTGTGTATTTCTGCACCGTTTTTTGGTGGTAGTAATTACTTGAAATGAACCCATCTTAAAAGTTATGATTTGTTGCAGTATAGTCCCGTTTCAAAAGTTGATATTTGTCGCAGTGTTTGCATGAAACATTTTGTAACATCTTTTGACAGTGTATAAAACAATATTTGTAAATTGGACCCCTTTCTACCTTCTATTTTCCATCCGCCTCCTCCTTCCCCCGGCCCCTTTTACAGTCATTCAGTTGACCTCTAGTGCCTATTCTGTGAAGTCAAAAGTGAGAGCGCCTATTCTGTCAACACAAATACGGACAGTACTTGATTTATTGATCTTCTACTTACAGTGCCACGCTTTCAGGTTGCTTATGTTATCGCTGTCCTGGTGAGGCACCTCTTACAATGCCTGTCCAAATGTTGAAGCCCTGCTTTCAATGCACACGCACTGCTTGCAATGCTGATTCAGTGGCAGCACGCACAGTTTGTATTCTGTTGAGGTGCTGAGTGCAAAACCAAGTGTTGATATAATACTTATATTACTTAGGCGCTGCTTACAATGCCGATGGTGTTCAGGCATTATTTACACGGCCGATTCTGTTGGGATGTCAAGACACCGCTTGCAATTCGTATTCACTGTCAAGGCATCACTTGCAATGCTTTAATTGGTTGAAACAAGACTTGCAATGCATGCATTTGCTAGAGCTCTCTTATAGTGCCTATACTGGTAGAAGCACAGCATTCAACGCGCTATGCTGGTTGATATACTACCCACAATTTTGTACTTGTTGGCTCATTTATTTACAACACAGATGCTGGTTTAGGCAGTACATCGATACTTGTGCTGATCAAGGCACTGCTTTCAATGGTAATTCTGCTTGAGGCGCTGCTTATTAATACTTTGTTGATGAAGGTAATCCTTGCAAAGCGTATGCAGAATGAGGTTCCAGTTAAGAGCCAATGATAATTCAGACATTTCTTACAAAGCCTGTGCTGATTGAGGCACTGCTTACAAAGCCAGTGTGATTTAGACATTCCTTATGTGTGCTGATTGGGACATTCCTTATACAGCCTGCGCTGATTGAAGCGCTGCTTACAAAGCCAATGCTGATTTAGACATTCCTTACAAAGCGTATGATGATTGGGGCACTGCTTACAAAGTCTGTGATGATTAGGGCACTGCTTACAAAGTCTGTGCTGATTGGGGCACTGCTTACAAAGCGTTTTGATGATTGAGGCACTCCATACAAAGCGTTATGATGATTGAGGCACTCCATACAAAGCGTATGATGATTGAGGCACAGCTTACAAGTATGTGCTGATTGAGGCACTCCATAAAAAGTCTGTGCTGATTGAGGCACTCCATACAAAGTCTGTGCTGATTGAGGAACTTCATACAAAGTCTGTGGGTGATTGAGGCACTCCATACAACGTCTGTGCTGATTAGGCACTTCATACAAAGTCTATGATGATTGAGGCACTCCATACAAGTCTTTGCTGATTGAGCACTCCATGCAAAGTCTATGCTGATTGAGGCATTCCATGCCAAGTCTATGCTGATTGAGGCACTGCTTACAAAGTCTATGATGATTGGGGCACTCCATACAAAGTCTGTGCTGATTGGGGCACTCCGTACAAATTCTATGCTGATTGAGGCACTCCATACAAAGTCTGTGCTGATTGAGGCATTCCATGCCAAGTCTATGCTGATTGAGGCACTGCTTACAAAGTCTATGATGATTGGGGCACTCCATACAAAGTCTGTGCTGATTGGGGCACCCGTACAAATTCTATGCTGATTGAGACACTCCATACAAAGTCTATGATGATTGAGGCACTCCATACAAATTCTGTGCTGATTGAGGCACTCCATACAAAGTCTATGCTGATTGGGGCACTCCATACAAAGTGTATGCTGATTGGGGCACTCCATACAAAGTTTATGCTGATTGGGGCACTCCATACAAAGTCTATGCTGATTGGGGCACTCCATACAAAGTCTGTGCTGATTGGGGCACTCCATACAAAGTCAGTGCTGATTGAGACAGTCCATACAAAGTCTGTGGTGATTGGGGCACCATACAATTCTATGCTGATTGGCACTCCATACAAATTCTATGCTGATTGGGGCACTCCATACAAAGTCAGTGCTGATTGAGACAGTCCATACAAAGTATGTGCTGATTGGGGCACTCCATACAAAGTCTGTGCTGATTGGGGCACTCCATACAAAGTCTGTGCTGATTGGGGCACTCCATACAAAGTCTGTGCTGATTGGGGCACTCCATACAAAGTCTGTGCTTATTGAGGCACACCTTACAAACCTGCCGTGATCAAGGCACGCCTGCTTACTGAGGCACTCGTGACAATGCCTGTTCTGCTTGATGCATTACTCACAACGTATATGCTGATTGAGACCATACTTCCGACAGCTCTTCTGGTTGAGGCACTGTCTTTATGCTTGGAGAAACCTTCGAAGATCTTTCCATGGAAAACAAACAAGCAAAGAAGAAGAAAAAACACAACCAAACAAACGAACTAAACAAAACGGAACTAAAACAGAAAGAAAGAAACAAACGAAGAACAAGCAAACAAACAAACAAAAATCCGAACTCTTGTGATGGCAGTGAAGATAAACCCCGTGGAGCACGTTGCACGTTCTGTGGTGGCCGTGGACACGATGCTGTCTGCTCAGGGCTTGGTGGTTATGCTAACAAGGCTTAGTTGATATGCATTGGCTGAGAGATCCCCAGTCTTGCGCCTTGCTTATCTACAGGACAAAGGAGTTATCTGTCTGCCCATCTGTGGATGACACTCTGTGAATCTCTGTGTGACTTTGGTCTGTCTGCCTGTCTATTTCTCTCACCTTTTCTCTCTCTCTCTCTCTCTCTCTCTCTCTCTCTCTCTCTCTCTCTCTCTCTCTCTCTCTCTCTCTCTCTCTCTCTGTTTTATGCGTCTGTCTGTCTGTCTCTTTATGTTTGTCTGTCTTCTAGGTCTGTCTGTCTGTCTCTGTCTCTCTCTGTCTGTCTCTCTCTCTGTCTCTCTCTTTCTCTCTCTTTCTCTCTCATCTCTGCTTGTCTTGTGTGTTTGTCTCTCTGTTTCTTTATGTCTCTCTCCTCTGTCTGCTTTTCTGTCTCTTCTGTATGTCTTTGTCTCTCTGTCTGTCTGTCTCTCTCTCTCTCTCTCTCTCTCTCTCTCTCTCTCTCTCTCTTCTCTCTCTCTCTCTCTCTTTTCTCTGGATGTGATATTTTCTCCTCTGCGAGTTTGACAGCCCTGAAAAGGCTGTGTGGTCGCCTACGCCATTATTATAAAAAGCATGAAAACTTGGAACTCCTCTCTCTCTCTCATTATGTCTCTCCCTCTCTTCCTCCCCCCACCCCCCACCCCCTCTCTCTCTCTCCCCTCCATCCTGTCACCTGTTTGAATGAGTACGTAAGTGCGTGCGTACGTGCGTGGCTTGAAAGAGTATGCTCGTATGTCTTCAAATATGTACGTGCATATGTGTGGATGTGCGCGTATCAGCACATTTGTCAATATGTGTATTTTGTCTGTCGTCTTCCTATGTCTGGACACAATATTCACAAATGTCAGATTTAAATTTCTCAGACGAGACCTCAGACCACCGCTAAGGGCGGAACGGATCCTGGATCCTGCGCCACAGATCCGCACCAGAACTGATTGGGTTCGTCTTTGGGCCACATCCCAGCTGTCCACCAACGTTCACTTGAAACGGGTGCTGTAAATTTGGTGTTTTCCTGCTAAGCAGATCATACATGTCCGTTCCATACGGATCGGCTGGACATTGTGATAGTTTTGTCTTTCAGCTAGTCGTCTATCTTTCCACTGAGGTTCGTGAAAATCTGTTCAGTTGTGGTAGTAACTTGAGTGTGAACATGTGTGAACGGAACTAACATTGAATGAGGTCGTGCTTGGGTCCCATTCCATTTTTGTTACCAAGCTGCCTGGAAGTTGGTTCGGTAGTGTTTGCATGGCCGGGCTGAACGGATCCTGGATCCGGCCTGTGATCTGGATCCGTACCACGGGGATCCACACCAGAGCTCCACTGATTCTTCCTTGGGTCACATTCCGTCTTTTCACTGATTGTCACTAAAAAAAAATCGCTTTGTTGTTGCTGTTGTTGTTGTTGCAATCTTCTTAACAGATCGATAAACAAACCAACGAGCCGAGAGATGCAGGTGAAAACATCCCCTCCACGAACAAACTCATTAAGCAGTATATAAAAGCACAGAGAAGAGGAGCCACACAAACAATACACAGAGAGAATATGTTTTGCATATTCAGTTCAATTTTCAAAGATCAGGCGAAATCGGTATATAACGAGTTCGCAAAGCTGATTTTCTTGTTCAGTGCGTTTGGCGACAACAACAGCCAGAAACGCTCACAATCAGCAAATATTCTGTTTGTAAAATAAAAACACACCTTGGAACAATCAGTTCATTTCTTCACACCTTATTCTTTAACCCTCAATAAAGATCATTTTCACTTGGCTTGACTTGACTTGACACCAACTGAACAGAACAGGCACATTTTTATTTAACAAGAAATCGGTTATTTTATTTAACAACACGATCCTCAAAAGGCATGTCATTCTCACGAACAACAGTATCAGACGACACATACAAATTTCTTGAGTACCGTATTGACGAGGCAGTCCTGACCAGTTCAAATCATGTCTACCCAACATCTCGTAACATTATTTCTCTTCTTTTTTTTTCTTTTTTCTTTTTTTTTTCTTTTTTTTTTTCAAAAAGCAGCCCCACGTCGATCCAGAAGCATCAGGCAGGCAGACAGACAGAGCGGGAGCCAGGGGAAGCGAGAGACATGTCGCCTGGATGGCAAGGTCCAAGTCTAGAACAGGGGGAGCGGGGAGGAAGGGAAGAAAGAAATCAATAAATACATCGAGCGCATGATCCCCTCCGCCAGGACTGCTGGCATCGACCATATGTCGTGAAGGGGGAGGAGGATGGCGGAGAGGTGGTCCGGGGTGGTGGTGATGGTGGGGTGGGGAAGAGTGTGGGATGGGGTGGATGAAGGAGGGAGGGAGGGAAGTAGGGAGGGAAGAGGCTCAAGCCGTGTAAGCGTTCTTCCGTTGTTCACACCGTTTTGGTGGGGGTTTCTTTGGGTTTTTGTGTCTTTACCTGCAACCAAAAGGAAGGAGAACCACGTGCCTGACAGACATAGTTTTCGTGATGTCTGCGAATGAGGATGATGAGCGTGTGTGTGTATGGAGGAGGAGGAGGAGGAGTGGTGGTGTGTGTGTTTGTGTGCGCGACTCTGTGTGTGTGTGTGTGTGTGTGTGTGTGTGTGTGTGTGTGTGTGTGTGTGTGTGTTGTGCGTGCGTGCGTTCGTCTCTCTCTCTCTCTCTCTCTCTCCTCTCTCTCTCTCTCTCTCTCTCTCTCTCTCTCTCTCTCTCTCCTCTCTCTCTCTCCCAACACCGTCCCTTCTTCTCCCCTCCCTCCCTCTCCCCGCTCTCTCCCTCCCTCCCTCTGTTCCTTTCTTTTCGAAACAAAGACATCCGTATATACACACACTCACACAAGCGCGCGCACGCACGCACGCACGCACGCACGCACGCACGCACGCACGCACGCACGCACAACACACACACACCACACACACACACACACACACACACACACACACGATCACTATTGAAGAGACGGAAAACAAACTCGCGCGCACACACAGACACGGACACATATACAAACGCGCGCGCGCACACACATACACGCGCGCGCCGGCGTGCACGTGCGTGCACCTACACATGCAAGCACACACCCACATGCGCGAGCGCGCGCGCGCGCGAACTCTCTCTCTAACTCTCTCTCTAGCTCCTCTCTCTTACACTTACACACACACACACACACACACACACACACACACACACACACACACACACACACACACACACACACACCCGGCAAGGAACAGACAAAAACACATGCAATAATTATTCAGCTCTAACAGCCATCAAAACATGATGGCGGCAACCGTCGCCAACCGCACCAACCTTGATGTTTCACTGGGCAGCGATCCAATTAATGTTGATGGCAGCGCGCACTGATGATGAGAAATTCCGGGCTTGGAAACTGACACCGAAAATAAAATGTCAATGGCTTCCTCTGATTTGGTCATTTCCTAACATTCTTTCTCTCTAAAAACAAACAAGATACTTTGTAGGGACAGCTTTCATAGTGATTCAGTGTTCGCGATTATGTCAGAGCTCTGTGAGCGCCCGCGCGCGTGCCTGTGTGTGTGTGTGTGTGTGTGTGTGTGTGTGTGTGTGTGTGTGTGTGTGTGTGTGTGATCTCTTTCCTGTATTTCTGGCATAATATGACTTCTTTTGCGTGAACAATGAGTTCTGAATTCACGTCATGACGTGAGTAATTCTGTATTAGAATTATTACAGTCTTTCTGTGTGAATGCTGTTCTAGGTGTTGGATGTTTTCCTTTTATAAGCTGAAAGTAGTGCGACACTTTTTCACTCTATATTCATTCTCCTTCATTACATGTTCGTGTGTTTTGTTGCTACGTATTTGTGTGAGCCCTTCCTTTCCCTCTCCGTCGATGAATTCGTATGCGTTTAGGGCTTTGTTTATATCGAGCGCAAGTAAATGTACACGATGATGATGGTGATGATATGCACAATGAATATCACACGCACACGCAAAATTCTCATTCACACCCTCCTCCGCTCCCCTTTCACCCAACCTGCTGTCGCCACCTCGTGTAATATGTCGGGTCGGACAAATTTAGACCCGACTGAACTTCATGCACTGCAGATTGCATTACAAACACATTTAGGCAGGCATCAAATGTCATGTAAATCAGCAGTTCTCTGTTTTCATCTGTCTGTGTGTGTGTGTGTGTGTGTGTGTGTGTGTGTGTGTGTGTGTGTGTGTGTCCCTCTCTCTTTCTCTCTCTTCTTCCTCTTCTCTCTCTCTCTCTCTGTGTTTTTTTTTTCTTATTCCCTGACCATTGCTCTCGTTTCAGCATCAATTATTCATTACTGTCGTGTGATCAATGCTGTATTCTTTTGAATCCATATCGTTTCAGTGAATTTTAAATAGAAAAAAATAAGAGGCTCAACGAAAAGAACAAACTGCAGTAGTTTCTCATCTGTTATAATCGAATATAAAACTTTTGTCTGTCTTTCTGTCTGCTTGTCCGTCAGTCGTTCTGTCTGTACATGTCTGTCTGTCTGTCTGTCTCTCTCTCTCTCTCTGTCTCTGTCTCTCTCAAATCACACTCCCTGCCTCTCTCCCTCCCACCCCCCTCCTCCCTCCCCTTTCCCCCAGCTTCAGGCTAACCCAGATAACGGTAGAGCCGCGCAGTCAATAATAGTTTGTGTGCGGCAAGTGGTAATAGCATTAGGTCTTTCCGCTCAGCACCGCGCTGGTGACATGCACACACAGTCTGTCCTCACCCCCCCCCCCCCCCTCACCCCCACTCCCCCCAATCTCCCCCATTCCCCACTCACGTCTCTCACCCCACCCCACCCCTTCTCTCTCTCTCTCCTCTCCCTCTCTCTCTCCCTCTCTCTGTGGATGTGTCACGTACACGCACGCGCATCCATCGTAGTGGAGTCGCTTCTCACGTCAGTCCACTGGGAAATGCAAATGCACTGGAACCGTCCTGTATGGCTTGTGTTGGTTGTATCAGAAGCCGACGGAGCGGATTTTCCTATTTGCTTCTGACGGGTATTGTGTATGTGTGTGTGTGTGTGTGTGTGTGTGTGTGTGTGTTGTGTTGTGTGTGTTGTGTTGTGTTGTGTTGTGTTGGTTGTGTCAGCAGCCGACGGAGCGGATTTTCCTGCTTGCTTCTGATGGGTATGTGTGTGTGTGTGTGTGTGTGTGTGTGTGTGTGTGTGTGAGTGTGTGTGTGTGTGTGTGTGTGTTGTGTTGTGTTGTGTTGTGTTGTGTTGGTTGTATCAGCAGCCGACGCAGCGGATTTTCCTGCTTGCTTCTGACGGGTGTGTGGTGGTGTGTAAGTGTGTGTGTGTGTGTGTTGTTGTGTGTGTTGTGTTGTGTTGTTGTGTTGTGTTGTGTTGTGTTGGTTGTATCAGCAGCCGACGAGCGGATTTTCCGCTTGCTTCTGACGGGTGTGGTGTGAGTGTGTGTGTTGTGTGTGGTGTGTGTGTGTTGTGTTGTGTTGTGTTGTTGTGTTGTGTTTGGTTTGTTGGTTGTTTATCAGCACCGACGGAGCGGAT
>CM031600.1:46726614-46731614 GCA_018398815.1 Conus ventricosus | reverse complement strand
CACACACACACACACGCACACACACACACCGTCTGAAACGTTTCTCCGATTTTAGTTAAAATTCCTCTCGAGTTTCAAAACCATTTCAGTTTTGTAATCTCGTGACCACTCATCTTTTTGATATGAGCCTTTGCCAGTGTCATCTCAAACTGCCCCCCCCCCCCCCTCTCCCCACCACCCCCACTCCACCCCTCCCAAGCTGTCCTCCTGCTGGACTGCGTATGCTACCGCACTGTTTCCTGCACCCCCTAGCCGCCTAAAGTGTCTTCCCGGAGACTTTCAGCTGCCTGACATGGCCTGAGTACTCCCTCTCTCCCTACCTCCGCGCTTGTATGAGTGTTTTCTCCCACCAGTATTTTTACTTGATTCGTTCCTAACGGTCACTGGTCTCAATGAATTCAGTCCTCCCTGCTTAAGATCTCCTGATCCACCTGCATGCAGACTGTGCGATCAGACACACGGTTAGCTCCAAAAACTGCTTCCGTGGTCCACATCCTTTTTCCATTGTTAAAGCACAAGCTTCCCCCCCCCCCCCCCCCCCCAAATCTCTACAGGACTTGTTGGAGGAGCATCGTCAGCTGACGTTTTGCTCGAGGCGCGTGCACGTACACATACACACGCACGCACGCACGCACGCACGCACGCGCGCGCGCGGGGCGCGCACGCACACACACACACACACACACACACACACACACACCACACACACACACAAACACACACACTTCTGCGTTCGTGAGTCATAAACGTGTGCACGTACTCGCATGCGCGCGTGCACACACGCACATACACACGCGCGCGTGCTCGTGCACACAAACACACACATACACACACGCACATACACGCGCGCACGCGCGCGCACACAACACACACACACACACACACACACACACACACACACACACACACATGCACGAACGCACGCACGCGCACACGCACACGCACACGCACACACTCACTCTGGCAGACAATGTCACATACATAGACATATACACTGTATAGCACAGTGAATAGCTCATTCGTACACGAGCAAAGTGTGCAAGTGACATGTAAGCAATTCAGTAATACTTCACGTGGTAGTCTGCGGCTCTCGTTCAAACAGATAAGTTTGAAATGCAGACTTGAAAATCGGGAAGGAAGGGGCATAACATTGGAAAGGTAGAGAATTCCAGAGTATCGCCGCACAAAATGAGAATGCCCTAGAACCATGCTGTTTTCGGTTGTATGAAGGAATTCGAAAAATTCGGTCATCAGAAGAACGGAGGGACGAGTAGAAGATATATTTCAAAGAGGTCAGAGAGATAGGCAGGCGTTTCACTTGCTATAATCTTATTGCATAGACACGCAGACTTATACTGAATGCTGTGCTCGATTTTGAGCCAGTGTAATTTGTTCAAGAGGTACGAAGAATGACACTGTTTGGCGCCATGCGCCATGTTTTGGCGCCTTGCCTTGCGAGCAGGCTGAATTTTGAACACGTTGAGGTGGATGGAGTAAGACTGCAGGTACACCAAGGAAAAGAGTGTTACAATTTAATCTTGACAGGATGCAGAAAGACACCAGCGTTTTCGTGGCCTGTTCTGTGAGGAAAAGTCCCACAGAGGTGATGCGACGGAGTTTACGAAAGGATGCTTGGCAGATTTCGGCTGTATGGTGTGTCAGGGTGAGATCAGAGTCGAGATGGAAGCCAAGGTCATGAACACATATAGATGTGATGTCGGTGGAGCCTAGCACTATTGACATACGAAGACGGGGATCCTGAGCCCGAGACCGTCCTCACCTGTCCTGAGCTGAGCCCAACCCTCTGCCTTCACCGTCCTCACCTGTCCTGAGCTGAGCCCAACCCTCTGCCTTCACCGTCCTCACCTGTCCTGAGCTGAGCCCAACCCTCTGCCTTCACCGTCCTCACCTGTCCTGAGCTGAGCCCAACCCTCTGCCTTCACCGTCCTCACCTGTCCTGAGCTGAGCCCAACCCTCTGCCTTCACCGTCTTCACCTGTCCTGAGCTGAGCCCAACCCTCTGCCTTCACCGTCTTCACCTGTCCTGAGCTGAGCCCAACCCTCTGCCTTCACCGTCTTCACCTGTCCTGAGCTGAGCCCAACCCTCTGCCTCACCGTCCTCACCTGTCCTGAGCTGAGCCCAACCCTCTGCCTTCACCGTCCTCACCTGTTCTGAGCTGAGCCCAACCCTCTGCCTTCACCGTCCTCACCTGTCCTGAGCTGAGCCCAACCCTCTGCCTTCACCGTCTTCACCTGTCCTGAGCTGAGTCAGGTGCCCGTTCACTGCTGGGCTTGGGATAAAGAGCGCATCAAGTGCAGGTTGTCGAATTTTTTGTTTGGGTACATTTTGATTCTCCAGTCACCCTTCTGTGTGGTGTTAACGTAGTGAATACAATACGTTTTTGTGGAAGTTGTGTTCGATGAAATCTGAAAACCGAAACAAGGAGTTTCTCAGAATAGTTATTGAAGAGCGTATATCCTTTAACAGACTGCCGTGCTGGTGCTGTCTGCTGGATTGAAAAGTTATTTGTGCTGTAGAAAAGAGAATGCAGTTTACTCTAAGACACTGCAACACCTTTACACGATTGACGGAAAGTCTCACTTAAAAAAGATCTCTCAACCAAAAATGGTGGGATGACTCGTCCACTACATCGATGGAGAGGGAGAGGGACAGGGGAGGGGGGAAGAGGTGGGAGAGGAGCGGGGAGCCAAAAGGGGAGGGGGGAGGGGGCGAACAACAATCAGCATACAATAGGACTACAGCGGGACCCGGGGGGAAAATAATAGTTCATCGACAGTGTCAGCTGTATGGTCACACCTTCCTGTGCTCTTGTGTCGCAATATTTAGTCACTCGGTGTGTGGGGAAAAGGAGGAAGGGAGGACAGTGGGAGGAAGGGATGGGATGGGGAAGGACAGGGGGGGGGAGGAGGGGGGGATGGAGGATACGTTGCTGGTCGCCTCTTCAGCGAGAGAGAGACTGAGCGGGTCGGTGAGGCTCAAAGGCAACGGCAGGGAGGAAGGGAGGCCCGTGGTAGATCGTAGAGTTCGATTTTCCAGAGGGCAGTAGTCGTCAACAAGAGGAGGGCACCGCTGGCTGTGTCTCTCACCTTTCTTGGAAAGCTGTTGGTACCGTGTGAAGGTAGGCTTTGTCGCCGTCCAGCCGCGCAGCAGAGCCTTCCAAACAGTGTCCTGTTCTTGGTCTCCTATGCGTGTGCGCTCCTCCCCCCCCCCCACCCCCGCCCTATCCCCTCTCCTCCGTCTGTATGATAACACAGAAACGGCTGGGCGAACCTTCGACCAACTGTGCAGGATTACTTTTAGGGCCATGAAGTGGAGTAAGTTTGGAGGTCTTTCGATGCAATACTAGAAAATGCTGAAGGGGAAAAAAAAACTGGTCGCAGGCTGCAGCAAAACGGTGTCTGAGAAGGTACGTGATTTGCATTGCCGCAGCAGATGGTATAACTAAATGCAGGGTTTGCGTTCCCATTTGAAGGGTCTATTCTCGTCGAGGATTGTCTTTATCTAGGAGCGTTTTGTTGAGCTTCTTGTTCAATGACGTGAAGTGTTGCGTTAGTCCAGTCGTAAGAACATGGTTACTAGTTCTTGCCTGTGCGTACAATTCTTGTCGCTTGTGTGCGGGGGTAGGTTTTTGTTGGCATTACTTGGATGTGTGTTTTTGTTCGGTTACATATTTCGCCATATCAGTAGTAGTGTCCGTTGTCCAGTTATTATAGACATCAGGGTGAGAATAGGCGCCTGTTGCTGTTCGTACGTTCTTTTTTGGAGTATTTGTGACGTTTCCACACTGCTTTTACGATATGTGTTTCGATGTGTTGAATATGAAGCGGTTTATGGTGGGTTTCCGCGGTTCTCCTCAGTTGGTTGGTTGTTGTTAGGGGATACCGAGAGCTGGTTCGTAGAATTGCCTCAGTGGTGGCATTTTAGTTTTTAATCGCAAATTGTTTGGGGTTTTTTTTTTTTTATTATTGTTTTTGGGTGGGGGGGGGGGGGTGTCCTCAGGGTGATCAGTGGAGAGGCTAGGCAGCTATGACCTCAAGGTTGCTTAGATTATTCATATTTAGGTTGTAATTACCCTAGTATGTTCACTAGAATTTATTGGCATTTAGAGAATTGGGCCACATTCTTTGACATTCTGAACAAAAACATTTTTTCTAACTTCAAATCATTTTTTTTTTTTTATTTTAACCGGGTTAAAGAGTGTTCGTGGGCGGGGATTTATTCACGATCACGTCTTTTTTTAGTATTTTTTTTTTCGTTTGCACTTCACGTTCACATACCTGCACTACATTGACTGGTTGGTACGCTGCGCTGGTCATAGATGTTGCACGACGTGGTTGTATAAGTGTTGAATGCGTTGTATTGCGTTATGTGAAGATGATATTGACTTTTAACATCGATTGTTTATTCTTTTTGTTAACGTGTATTGCGTTCTATTTGTCAGATGTCTGTACTATACAATTGTACTAGTGTTGCTTTTTTGTGCGTTTTTTTCTGTCTTTCTCTTATTAGTTGTATCTCTACTCCCTCATGCAAGTATCCTCAGTATTGTCACATATGAACTATATAGATGCATTTAATTGGATTTTTTTGTACCTATTCTTGCTTTTCTTCAGAGATTGTAATACTTTCTCTCTGTTCTCTGTTCGATTCTCCGCCTCGTTTTTCTTCCTGCTAACTTCAATTCGTTCGTTTCATTAAAGGCGATTATTGGTCAACATTGATGGAACCCATACGGACTAGATCTATTCTCAACTGTATTGTCAAGGATTCATAGTGTTGAAGCGCTACTATGTAAATTTCTGTGGTGGTCATTGGTCATTTAATTGAACATGATTTACCCCCACCGAGCCGTAATACTTTCCTAAAAGCATAATCGAAATGACGGTAATGCACGTCCGACAACAACGCGTTATAAATTGCTAGATTAACTGCTCCTGGGCACCTTCGTGCCCCACTAGGATGTCAACGGTAGCAGAACG
>CM031600.1:46716614-46719114 GCA_018398815.1 Conus ventricosus | reverse complement strand
TGGTGTCCTAAAGAGATGGTGTGTCTTAGGGAGGTGGTGGTGTCCTAAAGAGATGATATGTCTTGCGGAGGTGGTGGTGTCCTATAAGAGTTGGTGCTGTTTTTAGGGAGGTGGTGGTGTCCTAAAGAGTCGGTGTGGTTTTAGGTAGGTGGTGGTGTCCTAAAGAGTCGGTGTGTCTTGCGGAGGTAGTGGTGTCTTAGGGAGGTGGTGGAGTCTTATGGAGGTGGTGGTGTCCTAAAGAGATGGTGGTGTCTTTAGGGAGGTGGTTGTGTCCTAAAAAGATGGTGGTGTCCTAAAGAGATGTTGGTGTCTTTAGGGAGGTGGTGGAGTCTTAGTGAAGTGGTGGTGTCCTAAAGAGATGATGGTTGTCTTTAGGGAGGTGTGTGGTGTCTTAGGGAGGTGGTGGTGTCCAAAGAGATGGTTGTGTCTTAGTGAAGTGGTTGTGTCTTTAGGAGATGGTAGTGTCTTAGGGAGGTGATAGTGTTCCTAAAGAGATGCTGTGTAGGGAGATGGTAGTGTCTTAGGGAGATGATAGTGTCCTAAGAGATGCTGGTTTAGGGAGAGGTGGTTCTTTAGGGAGGTGTTGGTGTCTTAGGGAGGTGGTGGTGTCCTAAAGAGATGGTGTGTCTTGGGGAGGTGGTGGTGTCTTTAGGGATATGGTGGTGTCTTAGGGAGGTGGTGTGTCCTAAAGAGATGGTATGTTTTTTCGAGGTGGTGGTGTCTTTAGGGATGGTGGTGTCTTAGGGAAGTGGTGTGTCCTAAAGAGATGGTGTGTTTTTGGAGGTGGTGGTGTCTTTAGGGAGGTGGTGTGTCGTAGGGAGGTGGCGGTGTCCTAAACAGATGGTGTGTCTTGGGGAGGTGGTGGTGTCTTGGGGAGGTGGTGGTGTCTTTAGGAGATGGTTGGTGTCTTGGGGAGGTGGTGGTGTCTTAGGGAGGTGGTGGTGTCCTAAAGAGATGGTGTGTCTTGGGGAGGTGGTGGTGTCTTTAGGGAGATGGTGGTGTCTTAGGGAGGTGGCGGTGTCTAAAGAGATTGTGTGTCTTAGGGAGGGGTGGTGGTGTCTTTAGGGAGGTGGTGGTGTCTTTAGGGAGGTGGTTGTGTCTTTAGAGAGGTGGTGGTGTCTTAGGGAGGTGGTGTGTCCATAAGAGATGGTAGTGTCTTAGGGAGGTGGTGGTGTGTCTTTAGGGAGGTGGTGGTTGTCTTTAGGGAGGTGGTGGTGTCTTAGGGAGGTGGTGTGTCTTTAGAGAGGTGGTGTGGTGTCTTAGGGGTGGTGGTGTCCTAAAGAGATGGTGTGTCTTAGGGAGGTGGTGTGTTCTTTAGGGAGATGGTTGTGTCTTAGGGAGGTGGTAGTGTCCTAAAGAGATGCTGTGTCTTAGGGAGGAGGTGGTGTCTTTAGGGAGGTGTTGTGTCTTAGGGGTGTGGTGGTGTCCTAAGAGATGGTGTGTCTTAGGGAGGTGGTGGTGTCTTAGGAGGTAGTGGTGTTTTAGGGAGGTGGTGGTGTCTTAGGAGGTGGTGGTGTCTTTAGGCAGGTGGTGGTGTCTTAGGGAGGTGGTGGTGTCTTAGGCAGGTGGTGGTGTCTTAGGCAGGTGGTGGTGTCTTAGGGAGGTGGTGGTGTCTTAGGGAGGTGGTGGTTGTTCTTGGCCAGTGGTGATGTCTTAGGGAGGTGGTGTGTCTCTTAGGGAGGTGAGGGTTTGTCTTAGGCAGGTGGTGGTGTCTTTAGGAGGTGGTGGTGTCTTAGGCAGATGGTGGGTGTCTTAGGAGGTGGTGTCTTTAGGGAGGTGGTGGTGTCTTAGGCAGGTGGTGTGTCTTTAGGTAGGTGGTGGTGTCTTAGGCAGATGGTGGTTTGTCTTAGGGGGTGGTGTCTTTAGGAGGTGGTGGTGTCTTTAGGGAGGTGTTTGGTGTCTTAGGGAGATGGTTGTGTCTTAGGAGGTGGTGGTGTTTTGGGGGAGGTGGTGGTGTCTTGGGGAGGTGGTGGGGTCTTGGGAGGTGGTGTGTGTCTTGGGGAGGTGGTGGGGTCTTTAGGGAGGTGGTGGTGTCTTGGGGAGGTGGTGGGGTCTTGGGGAGGTGGTGGGGTCTTTAGGGAGTGGTGGTGTCTTAGGGAGGTGGTGGTGTCTTGGAGAAGGTGGTGGTGTCGGGGGGGGGAGGTGGTGGGGTCTTAGGGAGGTGGTGGTGTCTTAGGGAGGTGGTGGTGTCTTGGGGAGGTGGTGGGGTTTTGGGGGAGGTGGTTGGGGTCTTTAGGGAGGTGGTGGGGTTCTTAGGGAGGTGGTGGGGTCTTGGGGAATCGTGGTGCAACAAAGAGAGGTGATGGTGTCTCAAAGCGATGTTATTGTTCCTAGGAGGCGTGGGTGTGGAAGAGGGTCGTGATGTCCAAGAAAAATCGTCGTGTCCAAAAAAGCGATCGTGGTTCACCAGCGTGACAGTGAGGGCCTAAGGAAGTCGGGTGTCCGAAAGAGGAAGTGCCCCAAGGAGATGGCGGTATCCCGAAGAGGTGATGATGTCCTA
>CM031600.1:46671614-46706614 GCA_018398815.1 Conus ventricosus | reverse complement strand
GGAAAGTGGCGCTGCCAGGTATGAGGTCGAACCCCGGTTCAAATTGAACAGTGACTACCAGGCATAGATCTGTTCTCCTTTCTTCCTTCCTGCACTAACGCATTGCACTCTCTCTCTCTCTCTTCTGGTCTGCTCTATCAAATGGACATGGTTGCTTTTTTTTCTTTTTCTTTTTTTTTTCTCTTCATCAATTAAACTCTCTCTCTCTCCTCTCACATCTCTCCTTAGTCCTCCCCCTGCAGACTCTATATGGTGCTAATGCTTCAACTCGGTTCTCTTCACTCCTCCCTCATCTCTCTGCTTTTCTCTCGTGCAGAGCCTACTCCCAGAACCTCCCTCTGTCTCTTCTTTCTTTCTCTTCTTCCCCTTCTCTCACTCCCCTAGCTTTCTTATTCTGTTCCTATCTGTCAAAAGGGTGAGTACCATTGGTCAGTATTTTCCCGCCTTGTACCGAGGTTACCTCCCCTCTAATTTCATTGGACATGTAAATCATGAAAGTCACATCTACCAGCCTTGTCCTTGGTGGTCATGGGTCATTTAATTAATTACTTGGTTTCATCCCACTACCCTAATACCTCCCCTTCCTACTTTATCCGGCAACGTCTGGCTTAACTGTGGGCACTGGTCTTGCAAATTAGCTGTATCAGTTTGACCTAGACGTTGAGATCCGTCTGGGCCAGACCTATTGAGACGTTGGTTCAAGCCACATAAGTCTGTCTGACAGGACGGTGCGTCTCCGTGAAGGACTATAAATAGCCTCCTTGCCGTTGCCTAAGTGGCTGACGCGCACATGAAGATCATCTGCTGGGAAACAGAAATGATTTGAGTTTGGAAACTTCATGTCAATTGAATGGTGGCGGAATCTGACCACGATTTCGGTTTTCTTTTTTGTCCGTGACAAATTTCACCCTTGCAAAGCTATGTCAGCATGTTTCAAACCAACCGGTACAAAAAGGCAACAACATCGAATTTGCTGAATCACCGCTACACGTTGGCAAGCGTTTTTTTCAAAATATTTACAACAAACGGTTTACAAATTTATAAGCATATATCATAGTGGAATATCACTCCAAGGGAAGAAAAAAAGTTGACTGCAGGATTCGTTGCAAAATGAAAAAATAATAATAAAGTTTTTAAAAACCTTTTGGTGGTCGTTGAATCATTAGTGAGGAAAATGAGTTTCAAGCCATAGGCCCGTTGCCAATGGGTTATATGGACGTGCGATTTTGCCTTATTTCAGTATTTTCTAATAAACTCTGTGCGCACTATGCAATTCCCTACCTGCGGATTTGCCACCTCTTCTCTTTCACAAACTACTGTGAAGAGCACAATTAATATGACCTCGATCCATGACACACCTCACTTGGGAAATCTCCAAGCATCACTTATCGCAACAGATGCGTTACTACACAAGCGATCTGTATGCTCCAACATAACTTACAATTAAGGAACACGTCTCACACATAAAATATGAACATAGCAATGGGAATGAACCATATCCACTCAAACATAACTGTAATCAACACATATTATTTACAAAGTAGCTATGCACCCGGGATATGACTGACTTCCTCTGAGTTGCAGGTTTGCTAGGACTACACGGCTTAAATGTCAGCTCATACATTCTGTCGACCTGGGATTTATGAACTCGATTACCTGTAGGTTGCAGTGCATTGCCCAGCGCGCACCCTGTGTTTTTCAGCGCGCCTCCTGCGGAATTTGAGTGGTTGATGAATCAGTACTCTATCCACGAACTCTTTCCATACAAGTATTTGTGAAATTTCTGCACGGCCCAACGACAGCCAACATCCTTCTCCACCGTTGCGTACCTTCTTCACACTTCGTCAGATTCTGCTTGCACTACTTCACAGGAAATCGACCCCTTCGGATCTGCAACATACTGCACCTACTCTACCAAATGATGCATCCTGTACGAAACAAAATGGTTTAGACATATCGGGTAGCTTCAAGATGGGACGGGAACTAGTCTTTCTAGCACTGTCTGTAGTGCTTGCTCTGCAGGTCTGACCATCGACCACTGCCGGTTTCCCTGCCTTGACCAAATCACTGAAGAGGTCTCGTGATTGCTGCAAAATTTGGTACAAACTCCCTGTAGGAACCATAAAACCTAGCAGACTCCTGACTTCTGTCTTGGTCTTTGGTCTCTTGAATTCTTCATCTTCTCCACCTTTCCCTTTTCTTGGCGCTTTGTGTCGCCTCCAACTACAAAATCCTAGGAATCCAGGTTGGAAAACCAATCTGGCACTTTAGTTGGTCTGGCTGTGAGTTTGGCTCGATCTCAACCTTCTAAAACTGCTACTATCTGCCCTCATATGCTCCTCCCATGTCTCAGTGCTATCAGAATGTCTTCGTCCATGAAATTCACTACGCCTTCAAAAACCGTCAATAACTTCATCAATATCCGAGAGAAAAACTGCAGGTGCGTTGACCATACAAAAGGAAGTACTCGCCACTGGTATAGCCCCATAGGAGTGGAGATGCTGTCGACTTCCTTTGAGACCTCACTCAAGGTTTTGCTGTCTATAACCCTGCTCAGAATCTATCCTGGTGAAATACTGGCTCTTGCTTGTGGGCGACCTCGAGCGAACAGTCTTCCAAGTTCGGTTATGACTTTTGCATCGACCTTGGTGATTACTGTTCAGTGTCTATAGTCAACAAGATCGTTGCTACATGACTTTTGCCTCACTTGGACGGACGGTGTGGCACTATACGATGATTTGGACGGCTCATCACACCATGGTACAACATCTTTTCCTCATCCTCCTCGCATCACTTGTTTGGTGGCATACGGACCGGGTTGGCTTTTCAATGTACGGGTTTTTGCGAATGTTAACTCTCCACCGTACAGGTCTCTTAATAGTGTCTGCCTGGTTTATCAGTCATGGGGACCCCTATATGTTTTAGGAGCCCCTAACTTCCTCTGTCTCCTACTGGCTAGCCCTTCTTACAGGGACACATCCCTGTTGACTCGTCTCTGGAACTCAGGCAACATAATATCCCCCTTCTTTAGCTGGGTCTCCTCTTACTCCTCAATGTTTGCTGCTGCGATATGTGTGTGTCCACGATGAATATATTTGCGAAGAAGCAAATTCGCATGGAAAAGTTTTGGTATTTCTTACATCAATTCGGTAATCAGGATCTACCTTTTCATGATGGTGAATGGTCACTTTCCAATGCAATCAGCAGCTTGTTGTGTTCCGTGGGGATGCATACAGACTTGATCTCCACTTGAGGGATTAGCTTCCTCCCCTTCCTGTCATATTGCTTCTTCTGCCGACCCTTGCCTCCTGCAATCTTTTCCCTTGCAACATTACATGTCTCCTCTAGCCTTATGGCGGTAGGGTCACACATATGATTAAGTGTTTTGACTTCTTCTGACTCCTTGTTCTCGGACCATAGCTCTTGAGAATACACACTGGTCCCGAACTGTCGCCATACTGAAGCTCAAATGGTGAAAAGCCTGTGCTCTCCTGAGGGGCTTCCCTGTAGGGCGACAAGGCCGCTGGGAATTGTAAGACGATTCCAATCTGCTGGTCTTTCCTCTCAGGAGCTTCAGTAAGATGCCGCTTCTGCACACCATTGAATCTCTTCACCAAGCATTAATTGTGGGTGGTATGGGTAGTGAGAAGCTGTGTGATCCTAGCGCTGTTGACCTCCCTCATCACGCCTGAGGTGACTGTGACCACCTGTCACTGAGGAATTGTGATGGCACACCCACGCGAGAAAAGATGTCTATTAGTCCTTCAGCGACCTTGTTGCGTATCTATGCCTTCAATGCGATGCTTCTGGATATTGGTCGCGTAATCACGAGGCGTCAACACATACCTGTGCCCACCTTGAACAGGGCGAGATTGGGCAATCAGTTCAACAGCCACTCTCCTGAATGTGTGTCAATTAAAGGGGGATGTTTAAGAGGCGCCTTCTCTTCAACCCTCTTGTGGCTGACCTTTGGACTCACATCTCATGACATGCAGAACGCTTTATGTTGCCATTGCACCTGGCCAGTGAAATTCATCAAGATTCGGTCAGCTGTGTTGCCGTGCCGAGATGACCCGCACATGTGAAGACTCTGTGACCCATGAATAACAGTGTCCGATAACTTGATGGTAATCTAAACTGAGGTGTCAATTACCTGTCTTCCCCTTGGTGAAACAACTCGGTACAACAACGCCTACCCTTTATTCACCAGAAATTTCTGTCTCCACCTCCTCACACCTGTTTTCTCCCTTTTGCCAACTCCAAGACTTCACGAGCGAAAGGGTTTGTTCCTGCGCTGCCATAAACTATCAGGCCGACACATCTATACCTGACTTCCTTGCTGGAACGACTAACGGTTTATCAACTTTTCATACTTCTTGCTCCGTGTTTGAATATTGCCTGTAGCATGTCATACAACTCAGGGATCCCTGATCCCTTGACAACATGAATATTCCTAATGTTCCAAATTATAAAGGGGTTTCTCCATCACAGCGCAGACAACTAGCCCTGAGAAGTTAGGGGTTACGTATTTATCTAGGCATCAACTGGGGACTCCCTCACAGTGCCATCGTTTAGGTTTCAGGTCTGGATTTGCCCTGTCAATCCCCTTCCCTCGACAGGTGTTCTTCCTACACACATGAAACAAACCTGTGGTCCCGTAACACCTGCAACATTGCTGGCAATCATACCTCTTCACTAGTAATGAGCCACTCAGCCTAGTGCACTCCATCCCTGACACTGTGCTGTCCTGCACGAGCCATAGGCCGCTCTCCAACATCTTCAGTTTGGATCCCTTTTGGTTCCACTGCAGGTCGTTTCCCTGGCGACCATTTTACTTTGCAGGCTGTGCCTTTCTGGGAACCTTCATGCGACATTCCCTCGCCACATGTCCCTTCTTGTGTCAAATGAAACCACCTATTTGTGCCTTTGTCTCCTTTTGCCCCACCACTGGGTTTGGCCGACTTTGCAGAAAATCCCCCTAGTTCCTTGCACTCTTTCATTGTGCCTGGCACTGTTTCTCCTGCACCTTTTAGTGCCAAACGTGGCCCCTCTGTACACCTCTGCTAACTTCAGCAACTTCCCTGCTGTCTATGGCTGTCTCTTCTTTCAAATGTATAATTAACTCTGGACTGCAAACCTGACCAAAATCTGGTTCTTTCATAACAGCTCTTTCAATTCAGCGAATCCTTTCTACACGTTCCACTCAAAACTTAAACCACTTCGTCAAAATAGTGATCTAAACGTGCACACCACTGAGTGTACGTTTCACTGCTTGTAATCTAGCTGATTCGAAATTTCTTTCTAAACCCTCTTGTGAGGTCACCTCCTTCATCAAAGACTCCTTCACAGCACCAAAATCAGATTGATTGGTTGCTGGTAACGCAGTATATCTGTAATGCCTAACCCGTCAATTGCGCTGGACAAAATGTCTGCCCACTTTCTGGAAGGCCAACCCTGACTAGTAGCCAACAGAGAATGTAAATATACGGGTTCCGACACCATGTGATTACACTCAAAAAAAAACCTTATGCACAACAAATCAGTCCATCACATATCAGGTTTGGTTTTTAAAATTAACACCTGTTTCTAAAACCAAATTAAACATGCCCAAAAACCTCTACATATTGAGTAAATTAGTACTTTAAATCGGGGGTTTCGTTTGTAGTATAACATTGGGGCGACTCGTGAACCGTATATTTACATTCTCTCCCATAGCCATAAAAATTTTGGGTTTACAGTACGCCTGTCTACTTCCATGCTATAACACCCGCGGGACTGTGTCATTATACTTTTTTAGTATGCTCTTCTACTTCTAGCTCTATTATAAAATCAGAACAAACAACTGGCTTTCCATCTTGATTAGTTACTTTTACATCCAGTGAATTTTATATCTACGCTAATTAATTCTTTAAATTGGTTGTCTCCGTCAAACGTATATAACTGATAATCGCAAAAACCCGCCCTAGTTGGTAGCAAAACCTTTAGAACTGTAGACGGATAGCCAGCAAACAAATTAGCACATGTTCTTAACTGTTGTAAATGGACATACAACATTGGGTTCACAAGAAAATCAGAAGGTTTATTACCTTTAAATTGATAAACATCTTCTCTTGTACTAAATCTTTTAATCTTTGTCACGCTGTGAAAGCCTAAAATTCGAGCCAGTCCTTTAGGGAAAGTATACTCTCTTCTTTCTTCTAGTGGGAAATTTACAGTAATTCTGAGGTTTGCCTCGTTAATTGTTAACAATATGTCAGATTCGCTAAGTACATCTTTTAAAGAACAAAAGTTGTAGTAGCCATCAGGTATTGTTTATATGAGTTATTTGATTGCCTTGTTCGTCATTAACATTAATCCAGTTATTCTGAGCCTTTTCAGATATGTTAGCCCACATAACTTTAAACCCAATTTCTCAAAGGGGCAACCCTGTAATTACCGCGCCTATTGTCAATTGGGTACGTTAAGAACACACGTTTGTTTTGTTGGTTTATATAGATGCGCATCTTTTTTATAACTATTTTAAAAACTATTTTAAAAAATGGAGCCTTTTAAATATAATGAAAGTGCTGCCTACAATGTAGAGCATTTTATAACCCCAAATCTTTAGACTTCAGCAATCTAACCATTGCAGTAGATGAATATAATGCTTCCAAGTCAGGCTTGTAAACCCACTAACTAAATATTTAAATCCCCCAATAAAGAGCGACAGAGTGCCATCAGCATGGTCATCCCGCCCTATGGCTTTTTACCAGAATCAGTTAAATTTTGCTGTTTACTGCGCAACTACTGGCTGTGGGGTTTCATATGCAAACCATTTAAACCATCCCAATCTTTTAGTAAGGTCAGTATATAACTTTCATGTTTATTACCAGTACAGGCGAATACTAACTGAACTACAAGTAGTCCTCCCTAACGACAATGCATTTAATCCATTTAAAAGCCCAATGGACAATAATGCATATGAAAGAATCTGCAACGAATTTAACATTAATCCTTCAACTGATTTTAGACAAAAGTTAGACCGCAATCATGGGATGGGTACATTGTATTTGTGGGGTGCAAAAAGAGAATATAATTATGACTACTGGCCTGGCCACACCTCTTTTCAACCAGACAAACAAGTTCGATTGATGTCAATAGAACAAAAACGCCCTTTAAAGCTTGGGCAACATTATCTTAGATGAAAGTAAAGGCCTAACAATGCCAGGAGTGCAAAGACTTAATGACTCCATACGGACATCCGTTTGGTGTCTATTAGGAGCACAAGCACAGACCAAGTCTAGCATACTAGATCAGTCTACAGGGTTTGATGCTAGAAAACAATTTCTAGCTAATTTAGAAGATGCCATTAACTCTGCTGTTGATTGCCTGCCAGCATACAAAGGTATCAAGACGTTCTTGCACATGCTAGGTCAAAGGTTTGACTTTGTTGTAGGTCATGGATTATACATGCTACCCTCTGACCTTAGACAACAGATTGGCATGATACAGAATTATAACAATGAAATCCTCATAGCTGGAGACGATCAAAAACTTAGGACACAATCAAGGTTTAAACACAAGGCCCGCTCCATCCATTTTAAAAAAGTACCTAGCCCTGAAGAAAGCGATCCAGTTATAACGTCCCAGAAAGCGATCCACCACCAGTTATAAGCGCTCCACAGCCAGAAAGCAGCCCAGAAAGCACGCCACCTGTTAATCTGCCTCACACTGACAGTCATACTAGCGAAAAGACAGCCCTTGTTGTATTTTTAACTTTTACTGGATTAGCCATACTTTATTTCACTAAAAATTAATCCTGCAGCTAGACTTTATTTCACTAAAAATTAATCCTGCAGCTAGCATCCCAACGTCCACAGATGGTCAGCCATATAACCAGCAACTTTACCTATAGTAGACAAAACCCAACTAACACAAATGCCTATTTATGCCAGGCAGAGCATCAAGCGCTTTGCTTTCTAACTTCTTTAATAAGTTTGCTAGATGATGTAATTGTTTTCTAATCCAACTTTTACCAGGTTGAGGTGTCGGAGGTGTTACTGGCCCTGTTGGCGCACCACCTGTTAAAGCATAAACGAGTGTAGAGATGGCAAACCCAACAGCCGTTAATATACTAACTATTGTAATCCCTTGTTCTCTGAACAGGGTCCTTATTCTTTCAGCTAGCGTAGTGTTTTCATAAAGTATTCTGTTTATAGTTTCTCTTATTCTGCTTGTTTGTGATGCTAGCTGCGCTCTGTTAGTAGACAGCACTTCTAACCTGGCGCCCTTTGTATCATTAAATCCTGTATTTTCTGCTGTATTATAGCCTTTTCTTCTCGCCCTAAATTATTATCGTCTGCATCAGCCAGTTTATTTTTTTCTTCTTCTATCTCTCTATCCAGCTCACCAAGTTTTGCTAAATTGTTTGTTAGTTCACCCCCTTATTTTTCCGTTAGAGCCTCATTAAGCCCCAGGATTTCACGCATAGGCAATGGAGAATCGTCAATTGTTTTTAATTGTGTCTCCTCACTTAAACTCGCATCAATTTCTGCTACTATCTCATCTGCTGTTCGATTTAATTCTTGAAGAGGTATGTTTTGTATTTTAGATTGTGTTGGCAACTCTTTTTCCAAGTTCGTAAAAGACTAACAGCCTCACGACTTAAATCGTCAATAAAGTTTTAATTGCCTTTGGTCAACAACAGGGAGATCTCAAGAATTGTGGCCCTGCTTAAAAACTGGGTTGGGTCCGGCTTTGCAGTAAGCCGCACACTCTTTCCTTTACCGGGTTTTTTAAATACAAATGATTATTTTTATCTGTTGAAAAATCAGAAACCCTAAGTGCTTCTGGCTGCTCTCGCCCCATATGGTCATATAATGATTCAATTCTACTAGCAATCGTATTTGGCTTTAACCCTACTCCTTGGCCTGCTGCTGCTCCTTCAAGTTCTTCTTGCAATGAAGGACCCAGTTCTGTTTCATCTTCTTCTTTTTCACCAACAGGATCAATCGCGTCAAAATCTTCAGCCATATTTTTTATTTATTTCTTTTTTGTTTTATAAAAAATGAACTCATACGGTTTTTGACCTCGACCATACGAAAAGAAAAGGGAACCCCATGGCGTAAAAGGTAAAGGCAGACTGTTATTAGTGTAAATACTCCATCAACATTTTCAGCCTGGACAAATTTTAATAGTTAAGTTCCCTGAATCTTGGCGCTGACGATGTTATAATGCCAGGCACCGCTAAACAAACTTTCAAATAGATATTACATCGGCAGGGGGCCCCTAATGCTAGTGTTGTTGCTAATTTGGGCAGGGCTATCGTTAAACAATAGCAACGAACTGGAGGGTAGAGAAGTCTTTGTACTAAGCGGGGCAGACATTTTTGCCCTTTTTTCTGATTTATGGCTCCCTAAAAAAAAAGAAAAGAAAGGTTTTATCAGGGAATACAAGACCAAACGGTCTCAAGCACAGGCTTAAAGCGGAGGATGCAAAGAATGATGTTAAAGATGAGGCAGTAGCAGAAGCATTTGGCAACAGATTCTGCATCCCTCTAGATTTGAACTGTTAAAGACCGCATATGCCATTTACCAAGGGCGCACTAAAAAAAAAACTTACTTACATTTTGACATTTAATCCAGCGGTTCTGTCGTTCTGTCTGAAGACCCTTTAGCAAAAATACACATCAGCGACTTTTCTCTTGAGTTTGATGTTTTTTACTAAACCCCTGAGACTGGCCAGAACAATTTTACCCAGTAAAAATAAAAGGGTTATTTATACTCAGGGGCATAAAAAACGCGAAAACAAACTGTATAGAAATTTTGATGTAAATGGCTACCGTTTCCCTTTTGAACTGGTAATAAAAAGTGAGAAAAAGCAATCGAACCCGCAAAAGTGTCCTTTCAAAGTTCATTCTGGAAGAAAATAAGGTCACATGAACTTGACCTTGACCCTTTTGTTAACAGCAGAATGTCAGTATCTGGTGTGACCACCTCGAGCATTGATCACAGCTGTGCACCTGCGGTTTCATCGAGCGCCCCCAGAGTGTTGGTCTGCCTCTGGGGGGCTTGCCACCACAACCTGGCCCCAGCAACAGCAAGCTGAGCTGCTGTCTGGGGTCTGGGGTTGAGCTGGTTCAACTGCCCTGAAGGGCATCCCAGAAATGCTCTATTGGGGGTTTTAAGGTCGGGAGAACGGGCTGGGTGAGGCAGCGATTGATGTTGTTCTGCCTCAGGAAGTTCTGCGTAGCACGGGCAGTGTCGGCTGCGTTTTCCTGCTGAAACAGTTCTGTGGATGCCGCTGGAAAATGCGGCAGGATGTGGGGCCTTCAGGACTGGTCGATGTAATGAACAGCAGTGACCCCGTTACCACGTCCAGGGCCCACATTCTGGAAGATGACTGGCCCAATACGGCGATTTATGCCGATAGCCCCCAGATCATGATGCTTTCACCACCCCATGGGTCCCTTTCGGTGATGTTGGCATCCGTGAAGCGTTCCCCCGCTCTTCTCCAGATCCGGATGCGGCCATCGCCTGGGTCGACGCAGAACCGGCTTTCATCACTGAAGAGGACTCGGCCCCAGTCCCGATGGCGCCAATGCACGTGGATCTGTGCCCACTGCAGACGGTTCTGGCGATGCTGGAGTGTCAGGATAGGTCGCCGGGCTGGACGCCTGCATTGGAGACCAACTGTGTTCAGTCGGCGACGCACGGTCCTGTTGCTGATTGGCCTGCCATGGTTGCCGACGGTGTTCCTGGCTGTGTTGGCAGCGGTTTGGTAAGGCTCCCGTCGATGCTGACGAAGAAGATGGCGGTCTTGGGCTGCTGTGGTGACCCTCGGTCTGCCGCTCCTCGGTCTGTCATCAGTGGTGTTTCTTGCTTGAAAGCGGTCCAGAAGGCGATAGACGGTGGAAATGTGGACTCCGAATGCGATAGCGACCTGCCTCATTGGAACCCCGGCCTGCAGTTGCCCCATTGCTATGCAACGATCTTGACGAGAAAGTCTCGGCATTATGTTGGCGCCTCTGGAAGGGATGATTTGAACTTTTTGGGGTTTGGAAATTTATAGCCCCACAATGGGGGCCACATTGAGTTGCAATTCACATTGATGCACGTGGCGTAGGTAGTCCACATGGCAAATGCACTCCTCGTGCCAAAAACGCTGACTCGGCAACATTCACCCACTGTTACGAGGTTACAACCGGCCAAGACACCACGTACTGCTAATGTTGCACGTGCCAACGACATTGCTTACGTCCTGTTCACAATGTGAACAATCGTGCACTGTCTCTATTTTTTCGCGTTTTTTATGCCTCTGAGTATATTATGAAAACGTTATACACGCCATTACAGAAAATAGAAACAAGCGAGACACTCTCTGGAACATACATCTAAATCAGTCTCTAAAGTCTTTAAAAGGAATTTTGTTCTTGTTTACTGAAGGAACAACTCCTTTTCAGAGAGAATCAGAAGTGTTTTATAATCCAAAAATTGAGAAGGTTGACTGCGCAATAAATGGCAAGTCTGATCAGTTGTATTCGGGTCGCGGTCTTTTACCCCACCAACACTTTGATGAAATAAGAAAGTTATTCGCTGGTGGTAGGCAAAGAGATCCTGCAGTTGATCGCGTATGTGAAAAACTTCGCCTTTATGATGTAAGACTCGAAGACTACTTAATAACCAAATATGGGCTGTGGCTGGATTTTAGATCTACATTTGACAACAGATTGTTTGGAAGTGGAGAAAGGATAGGGCAAGATGGTATAAAAATAAATATTCACAAGAAAGCAGACGGAAACGGTCCAATAAAAATGCACATTTTATGGTTTGTGATGCTCAGTTAAACATTGAAGAAAACAGGCTAAAAGACGCAGCTTATTAAAATACAGAAGAAATAACCTATTAAAAACAGATGGATAGCTTGAAGTTTCTGCCAAAAGATCCGCACTGTTCTCTTATCTGGGGGATTACTGGTGTGGGAAAACTGTCTTCGTACTTGTTTTGTTACAAACAATATACAGGTTTCATTACGAACACATTGTTATATTCTGCACAACCATTAAGCACAACAAGTCTTACAAAGTGTCACGACCGACCCCTGGAGGTCTGCCCTGACAGGATCGGTCTAGATGGGAGTGAAGGGAGTGACTGAACTCACACGCCCGCAAGAGACCACACAAGAAAGATTACGATACAACACCCCATTTATTCACACCAACACACACGTAGACACAAATAAGCATTCCAACACACACAACATGCACAATCACACTCAAGCATTTTTAACACTCACGACTTACACACAATTAAGCATTTCAACACACACGACATACCCATAGTCGCAAACAAACATTTCAACGCACACAATATAACTATAATCTTAAATAAGGATTTCCAGCACGCATTCCCCTCCGTGCTTCATGTGGTTCCCCCACATCCCTCCCCAAAGTCCACTGTGAGCACCGAGTCGCACCAATGCCCCAAACCGGGTCGGTTCCTGAACAAAGGTCTTTCAACGCCGACACCATTGACACACACACCCGAATTGCACGACGCACAACGAACCACACTGGTGACACGGGTTGTAGGAGGTCCGAAGACCGCGGAGAACGCATCCCGTGGGACGAGGCGTTGTCGCTGAAGGTCCCGGACAGGGGTCGGGATCCTCCAGCAAAGTCCTGGTGCTCCTCAACCAGTGCGTGGCCCCCAACAGCGCAAGCTTCGGGTGAATCCCCCTGGGAGGAGAGGACACGGAAGGAACTGGAAGGAAAGAAGGAAGAAGGGTACTGGAACCCCGCAGTCAGTACGGTCTGATATTTGCTGCTCAATCCTAACAGCCACTCGCATGATGGGCGAGGGAGGTGTTTGCTAATTAAATTAATAACATCAGCTCAACACAGACCTGAGCATAACAGTCAACAAACTAAACGAGGAACGTTCGCTAAAGGTCTCCTCACACGAAGCAGGTAAGAGATTACATTGACAGGCTAAACAAACAAATATCAATCTATATCTTCATCCTTCCTTCACTCACGTTCAACATTTTCCTTTCTTAGGAACTGAACAAATACAGCAACCACTGCTCTATAACTGCCACCACATTTGCAAATAATAACTCAATGGCACAATTATCCACACATTTTATAACAACATTTCAAAATGACACAATTCTCCAACCACGCATCCAAACGACTAATCATGCGTACGCACGCTCGCAAACATAAAACTCGTTCCCCTTGCACACACAAACAGATGGTGGCCGAAGAATAAGAGACCGGCGATTGTGACAGGGGCGGACAAGCGAGACCAAGCAAGTACCAACCCTGAATCACCAGGTTCTCCCCCTTCCCCGCCGACTACCGCATCACTAGATGCATAAAAAGGAGAAAGACTTTTGGATATAATTTTGACTGGCCAGGTTAAAGATTGAATTAACCAGAAAAGTGGTCTCAAACAATATTTCTTTTATAATTTTGAAAACCAACAGAAATTGCGCAAAGAGAAAAATTAGCCGGCTAACAACAAAAAAAAACCAACAACAAATAAACCACGAAACTGATGCTTACCAGCTACCCGTGGGTGACCCAAAGTGGCGGGTCAAGCGACTCTCTGCCCTCTGTCCAGTTGAGAGGACAGCAGAGCAGATGCGGAAAAAAGATGACGTGATGTGATGTCCCTCCCCTACAGGCCGACTGTAGGGACGAAGGTACCGACCGTACCTTTGACGAAGTGGTGTAGAACCAAAAACAGAGCAGGCGCTCTCGGGACATCTTCCGCTCGAGTGAAGAGAAAACCTCCCTCAACGATGGCAGCCAACACGCCACGCTACGTCACAGTGAGCATACCTCAAGCCTAAGAGGAATGATGCACGTGCGGCAGGTTAAAAGACAGGTGAGAGGCCGATAGGGACAGCGAGTTCAAGCGAAAGGTACCAGCCACCCGTGATCCTGCAGGATGAATTGCACGGGCAGTGGAATTAGAGAGAGAGAGAGAGAAAGTAAACCTAACCTGAGCTGAACGACATTAAGGTGCAAACGCACCACAAGCCACATTAAGGGACGGATACACAACAACAACAACGACAATAAATAAATGAATAATTCCACCA
Source organism: Conus ventricosus (assembly GCA_018398815.1). NCBI lineage: Eukaryota > Metazoa > Mollusca > Gastropoda > Neogastropoda > Conidae > Conus > Conus ventricosus. The sequence goes on along the minus strand of CM031600.1, from coordinate 46,692,526 downwards.
GCCAAGATAGGCCAATTGTCATAGGCCTTGTGACAAACTCGTGACACAAAGAAAGGAAGTTTATTTGGACAGACGAGAATCTATTTTTAGTTGATCCTAGCGACAAGCTAAGCGACTGTTTAGAACATTACTATAGACTATTTGAGGGAACTGAAACCCTGTTTATTATTGATGACTGTTCAGCTGAACGAGACATTGTTAAAAAAGAAAAGCTCTGTCAAAGCTAGCCTTTAGTGGTCGCCACGCCTTAGTTTCTGTGTGGCTCTTAACTCAGAAATATAATGCTGTCTTAAAAGACTTTAGATCGCAGTTAAAATTGGTTGTATTATTTTACACTAGGACAAAGAAGTTTTGAAGAATGTTAAGTGAAATTATTAATAAGGGACAAAATGATAAAAAAATAAAAGAGCTTAGAAAATTAGCCGCTAAGCTAGTTACGGGACTACCCCCCAGTTCAATACTTGTTATTGTAGATTGTTAAATATATTTAAAAATTTGTTTTGTTAATTTAATTTTATAAAAAAAATGTCTCGGGGCCAGCAAACCAGCTAGCTCCTAAATGCACTGCAGTAAACTAAAGCCTAGCAGACACAACTGAGTTTGATTAATAGGTGCAGAAATTTTTAGATTTGATACACAGATGATGGGGTTAAAAACAAACAGCAATTGAAACAAAAACGACGAATATCCTACCTAGAAGAGATAAGAAATTTAAGGAAAAAACGATTTGGTAATATGAATACAAATTTCTTTAAAAGAGAATGCTTGGCGTTCTTCGAATTGACTGGAATTTAAAGTTTAAAACTAAAGCCCTAAGTATACTTTGATAAGGAAACAATTTTTAAAAAGCTTAAATGCGGGAAACCCGTTCTTGTTAGCTATTCCGAACACAACAAAAAACATATTGAAATTACTAATGGGGGGTTCTGAATTATGCTACAGAAAAAGCCCTTTAAATGCTGAAGGGGAGGCTACACCGCGTTTAGAATTTCCCCACGCTAAATACTCCCTAACAATGACGATGATTTTTTTATTATTACCCCGGGAGGAAGATATAGTCTGCCAGAACAAACTTAATTAAGGAAACAAAAAGGCTGAAAATTTGGGATCCCTCTTGACTGTTATGTTATTACTAAAAAACAGAGGTAAATAAAAACCCTTAAATCATTACAGGTCGTATGTTGACAAAGCAAACACACACTACTTCAGTTTATTTTCATTAAGTATGTTAATTTATTGCTTTTACTCTGATAAGGAAGTCACGAAGTTATTTAAGAAAGATATGTTAATTAATAAAATAACTTTTAAAAATGCATGTTCAACAGTTTAGTTAAAGCAATAACGAACTTCAAAAGAAAATAGAAACGATTTGGAAAAGTATAGATTACTGAAAGAAATAGCTAAGCTTAAATACTCTTTTTGTATTACTGGTAATCGGCTGTACAGCAAGTCGGGGTCAGCGTTGCTTTAGCACCGGTTGGGGCTCCAGTCTTTTTAAAGGCATAGGAGTCTCGGTGGGTTAGGCGCCGTGTCTATGTTTGTAAGTCGTTAAAAAAAAATTTAATTTCTAAATTACAAAAGCACACTGCATTTTTGCACTAGCACGGAAAAACTTGTCTAAGATTAAAAATCAAATCATTACGGATGAAAACATTACCGAAGAATTTCAGAACTATGGCCGATTTGAAAAAATTACAGACGACAAAAAATTGAACTTCAAAAGGAGTGGAGAAAGACTTTATTTCAAAAGGTAGATTACGATGCAAATTAAACAGAACATTGAAAACAACACAGATCAGTTTTAAAAACCCAAATAGGGTAAAAAAATAAGTTTAGCAAAAAATAAACACTATTTTTTTTGTTAACTCACTTGTTGGCGCGACAACTTGCAGCCTTCGCAACAAAGATCTTTTAGGGGTGGGCCTTTTGACCAGTAGCACCGCTAGAAAGAGTCTCTCTTAAAATTACGGAGGGTGTTTATGATTCTTTCACTTCATATACATCTACACTCCATATGGGATCTGTGGCTCTAATCTAACATCCCTCTGCTCTCCAGAGCATACAATATCTTTACTTTTTTAAGTCAAACGAAATAGTTTTTTGATTGCCTTGGATGTCTTCATATGCTAAATTTTTTTTAATTTGATTGCTTTTTACGGGTTTTTAACCCTGTTGTTTTAAATTCTTCATTGTCATGGTAAGACAGCCGCAACCTCCAACCCATTCTTTTACGCGTTCTTTTCCATAATTTTTTTGTGATATTGATAGGTAAACGGGCGTTCAGCTAGATTCTTATTAAAGTTTTCTACTAGGGCCTGCGATCGATGGTTCCTGGGATTCCTCTCTTAACGTAACAATGTTTTAAAAACATTGGTTTACAGAGCCTTTTAAAACTCTTTTCCATCATCAACTTGAACCATCCTAGGATACTTTAATGGGCCTCGCATGTATTTTTTGTTGTAAAGCCACAGCCACAGCAGTTGAGCTTTATCCGTTAAAGTTCAGCGTCTTTGTATCTGAAGCCATGTCTACAACTGTCAGAGCATACTTAAACTTTTTTCTTCTAATTTTATCATGTGGAAGATACAGCAAGCCCATCTGGTGGGTGTCATTTGGAACTGAATTAACAAATCTAGGCCTTATTATTCTTTGGGAGCAGGCAGATATATTTCCCCAAATTGCTTTTTGAAAGCCAGTCTTTCGCATCTGATTCAGACACTCTAGCACTTTACTCAGTTTTCAATAGCATTTTTTTTTCCTTTCCAATACCCTTTAGGAGATAAAAATTTTGTACTTCTATTGGTCCATAAGAAGGACTGTATTTTTATTACATTTTTAATTTTTTTTTAGATTGTTTGTGCAAAATATAAATTGCCCCATAGCGCCCACAAAAAAACCCAATTTCTGCTATTTTCTGTTCTTCTGAGGGTTCTTAAAAGTCGGACAGTTCTGGCGGTGGCGATGTTAGAAACTTCTTTCCAGTCACTAGAATACTCTTTCATTGCCCATCAACGCTGAAATGTGTGCTCTGCATTCCCTGTTCTCTTAACTTTTTATTAATAAAGTCTAAGTGAGCAATTCGTCTTTTCTCATAAGCGTCTCTTGCCTTAGCTAACTCTTCTATTGCCTTGTTATACGTTCTCTCTCTTCATCGGACCTGCAATTTACTAAACATATAATTGCTTCCAGAGAAGGCCCAAGGCATTAACAATAGCTCCTCCTACCATCATAACTACCCCGCCATTTTTTTATAAATTATTTCTTATGAATTAACTTTCTATGAACTAACATTTTCTGGGATAATCCCCGTGTAACAAGAAAGTTTTTTGATGCAATCCCCGCAGTAATTACAATATAACCTTAACAACGTCCTCAAGTCTAACCTTCCTAGGTCACCGCTTCATTCTAAACATTTTTTTTGCTAACACGCTATAGCCTATACTAAGGCCGCAAAATCACAGCAGAATGGTAATCGTATTGATAATTTTTTTTTTCACTCATCTTTTTATTAACTAAAAAAATAATTAAAATAATCATAATACAAAGACTGCTATGTGCTTTTTATACAGATAATTTTTTGTTGTTAAAGCTAAAAATAAGGTTCAACTAGTTTGGCGAATTTTCTATTTTTCCCCCATGGGGGCGGTTTTATTCCTAACAAACATTTGCAAGGGTTGAATAAACTATAACACCAACGATGGGCATGCATAATTAACCACGTTAAACTCATGGTTTTAAAAGTATTATATTATTTTTTATTGTTTTTTTAAAAATGGATTGTGACGAACTATTAAAGTGTGAGGAGCAAGCAGCCTATTTCCGTAACCTCTGCAAAAAGAAAGTTTAACTCTCTAGCTGCGTGTGGAAAAAACTAGACATATTAGGCTTGAACTAAGTATGAACAGATCCAACAACTGTCTATATCAACATTGAAAAGTATACGCTGGGTACGAAACGCAGCTAGGGTCAAAAATGGTAGATCAGTGGGTCAGACATAATTAGTTTTAATCTAAGTTAGTAAGAAAGGGTGGCGCCGGTTGATTCAGAAAAATTTAAAATACACTTATCACAAGATCCTTTTTTAAACAAGTCCCTAGAAACTTTTGCGTGTGACATTATTACAATTTGGGACATGTTATGTCCATTCATCAGGGGGTTAATTACTTTTATCAATTAATTTTGATCATATTAAATTTAATCGCAATAAAAAAAAAATGAGCGATCAGGAGAAGAAGACGCCGCAGAACAATCCGCAGGGCCACCCCCGCAGGAGCAAATTTTACCACAAGTGAATGTACCACAAGTGAGTAATGTTACTAAGACTAAAAATCCTGGACGGTTGAGGCTGGGCTTAACTAGCTGAATGGAACAGACTGCAAAAAACAAACCACTCAGTAAAACAAAATTTTTTAGATAGTAATACAAAAATCGCCACCAGCACCAACATCCCAATTAACAACAACACAATCACAAACAAACAATAAATGTATTAATTATGTATTTTGCTGCTTGTTGCTGGGGGTGGGTTTTTAGCATACAAATACCTAACGCCATACCTAACAACAAAGCCGCAAGCCCCACAGTAAAAGAAGAAGAACCGCCTTCTGAAAAAAAAGTACAACCTCCTGCAGTAGACCCCTTTTCCCCTGTAATAGTTTTTAAGAACTAGATAAAATACAAGTTTAAGAACTAATAAGACAAGTTAAGTTAGTTTAGAAAGTATTTTTAAGTTTAAATGCAAGTAAATTACAAGTAAAAAAAAATAAGGGTTTTTTTTTTAAGTACTAGTTAGGTTCTTAAGTAAGTTTTGTTAGGTTCTTAAATAATACTAGTTAGGTTCTTAATTAAGTACAGGCCAAGTCATCAGTTAATCTTTTAAAGTCTCCAATTTTCCTACAGCATATGAGAACTCAGGACATGACTAATTCTCTTGTTATTGGTTAGAAACTAGTTGATTTCTTGTTAACTGAAGTTGTGTTTACTTGATGAAGTAGAGCGCAGATTAACATTTGTGTGATGAAAACTTTTTCAAAGAGAGCTTGCTTGTAGTTGTCGTGAGTTTATTTTTTTTGACAACTTCTTTACTTATACCCTTACCTTCTCATTACAGAAGTCTGGCTAGCAACGCTGTACATCTTTGACCGCAAAACCAAAATATTCTTTGATAACGTCCCATTAAGTTTATCCTTCATCTTCCCAATCACTTTCTTGTTTACAGTTGAAATGTAAAGGACTGTCTTTTTGGGTAGTCACATTGTCGTACCACCCATCAACTCCTTTAGCTACTTCTGTTTTTAAATCCTTATAGAAGTCTTCAGTGGGGAAAGTCTAGAATAAAAGAGTCAGGTCTGTGTAAAAGGGCCTTTCTTTTTGGACCGCGGTTTAAAGTAGTCGTACAGAAATTCTAACATCAATAACTTTGACAGCCTTTCACAGTAAAGCCGATAAACAAACCGGCTTGTCCAACTTAACATCCTTTTTTTTCATCATAATGCCAACCAGCTGTCGTTAAATCTTCTAAAGTCTTGATAGTTAGGTTTAGAGGCAAACGTAATTGCTGGTTTTCTTTTGGGAACTAATTTAACATCTTTACGATTGTGTACGTTCTCCATGGTTTTACCAAAACAACTGTTGTTCATCAGTTTAAAGAAGTCTTTTTTCTGAAGTGTCAGTGGGTTGGGGTTTTAAGATCATTTTCTTTTGATGTATGGCCTCATAAAGGCTCTTGATCAAAGCAATGATTCTATGACCCCAGTCAGTTTCAGTCCGTGTCTTAGGTAAAACTGTAACAGTCTGTAATGACAACATATTTAGTTTTTGGTGGCGAAGATTGGAACAAGTTTAGGAGGTTCTGTGGGGCCATCTTTAAGCTTTCGCGGCCAAGGATAATCGTTGTGGAGATTGTGTAATTCTTTAGGATATTCTAAGTCTACTTCCAAGATTAGTCCTGCTGGAAATTTTCACGGTAAGCTGTGACAACATACCTAACACAGTATTAACATCAGAGGTCCTTTTATCATTTTAAAGTTTCTAAGTGGGAACGGTGACTCATGGGCCCCTCCATACAATTGTTGGCGTCTAGTACATTAGATATTGGATGGTTTAGTGGGGTCATATCGTCTAAATATTTGTTGTTGGGTTTGCAGTAAGGATTGAGGCCATGCTAATACCTCCCCTTAGGCCGTCTTCAATCATCTGAAGTGTGGGGAGATAAAAAATTAAGTCAATCTGGATGTTTGTAACTTTTAAAAAAGCTCCCAAGAAGGCCTGGGGGAGAATGTAATGTGCTGAGTCTAGACAGTAATGTTTTCATGCATGTAATCTGTAGTTCTGAAAGACGTCCCCCCATTTAAAAACACGTCAGCCAATAAATATTGATCATGATAATCGCCCATTGTTTAAGGTTCTGTCCAGGCTTTTTGTGCGTATTCATAGTCCCGAGTCCCGTTATGTCTTTGCCTCTAAGACTGAAAAGAAAGTGCCTTTAGGGGGAAGCGAGTCTTCATCAAACCTATCCCACGATTCATTATTCATAAGGGTAGACGCCTTTACGCACCAAAGATGGGTCGAAGTATTGTTTAGTGATTGAAAGTCTTGTAGCACCCTGCAACTTATCTAAACTCCCCATCAGATTTGGCAGAGTCATAAAAGGTAAAGAGTCAAAAGTAAAAGTCATTACTTTTCGGGAAAACTGTGCAATGCAAGTAACCCTCTTATATTCAGAAGTCACTGCTTCATGATAAATAGAATCGAGCCTCTTTGTTATGCAAGAAGATAGCAGTTTCCATGCTTAGGGTCAACCTTAAGTGAAGATTGCAATTGTTGTGCACGGCCCCTGAACTTTCCCTAATGTGATCGTGGTCTCTTACTGCGTCGCCCAATAATTCTTTATTACATATCCAGCAGTGGTTTGAGAGTCATAGCGTCTTGGTCTTCAGGGGTCATAACAATGTCTGAAAGATTTAGTTGGTTGGGTAAACTGATTGCGAATTGTTTCATCTGCTCAAAAATCTACTGCTGCGTTGGGGGCCCCTGTAAATCTCAGGTGTCGTGGGGTTGCCATCTGACCTAACAACAATAACGCATAAGAACAGATCTGATGGTGGGTTAATAAGTTGTTTTTTGTTCTTGCTGTGTGGACCATAGTACTGCGGGAAAAGCGATTCAAAGTCACATAAACCACGTATGACTCATCTGCATTTTGTGTAAATTTTTTAAAACTATTTAGACCCTGGTTTAGGTGTGAGGAGTTTGGTTTTTACAGTCTACAAAACTTTTACAATGTTTCTTATGACTGCAGCTGCTTATAGGGGGATCTGATAAACACCTTCTACAAAGCCCTTGTTTAGATTTATCCTTTGATGTAAAGCCATAATCTGCTTATTTCTGATTAATACATAATGACCGTTGACTATCGCAAACGTATCAATCTCATGTTGTCAAGTGATTGCCAAAGTGGAGCGTTGGGAAAACCCATAAGGCACTAGATCGTTCTACAGACCAGTGTTCTTACAGTATTGGTTTGTTTTTTTCAATGAGATATACTTCTATACTCACTGGAGGTTATTTATCAAGTTAGCCTTGTTTTATTTCAATTGGAAACTCTGTTTATATTTTGACGGATGTAATCGCTAAAACACACACATAAAACACATGTTTCAAATATGTATTTTAAAACTGCCGTTTAACCAAATCTTTGGGAGAGAAATGAAGAATTGCCACATAGATGAACTTTGTTTGTCTCAATTTGATTTCAAGACGTCCCTTCAACCACAAACCCCTTTAAATTGCCTCCTCACTTGCATGGTTAAACTGTGTAAATGTATCGGCCCATTAGGTTAAGTCGGATAGATACTCTTTCTGTTAGTGAAACCCAGACTTCATGTACTACATCAGGCTTATATAATCAATCAAACGGTCAACACACTTTACTGGGCTCCACTAAGAGCCTGGATTTAGAGAAGCGTGTGCTACGCTTTCATAAATTCGAGGGTAAGATGTTCATTACTCACAAACGTATTGCTAATTTTTTTTCAATATCAAATATTTCCCACTATATAGTTCCTCCTCGAATTTCTGGGTCGTCATTTTTAAAGACAATTTCGTAAACAAAAAATAAATGTATTAAATAATAAAGCTTTTATTCTACCCACCCGCAACACTTCAAGAAGTTAACCTTACATAACACCTCAATATTTTAGTTTTTCATCACAGTCATGTTATCATTTGATTCTTTTAATAGTTCACTATGATCTTTATATATTGTTATATCATTCTCAAACCCAAATCACTAAAATATGTTACATTTCATTGTTTCTCAAATGTCATTACATTCGTAAATCAATCACTGAGTTCGACAGCCATTTTTAATCTAAAATAAATAAAAAAATAATTTAATTCTATCTTTCTAATCGTAAAACCAATCTTCATAAAGAAATATTAATCTTCAGGCTGAAGTTTAAGTCAAACCAAAGTTTTAAAGTCAATCACTTTTCTCCAGAAAACACATACGTCTTCACAGATCAACGCCGGCAAGGAAATGACGGTAGCTCTGCCCTTGTAAGCCCGGCACTTAATTGGAACCCCCGTAGAATTGATGTCATACCTCCCTGTCGATTGGCTGAAAGCGCACATGCGACGCTCGGCCCATCGCGCGATGATTAACACCTGTGTCGCATTGCGACGGCCTGTTGACTTTATCGATTTTTGCGGTCTGCAGTCTGGAGTATGACTGTCAACCCCTTTTTAGTTCATTTTATGCCCCGGAGAGAATGTAAATATACGGGTTCACGATCGCCCATGTTATTCTACACGGAAACCCCCGTTTTAAAGTACTAATTACGTCAATATTTAGAGGTTTTGGCATGTTAATTTTGTTTAGAAACAGGTGTTAATTTTAACCAAAACTGATATGTGATGGACGTGATTTGTATGTGAAAAAGGGTTTTTTTCGATAGAATCACATGGGTGGTCGTGAACCCGTATATTTACATTCTCTCAAACGTTTCAAAACGACTGACGTACGCATCAATCGAATCTGATCCTTCAGAGAATTTTGGCAACTTTGGTCGGGGGCATAACTGCGCACAGGGTCACTGGAAACTGGACTACCATCATCGGTGGTCTCCCTCTGTATTCTCACTCTCTCTAACTCTAATTGAATCTTTAATCTTTCTGTTTCCTGCGTTTCGCTAGCCTGAATCCTTAATCTTTCTGTTTCCTGCTCTGCTATTTCTACTGCGACACGGCGTCTTTCCGCTCGCTCATCTCTTTCCATCTTTTGTTGGGTTTCAACGAATGCTCGCAACTCTTCTCCCGAGTAGCCTAAATCACGAGCGACGCTCACAAGTTGTTCAATAGGGGTGTTCTTTTCGTCCGCCATTATATCCTTTTTTTTTTTTTTTTTGAACAAGATTTTATTACTACGACAGCCAAACTGGTGGTTACCGACACGAGTGACGTAATAGCACAATCCTATGAATGATAATATTAGCTTGGGACAACAACGTAATTAGTTTTTATAAGACGCCTAGCGCCTGACCCAACTATGAGAGCGAATTATAGGCAATCTGTGCGAAATAAGTACTCTGGGGCTGAAATGCCAAGCCTAGTGTTAACTATCTTGGAAGCAATGCCAAGCCTAGTATTTAACTATCTTGGAAACATACAGTAAGACACTACCTTGTCTTAGGATTACAATACTTGAATCCCACCCAGCTTCCTCTCTGAGAAGTTGAACAATTATAATAAATGGGCCAGAATATCCTGGCAGGCTCGCCAATAAATTGTCAACCTCGAGGTACGTCAGTGGAGGAAGGACTAGCGCACAGCCCAAACACACTCACAGCTTGCTTACACTCACAGCTTGCTTACAATCTCATTCATATTCATGCATTCGTCAAATCAAACCACTAGTAGAGTCTATAACTTTACTACACATAATCATGGAAAAAAAAACATCAATGCGCATGGAGTCAAACAAAATAAAACATTTTCTCTTTCCTTGAACTTCACAAAACCATTTATCTAAATCATCATAACTAACCCGGGTAAAAATAGATTTTCTACTTTACCTGGCCAGGTGATCTTAAACTATTTACGAATCACTGTCTTTCCTTTTCTTCTTTTTTTTTCTTTTCTTTTCACTGTCACTTTCACAAACACCAGTCACGACGCAACTGCTGGCACTGGTCAGGTTGGACTGCTGGCACTGGTCAGGTTACTGGCGTTGGCCTGTGGTTCTGCCTGATGAAAGTGGCGCTGCCAGGTATGAAGTCGAACCCCGGTTCAAATTGAACAGTGACTACCAGGCATCGATCTGTTCTCCTTTCTTCCTTCCTGCACTAACGCATTGCACTCTCTCTCTCTCTCTCTTCTGGTCTGCTCTATCAAATGGACATGGTTGCTTTTTTTTCTTTTTCTTTTTTTTTTTCTCTTCATCAATTAGCCACTCTCTCTCTCTCTCTCTCACATCTCTCCTTAGTCCTCCCCCTGCAGACTCTATATGGTGCTAATGCTTCAACTCAGTTCTCTCACTCCTCCCCTCATCTCTCTGCTTTTCTCTCGTGCAGAGCCTACTCCCAGAACCTCTCCCTCTGTCTCTTCTTTCTTTCTCTTCTTCCCCTTCTCTCACTCCCCTAGCTTTCTTATTCTGTTCCTATCTGTCAAAAGGGTGAGTACCATTGGTCAGTATTTTCCCGCCTTGCAGGGTTTATTTTTGTAGTGCGCCCTGCGCCAAATGACGCATTGAGTCTAAAATTGACCCATTACTTTGCTCCTAGCGGGACATCGGGCGCATCATTTTTATATGCACGCGCGCCAGCCAAACATAAATATAAATAAATAGATTGTTACATCGTGTTTCAAAAGCAGTAGTCTTCCAACAAAACGATCAAGTAACAAAGACCCTAACTTATCTTAACCGAATGCTTTAAGAATAGATGAGTTCGTTCGGATGATTGTTAGAGGTTTCTGTTCCAACCAATGAAAATTGCTGTTTTCTTTGGTTCTTGGAAAGCGAACACTTTCCTTTTCTTGGAAGAGTTTGCTGCTTTCAGTTTCAGAAAAAGTTGATATCATATGTTCGTCAAAGATGCCTCCTAAGAAAACACCTAGACCAGAAAAGGGACAGAGTACGTTCCTCCTAAGAAAAAACCTAGACCAGAAAAGGGACAGAGGACGTTATTTGCATTCACACAAAAAACAGTGAGTAGTAGTAGGCCTCCGAGTGAAACAGAAATTTCAGTTTCCGAGTTGTCTGCTACTTCAGATCGTGATGCACAGCCATCGACATCGAAACAACATGAACAGGCAACACGACATTTTCAAGTTGGTTGGCTCCATTCCTACCCATGGCTGAGTTATGAGAACGGTGTTATGCACTGCAAACAGTGTAGGAAGCTGAAATTTACAAACACAATGGCTCAAGGGACAAATAACTTCCGAACGAGCACACTGACTAGACATGTGTCTGGCAGCGATCACCAGCGAGCAATGGCAGCACCAAATGAGCAAAAGAGGATGTCAGTGGCTGCAGAAAAAGCGTTATCCAAAGAAGAGGAGGCGGTTCAAGTTGCTATGAAAGCTGTATTCTGGCTGTGTCAAGAAAGTCTGCCGCTTCATAAGTACCAGTCATTGCTGTCATTTCTTAGACTGTTAAATGTGCCCCACATTGAACACCTGCAGTGTTACCCATACTCTCTTTCACACACACACACACACACACACACACACACACACACACACACACACACACACACACACACAAACACACACACGCACACTCTCGTACACACTTTGCTGGATACACAAATGAAGGACACATAATTAAAAAACATGTATTTTATTTTCATTGTGTATTATAGACTGAATGTAAATAATATCGGTCTGTGAGGAACTCTTGCAAATCTGGAGCAACAGGGAGATCTACAGTGCCCTCATCTCATGCCCTCATTCTCCACACAGTCTCACAGAGTCACATCCGCCCCGCCATCTTCTCAGTTTGCACGTACTCCAATAAAACCAAACCTTTATTGTTTTTGTCTCTGCCACCGATGACCCATTAATCTTCAGATTGACCCATTGATTTTTAATAGAGTGGGTCAATTGACCCATAGGAATTTTTCACAAAAATAAACCCTGGCCTTGTACCGAGGTTACCTCCCCTCTAATTTCATTGGACATGTAAATCATGAAAGTCACATCTACCGGCCTTGCTCTCCGTGGTGGTCAATGGGTCATTTAATTAATTAACTTGGTTTCATCCCCACTACCCAATACTCCCCCCTTCCTACTTTAACCGGCGACGTCTGGCTTAACTGTGAGCACTGGTCTTGCAAATTAGCTGTATCAGTCTGACCTAGACATAGAGATCCGTCTGGCCAGACCTACTGAGACGTTGGTCAAGCCACTCAGTCTGTCTGCAGGACGGTGCCGTCTCCGTGAAGGACTAGAAAATAGCCTCCTCGCCGTGCCTAATTGGCTGACGCGACACATGAAGTCGTCTGCCTGGAAACCAGAATGTTTGAGTTTGGAACTTATGTCCAATTGAACTGGCTGGCGACTGACCACGATTTCGGTTTTTTTTTTTTTTGTCCGTGACAGTGTGTGTGTGTGTGTGTGTGTGTGTGTGTGGTGTGCAAGTGTTCTCAGGCACTTACACAGATGACTGTTGAAATTAATGGTAGATTGAAATGTCATCCACTCTGCGCAGGTGTACATAAAAGAACCTGTCGTGAGGGGAGAGAGAGGTTGGGGTGTGGGGATGGGAAGAGAAGCGTGAGCGGATGGGGAAAGGGTCAGGTGGGATGGGAGCAACTTGGCAAGGGAAGGGGAGAAGACACACACACTCAAAATAGCTGTCAGTGACTCAGAAAGCGTTCACTGACTCCTTGGCTGGCAGACAGCATTGATTGGTAGCGTTGGACCTGACCCCAGTTTCCACCACGGGAGGCGACTCGTTAGGATTAAAGGCTTTTGCTAACAGGCCAGTTCGCCAGTTAGCCGACACCGCTGAAATCATGCTCTTTTTTTTTGTTGTCTTTTGACTAGAAGCAACGTTGTTGCACAACTTCTTCAAAAAAAACTGCAGCAAGTTTCGCGGCATGTTGCTAAAGAGAGTCGTAGGCTCCGCAGTGAAAAGCGACATGTTGGGTTTATGTTGGCAGCTGGCAATTCTGAATTGGGCTGGCGCAACGGTGGACTGCTGTACCGATTCAAAGGAAGGGAAAATGTGTCGTAGTTCGGGTTGATCACGGCTCCCACATTACCAAACGCTTCGCCTCAGTTTGTTTTCAGCGACAAACGTGATAAGCTGCTTGCTACAAAATCCGGTTTTTTTTACTTCCCTGCGTAGAAGTGGCAAGCCCCCGGTGCATAGTGTTCGCACCTGTTTTATGGATCTGAATAAAACATGTTCCAACTTTCTTTTTTCAGATTCATATCTTCCCGGGTGAGCAGATTTAAAATGCCTTTCACCTTTCCCTTCATATCCTCGCTTTCGATTGAGCATCTCAATCTTCCTTCTGCAACTGCCGGCCCGCTCCCATTCGATTCGAGCAGCTGGTTCTTTTTTTTTTTTAGCTATTTCTACCAATATGTTAGGAGTCATAGAGGGGAAAAAAACACAAAAAAAACCCGAAGGTGCGAGTGGGACCCAAAGAAGTACTGTCCTCAACTGCCGAGCAGTCCAGCTGGGAGTAATCCTGCACCGGGTTGGTTTGCTCGGCAGTTGAGGACAGTAGGCTACTTTAGTCATATGATATGATTAGTCGTATGATAGCAGCCATGTAATAGAGGAAGAACACGAATATCTTTCCCTTCCGCTCTTGTTCTAGTTTCTATGTCACGGTTTCTGTGGTTAGGAGGGGCAATGGGGGGTGGGGGAGGGAGGGGGGGAGGGATGCCACAGTTCCTAACTCTGTTATTTTGTAGTTAAGAAAATCCATCTGCAGAAGGGAAGCACTCACTAAGTCACAGGGCCGCTAAGTCACAGGGCCGCCAAGTCACAGGGCTGCTAAGTCACATAAATTACAGCAAATTGGAATTGCCAGAGGGTCCAGTAAGTCACAGGGCCGCCAAGTCACAGGGCCGCTAAGTCACATAAATATTACAGCAAATTGCCAGAGGGTCCAGAATAAGGAATTGTGACTTAGCGGCCCTGTGACTTGGCGGCCCTGTGACTTAGCGGCCCCGTGACTTAGTGACCTGTTTCCAACTTGGACTTGGTGTAAAGGTTTCAGCAGCTGCCTTTTCTATCTCGTGGTCTTTGAAAGCAGTGCAAATGATAATGTTAATGATGATATGATTATGATAGTAGTAGTAGTAGTAGTAGTTGCAGTAGTAGTAGTAGCAGTAACAACAATGTAGTTACACAGATTTAAAACCATTGGAGCGCGTACGCACGCTCTCACACCCTCCACTCCCCCTTTCACGCTCACACCCTCCACTCCCCCTTTCACGCTCACACCCTCCACTCCCCCTTTCACGCACAGAGCAAACTAGCATGCTTGACAGGGTGAAAAAGATTCTAAAAGGAAATTAAAGTAAATCCGCCAGATAACAGGGACAGACAACTTTCAAGACAAAACATGACCTCTTAGGTCTTCTTCAGGCAAGATAAACAACACTGAGGACAAGGAAAACGTAGAACGAGCAGTCACTTATCTTCTCAAATTCAACGCCCATCTTCCGTTGAGTTTGAGGAGAAAAGCGCAGCTGTGTGTGTGTGTGTGTGTGTGTGTGTGTGTGTGTGTGTGTGTGGGTGGTGTGCGTGCGTCGCGTGCTGCGTGCGTGCGTGCGTGTGTGTGTGTGCGTGTGCGCGCGCGCATGCGAGTCAGACAGAGAGAGAGTAGGTAGAAGTCTATGATGGAGATGAAAGAATATCGTCGAAAGTTTCCACCATCGCTGTTGACGATGCAGCGTTTCCGCCCTTGACAAAGCAATACCATAAAAGGAAGTTCTGACCGGGCAGGGTTGGCTACCCACACAACAATATAACAGACTGAGGGGGTGATGAAAGAAGCGGGGGGGGGGGGGGGGGGGGGGGGGGGGGGGGGGGGGAGGGGGAGGGGGAGGAGATAAGGGGAGGGTGGGGAGGAGTCACGAATATTTCAACAGTTAACTTCCGTCACGTTCGTTAATCCCTGCAGTGGGCCTACCGCCCGTCAGTTGTGATTACGACTGGTCTGACGGGGCGCGTCAATCTCTGACGCACATTGACCAAAACTGCTTTAATCCCCTCCCTCACTTTTTACCACAGCTGCTCTCTGTCTCTCTCTGCCTGCCGGCACCCCCAGACTCTTTCGCCCCCCCCCCCTCTCTCTCTCTCTCTCTCTCCCTACCACCCTCGCCATCCCCCCCCCCCCCCCCCCTCACACTCCGCTTCTCTCCATCCACCCCCTGCTTCCGTGCCCATGTTTGTGCGGAATAATGTCGGGATTATTAGTTGTAAACACACACTGCTGTGACTCATATAGCTCGCTTGTGCCCGCCTAATGGACACACACGTGTACATCCCTTTTATGCATGCACACACTCACACACACACACACTCACACACACACACACACAACACACACACACACACACACCACACACACACACGCACTCACGCACGCACGCACGCGCACACGAACACAACACACCACCACACACACACACACATCATATTACGCCCGCGCGTGCGTGAATGTACACATATGCGCATGCCCTTGTTGTGTTCTCGGTCAGTGTGTGCGCACATGTACATGTGTAGAATCACGAGCGTGACCTTTTTTTCCGCTTAGAATGTACGACCGAATTCTCTCGGTTTGAAACCATGATGTTTTCGGCTTAGATCGGTGTGTTAGAGTCGTGGGTTAAGAAAGAACGTGGGATGGGTGAAAGGAAGGGTTGGAGAGGGTAGATAGATATATAGTAAAACAGGTACTCTGTGCAATATATTGATTAAAAGAGTATAATGAAATTGTTCGTTTATAATTTTACTTCTGCTTGTTTTTCTTCTTTCAACAGGAAAATAACGAGAGTTATTTTCCCTTTGTTTTGGTGTCGTTTTTTTGTTTTTCGCATAAATAAATACCAGCAGGCAAGGGCTGCATACCTTGGCACCATCATCAGTCCAGAAGCACCAGAGACTGAAATCATCAGACGAGTTTCACAAAGCTGATTAGGAGAAACAGGAACATCTGGAGAAACAGGAACAGAAACATGTGAAGACACAGGAACATCTGGAGAAACAGGAACACTAACATATGGAGGAACAGGAATATTTGGAGAAACAGGAAACCCTGAAGAAACAGGAACATCGTTCTCGGATCCAAGCAGAAGCAGTTGCAAGCCGTTGTTGTGCTGTCCATCTGTCTCTGTGTTCATG
Source organism: Conus ventricosus (assembly GCA_018398815.1). NCBI lineage: Eukaryota > Metazoa > Mollusca > Gastropoda > Neogastropoda > Conidae > Conus > Conus ventricosus. The sequence goes on along the minus strand of CM031600.1, from coordinate 46,676,154 downwards.
TCAATCACTGACTTCACCGCAGACCAGCGAAAGGAAGAACCGAGCGGTGAAGATAATGCATCAGAACACCACTGGACATTTCCCATCTATCTAGACCTAGCACGTCGCACACGACGGATTTTGGCAGCATGGATTGAGTCACTCGTGAACGTGACTACACGCAACAAAGAAACATGGTTGGTCAGTGGGGAGAGAAGTACTTGGAGAGCGATTTTGGGGGTGAGAGGAATACAGGAAGGAATTAGGGATGGGGTTGAGGTTGAGGAGGAAGGCGAAGGAGGAAGAAGGTTGCAACAGAGAAAAACATATACGCCGGCTCGTGACATCGATCTGCGCACGTTAGATGACTTCACGACTTTACAGACGAGAAGCGACAGTTTTCTTTTTTTCTTTTTATCTTTTTTTTTTTCTGCTTTAATTCCGAAGATTTTTTTTTTTTTTGCGGTTGGCGATTTTCAATGGCGCTGATATTTGAGCCGACCCAATCTTAAAAAAAAAAGAAGAAAAAAAAAAGAAGTGCACTAGCTCAGTATCTGCAATTTTCATTTCAGCACCGCTTTGCTTTGTCTTGATGAATCGGTGAAAGCTTGAGATACAGTGTTAAAGTTCGTATGCCGTAAGTTCTGTCCTTCGGGTCCCAAACGAGTAAAAAAATATATAAAAAAAAGAAAGAGAAAAAGAAAAAAAATCAGTCTGAATTGAAATTTATTCACGTGTAGCATTTTCTGTCTGACGCTTTATAATTCTTACCAAAATACGCTTCAATGACGGGTGATGATGGTGATGACGGCATGTATGATTCTTACCAAAGTACACTTCAATGACGGTGATGACGGCACGTATAATTCTTACCAAGTACGCTTCAATGACGGTGATGACGGCATGTATAATTCTTACCAAAGTACGCTTCAATGACGGTGATGACGGCATGTATAATTCTTACCAAAGTACGCTTCAATGACGTGATGACGGCATGTATAATTCTTACCAAAGTACGCTTTAATGACGGTGATGAGGCATGTATAATTCTTACCAAAGTACGCTTCAATGAACGGTGAAGGACGCATGGGCATGTATAATTCTTACCAAAGTACGCTTCAATGACGGTGATGATGGCATGTATAATTCTTACCAAAGTACGCTTCAATGACGGTGATGCGGTATGTATAATTCTTACCAAAGTACGCTTCAATGACGGTGATGACGGCATGTATAATTTTACCAAAGTACGCCTCAATGACGGGTGATGACGGCATGTATAATTCTTACCAAAGTACGCTTCAATGACGGTGATGACGCATGTATAATTCTTACCAAAGTACGCTTCAATGACGGTGATGCGGTATGTATAATTCTTTACCAAAGTACGCTTCAATGACGGTGATGACGGCGTTAAAATTCTTACAAAGTACGCTTCAATGACGGGCCAGTATAATTCTTACCAAAGTACGCTTCAGTGACGGTGATGACGGCATGTATAATTCTTACCAAAGTACGCTTCAATGACGGTGATGACGGCATGTATATTCTTACCAAAGTACGCTTCAATGACGGTGATGACGCATGTATAATTCTTACCAAAGTACGCTTCAATGACGGTGATGAGTGTGACGGCATGTATAATTCTTACCAAAGTACGCTTCAATGACGGTGATGACGGCATGTATAATTCTTACCAAAGTACGCTTCAATGACGGTGATGACGGCACGTATAATACAATCTACCAAAGTACGCTTCAATGACGGTGATGACGGCACGTATAATTCTTACCAAAGTACGCTTCAATGACGTGATGACGGCACGTTATATTCTTAGCAAAGTACGTTCAATGAGGTGATATGGCATGTATAATTCTTACCAAAGTCGCTTCAATGACGATGATGAGGCATGTGTCATTCTTACCAAAGTGCCTTCAATGACGGTGATGACGGCATGTATAATTCTTACCAAAGTACGCTTAATGACGGTGATGTCGGTATGTATATTCTTACAAAGTACGCTTCAATGACGGTGATGACGGCGTGTAAATTCTTACCAAAGTACGCTTCAATGACGGCATGTATAATTCTTACCAAAGTACGCTTCAATGACGGTGATGACGGCATGTAAATTCTTACCAAAGTACGCTTCAATGACGGTGATGACGGCATGTATAATTCTTACCCAAAGACGCTTCAATGACGGTGATGACGGCATGTATAATTCTTACCAAAGTACGCTTCAATGACGGTGATGAATTTGTGCTAATGACGGCATTGTATAATTTTTACCAAAGTACGCTTCAATGACGGTGATGACGGCATGTTATAATTCTTACCAAAGTATGTTTCAATGACGGTGATGACGGCATGTAAATACAATTCTTACCAAAGTACGCTTCAATGACGGTGATGACGGCACGTATAATTCTTACCAAAGTACGCTTCAATGACGGTGATGACGGCGGTATAATTCTTAGCAAAGTACGTTCAAGATGTGATGTCGGCATGTATAATTCTTACCAAAGTACGCTTCATGACGTGATGACGGCATGTTCAATTCTTACCAAAGTACGCTTCAATGACGGTGATGACGGCATGTATAATTCTTACCAAAGTACGCTACAGTGACGGTGATGACGGCATGTATAATTCTTACCAAAGTACGCTTCAATGACGTGAAGTGACGGCATGTATAATTCTTACCAAAGTACGCTTCAATGCGGTGATGACGCATGTATAATTCTTACCAAAGTACGCTTCAATGACGGTGATGACGGAGTTATAATTCTTACCAAAGTACGCTTCAGTGACGGTGATGACGGCATGTATAATTCTTACCAAAGTACGCTTCAATGACGGTGATGACGGCATGTATAATTCTTACAAAGTACGCTTCAATGACGGTGATGCGGCACGTATAATTCTTACCAAAGTACGCTTCAATGACGGTGATGAGGCAGTATATTCTTACCAAAGTACGCTTCAATGACGGTGATGACGGCATGTATAATTCTTACCAAAGTACGCTTAATGACGGTGATGACGGCATGTATAATTTTCTTACCAAAGTACGCTATATAAAAAACGGCGTAAAATCTAAAAGAAAAACAATCATCGAATTGAAATTTATTCATGTGTAGCATTTTCTGTCTGACGCTTATAATTCTTACCAAAGTACGCTTCAATGACGGTGATGACGGCATGTATAATTTTACCAAAGTACGCCTCAATGACGGTGATGACGGCATGTATAAATTCTTAACCAAAGTACGCTTCAATGACGGTGATGAACGGCATGTATAATCTTACCAAAGTACGCTTCAATGACGGTGATGACAGTATGTATAATTCTTACCAAAGATCATCTGTGATGTTGCCAGTTTGCAATTTGAAGGGAGGTAAAGGGAGGGAGGGTGCACGATAATTCTTCCACTTCAGTACATTCCAATTTCCGACGCATTGTAATCCCATTCTTGCAATGTTACGGTTCTATGCCTCGAATCAGTACACCTTCATAAGTCGTCGATCGTTGTCGTATGTTGTCGTTGTGTTACGCTCATGTCGGAGGGAAAACGAAAACCAGATATATTGCCATCGTTACGGAAGTAAAACTAAAATTCGTAAAGATCGGAGACGGGCAAACGGAACCAAAACAATGTCAGAACGGCATGTGACGTAAATTAAACAAAACAGCCCCAACATGACGCGTCATGTGCAATTTAAAAGCCCACAGGGGCGTGATACTTCGTAGGCGTTCGAAGCGGGCATACGCGTCACTACAGCTATTATCATGGCCGTTTGCTTCAACAGACTAATCATCCCCACGCCTTCTCCCCTCCCACCTCACGGCCCCATATACTCCACCCAATCCTATTCATCATCGCAACCGGTGTATTTAAACCGCAGCAGCGCTAAAATAGAAAAGAAACAAGCTTGCGGTCTGATGAACATTGAGCGTATCTTTTTGTCTCGGAAGGCAAGATGTGTTTCCATCAGCGGCTGTAGAAACCGTTTGTGTGATCGAGTGCGATGTGGAATTGGCAGAGGCCGCTGACGGTGAGTACGCTGACCAGCTTCACCATGTACTTGCAAGTGGGCTTATTATCGAGACATTTATGTTGTCGCAGAGGTTTGACAAGACGGTTTTTGTATGTCCGATACATTGTGTGTTACTGATGTAGAAAGATCGTCATAAGAGTTTGCTGGGTTTGGAGTTCGTTTACTCAGATATACAGAGAAGTGCCAATTAACAGTGGTGTGTATCTAATTCTGGTCGGTGCACACACCAATAACAGACACACACACACTCACACACACACCACATGCTCCTCATCTTCACGTGCTCGCTCATATACGAAGAAAAAAAACCATTATTGCTGTTAGGAGTGAATAATGAGAGATCGGGAGCGGGGGAAACGAACCAGAAAAATTCAAAACGCATAGTGACGTAAATAAAACAAAACACCCCAAACACGCGTCAGTGCAATTAAAAGCCCCACCCTTTATACTTCGTAGGCGTTCCGAACGCGCAGCGTCAAACACTATTACATGGGTTTGC
>CM031600.1:46599114-46669114 GCA_018398815.1 Conus ventricosus | reverse complement strand
CTTAAGTTTCACAACACACACACACACACACCACACACACCACACGCGCGCGCGCGCGTGCGCGCGGCGCACACACACGCACAGCACACACACACACACACAAGCTAACCTCTCTCTCGCTCACACACTCCTCGCTCTCTCTGTCTTCTCTCTCTCTCTCTCTCTCTCTCTCTCTCTCTCTCTCCTCCCCCCTCTCTCTCTCTCTCTCTCTCTCTCTCTCTCTCTCTCTCGCTTGCTCTCATTGATGAGGGTGGATGGACAACGTGAAATACGGGATTGTGTCACTTGCGGTTGTGGACATCGCTCACTTTCCAAGCGCCTGGCATTGCTTTGTGATACGATCATCAGACAAGGATGACAATAACTTTTTTCCCGATCGCCCTGTAGACAAAGCATTGGCCTTGTGTGCCGTCACTGAGGGGTCCAGTTCCTGACGTAATGATGCTGACTTTTCCCTTACGTATGATCCACACACACACACACACACACACACACACACACACACACACACACACACACACAGAGGAGTCATAGACTAAAATTACCCGTTTCCTCTCGTCCCCTTCCAATCACCCTACACCCCCACCATCCTCTCCCTTCCCGTCCGCTACACACACACACACACACACACACACACACACACACACACACACGCACATACATATTAACGTCGACAGCCAAAACAGTGTGATTACATATACTTACTTTGCATAATGTGATTCAAACAGAAGAGATAGTTTGCTGTAAATGCATGGTCGTTGTGGTGATGTCTGTTGAGAGTCAGGTACGTACCCCCTTCTCTCTACCCCCACCCCCTCCTCATTCTTCCCTCCACCCTCCACCCTTCCCTCCCGTACCATTGTCCTGGAATATTTATCTATTGTTATCGACCGTATCACATACAGTGGGTGTTGATACTGAAGCGGGCACAGTCAGCCGTAGACAACTCATTATTGGGCCCGATCCAGCGCGGAGCCCAGGGTGATAGGGCTGAAGTAGGTGTGGGCGTCCTCCATAAAGGAACTGACCCGTTTTTAGTCGCTCCGTGGATGGAGCTGTCACAGCCTTCATTTTCTTTCTTCGTTTCTCTCTTTTCTTTCTTTTTTTTTTAACCCCATAACTTTCTTGTCCTTTTGTTTTTTTGGTTTTTTTTAAGTCCTGTCAGCGCGAACGTAATCTTGGTCGCTTTAATCTGTTTAAGAAAGTATATAGAAAGAATTCTGATCTTCGAACATGAATTTGAATTTTGAACGCGTCTAACGAAATAAATAAATACACTAAAGGGCCTAGTTTTTCGATAATATTGCCTGTTTGGATTATTTTGCTTGTTCGTAGTCGTTACCCGAAAGCCCCGACTTTTGTTCCACACCGTTTATTTTTTAGCTCTTAAAAGGTTTCGGGTTGTGTGATATCTCCTTTGTTGTTTGAATTAATTCATTCTCCATGCTGTTTTCGACAGATTGCTGATAAGACCAGTCTGAAATCTGTGCAAGAATCTGGCATGGAAAGTTTAGTGTGGTTGGAATTAATCTCTTTTCACCTACCCCCGTGGGACTCTTTTAACATGAAACTCCTTGTCTTGTCAACATCGCCACAGCAAGGCTGGTGGGGGGTTGATGCAGCATTTTTGCACAGAGTCGAGTGGTGCTTTGGTACGATCGGTAGTTCTTTATCATGGAAAGAAGGGGAAACACGCGATGTTTTCAAAACTGCTCATTTTTGCACAGAGTCGAGTGGTGCTTTGGTACGATCGGATAGTTCTTTATCAAGGAAAGAAGGGGAAACACGCGATGTTTTGAAAACTGCTCATTTTGGCACAGAGTCGAGTGGTGCTTTGGTACGATCGGATCGTTCTTTATCATGGAAAGAAGGGGAAACACGCGATGTTTTGAAAACTGCTCATTTTGGCACAGAGTCGAGTGGTGCTTGGTACGATCGGATCGTTCTTTATCATGGAAAGAAGGGGAAACACGCGATGTTTTGAAAACTGCTCATTTTGGCACAGAGTCGAGTGGTGCTTTGGTACGATCGGATCGTTCTTTATCATGGAAAGAAGGGGAAACACGTGATGTTTTGAAAACTGCTCATTTTGGCACAGAGTCGAATGGTGCTTTGGTACGATCGGATAGTTCTTTATCGTGGAAAGAAGGGGAAACACGCGATGTTTTGAAAACTGCTCACTTTGGCACAGAGTCGAGTGGTGCTTTGGTACGATCGGATCGTTCTTTATTATGGAAAGAAGGGGAAACACGCGATGTTTTCAAAACTGCTCATTTTTGCTTGATTTCCTGTTGAGGAGCAGACGGATGGCTTCAGAAATGGAGAGGTGACAATTAGTTGAATAGAGCTACCGTCAGATCAGCTGGTGCTGGGAAATATTGGGATTGTAGGCTGGTTAGGGATGTAAGGCTTAACGTCATGTTTTTGTTGTTCTTTCCTTCTTTCTTTGTATCTTTCGGTCTTTCTTTCATCTTTTTCTCTTTCGGCACTTTCTTTTTCATGTTTCATTTTCATTCTTCGTAGAGTATTTCTTTCTTTCTTTGGTTTTGTTGTTGTTGTTGTTGTTGTTTTTTAGTTTGGGTTCCTTTTCTTTTCTTTTTTTCATTATTCCATTTCCTTCCCACCTGCCTTCCTCTTTCCATCTTGTTTTCCTTCCTCTATCCTCTGCCAGTGGCTGGCATGTTGCATTCCCTGAACTCTGACATTTGCCCTTCCCCTTCACGGCTGAAAACGAAACCTTTCCAGTGATGTTGCAACTATGTCTTAATGTTTCCATTTTTAATTATCAGTAACAATATCTTTTTTTTTTTTTTTTTTTTTTTATTAAGCTTTTCTCCTGTCCTCCCGCAGACACGAATTAGTCCTCGTTCCGTGGCGTACGATTCCGTTTTGTAACGCGCAGGACTGGCGTGTCGATTTTCACTGGTCGGCTGGAGTTATCGGTTTCTCAATGTCGTAGTGCTTCGCCACGTCGACAGATCCCGCCCACTCCCGGCAATGGCGTCTCTTGTAGCACTGTTGTGTGGAGAGTTGTTTAAAGAACACTTTTACTGTCTCTGATTTCAATCTCTCGTCCCTCTCCGTTGTCTCTGTGTGTCTGTATAACGTTGTATTTGTCTCTGTCTCTATGTTTCTGTATGTCAGTCAGTCAGTCTGTCTGTCTGTCTGTCTGTCTGTCTCTCTCCTCTCGCTCTCGCTCTGCGTGTGTGCGCGCGTCGCTGCGACCGAGTGTGTTTGCATGCGCGTACCATTTCTCTTAAGTTTGACCGCGTTGCGCGTATGCGAAATGTGTTCTGGTGTGGGTGTGTGGGGTGGTACACGTGTGTGTGTGGCCGTGGTGTGTGGTGGTGTGTGTGTGTGTTGTGTGAGAGAGAGAGGAGGAAGAGAGAGAGAAAAGAGAGGAGAGAGGTTGCTAAACAGCCGACCGAAGCATATCAGGTGTGTCATCCATACAGTCGTGTGTGTGTGTGCGCGTGTGTGTGTGTAACTATGCGTGTGTGATGCACACGTGTGCGTGTTGTGCATGTTTGTGCTATGATCATGGAAAGGAAGTGAAAATTGTGGAGCTGGCAATAGCCAATGAGGAGGAGAGGTGGGACAGAAAGTAGGATGGTGAGGGAGATGGCTGAACGCGCATAAGTAGTTCCCTAGGTCTCCAAAGCCTTCAGTATGAACACAACACGAAAACTGCATCATTTTGTTCTCTGAACACTTGGCGCCATCTTACCGTGCCCGTTGTGTGTGTGTGTGTGTGTGTGTGTGTGTGTGTGTGTGTGTGTGTGTTGTTTTGTTTTTCGTCTGTTTTTCTTTTTTTCCCCTGTGTTCCTAATGGACTGTCTTCGTTCTGACGCTAATGACTGACCCCGGGTGGGCTGTGTCTGCCTGCCTGTTGTCCGTCTGTGGCCGATATTCATCGTAACCATGCTGATGAGTGGAGGAGGCATGGACGTGTTCTTTGTCACTGCTGCTGTACTGACTGCACTGACCGCTCGTCTCGTCTGTCTGGCTTCACTGTCTGTCTGTCTTTCCTCTCTCGTCTTTCTAAGGCCTCACCAGCCTCAGCGACCGCAATGGTGATGTTGGCCAGGGAGAAGATGATGATGATGATAATGACGATGATGATGATATAATGATGACGACGACGACTAATAATGGATGATGGCTTCCCTTAATGTGTCACAATCCTTAGGCGTTTGCAGCAGTATTAGATAATCCTGCAAATGTGGAGCAATATTACTTTGTCTGAAAGAGTGCGCGAACTCCAACACACACATACATACTCCCTTCTATCCCTCCCCTACCCCCACCCCGCTTCCTCCCTCTCTCTTTCCCTCGCTCCCTCCTTCACTCCCTTCCTCCCCCCCCCCCCTCTCTCTCTCTTTCTCTCTCCTTTTATCCCCGTTTCTTCACTTATCTGTTTTCTTTTCCCAAAACGCTGGATATACGAAAACAATCCACTTACAACAAAACCAAAGAAGCACATAAACGAAAAGAGCCATAGTGATATGTATTTGCTGCCCTCTTAAAATGAAAATGAGTCTTTCATCTTCTCTCTTCTCTCTCTCTCTCTCTCTCTCTCTCTCTCTCTCTCTCTCACGTGCACTCATTCACTGATACAGGCAGACAAAGCCCATAACTATACAAAAATGGATAATATGAACATCTTTTGATGTTTGGTCACACAAAATACACAGTCGTGACAGCGGATCTTAACTTCTGAAAGAAAAGAAAACAATTGTTTTTTCGAAATTGTATGTCTTATTTTCTTCATTTAACTATCATCTAAATAGTTCCTTCGTTTGCTTGTATTGTTTTCTCCATTGAACTGACTTTTAAAGTAGTTCTTTGCTGTGCTGTATTGTTTTCTTCTTCAAGCCACCTACATTTTTCTTTGCTGTGCCTATATTGCTTTCATCATGAAATAGCTTTTTAATGACATTTTCGTTGTGCCTGTATTGTGCTCTTTAACAGACTGCCTCCTAATTGATTCTTTTATATATATATATATATATATATATATATATATATATATATATATATATATATATATTGAATTATAAACAAAGCTTGCTCTTATGTCTTAGATTGAAGAAATAAGGGGAGATAGCATTCATATCTGCAGTGGTAGATGATTCTGCCTAACTAACAGTATGTGCTTGAGTGGGTGAATGGGGAAAAATAAAATAAATGCTTCTCAAAATGAGCCTTCAGCAAGCTTATATTCTCCAAGGGGGAGACATCCTCCAATAGGGAGGGAAACTCCTAACATATAACTCCTGGTCATATACCGATATTTCGAAACTTGGTGGTTTCTCCTCAGTGACCGCGGAAAGTGGTAATTTGACTCCTCTGCCTTTTCAGGAGAAACCACCAAGTTTCAAATATCGGTATATGACCAGGAGTTATATGTTAGTGAGTTTCCCTCCTATTGGAGGATGTCTCCCCCTTGGAGAAATATAAGCTTGCTGAAGGCTCATTTTGAGAAGCATTTATTTTATTTTTCCCCATTCACCCACTCAAGCACATACTGTTAGTTAGGCAGAATCATCTACCACTGCAGATATGAATGCTATCTCCCCTTATTTCTTCAATCTAAGACAGAAGAGCAAGCTTTGTTTATAATTCAATATTTCTTGCAGTCATTGCAACACCAAGCTGCTCTGTAAGTTGCTGGAACGGTGCGGTACTTATCCTTGGAATTTATTAGTTTGTTGTATTTAGTCCCTTGCGGATTCATTCCAAGAACTTGCCCTCAGCACTTGTGTCTTAGAGGATATCTTTTTATATTTTCTACTTTTCACAAGAAAATGTAGCTTGTTTTGCTCTTTTATGATTTTCTTTTGCTTCTTAGATGGCACCTTTGGTTGGTTTTTTGAAAACTCAACAAACATACTACGGTATTGCACACCAACCTTTTCTGGGATTGCATTCCTTTTAAAACTGAAAAGGCAGAGGAGTCAAATTACCACTTTCCGCGGTCACTGAGGAGAAACCACCAAGTTTCGAAATATCGGTATATGACCAGGAGTTATATGTTAGTGAGTTTCCTCCCTATTGGAGGATGTCTCCCCTTGGAGAATATAAGCTTGCTGAAGGCTCATTTTGAGAAGCATTTATTTTATTTTTCCCCATTCCCACTCAAGCACATACTGTTAGTTAGGCAGAATCATCTACCACTGCAGATATGAATGCTATCCCCATATTTCTTCAATCTAAGACATAAGAGCAAGCTTTGTTTATAATTCAATATTTCTTGCAGTCATTGCAACACCAAGCTGCTCTGTAAGTTGCTGGAACGGTGCGGTACTTATCCTTGGAATTTATTAGTTTGTTGTATATATATATATATATATATATATATATATATATATATATATACCTGTGTTGTTTATTCCACATTAAACTGACTTCTATTTTTTGTATGTGCCTGTATTGCTTTCTCCATCAAGCTGCCTTCTGGCTGGTTCCTCGGAGTTCCTGTATTGCTTTCTCCATCAAGCTGTCGTCTGGCTGGTTCCTCGGAGTTCCTGAATTGCTTTTCTCCATCAAGCTGTCGTCTGGCTGGTTCCTCGGAGTTCCTGTATTGCTTTCTCCATCAAGCTGTCGTCTGGCTGGTTCTTCGGAGTTCCTGTATTGCTTTTCTCCATCAAGCTGTCGTCTGGCTGGTTCTTGGAGTTCCTGTATTGCTTCCCATCAAGCTGTCGTCTGGCTGGTTCCTTGGAGTTCCTGTATTGCTGTCTCCATCAAGCTGTCGTCTGGCTGGTTCCTAGAGTTCCTGTATTGCTGTCTCCATCAAGCTGTCGTCTGGCTGGTTCCTTAGAGTTCCTGTATTGCTTTCTCCATCAAGCTGTCGTCTGGCTGGTTCCTTAGAGTTCCTGTATTGATTTCTCCATCAAGCTGTCGTCTGGCTGGTTCCTTGGAGTTCCTGTATTGCTGTCTCCATCAAGCTGTCGTCTGGCTGGTTCCTTGGAGTTCCTGTATAGCTTTCTCCATCAAGCTGTCGTCTGGCTGGTTCTTTAGAGTTCCTGTATTGCTGTCTCCATCAAGCTGTCGTCTGGCTGGTTCTTTGGAGTTCCTGTATTGCTGTCTCCATCAAGCTGTCATCTGGCTGGTTCCTTGGAGTTCTGTATTGCTGTCTCCATCAAGCTGTCGCTGGCTGGTTCCTTAGAGTTCCTGTATTGCTTTCTCCATCAAGCTGTCGTCTGGCTGGTTCCTTAGAGTTCCTGTATTGCTTCTCCATCAAGCGGTCGTCTGGCTGGTTCCTTAGAGTTCCTGTATTGCTTTCTCCATCCAGCTGTCGTCTGGCTGGTTCCTTGGAGTTCCTGTATTGCTGTCTCCATCAAGCTGTCGTCTGGCTGGTTCCTCGGAGTTCCTGTATTGCTTTCTCCATCAAGTGTCGTCTGGCTGGATCTCGGAGTTCTGTATTGCTTTCTCTATCAAGCTGTCGTCTGGCTGGTTCCATGAGTTCCTGTATTGCTTCTCGATCAAGCTGTCGTCTGGCGGGTTCCTTGAGTTCCTGTATTGCTGTCTCCATCAAGCTGTCGTCTGGCTGAGTTCCTTAGAGTTCCTGTATTGCTGTCTCCATCAAGTTGTCGTCTAGCTGTTCCTTAGAGTTCCTGTATTGCTGTCTCCATCAAGCTGTCGTCTGGCTGGTTCCTTGAGTTCCTGTATTGCTGTCTCCATCAAGCTGTCGTCTGGCTGATTCCTTAGAGTTCCTGTATTGCTGTCTCCATCAAGCTGTCGTCTGGCTGGTTCCTTAGAGTTCCTGTATTGCTGTCTCCATCAAGCTGTCATCTGGCTGGTTCCTTAGAGTTCCTGTATTGCTGTCTCCATCAAGCTGTCATCTGGCTGGTTCCTTAGAGTTCCTGTATTGCTGTCTCCATCAAGTTGTCGTCTGGCTGATTCCTTAAGAGTTCCTGTATTGCTGTCTCCATCAAGCTGTCGTCTGGCTGGTTCCTTAGAGTTCCTGTATTGCTTTCTCCATCAAGCTGTCGTCTAGCTGATTCCTTAGAGTTCCTGTATTGCTTTCTCCATCAAGCTGTCATCTGGCTGGTTCCTTGGAATTCCTGTATTGCTGTCTCCATCAAGCTGTCGTCTGGCTGGTTCCTTAGAGTTCCTGTATTGCTGTCTCCATCAAGCTGTCGTCTGGCTGGTTCCTCGGAGTTCCTGTATTGCTTTCTCCATCAAGCTGTCGTCTAAGTAATCTTTTATAATGTTTCCGTGATTATAATTTCTTCCGATAAGTCATATGTCTTGTCATTTTATTTAAATGTCTGCTACTTAGTCTTTTGTCGCGTTGTTTCTTTCATAAAAATGTCTTCTAATTGTTGTTTGTTGTGTTGTTTCCTTCATTTAAATGCTATCTGACTGGTTCCTAGTCATGTTGTTTCCTTTATCAAACTGCCCTTTGTCGTGGGTTCTTTCTTGCTCTCTCCCATTGTTTCCTTCAAATCAGTTCCTTGTTATACCTGTCATGTTTCCTTCATTACATTGCCTTTTGATAAGGCCTTCGTCGTAAGTCTGTCATTATAATGCCATCTACAATCTTTAGTTCTGTTTTGTTCTTTCATTGATCAAAATTTATTCTAATTTGTCCTTTGTTATAGTGATCCCTTCATCAAAATGCCATCTGACCAGTACTTTGTAGTGTTTCCTTCTAAGAAGGCCTTTTAGTTCGTCCCTTGATCTGTTACTGTTTTTTCTGCACTAAAATGGCTTGCAGTTAGTCCTTTGCATTTGCAAAGGACAGTCATAACAGAGGAAGGGGAGGGGGGGGGGGGGGAGGAGACACGCAGGTTCCACTTCGCATTCAATACAGTGGGAATAGCCGTGGGCTGACATGCGTTATGGAAATGTTACTTCCGGTTCTCAGAACATCGACTTTTCGCAAATGAAGTTTGAAAAAAAAATGCACCCGCTTAATTTTCAACATTCCTGTGGGATCTTGCTGTGCCGTACTTGGTTTCATGGCTCAGAAGGCGACAAAGAAAGATCTGTTCTTCCATAGAACGCTGAACAAAGGAAGAAATGATGACGGGACAAAGGCACTGGTTCGAAAAAACTGTAATGTCTCGCCCGCCAATGAAGTCTCTGTCGTCCTAGAAACAGTGTTATTATCCAGTCAGAACAACCTCTTTATGCTGATCAGTCGGAACGCTGCTTCGTGTAGATGCAGGATTACATTAAAACATCTGTACTACAATCGTAACACGTTCTGTAATGTAGAACTAATGAAACTACATTCGGCCAGTCTCACAGTCCTGGCAGAGCAACAATTTGCTCGCGTCATTTCATTCATTCGTGTTTCAAATAGTTTTTCAAGAAATATTTTTTGTGTGTTGTTTGTATTTTGGTTCGTTTTCAGTAATGATGCAGTCTTCTTGTCATAATTTAACTTACCATTGCAAACGATCGCACAAAAAGTTACACCTTAGGAAGGACACTAGGAGACCTGTTTTGAAAAGAAAGGCTTTTTCATTTGTTAATGTGCAAGTACCTGACTGGCCTCAGCAAGACGAACGATATTGTCCCTGCTGCGAACTTCCTTGCCGAAATTGAATGTCCCCGGTCCCTGTTCAAACAACACTGTCCACAAGTTCACAAAAGGCCCTGCGTAGCGTGCCTGCGCAGTTGTCTGTCCTCCGTACTGCAGTGCAAGGTCTTTCCTGTTGTAAAAAGCCTTCTGAACCGTCCTTCATGTTGTCAGTTGTCTGTGCCCGTACTGCAGTCCCTGGTCTTTCCTGTTGTAAAAGGTCTTCTGAACCGTCCTTCATGTTGCTTTTTTTTTCTCATTAACATACCCTGTTGCCAGTCTCTTTTACATTATTTTCTTTATTATTAAAGTGCTCTCTAATGCATTCCTTTTGCTGTGTTGAGTGTCCCTTCCAAGGAACACTAATGTTGGTTGTTTTCTGAGATGCTGGTGCTGCCTGTCGTTGCCTTTAAATGTCAAAAGGAGCCATCCTAACTAATCCATGAACGATGCCTGCTGTGTGTGCAGACCCCTAAGGACCGCTCGGTGAGACTGCGCGTGATGCCGGAGCAGAGCAACGACTACCGGGTGGTGGTGTTCGGAGCGGGCGGCGTGGGCAAGAGCTCCCTGGTGCTGCGCTTCGTCAGAGGCACCTTCCGCGAGAGCTACGTGCCCACCATCGAGGACACGTACCGCCAGGTGATCTCCTGCAACAAGCAGGTGTGCACCCTGCAGATCACGGACACCACGGGCAGCCACCAGTTCCCCGCCATGCAGCGCCTGTCCATCTCCAAGGGACACGCCTTCATCCTGGTCTTCTCCATCACCTCCAGGCAGTCCTTGGAGGAGCTCAAGCCCATCTACGACGAGATCGTGGAGATCAAGGGCGACATGGAGGCCATCCCCATCATGCTGGTTGGCAACAAGTGTGACGAGGTCAACCGGGAGATCTCCGCGCAGGAGGCGGCGGAGATCGCCAAGCGGTGGAACTGTGCCTTCCTGGAGACCTCGGCCAAGACCAACCACAACGTGAAGGAACTCTTCCAGGAGCTGCTGCAGCTGGAGAAGCGCCGGACGGTCAGCCTGCAGCTGGAAACCAAAAAATCCAAGTCACAGAAACGCAAGGAGAAGTTAAAGGGCAAGTGTTTGTTAATGTGACACCCGCTTTAGTTATTTCACGATGGATCTGTGTGGGTGTGTGCGTGTCCAGACAGACGCTTACGTACGACCGAGTGTCATTCTTTCTGTGATGTATTGCCGCTGTGTTTCACGTGAGACGAGCACTGGTATGGCTTTTGTTTCAGGGGAGGGAGAAGGGGGAGGGCGGTTGGAGGGGGAGGGGAACGGAAGAAACGGGGATGGGGGCGGGGAGGGGCGTTAGCACGTGCAACGTCTTCGGAAAGGACTGTGACTCTGCTGGCTGCTGCGGTGTGCCTTACTGGCACCAGAATCCTGGGCAGTTCCCGGCAATGACGGGCAACGAGTTCCCTGCCGTGTGTTACCCAGTCGTGTCACCCAGACCCAACTGTTCCTTGGCTACCTTCAAATACGTACCTGTGTCCTAGCCCGTACAATAGCACGTGATGGCATTCTCACCATGATGGTGCGGTGTATGAAGACACGTGGCTCCGAGTGATTCCATCCCACCGTGCCATCTGGTATCAGTGAAACCAAAACCCAAGACGGCAACAGGTAGTGCTCTGTGTTTTAGGGATTTCAGTAGGGAGGAAAACGAACCAGCGCTTAGCGCTGTCTTCTGACGCCTATGGCCTCCAGCGTTTAAAATGTCGGAGGTTTTTTTTTTTAACAATGCTTTCTCTCTTTGGAAACCATGGCGTTCAGATCTGATCACCGACAATAATTCGTGTACGCGTGTGGACCTTACAGATTGCATTGAAACAAGAGAAGCCGTAGTTCCTCTCTCCTGCTTTGTTCTGCTTCTGGACTGACCTCTGTTGTGTACAACTGACCTTAGTCAAAGTTAGGACTGGTTAGCTCTCGTGTACAGCTAAGCTTGCCTTCTTATAGCGTAGACTACGTTTGTGATTATGCTTTTTATAACCGCGCATTTTTCGCGGGTAATGTTTTTGGTAGAAAAAAAAGTAAAATTTTCGTTCCCGTCTTGTTTGGAGAGAGAGAGAGAGAGAGAGAGAGAGAGAGAGAGAGAGGAGAGAGAGAGAGGAAAGTAGACATGTGGAATTGTACACTTTGATTTATCATTATGCCGTGTAACAGTACGGCTTCCCCCTATCTCCCGATTCTTCTGTTGTTGTTGGCTTTTTTATTTGAAAATTTCTTGTATAAGAACGTTATTTTAAATCGATCCTTGTGTGCGTATCTGTCCCCTGTATCTGTATCCTTGTAGTCAAGAGGATTTTCAGCTTTTGTCCCCTCTCTTTCTCCTACATAATGCATGCGATCTGTCGACATAGACGAATACAGTGTCACTAAATAGAGAATAGTCACGGAGAAAGCAGTGGAAGGGGAAAGGAAAGTGAAAGAGAGGAAGAGGGGGGAAGGGGTTGTGCTGTGGTGGACAATTGGGTCTGTTTACTTCGTGAGTCTCCTCCGTTCGGTAGGCCTGCGGGCTTTTTTTTTTTTCATTTCACGTAGTATGAATATGGAGTATATCCACTGGTATCTTGGTCTGTAACCGCGATCGTCTGGGCACGTCACATTTTAGATTTCACGTCCATTTCCTATTTTAAGTCTCACCAATTTAAGCAAGATTTGCTTTTTAAAGGAAAACAAATGTTCCTTGAACTGACTGCGACCGTTTATCTTCGTTCAAAGTTCATCCTAGGTATTGAGAACTCGTCGTGAAACATCGATATGTGTATCAGTCTACGTCCTACAAAGGAGCACACTTATAAATGCATATAACCATGCAGCCATGAAACAAGGTCAGTCTAGGTCTTACACAGGAACAAACTTACAAAGGCATATAACCATGCGACCATGAAACAAGGTCAGCAGCATAGAAAAAAAACGTTTGTTGGTAAAGCTGCAAAACGTTTGACGGAGACTGCAGTGAAACGCCTTAAAAAGTCAGGTTGGAAACCGAACAGAAAAGGATCAAAGTCTAGTCGGAAATTTCCGGGGAAAGCACTGAAAGTTTAATTTAAAATTGTAGGAAAAGAAAAGTGAACGTTAGATCGAGAATTTTTGTGAAGAAGATTGAAAGTTTAGATATAAGATTGTAGGAAAAGCAACCAAAATGCTACGCAAGAAATTTTAGGTGAAGTATCAAATGGTTAGGTTGGAATTTTCAGAGGATAGTATCAAAATGTTAGGTCGATAGTTTTAGTGAAAGTTATCAAAAGCTTTCATTGGTAATTTTAGGGACAAGTATAAAATATTTAGGTAGCAAATTTCAGGGCACAGAAAAAAGTTATGTGAGAAGTTGTTAAAAAGTTTTTGAAGATTACGTGGAAAATCGAAGAGAAAGCGTTGAAAGCTTGGTAGGATTTTTCTTGAAGTTAAGCATTAAAAAAATTGGTTGGAAGTTGTAGATAAAACCACCAAAAAGCTATGAGATTGTACGTTAGAAGGAAATTATAGAGAAAGTCAGCAAAACGTAGGGACGAAAGGTTTAGGTACATAGAGTACACGGGAAGTTACAGAGAAAAGAATCAAAACTAAGTAGGAAATTCGAGGGAAATCATCAAAAAGTTGTTTTAGAAAATTGTGGGGAAACTTATAAAGTGATAGAAACCTTTAGGGACAAGCATTAGTGGGAAATTGAAGAAGAAAACATAAAATATTAGGCTGGAAACTGTAGTAAAGAGACTCAAATATAGGAAATTGTAGAGGTAAGCATTAAAACGTTGGGTAGAAAACTGTTGGGAATAGAAGCAGAAAAAGAGGGAACAGCCGTGAAAAGCATCGATAGGTTAAGTAGAAATTTTAGGGAGAGGTGACAAATATTTAGGTACGAGACTTTAGCGAAAGGCATCTGAAGGTAGAAGCAGGAGATTGCAGAGAAATGCATGAAAAGGTTAGGCAAGAAATAGTACAGAAAACCACAAAAAAGCTAGGAAATCATGAAAGAAAAGAGAAAGGCGTTTAAAAACAACAACAACAGGAAGTTGCACAGAAAAAAAATCCGAAATTTAGGAAGCTGTTGACAAAGGCCTCAAAAGTGACAAAATTGTAGAGAAGAGCATGAAGAAAAGTGACAACATTATAAAGTATCAAACAGTTAGGAAATTATGTAGAAAAAAAGTAGTATCAAAACGGTGATGGGAAAGGCAAGTAAGATTCTGTATAGAAATGATCAAAAACGATGATAGGAAACTGTGAAGAACAGCAGTAACAACTACGTATGAAGCCACAGAGAAAAGCATCAAACGATTATGAAACTGTCATGGAAAACATCAAATGGTTAGTAAACTGTGGAGAAGGCATCAAAGAATGAAGAAATGTAGCCAAAAGCGTCAAAAAGGTACATATCAAATAGTAAAGAAAAATGAACAAAAAATTATTAGGAAATTGTCGAGAAAAATATCAAATTTATGTAGAAAACTGTTGACAAAAGCATGGTATGTTTTAGCAGATAAATGTAGAATTAGGCATTAAACGTGTATTGTGAGAAGTTCAGAGGAAAGCATCAAAATCTAGTAAGAAATCGTTGAGATAATTTTTAAAAAGTTAGGTTTAAAGTTCCAGTGGACTGCATCATGAACTAGTGCGTGGTGAACTCATGTAGGTTTTTCTTCATCAATTTCTTTCCTCATTTTTATGTTAAATCGTTTCAGTTCAGAACTATAATGAAAAGGATAGCCAACTTTAGAGTATTTAGCAATCAAGACTTGTACAGGATTTAGCATAGTGATTGATTGATTGTCTTGAGGCATATCGTGGTGTTTATACCCACACACACCACGCGCGCGCGCGCGCACACACACACACACACACACACACACACACACACACACACACACACACACACACACACACACACGTACGCACGCACGCACACACACACACATACACACACACGCACAGAGAGAGATGGGGGAGGGAGAGAGTGTGTGTGTCCATGTGTTGTGAGAGAGAGAGTGAGAGAGAGAGATGATGATGATGAAGATGGTGACGATACCCATGCTGTTGTCATTAACACGCCCGACGCGAAGAAATGCTTTGCATCGTGTCGGTCGGGCGTATGTACCCGATACTGTTGAGATGTGTCGAGTTTCTACAAAGTCGAGCTACCAACTCATGCGAAGCAGCAATATTGGTCTTTGTGACTCTCTTCAGCCAAGGAAACTGAGCAGATGGCGATGCTTACAGGGTTAAAGTTGGACAATGTGCGAATGGCAAGACATGGTGTTCTGTATTTGCTTACGCTTTAGTTGGCGAATGTTTCCTTCTAGCAAATATAGGGAGAAATAAGAAAAACAGATGCTATATGCTAAAATTTTGATTTAAAAAAAAATTTCTAACTGAAAGAAAACCCAGCAGTATGGAAGTAAGTACTGGATATATGAGTGATTTTTTTAAAAAGTGGTATGGATGTTAACACTGGCTATGTGATTGATATTTGACACTAAAATCCCTAAACTTATTTTGTTATGTATTTTGATATATTCTCAATCATACTTGATTATACATCTATAGTGTCATAATACAAACAGAAGAAACAAATTTAAAATAATTCAAAGTGAAATAAATTCTCTGTCAAGCAATCATGACAGAAAAAAAATGTTTTTAGATCGAGACTCTTTTGTAATTGTAAGAAAATGTATCTTGCCCCATTTGTTTGTGACCGCCGAAAGAGTTGGTTTGTTTGGTTGGTTGGCTTGTGCTTGAAAATGTATTTTGAGTCTATAGATTCAGTTGCATGTTTCCTTATATTTCATGTCAGACTTCCAGTTCCTCTTATAACATGCCATTAATCAATCTTTAAATTCTCAAATGCAATCCTTTGGGACGGACACAAACATTCCGAACTCATTCATATGTAGAACTGCTTTTACACAATATGCCCATGCTTTTCTGCTATACCCCATCTGCCTCAGCAGCTTATTGTGTTCCTGTCTCCTAAAGCTGGATTGACGGAGACTTAAAGGCTTCAACCGATATCTATAATACATTAAACGCGTGTTCTTGTTAACAAAAGATAGTCTTTTGTGTCGCCGTGTAATATTTTGTTGCGACAATGGGGACAGTCAGGAAGCGGTCAGTGACAAAGCTATGTATATTTTCATTAGCTTGTTATTCGAAAAGGATTCCGTATCTCAGTACCTCATGTGAGCAACGGGTCTGGTTGAGTATGGAATATTCCCGCACAACCCCGCCCAAACAGAACCTGCAGCAACCGATTCATTTTTTGCAATGGTCTAGCAATTTCCTTCACACCTTCCTTCCCATCCTGACAGGATTCATTCTAAGCACCAGTTCAACTCTGTTTTGTTGTGAATCGCATTCGCACACAGTTGTAAGCTTCAGTTCAACTCTGTTTCGTTGTGAATCGCATTCGTACACAGTTGTAAGCTTCAGTTCAACCCTGGTTCGTTGTGAATCGCATTCGTAAACAGTTTTAAACTTCAGTTCAACTCTGTTTCGTTGTGAATCGCATTCGTAAACAGTTGTAAGCTTCAGTTCAACCCTGTTTCGTTGTGAATCGCATTCGTACACAGTTTTAAGGCTTCAGTTCAACGCTGTTTTGGTGTAAATCTCATTCGTAAACGGTTTGTAAGTTCAACGACTTTCACTTGCGCATTACTGTGAGAATTTCCTTCATGCCTCACAGGTACTCACTGTTACCAAGAAATATTTTTGTGTTACCATTTTTAACTGACAAGCATAATCGGATAGTTTCTCCTTTCAATGCAATCCAGTGATATTACAATAAAAAGTTGTGCAGGACAAGAGAATTGATCATCTACAAAGAAGCAATAATATTCAATTTAGGAGCGCCTCTTACAGCTTGCCTGCTATGTTTTCCACTTTCGATACATTAGTTGCTCACTTACTGAAGAAAAATTTAAAAAGAATCGGTATGCGTGTAATCGTATTTGAATTCATGAAAGAACTCGTTCATGCATAGCACATAAATCACCGTTCAGCTTGCCATTCACATCACTTTATGTGAACGAAATTCCACTCATATTACGATTCACGGCGTCAAATACTGTTTTGAAAAGTCTAAAGTTTAGTGTTACGCAATGAGAAATGCTTTATCAGTGCATACTGTGTTAAGATATCACCCACAGTGGGAATTTTTTGTGTGTGTGATCGAGTGTTTCCCCCTTGCAAGGAATGGAGGTGGGACTGAAGAGAGAGTTTGAAAGAGGGTGGGGAGGGGTGGTTGAGAGAGCTAGTGGTTTGAACAAGCAGCACGGAATTCTTTTGCATTTGGAACGTTGTTCTTCAGTTTATAAAAATGCCAGGTGTGGTGTGAGCACGTGCGTATCTGTGAGTGCTCTGAGTATTCTTGCATGGATGTGCATCAGTGTGTGTGTGTTGTGTGTGTGTGTGTGTGTGTGTGTGTGTGTGTGTGTGTGCACGTGCATGTGCGCTTGCATGTTTGTGTGTGTGATAAAAATCTGCCTGTGTATCAAATGATAGGTCTGTGAGCGTTTATGTGTGTATGTCAGAGATTGCATGATAATTGTGAGTTTATTACCTGATTGTAAATGTCACGGTTGAACTTCCAATCGCCAGAGATGGCAAATCACCTTGGGGAACCCAAAAGGACTCAGCGGCTGGTGGACTTTCAAGTGTACTTTCTTACAGTAGGAATTTCAACATGTCGTCGATCTCTCTCCCAAACGCAACGATGAGACATTAGGCGGTTATGCTTTTTATGTACTGCATAAAATTGAAAGAGAAAAAGAAAAACAACAATAATTGATAGTACAGTCTATCAGTGTTAAAAAAAGGTATTCAATAAAATTATTGTCTTATCAGATGATCAACATCCATTGATGTTCAGTGTCTTTTCACAGGTCTTTTGGGGGTGTTCTTTGCTGGAGCATAGGATTTTTTTGCCAAACGTTCACACTTCTTGAAGTGCCGATGCCTTTGCAAGAGCACACGCTAGATACAGAGCTTCCACCCCACTCTTGGCCCATGAAGTTTTGAGAAGCAACATTTCTTCCATATGATCAACACTGCAAACACATGTGTCAAGCTCCGGGAAGTGTACAGCTCGGCTCTGAAGGTAGATTTAAGCCTTGAACCTCAGTTTGGAAACGACTCTCGATAGTTGTCATTTTCACAAACTTAAGAGGCGTCCTCCTGACGCAGATTTTTTCTTTCTTTCTTTCTGCGTACGCAGGCTGATACTCCTGCGGACACTCCCTGTATAGCCAGGCAGTGGAGTTTTGTGTGTATGACCCTTTTATTATCCCGCCATTAAGGCAGCCATACTCCATCTTCGGGGAAGGTGCGTGCTATGTGTCACGTGTCATCCATACCAACGGCCAAACTGGCCTTCTCTTCCGAAAGTTGGTGATGGGATTTTACGTTGTGCAAGATGTTATGCGTGCGTTCACACACGGAACCTCGGTTTATAGTCTCATTCGAAGGACTATATGGGGAATGGAGTCAGAACCAATGTTAACTCCGAGGGAAAAAATCCCCCTATACCGAAATTCGAACCCGCAACCCCAGGATCACGAGTCCGGCGCTCTACCAGCTGAGCTATTCCGCCGCCCCCCCCCCCCCCCCCCCCCCCCCCCCCCCCCCCCCCCCCCGACCAGATGATCTGGAAGTATGTGATGGCATGGACCACAAGTTTCATCCCCCAGCTCCCGGCCGTCCTGTTCTCCATCCATTTTACCATGCTGGCTTTGAAAATCACTGTGGGCTGCATCCACACAGCCGTCCTGTTCTCCATCCATTTTACCATGCTGGCTTTAAAAATCACTGTGGGCTGCATCCACACAGCCGTCCTGTTCTCCATCCATTTTACCATGCTGCTTTGAAAATCACTGTGGGCTGCATCCACACATCACTGGCTCTGCTGACCATGTCTTGGTCGCCCATGAATGATGATGGGATATTGCCCGGTTTGGAGATCCAGACTGACAGAACACCACAGCTGATTACCGCAACTCTGTATTAGAATCGGCTGTTGCTGAAATGGGGCGTGCCGCGTTACGCTCATAGACACCGAAAAATCCAAATCCCTATGCAATTTGAAATCAACACAGGACAGTTTTCCAGTAGAAATGGCTGCATACTCGTTTCTGCAATCGCAAAAAAAAAAACGAAAAAAAAAATCAGCTGGAACTGCATGTGTAGTAAAGTTCAGTTAAAGCGAAACTGGTCTTTTCTCCAAGGGATTTAAAATCGTTAGGCGATTTGAAGGTCAACCATGACATACACAAGTATGTGGTATGTGTCAGAAATGGGAACAGCCTATCTTCGTGTGATCAGTAGAGTGTACCTAGCGTCTCTTACACTCATTGTATTATTGTAACATGCGAAATTCAAGTTACGCATTCATAATGATTTGTTGTACATAATTATTGTTGTTGTTGTTATTATCATTTTGATGATGATGATGATGATGATGATGATGATGATAGATGATGATGATGATGTGTTTTGTTGTTGTTGTGTTGTTGTTGTTGTTGTTGTTGTTGTTGTTGATGTTGTTGTTATTATTTTTGTTGTTATTCTTTTTTATATTAATATCATTATCATCATTACCATATTATTATTATTATCATTACTGTTGTTGTTGTGGACCTTTTGACCCACTGCGACTACTGGATGCCTAACATTGCATTAGAAAGGAGCTGTAGTCTGCTGCACAACTGAACGGTGACTGTGACCTCCGCTAAGAAGGGCGTGTTTTCACCTGCGCTTGTTTATCCCCTTTGTTTTGTGACTGTCAACAAGACTGCGCTACAAGCACAAAAGCGATGTAAACAAAACTGGGTTGAAGGACGGTACATGACCCAAGGAAGTATCCGTTCCGTTTGGTCCCGATCCGGATCAGTGGGCGAATCCAGGCTCTGTTCGCCCTTGACTGGGGTCTGCTCTCTCTCTCTCTCTCTCTCTCTCTCTCTCTCTCTCTCTCTCTCTCTCGTGCCCTTTGAGTTGTTAAGTGTTATTATTACTATTATCATTGTTATTAGTATAAGAAGTCATAAACGTAGTGTTAGTGTTATTAGTATGACTGTTGTTGAAAGTTCGACGCCATTGCGCTACTGCCATGCTCACCACTGCACGTAAAAGGAGCGGCTGTATGACCAGTACCAAAGACTCTATATACAGACAGACAGTCTTTGCTAGTACTTATTGAACTGTTATAGTCTCCGCTAGTATTTACTGAACTGTTATCTTGTTACACTTAGTGTTCAGTACTATTCGGATCAGTTGTCTTTCTTTTCGTTAACGCATAGCCTTTTACATTCTGTCAGCTGTGTTTGAAAGCAATAGTTGTCTAGAATGTTGCAATGATGGCCTTGTGAGTTTTTTTTTTTTTTTTTTTAATTGGTTTGGTGTGTGTTTGTTTCTTGGTTTATTTGCTGTTGTATGTTTGCGTATCTATTTGCTTGCTTTTTGAAATTACTGAAGCCGATTTCATCTCACAAAACAGAAATGAAGGAGAAAGATTTTTGTCCTCATAAAGGTTTTTTGCTTTCGCGTTCAGAGATAGAATCGTTGCACAATGTACCATAGACTTTCCTTCACAATACAATGATTGAGATCTTTTCTTTTTTCAGTATGACTTTCCATTTGTAGTTTTGCATAGTTGGGACAGCCTTGTACTAATACTTCGATTATTTGATTCTTGCATCAAAATAAAATGGAAACAAAACTGACTTAAATTGTGTCCGAGGTATGTGTGGTCACGCGTGTGTGGTGTGATGTGTGTGTGTGTGTGTGTGTGTGTGTGTGTGTGTGTGTGTGTGTGTGTGTGGAGTGGTGTGTGTGTGTGTGTGTGTGTGTGATAGAGCTCTTTCTCTCTTCCTCTCCCTCTCTATCTCTCTCATCCAACATTACACACAGGCATGATCTGATGTGAAGCTTTGGACTTTTCCCTGAGAATTTGGAGTGGTCTGTACATGTGACGGATCGACCACAAGCTGGTACAACAAACAACACTGAAAAATTGTATAAGAGAAAGGGACGCAACCCCTCGCTCTTGCGCTACAAATAATATTGCATCTCATGCTCACTCAGACGAATTTTTCCTGTTTCTCTTTCTTTTCTCTCCCCCCCTCCCCTCCCTTTCTGCCTTTCTTTGTGCGCGCGCGCGCGTGCGTGCGTGTGTGTGTTGTTGTTGTTGTTGTCAATCTTGAAATCGGGAGAAAAAAAACAACAACAAAGAGGAGAATCTAGAAGAAGAAAAAAAGAATTAAAAGAAAAAAATCACTTTGTCCACTTGCCCATCTTTTCTGGCCAAGAACCGCAACCCCGAGCACGTGACCTGCTCCCACGGGCACCTTGACTGACTGCTCCAGACGGTCAAAGAAGAAGGTCCACCGTGCAGTTGGGCCCTGAGTCTTTCATGACAATCTGCAAGGTCCGGCCTCCTCTCTGCTGCGCAGCCTGAGCAATGCTGTCGGTAGCCCCAGACTTCGAATCTGACAGGTGATCAGGCAGGCAATCGTCTTCAGCCTTAAGCCATCATCGGCAAAGACGGTTGTTTGGGCTCGTCATGAATTCCCTTACCGGCTACACACTGACCAACCGTTACTGTCTGATACCGACTCGTCAGAGCGGCTGGCTGGAGATTCACCACAACATCTAGCAGGTTTTACTTGAGGGACACGATGTATCCATTGACTGGCCTTAGACTGACTGTCTTGGCGGTATCTAACTGTCATTCAGTCAGCCACCTTGCTGCCTGTGTGACGCTGAAGTGAAATTCTTCTGCGTGGGGATACATGTTGCTCGCTCTCACAACGCCGCACCAACATAAAGTGACAGTGAAACCCTCTTTTCTGTGTGGTGTGTGTGTGTGTGTGTGCCGTGCGCGCGGCGCATGTGTGTGTGTATGTGTGTGTGTGTGTGTGTGTGTGTGTGTGTGTGTGTGTGCCCCTCCTTTTCTCATTCATGTACATCTTTTTTTTAAATAGACAAAACAAAACTAACTAAACAAAACTAACTAAATCAACTTGAAGGACGAATTTTAACAATGAATAAGAACGAGGATGAAATCCATGTAAATGTCTCTTCATTTTAAATTGTTTGTCTGTTATATTGTGGAGATAGTCTACACAGGTCACCTGGTTTCTGCTGCTTCTGTTTGGTAGACCAGCTGTGAGAGTGGTCATAGCTGTCAGGTCAGTGGCTCCAGATGAGGCTCAAGGGCATTAGCACGGTAACCTTGTCCTTTTCCATCCTTCCTTTCCGAGAATCTGGCACTTGTTCATCAGGTAAACATGGGAACAGAATTTTCCGAAGACGTGTGTAGAAATACATGTGGAGAAATATCGATGCATACACTTAGATTCGCCGCACGCACGCACGCACGCACGCACGCACACACACACACACACACACACACACACACACACACACACACACACACACACACACACACACACACACACTTTCCTGCCTCTTGAGGAAAAAAAGAAAAAGAAAAAAGGTCCGAAAGACTGGGGAGGACATGTCAAGCGTAAGGGAGATCAGTCAGAGAGCCAGCAGTACTGAGGGGCAGGAGTTATCTCCCACCTGTGTCTCTCCACTTGGTTTGGGCTTTCTGTTGTCTATACCCGGTGTTCTTCTTTTACAGTTTAGTGGTCCCCCCCATGATCAAGTTGGATTTATTGATTCTATGCAGGTTGGGACATAGGTGGGGAAAAGGGGGGGGGATGGGGAGGAGGACGGTGTGGGGGGATGGGGGCTGAGCTGACGGAAGGACAGTGATTCAGCTAGTCACTGAGCCTGCTGGTAATTTTTTTCTGGTTTACTCAGACGGATCCAGCCTGTTGTTCTAGACTGTGGACAACATTCCCCCGTTGTCAGTCCTGCCTGCAGCTACTGCAAGATGAGCCATGTCAATTTGATCGGCATGCCGGTCACTGACACCGTCATGCTGAGATCCTGATTCCTTAGTCGTCTCAATTCACTGACCACTTGAAATTACGAAAATAAATTAATGAATAAATTTTTTAAATGAAAAAAAAGCACAAAAAAACAACAACAACCCAAAAACAAACAAACAAACTAAAAAATATATATAGTAAACACACAAAAGAGAGTGCAACGTAATAGACGAGCGATAGTCGACAAATGTGTCTTTTCTTTTTTTTCTTTTTTTTTTAAAGAAGTCATGACAAACAACAACAACAAGATGCAAAGCGTATAAACGTACTCCCAGTTTATCCTGAATACGCGTGATATATTCCATAAAGAGGAAAAACCGTCTTGGGCTGGTGTAACCGTTAGTAATGGCCATTCTGGTAAACATCGGCCATCATCTGTGACCTATAATGAACATACTTACAAATGTTCAGAAAGATCGGCCAAGAACTGTCTGAGATTTTCCATCAAGAAGAAAACCATTATGGGCCATTAGTAAAGGCTATAATGGCAAACTTAAACATCGGGCATCCCTGTGACCCATAATGAACATACCTACAAATTTTCAGAAAGATCGGCCACGTACTTTCTGAGATATTCCATACAAAACAAAAACTGGTATGGGTCGTTATAGCCGTTACTAACGGCCATAACGGTAAATTAAACGTCGGGCATGATCCGTGACCCATCATGAACATACCTACAAATTTTCAGAAAGATCGGCCAAGTACTTTCTGAGACATCCCATTTTTGAAAAAAACAAAAAACATTATGGGCCATTACAGCCGTCAGTAACGGCTACAACGGTAAACTAAAACGCCGGGCATCATCCGTCGCACATAATGGACATACCTACAAATTTTCAGAAAGTTCGGCCACGTACTTTCTGAGATATTCCATAGAGAAGAAAAACCATTATGAGCCGTTATAGCCGTTAGTAACGGCTATAACGGTAAACTAAAACATGGGCATCATCCGTGACCCATAATGAACAAACCTACTAATTTTCACAAAGATCGGCCATGTACTTTCTGAGATATTCCATAAAGAATAAAAACCGTCACAGGCCGTTACAGCCGTTAGTAACGGCTCTAACGGTAAACTAAAACATCGGGCATTATTCGTGACCCATAATGAAGATACCTATAAATTTTCAGAAAGATCGGCCCAGTAGTTTTGTCTGGAGCGAGTGGAACACATTTTGACCACGGACACACACACACACACACACACAGACACACAGACAGCATTTCTTCGTTCCCATTCTAAAGTACTCCCTGTTCTATAAGAACTGGGAGTACAACAAAAAAGGGGGAAAAAGAAAGAAACAAGATGCAAAGCATATAAACGTACTCCCAGTCTATCCTGAATACGTGTGAGATATTCTATAAAGAGGAAAAATCGTCTTGGACTGGTGTAACCGTTAGTAATGGCTATTCTGGTAAACATCGGCCATCGTCTGTGACCTATAATGAACATACTTACAAATGTTCAGAAAGATCGGCCAAGAACTTTCTAAGATTTTCCATAAAGAAGAAAACCATTGTGGGCCGTTAGTAATGGCTATAACGGTACACTTGAACATCGGGCATCATCCGTGACCCATAATAACAAACCTACAAATTTCCAGAAATATCGGCCACGTATTTTCTGAGATATTCCATAAAGAAGAAAAACGTTATAGGTCGTTACAGCCGTTAGTAACGGCTATAACGGTAAACTAAAACATCGTGCATCATCCGTGACCCATAATGAACATACCTGCTAATTTTCACAAAGATCGGCCAAGTACTTTCTGAGATATTCCATAAAGAAGAAAAAGAATTACAGGCCGTTACAGCCGTTAGTAACGGCTGTAACGGTAAACTAAACATCGGAAATCATCCATGACCCATAGTGAATATACCTACGAATTTTCAGAAAGATCGCCAAGTACTTTTTGAGATATTCTATAAAGAAGAAAAGCCGTTACAGGCTGTTACAGCCGTTAGTAACAGCTATAACAGGATAAACTAAAACATCGGGCATCATCCGTGACCCAAAATGAACATTCCTGCTATTTTTCACAAAGATCGGCCATGTACTTTCTGATATATTCCATGGAGAAGAAAGACTGTTACAGGCCGTTACAGGCCGTAACGGCTGTAACGGTAAACTAAAACATCGGCATCATCCATGACCCATAGTGAATATACCTACAAATTTTCAGAAAGATCGGCCCTGTAGTTTTGTCTGGAGCGAGTGGAACACATTTTGACCACACACACACACACACACACACACAACACACACACACACACACACACACACACACACACACACACACACACACACACACAGCATTTCTTCGTTCCCATTCTAAAGTACTCCTTGTTCTTTAAGAACTGGGAGTACAAAAATAGCACAAAACAGCACCTCCACTTCCAAGATCGCACCATGGATAAGAATTATGTTGGTTGCGATCCGGCTTTGGAGGTTTATTTTCTTCTCTTCTTCTTTTTGTACTCCCAGTTCTTATAGAACAGGGAGTACTTTAGAATGGGAACGAAGAAATGCTGTGTGTGTGTGTGTGTGTGTGTGTTGTGGTCAAAAATGTGTTCCACTCGCTCCAGACAAAACTACTGGGCCGATCTTTCTGAAAATTTAAAGGTATGTTCATTATGGATCAAGGAGGATGCCCGATGTTTTAGTTTACCGTTAAAGCCGTTACTAACGGCTGTAACGGCCAGTAACGCTTTTTCTTCTCCATGGAATATCTCAGAAAGTACTTGGCTGATTTTTGTGAAAATTAGCAGGTATGTTCATTATGGGTCTCGGATGATGCCCGAAGTTTTAGTTTACCCCGTTACAGCTGTTACTAACGGCTGTAACAGCCTGTAACTGTTTTTCTTCTTTATAGAATAATTCAAAAAGTACTTGGCCGATCTTTCTGAAAATTTGTAGGTATGTTCATTATGGGTCACGAATAATGTGTGATGCTTTAGTTTACCGTTACAGCCGTTACTAACGGCTGTAATGGCCTGTAACGGTTTTTCTTCTTTATTGAATATC
Source organism: Conus ventricosus (assembly GCA_018398815.1). Taxonomy (NCBI): domain Eukaryota; kingdom Metazoa; phylum Mollusca; class Gastropoda; order Neogastropoda; family Conidae; genus Conus; species Conus ventricosus. The sequence goes on along the minus strand of CM031600.1, from coordinate 46,643,595 downwards.
TCAGAAAGCATTTGGCCGATCTTTCTGCAAATTTGTAAATATGTTCATTATGGGTCAAGGATGATGCCCGATGTTTTAGTTTACCGTTACAGCCGTTACTAACGGCTGTAACGGCCTGTAACGCTTTTTCTTCTCCATGGAATATCTCAGAAAATACTTGGCTGATCTTTGTGAAAATTAGCAGGTATGTTCATTATGGGTCTCGGATGATGCCCGATGGTTTGGTTTACCTCGTTATAGCTGTTAAACGGCTGTAACAGCCTGTAACGGTTTTTCTTCTTTATGGAATGTCTCAAAAAGTACTTGGCCGATCTTTCTGAAAATGTGTAGGTATGTTCATTATGGGTCAGGATGATGCCCCATGTTTTAGTTTACCGTTACTAACGGCTGTAACGGCCTGTAACGGTTTTTCTTCTTTATGGAATATCTCAGAAAGTACTTGGCCGATCTTTGTGAAAATTAGCTGGTGTGTTCATTATCGGTCACGGATGATGCCCGATGTTTTAGTTTACCGTTACAGCCGTTACTAACGGCTGTAACGGTTTTTCTTCTTTAAAGAATATCTCAAAAAGTACTTGGCCGATCTTTCTGAAAATTTGTAGGCATATTCATTATGGGTCACGAATAATGCCTGATATTTTAGTTTACCGTTATAGCCGTTACTAACGGCTGTAACGGCCTGTAACGGTTTTTCTCCTTTATGGAATATCTCAGAAAGCACTTGGCCGATCTTTCTGACAATTTGTAGGTATGTTCATTATGGGTCACGAAAATTGCCCGATGTTTTAGTTTACCGTTATAGCCGTTAGTAACGGCTGTAATGGCCTGTAACCGTTTTTCTTTTTTTTAATAGAATATCTCAGAAAGCACTTGGCCGATCTTTCCGAAAATTTGTAGATATGTTCATTATGGGTCACGAATGATGCCCGATGTTTAAGTTTACCGTTATAGCCATTACTAACGGCCCATAATGGTTTTCTTCTTTATGGAAAATCTCAGAAAGTTCTTGGCCGATCTTTCTGAACATTTGTAAGTATGTTCATTATAGGTCACAGACGATGGCCGATGTTTACCAGGATAGTCATTACTAACGGTTACTTCAGTCCAAGACGGTTTTTCCTCTTTATGGAATATCTCACACGTATTCAGGATAAACTGGGAGTACGTTTATATGCTTTGCATCTCTTCTTCTTCTTCTTCTTCTTCTTCTTCTTCTTCTTTATCAGTGTCTCACTGTGTGTTTGTGGCGTTTGAAGGAGAGGAAATGGTCACTGGTCTGTTTCGACCAGATCAGCATAACTTTGAGAGATTTCCACCCTGTTAGTGCGCGTCAGTTTTTTGTTTGTTTTCCGCGCCTGCATGCGCGTGCGCATACATTTGAGCTGCAATGGTGTGGATGGGGGGGGGGGGGGGGGGGAGGCAGGGTGAGGAAGTGGAGGTGGGACTGATGTTGTCCACACAAAGTAGGATAAGTCATGTTGTACTGATAAGAATTCCTGAAAACGTATTTAGGACATGTTGTTCTCAGCATGCCTGAACGGAAAGTGTTTTTCCTCAAATTAATAGGGATGCTTACATTTTAACACCCCCCCGGCCCCCCCACCCTTATCAGCCACCTACCCGTCCAACCACCCAAGAGACGCTCGCAGCGCTGTGAGGTGACTGTCATAGTCTCTGTCTTTCTGTGATTCATTGAAGAAATAGGCTCTAAGTAGTGGAGGGAAACAAGTGCAGACTAACAATGCCTCCGTCATTACAACAGTAACTTGGCAAAGATTTGAAAAAAAAAAAAAAGAAGCCAAGTGGAAAAAGGGAAGGGGAGGGGAAGGAGGGAGCTGAAGAAAACGGGACTGAAATACAGGTAGTTAGATTCATAAAACCATTCCTTCACAAACACCGTGTACAGACTATCGTGGCTTATCTTGAAAACACAGCCATTCGTATCGCCTGCCTAGAAGTCTCTCATCCACAGATTTGGACTCATCGGTAGGACATGGATGATTTTTGCGATTTATCGACATGAAGCTTACACGTTTTCACTGAATGCATAATTGTTCTGTTTTTAATCATTTTTGTTGAATCTCTCTCTCTCTCTCTCTCTCTCTCTCTCTCTCTCTCTCTCTCTCTCTCTCCTCTCTCTCTCCCCTCAGGTGGGGGGGAGGGGGGGAGTGTACGTGTACTCTTCTGTGCATGACGTGTTAGACATCGGTCCGCTACTTTTGCACAGTACGACTGTTGTTGGTCACTCTGAGGGTTGACAGTTGGTCATCGTACCTGTGTTGGACCATGCCTGCAGTACCGCTCGTGTTCCGGTCAACATGTGGATGTTTCATGACTGTATTTTTTAATTTCATGTGTCGTCGGGCCAAGAAGAAGGAAGAATTGAGATGTCGGACATGAAGGGCGAGATCTCGGCTAGACGGTGTCGTGGTTGTACTGACCCTCATTGTGTTTTTCTGGAGCAGTATTCTCATGCAGTGCGGTGACATTGAACTTAACCCTGGCCCTCCTAAGTCTGCCAGTGCAAAGCAGTCCCGACTGACGAGCAGCAGCTCGAGGGTGAGTCTGGACAAAGGCGTCGCAGGTCAGGAGGACAGTGGACAGTCAATCAGGCATGAGGAGAGTAAGATGGGGTCAGAAGTTACCTTGACAGACGTCATGACCATGTTGACCGGCTTGAGCACGAAGTTTGACAACATGCAGGGTAAATTTGACAAGGTTCAAGAAGACCTCGGGGAGATAAAAAGAATCTTTCTCGTCTAAAAAATCAAGTTCAGGTTCTTACTGAAGAAGTATAAATTTTAAGACAGTCAAATTATGAACTCGACCAACTGAATAAGTGCATGCAGGAACAACTGAAAGCTTTAGAAAGAAAAACGGACGATTTAGAGTGCCGATCAAGAGAAAATAACATTGTTGTGCATGGAATTCCCAGAGCTGAAAAGGAGAAGCCTGAGCATTGTGAGAACCTCTGAGGGACATGCTGACTGACAAGATGGATCTGACTGATGACTTCTCCTTTGGCCGAGTTCATCGTGTGAACGCTAAACGGGACTCTCCAGTGATAGCCAGATGTACATTCTATAAAGAAAATGTTAAGATCTTGAAGGCGAAGTGGAAACTGAAAGGGAATAATCTGTTTGTGGCAGAGGACTAATCTCAGCGAGTTTGATCAATTAGAAAAAAGTTGTCACCTCATCTGAGAGCTGCCAAGGATCAGAGAAAGAGGGCCACCATGATCTACGACCACCTGGTCATCGAAGGGAAGAAATTCTTCTTGTCTGGTGATGACACAAGCGTCGTGGAGGTACCATAGGAATACGGCCGGCCTAGTAAAACAAATGTTCTTGATGAGTTAGATAGTTTTTGTGTTAGTAGGTTAGGTGTAAATACAAGTGGGCAGCATTTTGGAAAGACACCGGTTTCAAGGGGATGGTCCAATGTGCAGGCGAACACGGCACGGGGAATTCAAAATAGAAAATCTGACATTGCGAGTCCGTGTTCAGATAGGGAGAGGGAGTTTGTTTACAGCGAAGACAGTCGTACGCATGCACCCTTGTGTGTTTCCTGAAAGCGTGAAAAGCGTGTCTGGATGCGTGCACGAAAATCAAGAAATGTGTGACAGTGTCAGTGTTCTGAAAGCACAGAAGCCTTCTCTGGTGATTAATGGTTGTCATTCTGTATCGGAGAATGTTAGCAACACAAGAACCTATTCTTTTCTACATTGGAATATTTGTGGTTTACTCTCTAAACTGTCTGATCCTGATGTTATTGAATATGTTTCTTCCTTTGATTTCATTTGTCTTGTTGAAACTTTGTTGACAATTTTCAGTGTTCCATGTTTTCTGATCATAACATGTTTGTTAAGCCTGCAGTTAAATTCACTCAGCGTGGAAGAAGATCGGGGGGAGTGATATGTCTGATAAGAAATAATCTCATGAAATATGTGTCAAAAATGAGTACTGAGTGTGATAATGTCTTGTTGTTTGTTATTGATAAAAAATTGTTTCATTTGACGAATGATATTCTATATGTATGTTCGTATGTTCCCCCAGGAAAGTCTCCATACTATTCTGTGTTTAATGTCGATAATGTTATCAATCAACTGGAGGATTGTTTAATAGATAATTTGTATTACAAAGACAAAATGTCAATATTGATGTGTGGTGATTTTAACGGCCGAACGGCCGATGTTTCACCGCAACTTGATGAACAACAAAAACATTTTCATGGTTTGATAAGTCTGGTATTGTTGAAATGAGACGTCACTCTGAAGATACAGTGTTAAATGCTTATGGCAAAAGTTTACTAAACATGTGTAACGCGCTAGATTTGTATATTTTAAACGGTGTATGTCCTGGTGATGACAATTTCTGTTTTACTTATGTCAGTGAATCTGGTAGTAGTGTGAACGATTATTTTGATGCTTCTTCTGACCTTTTTGATTTCATACAATCTTCTTGTAGCCTTCATGTAAAAGAACGGATGGAATCAGACCACATGAATCTTGAATTTCATGTGAGTGCATCTGGTTCTAATGATTGTGAAAATATAAAGCAAGAAACGAAAGAGTATATAAATAAATTTGTTTGGAATAATAATTGCGCCACGGACTTCGTTAATATGATGCACTCGGATGAAATGAAATTAAAGTTTTTGCATGCTGTTAATTTGATAGATATTAATGTAAATGATGCTCTTGATTTTTTTATCAATACTGTTAAAGAAACTGGTAAATGTATGGAAAAACGAGTATGTGTGAACAGGACAAAAAGACAGAAGGACTGGTTTGATTTCGAGTGTTTACAAGTAAAAGAGATGTCAGGATGTTATTAGGGTATGGAAGAGAACCTTAGACAAAAATAACCGACACTTATACTGTGTATCACGATCAGAATATAAAAATTTATTATATAAGAAGCAAAAGTCACACAATGATAAAATGTTCAAAGAAATTGTCACTAATATGGACAACCAAGAGGATTTTTGGAAAAGTGTCAAGCAAGCGTTAAAACACGAACACAGAAGCAGAATAGAATCACAATGGAGCAATGGTATTGCCATTTTAAAAACGTGTTAGAAAAGCAGAATAGAATCACAATGGAGCAATGGTATTGCCATTTTAAAAACGTGTTAGAAAAGGCTATCAGCATTGATGCAGACACTGGTGAAAATGAAACATTATTAGATGATGAATATTCTGAATTTTTGATCGACCAATTACAAAGCATGAAGTACAATTTGTAATATGGAAACTGAAAAATGGTAAAGCAGCAGAGCCTGATGGACTTGTTGGTGAATTCTTTTAAAAACTTAGGGGACTTTGCAATCGATTTTCTTGTAAAATTATTTAATGTTCTTTTTGAAAAAGGAATGTACCCGAGAATTGGACCAGATCGATCATCTTACCTCTGTTTAAAAAGGGTGACGCAAACAATCCTAATAATTATAGAGGAATCTCCTTGTGTGATGTTGCTAGTAAACTTTATGGGTCTATAATAAACAAGAGATTATCTGAATGAATCGAATTATTTAAAAAACATAACTGGTGAATACCAAGCAGGTTTTAAGAAGAGTTATGGTACAATCGATCACTTGTTTACTCTACTGGCTGCTGTTCAGAAGCAGTTTTCAAATAATCGTAAGTTATATGTTGCATTTATAGACTTCGAAAAGGCCTTTGATTCTGTTTCTAGAAAGCTTCTGTGGTCAATACTGGCAAAACATTGTGGAACAGGTAAACTATTTAAATGTGTTAAATTTATGTATGATGATGTTAAAGCTAATATACGGTGTGGTGCAAAATTTAGTGATTACATTAGATGTACACAGGGTGTTAAGCAGGGTGATGTTTGTAGTCCTGTTTTATTCTCTTTGTTGGAAAGACCTGAAAGAAAAACACAGCACCCTCAGCAAAGCGGAATCTGCGAGGAAGAGGAAGAGCAAAAAGAAGAAGACACAAGAGCGCTTCTTCAGAGACCCCTTCCAGTTTGCCAGAACACTGAGCAGCCAAAATCTGGGACCCTAAGTGTGGACAAAGGAGTTCTTGAGCAGCATCTGAGGAAAACATACTCTGACCACAGAGCAAAGCACTACTCGACATTCAAGGTCTGGTGTGGCCAACCAATCCTGAGGAACAGTTCAATGGCAAGCCTCCAACGTTGGCGGAAATCAAGAAGGTGGTCGACAAAGCCAGAGCCAAATCATCACCAGGGCCAAACGGAATACCTTACCAGCTTTACAAGAAATGTCCCAAGGTGCTGGAGTGGCTCCACAGGCTGCTGCGATCGGCTTGGAGAAACCAGAAGATCAGCAGCCAGTGGATGACGGCAGATGGTGTGTACATCCCCAAAGAGCAAAACTCAAGTGACATCAGCCAGTTCAGGCCAATATCACTACTGAACGTCGAAGGGAAAATCTTCTTCTCTGTCATGGCAGCAAGGCTGACCAAGTACCTGATGGAAAACAAGTACTTGGATGTGTCAGTCCAGAAAGGTGGCATCCCAGGCGTGGCTGGCTGTGTAGAACACGCCACAATGATCTAGGACGCAATCCAAAGAGCAAAAACAGAAAAGAGAGACCTGGATGTAGTGTGGCTTGATCTGGCAAACGCATATGGATCTGTGCCCCATGAGATGATACAGCTGGCTCTTGAGATGTACCATGTGCCAAAGAACATCCGCGACATGCTCAAGAAGTACTTCAATGGCTTCTCAATGCGGTTCTCTACCAAGGAGTACACAACAGATTGGATCAACTTGGAAGTGGGCATTGCAATGGGCTGTGCAATTTCCCCAATACTGTTCGTGCTGGCAATGGAACTCATCTTGAAAGCAGCAACAAACAACGCGAGACAAACAGACCTTGGCGATGGATACAAGATGCCTCCTCTCAAGGCCTTCATGGATGACACTACAGTGATTTCATCCAGAGAAGACGAGACACGTCATGTGCTGGAGAGGCTGGACGACATAGTTGCCTCATCCAGAATGAAGTTCAAGCCAAAGAAATCACGGAGTCTCTCACTGAGGAAAGGAAAAGTGGCCGAATCTGTGGTCTTCAGTGTTGCCAACCAGGCCATTCCAACAGTCACAGAAGAACCAGTCAAGAGCCTTGGAAGATGGTATGATGATACGCTGAAAGACACACAAAGAGCAAAAGAAACCAAGCAGATGGCGGAAGAAGGCTTGGAGACCATTGACCCGTGTGGGCTCCCTGGCAAATACAAGGTCTGGTGTCTGCAGTTCATGCTGATACCAAAGCTCCTGTGGCCTCTGATGATATACGACATCTGCACCAGCATAGTGGAGGCAATGGAAGCCAAAATCAACAAGTTCACAAGGAAATGGCTTGGTGTCCCACCCTGTCTGACTGACATAGCGCTGTACTGTCGCCAAGCAAAGCTGAAACTACCACTGAAATCCATCCTGGAGGAATACAAAGCAGGGAAGATCAGACTTCAAAGCATGTTGAAGGACTCAGGAGACAAGGTGGCAGAAGCAATCAAGCCCCAGCTGAAGACAGGCAGAAAATGGAAAGTTCAAGAGGCGATGAATTCTGCAAAAGAAAGTCTCATGATCAGAGAAATAACAGGACACACACAGACCAACAGGCAAGGACTGGGGGTGACCAAAACTGAATGGTGGTCAAAGGCCAAAGGAAAAGCCAAAAGAGACATGATGATTCAGGAGATGAGAAAAGAAGACCAAAAAAGACTCCAAAAAGCAGTCCAGCAGAGCCAGCAAGGGCAATGGACAACGTGGGAGAATGCACTCCAAAGAAGTCTCACTTGGAATGACATTAATTTTGGCACATGGCCCCTCTCAGGATCAGCTTCATTCTCAGATCTGCTTATGACCTTCTGCCCTCAAATGCAAACCTGGTGAAGTGGGGGAAAACAGACGATCCCGCATGCCCCTCTGCCATGAAAAACAAACAGTGGAGCATGTCCTAAGTTCATGTAAAGTAGCCCTGGCTCAAGGAAGGTACACATGGAGGCACAACCAAGTGCTCAAAGAGATTGTACAAGTAGTCTGGGCTAGTACCAACACCACAAAAGGGAACATCAGGACTCCAAAAGCACCCGCACCATTCTTCACGGCAGGAGGCAGCAAATCATGGCCAAGAACAACAGTGCCACTCGAAATATGCAGGCAGAGTCTGCTGGACGGGGCAGATGACTGGGAGTGCACTGCGGACATCCCAGAATGGAAGAGTCACCCAGAGATCGTCAGCAAGAGTGGCATGAGACCAGACATAGTAGTCCACTCTAAGTCAACCAAGCAGCTGATCATGATCGAGCTCACGGTGCCATATGAGAACAGAATGGAGGCAGCTCAAATCTACAAGACTGAAAAGTATGCTGATCTGGCAAACAGCCTGAGGAGAGAAGGCTATCAGGTCAAAGTCCTCACTGCAGAAATTGGAGCTAGGGGGTTTGTAGGAACGTCTGCATACAGCCTCATGAAACAGCTCTCAGTTGCAGGGAAGGAAAAAAACCAGAGCCCTGAAAGCAATGGCAGAAGCGGCAGAGAGGTGTTCAAGCTGGATCTGGTCAAGGAGGAATAAGGCTTAATTTCCCTACAAATATCAGGTGTCCCTGTGGTTCAGTGGTTAAAGCGCGAGTCATTAAGTGGAAAATGAGCATGTCCAGAGGGTCATGGGTTCGAATCCCAGCCATGGCTCGTCCCAAGATGGGAAAAAAAGGGCCAGCAGAGGGACATCCGGAGTCATGAACCGGGTGTGGCCCAACCCCCCTAGAGTGTCAGGAGATAAGGGCCGAAACACTTGCTTGAAGGGGGCTTCTCTTCTGAGGACTCTCTGCTGCCACGCTCTCCACGAGTTTCTTTCTACTGTACACAGGGTGTTAAGCAGGGTGATGTTTGTAGTCCTGTTTTATTCTCTTTGTTTATTAACGAATTAGCTTTGGAAATTATCGAGAAGGGAAAACATGGTTTTCATTTGATTTGATTGAAATATTAATTCTACTTTTTGCAGATTATACCGTTTTACTGTCTGAAACTGTTATAGGGCTTCAAAACCAGTTGAACAATTTGTGCTCAGCGGCGGAGAGATTACATCTCAAAGTAAACATGGACAAAACAAACATAGTTTTTCGAAAGGGTGGATATTTGCCGTCGGGTGAAAAATGGTTTTATGGAAATTCTAAAATTGCGATTGTGAACCCCTACAAATATCTGGGTTTATATTTTTCTACAAAACTAAGTTTTTCGTTTGCCTGCCAAGATCTTGTGGGTAAAGGGAAGCGTGCTGTTATGGCCATTTTAATCGTCTTGTATAAGTTTGAAAACGAGTCAGTAAAACTATTTTTCAGAATGTTTGATGCCCAGGTCCAGCCTATAGTCCAATATGGCGCTGAGATTTGGGGTTTGGAGAAAGGACGCGACATAGAGAAATTGCACTTATTTGCTATGTAACGGTTTTTGAATGTCGATAGGCGTACCCAAATGACTTGACTTATGGAGAACTTGGTAGATTCCCTATTTATTTGAATTCATATATAAAATGTGTAAGATACTGGCTTAAATTGTTACGTATAGTGCAACATAGACTGGCCAGCCAAAGCTTATAAAACATTGTTTGACCTGGATATGAGAGGGAAAACTACGTGGGCATCAGGCATTCGTAAATGTTTATGTAATTATGGTTTTTCGTTTGTATGGTTAGAACAAGGGTTTGGCTGTGTCAGCAGTTTCTTGGCTTGTTTCAAGCAACGAACAATAGATTGTAGATGGCAAGACTGGGACAGCCATATTCAACACACCGAACGATTTTCATTATTTAGACTGCTGAAAAGTAATTATTTAGTAGAAGCAGAACCTTATTTGTCTCTGAACTTGAATAGATTTATCAGGTCTGAATTAACTAAATTCAGGTTTGGTGTATCGGATATTGCTGTACATCGTCAACGATATAATATCCATACAGAAAATGATTTGTTGTGTCCATTGTGTAAATCTGGTAGGGAAGATGAACTTCATTTTGTATTCTTATGTCCTGTTCTGGCAGATCTACGACAAAAACTTATTCCGTTAAAATATCATCGACGTCCAGCACTGTTCAAGTTAGTCTGTCTTTTGTCATCAAAACATTATAATGTTGCAAGAAACCTTGCTTTATATCTGTACAAATCACTTAAAAGAAGGAGTGATTTGACATAGGTAATTTGCATATGTTGAGAATGTTTAAATTTTTGTGATAAAATATCTTGTTTAACTATGTTCTTTATTACTCACCCCTTCAAATGGGGCTGTGGGCTTTCTGAATAAATTTTCGTTATCGTTATCGTTATCGTTATCTCTCTCTCTCTCTCTCTCTCTCTCTCTCTCTCTCTCTCTCTCTCTCTCTCTCTCTCTCTCTCTCTCTCTCTCTCTCTCTCAGCTCATGTATTCGTCACTGAAGGAAGAAAAAACTCATCCATGTTTTCATGTTTTTTAAAGATTATTATGTTTGTTTGTATGGTTTAGCAGCTAGTCATGCTTAGTCAGTTGCTAGTCACTCTTAGTCCCATCGGCGGGGCAAGGGCCGGATGTAAAAAGACATATATCTGCTTATCTGTTACCCTTGGAAATAAAGATTATCATCATCATCATCATCATCATCATCATCATCATCATCATCTCTCTCTCTCTCTCTCTCTCTCTCTCTCTCTCTCTCTCTCTCTCTCTCTCTCTCTCTCTCTCTCTCTCTCTGCAGCAAGAGGCTATTCAAGAAGTACTGTTTATTGCGAACGACGCAATAGTTACATTGCCCACTCCTGTTCTACTTACAGGTGCGTCTACGTGACTTGACTTCATATAGTCGTGTATTTCTGTGTGTGTGTGTGTGTGTGTGTGTGTGTGTGTGTGTGTGTGTGTGTGTGTGTGTGTGTGTGTGTGTGTGTTGCTTTTTTGGGGGTGGGGGGTGGGAGTCTTTGTTATTTTATTTTATTTCTTGTCACTGGTGTTGTTTTGCGTGTTTTGTTTAGTTTTGTTTTGTTTCTGCTGTGTCTTTAATTATTTTTTGCTGTTGTTGTTAAAGACGTGCTTCCTTTGTGAGTGCGCACATATTTTCGTTTCAAAAAACTGTATCCATAGGTGTATTACCTGAACACGAGGAAATTGCGGACATATACCGTGAACATTTTTTTTCTTCTCATATGCTTCCAGTTTTCTAAAAGTTGTAACTGTGCAAACCAGTCCCATTTTCTGTCTCTTTTTTTTACGTCATCTTATTCTGCTCCTTGATTATACAAACCCTGCTGTCTGTTAACGTGCGTCTTTGTCGTCACCTATCATCATACCGACTGAACAGAACTGGAAATGAGCAGAAACCAGATTGAATGACCACGCAAAGAAGGACTTCGAATCTGTCACCGTAATACCCAACATGCAATTAACAAGACTTCAGGTGTATCAACACTGATTTGGAATCACGGAAAACCCTTCCATATTCAAGAGCTCTGTGAATCCAGATTAACTGAACATATTAGTGACAATGATAGTACAGATTCCCGGATATAACACTATCCGAAAAGATCCTATACAAGTAAAAGGGACGGGTCTTCTTCACTACATCACTGAAACCAGTTAAAGCTTCAAACGACTTTTACATCTAGAACAAGACGGCGTGGGGTCAATCTGGATAGAAGTTAAGCTGGAAAAAAATATTCCATTTTGGTTGGATTGTGTTATACAGGAACCCGTCTGAAAGAGTAAACTGGGTAGGCAAATTTATTACTATGATGGACGCACTCTCGCTAGAATCCAAGGAAATTATCACACGCAGTCTGTCTGTTCAATCTGCATCAACTCATCGAATCTCCAACTAGAGTCACACCTAATTCAAAGACACTTCTTGACCATACTTATATGTCAGATAAAACTTATTTATAAGAAGCATGCGTCCCAGTCCTAAACTGTAGTGATCATTACCCAGTCTGTGTCACATGGTCAAAAAAGGGAGTACAAATTCTCAAACCTAAGACGATAGCCTACCGTTGCTTTACAAACGTTAACGACCAGCACTTTCTGCTTGACTTGCTCAATTTAAAACTCATTATTCAACATAACTGATCCAATTTTGAATCAAAACAATCATAGAAATAGCGATAAACACGGTCCTCTAAAAACAATTAGAGTACGACGTATTCCTAAACCGGCATGGCACACTAAAGTTACAGGAGGCATATTATCAAATCAGTAAAAAGCATGGCTTTGACGAGAAATCTAGAATACTGAGAGATGCAATACATTTACAGAAGCGCAGCGAAAAAAAAGCAACAGCAAAAAAAAAAAAGCAAAAAGCAAAACAAAGAAAAAAGATGTTATCGAGACTTAATATAATAAAACCAGACCCCAAAATTGGTATGGAGATCTATATATGAGCTCACCAAGATCAATCTTCGTCAAAATCAACTGTAATCAAAGACATCTCTGTTAAAGAGCTGAACACCCACTTCTGCACTGTACCCCCAGTAAGGTATCACAACAGATTCCCCAGATCTAACGACTATCAAGAAATGAAACAATTTGTCAGGTAATGTTGCTTATAGCCCAGCCGACCGCAAAGGGCCATACCAGGGCTGTCACCGCATTGAACTTTGACGTCAACTCACAAGTCATTTATGAAAAAGAGAAAGAAAGACAAGAAGAGAAAAGAAAGGAACTTATTCACACAGCCCTTTAGAATACACCTAAAAACCTAACGGAATTTTTGTTTAAGATCTTTCTTCTGTAAAATCTTTGATCAGATGAAAAATGTAAATCTTTTTCAGAAGTTCAAAGAACACATCAGGTGGGACATCTCTGAACAAGGTTTTCATGGTGTCTGCTGTAAAGTGTTCATGTCTCACATCATGCAGGACCCAACACTGTAAAAGAATGTTTCACTGTGAGTGGTACTAACAAATTGCCATGTTAAAAACATCATGTGTGAACTTTATATTCACCAGTGACAACATTTGAAGTTTATCACTACCCAACACACCTTCAAAATCAGGTGCCTGCTGAGTGAATGGCTTAGACAGCAAAATCCTTAAACTATCAGCTCCAGTAATTACAGACACGTTAATCACACGTTTATGATTTATTATTCACAAAAACTGTTTTCCCAACAGTTTCATAAAAACGTGTTACACCTATCTACAAAGCAGGTGACAACTCAGACTCTGCCCTACATATCAGCCTCAATCATTTCCACTCTTTCCAAACCTCTGGAAAAAACACATAAACAAACACACATTACACCACCTTGATACATACCACCTGCTTCATCCTAGACAGTCCGGGTTCCGACAAAACCATTCATGTCACACGGCCCTTATCAACCTGGTTGATGACCAGCTAAACAGCATTAACAACAACAGATATTGTAGTGTCCTGTTATTGATAACGAAAAACAAAATTGGTGTGATTGATCACAACCTTCTTCTTAGAAAATTAAGATTGTATGACTTATACATAAGTAGACCTACTCTTAAGCCTTTTCCACTCATATCTAACGAATAGACGACATTGGGTAACAGTGAATGCAACTGCCTCTTCACTCTGCTATGGCGTCCGACAAGATTCGATCATGAGTCCTTTACTGTTCACAATTTACATCAACGATCTACCTCTCCATATCAAATCTACATGAGAACTCTTTGCAGATGATACACAAATACACACTAATCATTCTGATGTTAATGTTCTTGCAAAAAGTTTACAAGGAAATGCCGATGTTCTCGTAAAATGGACTGAAAAAAGTTTTTAAAAAGTTAAATTCCTGGGGTTATTTTAACTCCTAAGCTGAACTGGAAAACACATATTGAAGATTTGATTGATAAAACAAGAAAAAGATTAAACGTTCTTAAAATTATATGTTATCAACCATGGGGTCAGGACTATCATACCCTTTTACATCTATACATCCCTCTAGTCCGATCAAAATTGACACACGGGCAGGAAGTGTATTTCTCTGCACCTAATTCTCTTTTAAATAGATTGCAAAGCTTGGATAGTAAGGCCATGAAATTATCTCTGGGAGTCCCAGTTCATACAAACACTCATAGATGTTATAAAGAAACAAATATATTACCTCTAAATGAAAAGCGAATATTGGATGTATCCAAATATATTGCCAGAAGTCTTTCTGTTGAAAATTCAGTTACTGAAGCAATACTAATGGATTCCAGTAGAGATTTTCCTAAGAGGCCTAAAAACATAGCTTACATTCAACCAATTAGAAACTACACATCTGACTTTATGTCACACTGTAATATTGATATTACTGCTATACCAGAATTTCCTGCAATACCTCCCATGCCTCCTTGGGAGCACCTAAATGCTTCTTTTGATTACAAATACACTTTGTTAAAGAAAAGTGATAATGTAAATACTTTAACAACTGAATTTCGTGAACATTTAGAAAGCAGCTATCCAAATATAATACCAACCTTAAATGTTAGGAAATCGTATTATTTAGGAAAGGGGTTTTCACTCTATACCTCAGAATTGCATGCAAAACTGAAGGCTTTGACTTACATAAATGATACACCAATTGCTTTCTATCAAATTTCACTTTGTGTTAATTCCAAATCTGTTTTACAATCACTAGAGCATTGGGACTGCAAAGCTAGAAAAGATTTGCTTTTTGAAACAAAACATCTATTGCATTGTTCATAACTCTAGGCATAAGAATTGATTTTTGTTGGGTCCCTTCTCACTGTGGTATAAAGTGAAATGAAATAGCAGACAGTCTTGCAAAAGAGGGAGCAAATAGAAACGCGGAAAATGTACTAAATAATATCTTAGATTTATCCTCTTGTGAATTAATCCAAATCATGGAAAAATGTATGCATAACAGAATTCTAGTGAAAAAATGGCTATTTTACCATCGTGCCCAAGGCACATTGTTAGAATAATTCATAAATTAAGGTTGAATACTTGGAACACTAAATATTCTCATGGTATTACTTGTGTCTGCAGAGAAAACATTTCTGTACACCATCTTTTGTTTGAATGCTCAGTGTTGACCTTGCTCTATCAGGAGAGAGGTATTGCGATGAATAACTTTGATGGTATTAATACTGTCTTATGGTTCATTTGTTGCTGAAATTCCCATGGTTATTTCGCAGTCACATGTTGCAACATTTTTATACAGATCAACAATTTTGTGTACCACTAGGGTATTTCACTTATGTAAATATGCATATATCAGATGTGTGTTTGAAAGTACTAACGTGGATGATAAGTTAAGTGTGGAGGTGTTTTTATTTTATTTCATTTTTTTAATTCAGTGTCTAATATCATCTGGCGATGAAAAGACATTACATAAACCACTGAACTGAACTGTAGTTATCCTAAAAAAGAAAAACAGAAAGAAAGAAAGAAAGAAAAAAAACCACAGTAGTCTCATTGACTCAGATTATAAAAAGGTTCAAATTCTCCCCTAAGTCGTAAACTAGATTACAACAAATAGCTCATAATGCACAAGGTTGTGTCGGGGAAGGTATCCTCAACATTAATTTACAGATTATCAATTCAGTTCCTCAAGAAGCTTACCCAAAATCCATATACCTGTTCAAGGGATTGACTTATCAAAATCCAGTTGAACATGTTCAGGCTCCTGTCCATGGAATTTGCTCCCTGAGTCAACCAAACAACACCATTGCATGTCAGTCTTCAATCACCATTATTTCAAACACTTTATGTGCTAATGTTTGCAAACTCCGCGATAAACCCACCACCCTCCAACCTCTTTGCCAAAGGTAATAACCCTGATAATTATGAAAGTGTTTTGTTCTTGAAATGCACATGTTACTCATGGGGTTTTGCGTGCTTGCGTACTTATTCTGCTTAGTAAGTGTCTGTTTAGTAAGTGTGTGTGTGTGTGTGTGTGTGTGTGTGTGTGTGTGTGTGTGTGTGTGTGTGTGTGTGTGTGTGTGTGTGTGTGTGAGTGAGAGAGAGAGAGAGAGAGAGAGAGAGAGAGAGAGAGAGTGTGTGTGTGTGTGTGTGTTGTGGTGTGTGTGTGTGTGTGTGTGTGTGTGTGTGTGTGTGTGTGTGTGTGTGTGTGTGTGTGTGTGTGTGTGTGTGTGTGAGATAGAGAGAGTGTTTCTCGTTACTCGTTTTTTTCTTTTCATAATGTCTGTATACTTGTATTCTTACACGACTCTCTCTCTCTCTCTCTCTCTCTCTCTCTCTCTCTCTCTCTCTCTCTCTCTCTCATATATTTTCTGCTGGAGTGACGTAGATTTTTTTTAAAAATCTATATGAAATGTAATTCTCTCTCTCTCTCTCTCTCTCTCTCTCTCTCTCTCTCTCTCTCTCTCTCTCTCTCTCTCTCTATTTTTAACCTCTTATTGACTTGTCTTCTTCTGCATTGTTGACCCTTCTCAGGGCGAGGACTGGATGTTAAAAAAAGAGCAAAAAATAGGAAAAAAGAAAGAAAGAAAGAAAAAAGCACATCAGCGCTTATCTATTATTCTTGCTTATCTGGATGTAAACAAAGCAACAACAACAACAGCAAAAGGGGGGTCGGGCAGAAAAAAAAGAAAAAGCACACCAGTACTTATCTTTTTTTATGGTGTTTTGAAAGAGAGAGAGAGAGAGAGAGAGAGAGAGAGAGAGAGAGAGAGAGAGAGAGATTAAAAAAAATTTCAGTGCAGTTAAGATGTAATTTGTTTTATTGTTACAATTTCTGATTTTATTAATTTACTTATAAATGTTAAATGTTTCCCTGTTAATTTTCCTTTATGATTTTTATGTCATTCAGATGTTATTTGTAAGCTTATTATTTTCGTTTCTCATTAATTTATTAAGGTTTTTGTACAACACTATGTTAATCTGACAGTCAATGGTTTCAGTCAGTCAGTCTATTATCCTTGCTAATATAGAATCTATCTTGTCTTCTCTCTCTCTCTCTCTCTCTCTCTCTCTCTCGTTGAACATCTCATGACCCACGGTGTGTCAGTGACTGCACAGCTACAACAGAGACTCTAGATAAATGATGGGAGCTCACTCTGCACAACCAAAGAAGGGTTATGGAGTCATGTTGTGGAAAGGGGTGACAAGGATACTCATGTGTTTTCATTATTTTCTTCACATGATAACAAGTGCTGGTGGTAAGTGTGCATTTCTCTCTACATTTACTCGATGAGTGTGCTTTAATGATGGCATATATGTCAAAAAGTTGATATTTTTCAGAGATTATTTGCCATGTTAGGCAGAAAATCGAAACTAGCTTCCTTGAATGAGTGGATCTCGAAAGAGGATGTTTTGGCAAACCGAGATTGTAGTAAAACGCTTTCATTGATACTATGACGACTCGTTTTTGATATTATGTGATATTCCAGCTACGAGGTTAATCTACAGAAAACAACGAAACTGCGGTAAAGAGGTCAGTTAGGTACCATGCACGCAAAGAAGTTTCGAAAGCAAACTCAACAGTTGACTGTGGTAACTAATCATGGCTGCTTCAAATTTAATTGAAAGTTGGGTGCTTTGGTTGGTAAATCAATCCCACATTGATAACACAGGTATCGAAACTGGACTGAAACAAACAGAAAACTTTGTTTCACTGTGTACCAGTGTACTTGACCAAAGACAGATTTAATACTGCTTCCGTATGTTGATGTCGATGAATCCAAATGGAGTTATTTGCAACAAGCTGGCCTACTGATGATGTGTGGCCAGGTCATTGAGTCATAATGTTGGTGATGGACACAAAATGCATAGTGTTTCACTGAGAGAGTTCCATTCTAAAGTGGTATGGTTAAAAAAAATGATCTGAGCAGATCCGTTCTGCAGGCTTGGATGGTAAAACACCTGCTATTCAATTCTTACTTGCACTGTGTTGCAGAGCAATAGAAGAGGTTATAGTGCAAAGAGCATAGGATTTCAATGGCTTTCTTAGCAGCAGTCTTGGTAATGTGGTCACTCCATCTGAGGTCATGGAATGCCTAGGTATTGCTTGACACATGCTTCAAGGCGTCATTTAAGTAGGTAGTAGAAGGAAGTCAAGTATTTTTGTTGTTCAGGATGTAGCATTCAATAGCATTAAATTTCATTCTCCAAATGTCAGCCCAGACCTCTAGTTTCTTGGTCACCGAGAGACATGCTTTTTGGTCAAGTGAGTACAGACGCATTGGTTAAATCTGTACAATGACAAAGGACAGTTTTCAATGACGGTTTTCTCCGTCGGTGACCTGAAACTCAATGCATACATGTGCTAACTAAAAGGGTCAAGCAACTTAACCAGGAAGGAGTCAACCATCCAGTTCTGTTTAATTTTTTTTTCCAGGGACGATATACCAACCAGACTGACTGACTCTCTTTAAATGGAGTTTTTCAAGCCAGCTTTGGACCATACACTGGTTCTGTTCCTTACTACTTGATCACAAAGAAACCAGATCTGTCCACACTCTTAAAATTTCCTGAACGTTTGCACAAGCCATCCGCTGATCAAAATCGGACTCCTCAGTGTCAGGTCTTGAAATTCTGAATTATGATGTTCACCAGATCCCAGTCTATACACTGGCACTGTGGAAGAAGAATAAGGAACAAATGATTGGTTTGCATCAGTCAGATACATTCACTGAAGGCTAAGTTTTGTGAACAAAAGGGCAGACATATGGGCATGTGATTTGTCATTTTATATAATATGATTTAACCTAATCCATGACTCCTATCGAGAATAGATTAGCTGCATGTCTTTCTGTGCATATTTTATACCTAATCAGTGTAATTATATGACAGGCAGGTTTCAACAAAGATGGTTTCATTTCACTGTAGTTTCAGTATGGTTTGGATATTCATCCAGTTTTAATGTTTATTATTATGACAAGGTGTTGGTATGCCACTTCACTGATCCCATTCAGCGATTCACTTCTGTACTTTTATTGAATCATGGATTAACTGATTGAATACAGAATAGTCTGATATTGTGTTGAAGTCACCACGGGAATACAAAATTTTTAGCAATTAATAGCAGTTGTAGTATGTCATCAGTGTACCACTTGCATCACATGTTATGAAGTTGTCTTTCATTGAAAAAGAATCTGAACAGTTGACATAAATTTCAAAGGGTGTAGAGGTATTGCATCATGCATGACAGAACAGTTACCTCTTTCTTCAGTCTGCGTTTTGTTTTGTGTTGCCAGTTTTATGTACAGACCACCCTTTTTGCATCCAGTCTTATCTTTAAAGAAGCTCTGTGATTCAGTTTGTGTGATGTACTAGATCAAATAAAACTTGTTCTTACAGAACTTTACGGATAGTTAGGACTTGCAAGATGTTTGAACAAACTCTTTACAACAGACTCCTTGAAACCATTGAAGAGCTGTTCCATCAGTTCATGTGAAACTGAAAGAGACAGATTACATTTTCATCAGATCTAAGATTTTATTGAAGAAAGATTTTAAAGGAATGTTTGTGACTTTAAAGAAATCTGGTTTTAACAAATTTTTAAGGAACTGATTTTGACAAGATGACGGCCTTGATATCGCCCCGCATGTTTGGCTTACAAAGAATATAAATTAAACTGAATCACATTTATTTGCTTTTCTTGAAAAAAAAAGATTGTGGAGAGTAACTTATCTTACAGTGTCATGTGAGTAATACTGACAATTTGTAACCTTTGGTTGTTGTTTTTGTTTTTTTTTTTTACCTTACCATGCAAGATCTATGACTGGTATTGTTGTCTTACAAGAGAGATTCGGTTTAGGTATTTATAATTCATCGTTCTGTACTAGTTAACGTAGTCACTGTCTTACCTTCTCTAGCTGTATGTGTGGGTGTTGAACATGTGAGTGTGTACATATTTCATGCATGCATGCATGTGTGTGTGTGGTGTGTGTGTGTGTGTGTGTGTGTGTGTTCAAGCTTTGTCAGTGCAACACTATGTTAATCTGACAGTAAATGGTTTCAGTCAGTCACTGAGTCAGTCAGTCAGTCAGTCAGTATTCAAGCTGTTGGATTGTGCATGTGTGTCTGGTGATGTTTGTTATTTTGTACTGAAAGGTGTAGTTGATTAGTGTAAGCTTTTTAGCTATATATAATAAATACAGAATGTAGTATTTATTATTAGTCTGCGAATACACAAATTTCCATGTGGATTGATGAATTACAGGTTAATATGAATTGGATTGAATAATCAAATAATTATTAACTGCAGCCTGAAAAAAATGATGTTTATTGTTAAATGATGTTTATTGTTAATCATTATCAGGAAATGATGGTTTCAAGGCAAGAAGTAGCTCTTCTCAATAGATTTGTTTTATTTCATTTTATTTTATTTGTTTATTATATTTTATTTTGTTTTAAATTTATTTATTTTTTTTTTTTTATTTATTTTTTTTATTTTTTTTTTTTGGGGGGGGGGGGTCACTTCAGTGTTCTCGCACCTGTGATGCTCATTCAGGCCACCAATCCACAGCCATAGCCAGGCCCATCATGCCTACAGTCCCAGCAACAGCAGTCTACAGGGACTGAGGGAGCAGTCAGTGTCAAGTTGTTAGGAAGCAACCCATCAAAGGAGACACTGCACTGCTGCTGAGTCACTTCAGTGGTGTTCAGTGGTGCCTGTTCTGATCCAGTATACTCAGGACACTGGGTACTTCCAAATAATGACTCAAATTTGTACACTTATTTTGAAGCTAAAACAGTAAAAGAAAACGCATGGGTGGGAGTAGTTCCGTATTATATGGATTTCCGTTTTGGCGTTTTTTTCTCTCCCCCCATTTGCACCTCGATGGATGCATATAGAATTCAGGGTTTGCATCAAAGGAGAACGCAGTAAACTGTCCTTAAATGTCAAGTTTTCGTCAGCGTCTGAGGGGCTTCGCTTTGCTTTTTAAGCGGCCCTGGATCCCGGCCGCAAACTTTTCAGTATTACAAACATTTCTCACTCCCATCCAAAAGTAAAAGTACTAAAATAATCCCCAAAGTAAGGGAAATGTTGCTTCAGAGAAACCAAATGCAGAGAGGTTACACTGATTTGACTTCCATCTTTCTGCAGACTGCCAGTGTTGGTGGTAACTTTAGCCATTTTGGGGCCGCACCTGTAGATTCTGAAAGAATGGCTTTGCCATGGTTGCTGCACTGTGCCCTTGCATTCATCCAACTTCATGACATTCTAGAGAACATAGATTCTTGTCGTGTATGTTGTTTATCAAGTTTCAAAGGCTGTGCCAGTCTTGAATTAAGTTACTTTGTAGGTATTCCTTCATGTGATGACTCGTAATTACATGAAATCCTATATCTTTCGATTTTGCTGATTATTTTGGGTTATTTTTTATGTCTCATGTTTTTTTGACTCTTGTTGAGGTACTCAGGAAACAGCAAGTGACCCTAATTTTTGATGATGTCTCAGATGGACGTACGTACACAACAGTGTTTTCCGTGCTACACGTCGTTTGGTTGCAATACACTCGCAGAAGACATGGGTGCTAGATTTTTTGCAACCATGGTGGGGAAACCACAAGAGGACTGGGTGTGTCTCAAGTACACACAGAGGCAGCACAACCACCGGTGTCTCCTGATGAGCCCGTCCAGCGGGCGAAAGGCCGGAGCAGGCAATACAAATATATTATCTGCCTTCAAAAGGGATTGCGATGGTTCCTTATGCAGCTAGAGAAAAGTTTTCATATCTGTAACATTTTTTTTTTTTTTAATTTCATTTTCCCAGGTTCTCCATCTTCAAACTCCCCTCCCTCAAGTCCAAATCTTTGCCAGACAGTTCAGTTGTTGGCCTGCGCTTGTTTTTCCCCCATATAGATTGTTCGTCTATGTATTTGACTTTATTCAAGTTTAAAAGGCTGTGCCAGTCTTGAATAAAAGTTACTCTGTGTTAGGTTTCCTTATGGGAGCAAAACATACCCCACTTGTTTACTGTTTATATTCCTGTTGTCGTGAAATGTTAGGTTACCAAGCTGTGCCATGGTGTGAACAGTTCATTTGTATTGTATCACCATGCTGCATGCATGAGCTGCAGTAAAATAAACATGAAATGCTATACTTCACTTTTCTATGCCTGCTATTTTGTTTATCATTTTACTTCAATCAAATCATTTTGTTTGCCTTGTCTGAAGTGACAGTTAGAAGAAAATCCAGCAAGTGACAACGAGTTTTGGAGAGACAGCCTCAAGATGGACGGAAACGTGCCACCACCAGAGGGAGGTGGTGGTTACGGAAGCAGGACATTCAAAAAGAGCAAACACAAGAAGAAAAAGAACAAAGGGCAAGATGTGTCCAACACAGGCGGCTGCACGGGAGAACCCCAAGGGAGCATGGATCATGGTGACCAGAGCTTTAACACACATATGACATCCACTCCTACCCGGGGTGGTGGGAATGCCACAAGGAACACGCTGTTGCCCAAGCCAGGCGCCAGGAGCAAGGTCGGCAGCAGCTGGTCGTCAACGTCGACAGAGGGAACAGGAATGTGTCACATGTCCACCTGCAGGAGTCGCCCGCCGCTTCGAGTAAGTCCAGGGATGGACAGCAGCCGTACAGACAGAACAGCACAGACAGCAATGCCAACAGCAACGCCAATAATAACGCCAGGTACAGAGACAGGGGGAAGGCAAAGGGAGACAAAAATCACCAAGCAAAACAGGCAGCAGGACAAGGAACCCGCAGCTAGTCACAAAGGTAAGCAGAGGTCCTGGGAAAGTGTGGCCCCCTGTCAGCTGTGAATGTGTTACTGTATTATATTAGGTTCAAAGTGAGGTGACTGCAGGCAGAAACTGAAACACACTTTTTTAAAAGGAATTTTAAGTAACTCTGCCGGTTAACATGGACAAACAAATTACAAGAGGAAACATGCCGCGTTTAAACCTCTTAGTCTTATCTTCTCAGGCAAGGCAAACAACATTCAGGACAGTGAAAACGAAGAATGAGCGATCACTCACGTTCTCGCCCTTGTTTTCATTCGTTTTTCATTTTTGTTGTCCTGAATGTTGTTTATCTTGCCTGAAGAAGACCAAAGAGGTAAAAACGTGTCTTGTTTTGTCTTGTTGTACTCGTTGTTTGTCCATGCTAACTGGCAGAATTACTTAAAATTCCTTCTGAAATTTATTGTTATCATTATCATTATTATCATTATGATGATGATGAGCAGATGATACAATCATCTGATTCTGCACTTTTATTGTCTAGTGTAGTTTCAGTTTTTTTCTTTTTGTATTAGGTGGACTTCTTTGTTTACTTTTTGTTGTTGTTATTGTAAGTTCCAGAAAAGGCCTGTTTAGTGCTCATGAATGGCATAAAACCTGGATTTAGGGGCATTGCCCTCAGATCTCCACAAACACTGCAAAGGTGGCCTTTGCCAACCACATACCCTTCCCCTACCAACCCTCCTTCACTCTCTCCCCTGGATGCAACTTTTTTCCAGCCTTTTATATAATGGATCAATACTAATAGAATAACAGATGCTTCCTCCGTCTGCGTAAATGAGAAAAAAGATCCCACCCTTAACTTTTTAGATGATATTACCTTTTGATAGATGTTCGATAGTTATTTCAATGCCGTGAATATTTACTCTGTTTTTATGTTAGCACTAGGAATGTTTATGAACATTCACTGTGTGTGTGTTTATATCTATCTGTAAGATATGTTATTTAATATGTTGGTTTCAGAAATATCAACAGTAAGAAGGGGCTGAAAAAAATTATGTCCTAATTATTGGTAGACTTTTTGAAAAAATAATTTTTATTGTTGATGATAAGATTATAAATTGAACTTCAAAGACTTTCTTTTCATGGTGTGTGGTGTGTGTGTGTGTGTGTGTGTGTGTGTGTGTGTGTGTGTGTGTGTTGTTATGTTAGTCACTATGTGTGCATTAGTGTTATGCTACACGGTGTAAGACTTTAACTTCTTGATTCACTTTTGACGTGTTCCACAGGCAGCCTTGTTAGTCTTGAAGGCAAAGAGCTTTTGAGAAAACTGGCAGAGCACAGGATATTTGAACTGAGAAAGGTTAGTGACACTTCAACCAAGTGTGAGACTATGTATAGCTTAGGTATAATGAGCGAGTGTGTGTATGTGTGTGTGTGTGTGTGTGGTGTGTGTGTGTGTGTGTGTGTGTGTGTGGTATTTGTATGTGTGTGTGTATGCATGTGTGTTTGTGTGTGTGCGTCTTTGTGTTTGTGTATGTGTGTGTGTGTTTCAGTACAACCTTGAGTTAATCAGACAATAAATTGGTTTCAGTGTGTGTGTGTGTGTGTGTGTGTGTGTGTGTGTGTGTGTGTGTGTGTGTGTGTCTCATCCTGTCTGCATTCCTCGTGACATTGCTCCCACAGTGCTCATTTGAGCCTCACCATATCCAGCCACATCTGGGTTGATCACATAGCAACCCCAGCACCAGAAATCCACAAGGAGCAATTCAACTGTAGGTCATCATGAGGCAACCCAATAGAGGAGACACTGCAGTGCTGCTGACGGTGTTCAGTGCTGCCTATTCTGATCCAGCACATGCAAAATACTGCTTACAAAGCCCTGCACTGATGCCAGAAGTTGCTTGGTATGGATGCAGCATGCAGGGAACATCCTCCGTGGGAGGGTGGTAGTACATCAGTCCAACAACATTTGTCATGAACCTGGCGATACTGAAGACCTTGGTGGGCATGGAAATGAAAAGTGATGTCACCTTGAAAGCAAGCCATGCTGAAGGGTCACGAGGTTTTAGACTTTTGATGGTAGTCGACATGGATCAGTGAGGTTGATGAAAATGTTTTGTCAGAGGTTACATGATAAGGCTGTACTTTATGCTTCCGTACATAACATATCTATGAGCTTCAACCAGGCCTGAGAAATACAGACACATGCAGTGTTGGTTAGGAAATTTGTTCATCATTTGCAGAGATGCGTCTGTTGAGTGGATGAAGCTTGACTTTGTGTTTCCAGTATTCCACTCAGAGCTGGCAGCATGCTGAATAACTGGGCAGGAGATGGTTAAGGAGGAGTTAGTTATGGACGAAAAATATTGCAAATACAGCAACAGGTGGTAGTCGAACCTGCAACATTCCCCAGCACCTTGTGATGCTGACCATTGCGCTGCAGCTGCTGGTCAGACTATTTTTAGATGAAGCTGTTCGTGTCTGATTTTAACAGCCAGCATTATACCGATGTACCTGCATTGGTGTCATTCAGTATGGATGCTGAAGAAGAATTCAGCATTGTGGAAAAGGATGTGTCCAGAATACTTTTGATGTTTGTTCACATGAATTTATTTTTGTCCTAGAAGAGTGTGTTCAGAAGCATACTTCAGCGCTTTCAGTGGCTGTTCTAGATATTTGTGCCGGTTTCTAACATCGATTTTGTCATGGATGAGAGATGACATTATACTTTTCAAAAGTACTATGGCTTTTAAAAGGATCCATGCTTCCCACTACAGGGCCTTATTAACACAACCCCCCTCCCACCCTTCCTCCCTGTGCTCCCTCTTCCCCCCAAGCCCACCTCCCCACCTCGCCTTCATTCACTTGACTTCAGTTTGGTTGAAAAGGTTTGCTCCCACTTATGTGCATGTTGATTTTGTTGGTGTAGAGTTCTAAACAGCCTTTTAAGGTTCATTGCTCTGCATGTAATTATGTTGGTGTAGAGTT
The DNA here is from genome assembly GCA_018398815.1 of Conus ventricosus. NCBI lineage: Eukaryota > Metazoa > Mollusca > Gastropoda > Neogastropoda > Conidae > Conus > Conus ventricosus. The sequence goes on along the minus strand of CM031600.1, from coordinate 46,618,010 downwards.
CTAAGCAGCCTTGTAAGCTTCATTGCTCCCACTTATGTGCATGTTAATTATGTTGGTGTAGAGTTCTAAGCAGCCTTGGTAAGGTTCATTGCTCCCACTTAGGTGCATGTTAATTGTGTTGGTGTAGAGTTCTAAGCAGCCTTGTAAGGTTCAATTGCTGCATGTTAATTGTGTTGGTGTAGAGTTCTAAGCAGCCTTGTAAGGTTCATTGCTCTGCATGTTAATTGTGTTGGTGTAGAGTTTAAGCAGCCTTGTAAGGTTCATTGTTCGCTGCCTCAGTGTTGATGTACCTATGGTAAAAGCTTCTTCATGAATCTGAATATCCTGGCAAAGAAGGATTTGATGTGATGCAAGGCTTGAGAAGAGCTGTCATAATGTGGATGTGGTAATGAGTTGTTATGAAGACATTTCCTTCAACCCATTCAGGACACTGCTGCCACAGGCCAGCGCAAGTCCTGGCCAGAGACTGCATAGAAAAAAATAATTTAGGAGATAGGTAGTAGGACAAAAAGCTCCAAGTCTGTGTCTGTGCTTGTTGGCTGATTGGCCTAAAATATGTGATTGTGACAGCCGGTAGATGAGACTTTAGTGAAATCAATTTCCATTGATGCTGCCATAACAGTCAAGTGTCAGCCATATTGGAAAGGGACATAAATTTGTGGACAAACAAGTTTGCATTGACAGTGAATAAGATGGAACTAAATGCATGTACAGTACAGATATGATTTACTCACACGCACACACACGCACACGCACGCGCACGCACACACAGCACCACACCACCACACACACACACACACACACACACACACACACACACACACACACACACACACACACACACACACACAGAGGAAAACAGAAATAGTTATACAACAAGACATTTATTACATGAGCTGGCAAACTTGTGAAATGCCCACCTCATTGGGTCTGAGGCCTGCCTTCATCTTTTGACACTTTCAACACAAAAATTCAAAGAAAGACTGCAAAGTGCAGATGAAATGAAAGCTGGAAGACTGGTGAAGGGTCAGTCACTCCTGAAACATGACATGGATTGAGAAAATGTGGACACTGAGGAGTTTCTGAGAGTCTGTGCTGAGTGGCACTGTGCTGCTCCAAGCCATCTCGGAATTCTTCTGCATGAGTTGAGAGATTAATGAGCGCCACTTAATTCGAAGATGAAAGAAACTTGAAGGACATTGATAAAATCATAAGAATAAATGAATCACTCGTATGCCCCATTTATTTTAAGCTTTAAAATCACATTAACTTTCAAATTCCTTTTCAAGAAAAGAAAGGAAAAATATAACGTAATGCTTTCCTTTTCAAGCAGTAAAACTGAATTATCTCATTTTAAACCTAAGCTCATACTGTGTTGATTACAATTTTCAAAATTTGATTTGATTTTTTTCCCCAGAAAAATCCCTCCTTCCCCAATGCCAAATACTTCTGCCGGCTGTGTGAATACCATTTAGACAGACCCCTTGATTGTGAGCGCCATGTGGATGAAAATCGACATCAGCGAAAGAAAGAGGTAAGTAGTTCATAAAACACTTCAGATTTCTCTCTGCAACCTAATCACTGAGTTCAGTATGCCAGCAAGAAGAAAATATGTTAACTGTTGTTGATTTATATGATTGTCATTTGTTATTTCTGACAAAACTTTTTCTGCATCACAGGTTAAATTCATGTTACTTTTTCATTCTCATTTCGTGGAAAAAGTCTGCTATAGATCTATAGATCTTGATGACAGAAGAGTGTCATATTTATTAACTGTTGTGGATTAGAATTTTTTGAGACCTTGATGTCCTTCATATGCTTTTCAGATAAGGTGTGTCTGACATGTATCATAAACAGGTAGTTATTGAAAGTGGTGTCAGTATAAGCTAAGACTTAACATCATTATGCAGTGAAAAGAAGTAAGATTTGTACACATAAGCATATCAAAACAGATTCTTCTTGTTTGTATTTAGAATATATGCATGTTACTAGCAACACCTGCTCATGATGAAACAGATGTGCACATGTGCGTATTTGCTTTGTCAATACAGATCTTTTTATAAGCTCCTGAATAGTTGTACACACCACACACCACACCACACACACCCCCACACACCACCCACACACACACACACACACACACACACCACACACACACACACACACATCACACACACACACACACACACACAACACACCACACCACACACACACACACACACACACACACACACACACCACTTGCTATAAAGCAAAATCTGTCCAAAAAGTTTCATTGTCTGTTACTTGGGTGAAAGCTGTGGCCAGACTGTTAATCTGAGGTGATGGTTAGAACTGGGGCAGCAGAGTGATGTGCACTTTGACATGATGATGGGCACTTTGACATGATGATGTGCACTTTGACATGACGATGTGCACTTTGACATGATGATGGGCACTTTGACATAATGATGGGCACTTTGACATGATGATGTGCACTTTGACATGACGATGTGACGCTATTGGACTTTAATGATGATGTGCACTTTGACATGACGATGTGCACTTTGACATGACGATGTGCACTTTGACATGATGATGGGCACTTTACTAAACATTACATGATGGGCACTTTGACATGATAATGGGCACTTTGACATGATGATGGGCACTTTGACATGATGATGGGCACTTTGACATGATGATGGGCACTTTGACATAATGATGGGCACTTTGACATAATGATGGGCACTTTGACATGATGATGGGCACTTTGACATGATGATGGGCACTTTGACTGATGAGCATTTGCGCGCTGGACATGGAGGGCATCCTGGAGAACATTCCCCCACCCAGCAGGCAGCAGATCCAGGCGCTGGACGGCATCATCAGCTCCGTGGCCCAGGAGGAGGGCTTGTCTCTCCCAGAGATTCAGGGCCGGCAGGACTCTTTCTGCCGGCTGCAGGCTTTCATCCATAAGTTTAAAGGTGTGTATTTGAATGGGTAGGTGATCTGTGCATGAATCAGAATGGATGATCAATGTTGCAGGTTTGTAAGGTGAGTTCAATCATGAAGCTGGTCTTGTAGGAAGAGTGGGACTGGTTTGTGTGCGGGGAAGGAAGTGGAGGGATAACTGTGAGAATGAAAGAAGCATTGTAAAGGGTGAAGGAGGGGGGGGGGGGGGGGGTAAGAGGGCTAAGGGGAGAAAGATTAGGCCAAGCAAGGATGGAGGAAGCGAGTGGAGAAGGTAGAAGAGAAAGGAGCAGGAGGGTGAAGGGTCAGTGGGTGAAGGGAGGTAATTGTGTATGAACAGGGTACATGTGAGAAAGAGTAAGAATGACATGAAACTGGCACTGCCAAGCTACTTTACAAGTGACAAATTACTGTTTGATCTTAATGTAACAGGAATGAGAGGATGCTGTACAGTATATCCCATGGTGGAGACCTTTGTCACAACGGCTCATTTTCCTTATGCTCCTTATCAGAATATAGTGAATTTTGTTACTTGTTCTCAAATGTCATGGTGACTCCAGTTTTGATTTTGTGCTTCTGTAACTTCTCATAGCTCTCCACAGACCAGTAGTTTAAGAGACAAAGAGCAAATAGGCTGTTGAACAGGAACATTTTTGCTATGAACGGTTGTGAAAATTGATATGTTTCTAACAGATTTGTTGTTGAATTAATGTTCAGTTCGAAGCTTCCCTTCAATTGAAAAATAAATAACATCAAATGCTTTGCATTATTTGATTCTTATTGTGTTTTTAAAGCTGTTACTTGTTTCAGTGTGTTAGAGGATAGGATTTTCTTCTTAATGTTATTTCATGTAACGAGCAAGAGCTTTGAATTTTAGATAGGGATTTTCTTCTTAATGTTATTTCATGTAACGAGCAAAGAGCTTTGAATTTTACCTGCAAATCAGCAAACTTTTGAAACAATGTTGTAATGATTAAACAGTGTTGTAATGATTATTATAATAACTCAACATGATTTACGATCAGTTCTTTCTAAAATGGGCTCACGACAGACTTTGTGCGTCAGTGATGTGACACTGCGGCTGTACGGATCGTCGCTGACTGGGGTGGGGTTGAAGAACAGTGACGTCAACGTCGATGTCTCGGGACCTGGCCCCGCCCCAGCTCTCTGATGAACGTCTTCAACATCATGCAGCAGCACGGAGGTGAGTAGGCTGCCCTTGACAGGAGCCATGCTTCATCACCTGAGGTCGGATCAGCTTGTTAGGTCACTGCCTTGGCTGGGCATCTGCATGTCTTTGTCCCTGAGCTCCTTTCCTCATGTATTCCGGATCACTCACTTATTTATGTATGTAGCTGCAATCCCAGCAGCTTGCGGCTTCATGGCTAAGCCTATCAGCGAAGCATTTGGAATAGTCCAAATGTGTCAATGCCTCCTTGATGAAAGTGAAACTGAAACTCATCTTGGAATTCTGATCTATGGCACATGGCATTTTTTCACAATAGTGCATGTAAGGAAAACTTTTTTCCTAGAGTATTCAACTCACAAGGTGAAATAGTTGTGACTGGCAAGAGCCAACCCTTCGTTAGTCCCCTCCTGCTCCACTGCATGATGTATGTTTGTGTGATGTGAAGTGCATTCATAATAGAATGTGTGTGAAGAGTGGAGAGAGAGAGAGGGGGAAAGGGGGGGGAGGGTGGAGTGAGCGGAGGAAGGGGGGGGGGGGGGGAAGGAGAGAGGGAAGGATGAGAAAGAAGGAGGGAGAGGGAAGAGAAGGGAGTGGGAGAGAAACACAGAGATTGCATCGTTTTAATTCAGTCTCGGAATCTGTCAGTACTGGGAGCATGACAAGTTTATTCTTTTTTTTTTCTATAAACTTTCATACATAGTGGGAACTATTTTTTCTTTCATACTGTATGGTGGACAAAATGTCTCATGTCTTGTCTTTTGCCACCCCCTTTCCCCTCCATTCCCCACAACCAAAAAAAAACCAAACACATATCTAAAGGGGAAAGAAGCTCACAAGTGTGAACAGTGGTAAAAGTAGTACTTTCATTTTACATCTTTTCACAGAGTTATGTGATATCAGACGGGAGTATGAAAAGAAGTTGACCACATTACTGTTTTCTTTCATGCTGTGGTGTCCTTTCAGTGACCTGGCTTTGTTTTCATTACTGAAGCAGAAGTGCCATACAACTGTCTGTGTCCAGCCCCAGACTTTGTCAATGCCCAGAGCAACTTCAGCGCCAAGATACCCGTGGTGATAGTGGACAGACTCGCAGACAGCCTGCGACCTGGTGCTGACAATCAATGGCCAGGCAGCCGTGCTGGATAGCTCACTGCTGCAGCTGTACTCGCTGGCTGACCCACGGGTCAAACCACTGTCGGTGACCTTCAGGACTTGGGCCAAGGTCAGATGGTTATGAATACATTGGGAAGATATGAACAGTTACCGTATTCTAATGATGTATGAGAATTTGCTGATATCACATATTGATCTTCATTTATGAGAGAGAGAGAGACAGAGAGAGAGAGAGTAGCTGCATGTTTGTGTGCAAGTACATTAATGTTTTTGTATTGAGAATTTATCAGTAAAATCAAGGGTTAATGTGACAGTGAACTGGTTTCAGTCATCCAATGTTGAGCGTCAGTACTGGAAACATTTTTGTCTTGAAAATCAACACTGGAGTCATTTTTTAGTTTAAAAAAAAAATCAATATGGTGAATTTCTCTATGTTGAAAATTAACATTGAAAACTTGTCTGCATTTAGAACCAACATTGGGAACATTTGTGTGTTGAGAATCAACTTCAGAAACATTTCTGTGTTGAGGAGTGAAAGGAAAAAAAAAAAAGTACACATGTTAACATGTACAGTAAACTGACCTTCATTTGTCTTGCTCTGAAGACAATGTAGATATATATGTAAAGCAAAAGAAAAAAAAAAAAAGGGAAAAAAGACAAAGAAAATGGAGAAGACCTCACAAATAACATGACATCAAAATGAAAGTGAGCATGCCCACAGGCACTTGCAATAATCACAGTCAGTTTATCATAATCCTTGTAGATAATAGTAGTTGGTGAAATGGTGGTCTTCATTAGTAACACCTAGATTCCTCACGTCCTTTCTTCTGTCCTGCCATCCCCATGTTTTGTTTTCCTTCCACGTCTTCCATACTCCCTCAGGGGCAGTAATCCCACACTGTTCATTGCAGCCACACAAGGGGTGCTTCTGTTGCCGTGAGGCAACCCATCAGAAGGGACACTGCATTGCTACCGAGTCATGTTGGTGTGGTGTTCAGTGCTGCCTGTTTTGATATCCAGCATAACCCAAGACACCACCTACCAGGCCTCCAACTGACAACAATAATTTGTCAGTCAGAGAGGTGGAGTGAGTGAGTTTGTCCCTCAGGAGGGCACCATTACATCAATTCTATGACTGTCCCATGAACATGGTGTTACTGCCTTTCCTTAATACTGGTGTTTCTTGTACACAGTGATGCTGAATACTAAGTCTTGCATGATAAAAATAGCTGCTGAACCAATAATCTACGCCTGCGAAAGCTGGTGGACAGAAAAACAGAAATTTGCTTCACAAAGTAGATGAAAGCCAATCGAACAATTTGTGCCGTTGAACCTTTGCATTCTTCAGGCATTAAATTCTTTGGCTTAAATTCGCTGAACATTGTGTGTACGTGTGTGTGTGTGTGTGTGTGTGTGTGTGTGTGTGTGTGTGTGTGTGTGTGTGTGTGTGTGTGTGTGAAATCCGCTGAAAATGAAATTGATATGCTGAAAAAAAAATGTTTGTTTCCCAGAAAGCTTGGAAACAATCTGTTACGGATGTTACGACTTCAAAAGTAGGACTGTAATGTTACCAGTCTACTTCTCCACCCTGTCCCACTTTGAACACAATTTTAGATTATCTCCCCCACTCTCATTCCCTGCCCTCACCCCCCACACACACTCCCCAAACTCTCATCCTGGTTTTACATAATTTCTAGATTTTGTTGTTGTTGCTGTAGTTTTTGCCTGATTATTGCCTCACTCATCAAGGCTCGCCCTTCTAATAGCATAGCAGGTGGTGTCATAGTCCAGTGCCGTGCACATTATAATTAAATGCATGAAACGAGCCTTTTACATGAGGGAGACAGTATGAGTAAGGACATCAACAAACCTCTGGGATGTCAAGAACAGATGGAAATGGCGAGTGTTAGATGGAGATACGCATGAGGTATTTCAGTTATGGTGTCAAAAACCAACCAAGCGTGATGTTGCTGTGTGCGTTGTACGACACCAAGAGCTAGAAAAGCATAGCGAAGGGTTCCATGGAGTTGCTTAATTTCTTTGAGCAGATCATTTTAATTAGTACCAGTAATTAATGCTCTTGCAAGTCAGTACTTACCTCTCTCTCTCTCTCTCTCTCTCCTCTCTCTCTCTCTCTCTCTCTCTCTCTCTCTCTCTCTCTCTCTTTCTTTCTTTCCCCTCGCCCTCTCCCCCCCTCCGCCCACCTTCACCTGTTCTCTTTCTCTCCCTCTTCCTCTCTTACCCTCTCAGCACCTGCAATATCTTTCCATAAATACCTGACGCCTCTAACTGTTGGTGGTTTTAAAGGGAACAGTTTTCATCGTACCTGGAGTGTTTCCTCTTGGCAGAAGAATGCAAGTTATGTGCCATTGCTGTTCCACACACTGCAGAAAATGTCACTTTTTGCTGTTGATATTGTGAGAAATCTTCAGTTGAAAGTGGGTGCTGCCTCTTCACCCCTCCCTTTCCTCCCCCCCCCCCCCCTCCCCGGCGTACACCAGTCACACTCTCATAATCCTCTTTTTGTTTTTTTTTCATTTTGTTTTTTCAAAAGCAATACTACCAATTTTCACTCATGAATCTGATTCTAGTAACAGTGAGTGTGTGTGGATTTATATGGAAACCCAGGGGTTCCATTTATTGCAAAATTTTGCGTAATTATTGCGTTTTTCTGCCTTCCTATGCATTTTTTTCGCGGCCGTGCGTTTAGCGACGCAATTTTCCCAGGACCCTGTTCTCAACCGCAAGCCTATGTCAGAGGGGCAAAACACGGCACAGACCTACAGCAGACTGCTTGACACCGCCAATTAGTGATAGTGCATGCACATTTTACTCTGTGGCACTCGCTGACTTTTTGCTAGATCAAGAATGTTCCAAAACGCCTCATCCTTTCTCCCTCGAAGTAAAATGGAATCTTTCCCGCGTCTGCGATGGTGCCATCTTCCAATCGGAATACGTTATGACTTCCCACGCACACACGATCATCCCACGTGATTCTGGATGCCAGAGTGCGCCCATTGATGGGAACTTTACCGTGGTCACAGCGTGTACAGTTTACTTTGTTACGCATTTTTTTCAGCGCTAACGCAATTTTTGCGGAGGGTGCGTTTCTTGACGCAAAAACTAAAAAGTCAGTGGAACCCCTGGAAACCTCATGCATGCCTTCTTTCTTTCTTTCTTTGTTTACAGTTCATGCTTGTGTTCACGTGACGGTTGATGTGTACGTACAGATAATCTGCATGTAATACTTTTTTTTTAAGTGCGGTTTTTTCTCTCTGGTATATTTTCTTTTTCTCTCAGATCTGTCCTCTGTGTGTTGCCTGCAGATTTGCCATTTGGATCGGCAGGAGGAAGGAACTCTTCCGGCATTTGCCTATAATATGATGGTGGTGTACTTCTTGCTGCAAACTGAACGCCTGTGTTGTGTTTGCTCCCCTTGCAGAAGGTACTAGTTTGGATTTTTTTGTGTGTTTCATTTGTTTATATTTAGGGATGCCAAGTTTCTGATTTTCTTCTTGTTGTTGTTTTGGGGGAGGGGGATGGGAGTTTTGCTCCTTTGTTCTGCTTTTTTTGATGAAAATTTCACTCTTTTATATTAGTGTGTGTGTGGGGGTACTTCTTCTCTGTGTACACGTGTATGAATACTTCTCTGTGTGCGCGTGGGTGTGTGCTTCTCTGTGTGAATACTCTGTGTGTGCGTGTATGAATACTTCTCTGTGTTTTTTGTGTGTGTGAGTCTTCGTATGTGAGTGTGAGTACTTCTCTGTGTGCATGTGTGTGAGTACTTCTCTGTGTGTGCATGTGTGTGAGTACTTCTCTGTGTGAGTACTTCTCTGTGTGGGCATGTGTGAGTACTTCTTGTGTGTGTGTGTGAGTGAGTACTTCTGTGTGTGTGTGTGTCTGTGAGTGCATTTTGAATACTTCTCTATGTGTGCGTGTGTGAATACTTCTCTGTGTGTGCGTCTGTGGAATACTTCTCTTGTGTGCGTGTGTGAATACTTCTGTGTGTGCGTCTGTGAATACTTCTCTATTGTGTGCATTGTGAATACTTCTCTATGTGTGCGTGTGTGAATACTTCTCTGTGTGTGCGTGTGTGAAGTACTTCTCTTTGTGTGCATGAGTGAATACTTCTCTGTGTGTGCGCATGTGTGTGAATTACTTCTCTGTGTGTGCGTGTGTGAGTACTTCTCTATGTGTGCGTCTGTGAATACTTCTCTGTGTGTGGTCTGTGAATACTTCTCTCTGTGTGCGTCTGTGAATACTTCTCTCTGTGTGCGTCTGTGAATACTTCTCTCTGTGTGCGTCTGTGAATACTTCTCTCTGTGTGCGTCTGTGAATACTTCTCTCTGTGTGCGTCTGTGAATACTTCTCTGTGTGTGCGTGTGTGAGTTACTTCTCTGTGTGTGCGTGTGTGAATACTTCTCTGTGTGTGCGTCTGTGAATACTTCTCTCTGTGTGCGTCTGTGAATACTTCTCTGTGTGTGCGTGTGTGAGTACTTCTCTGTGTGTGCGTGTGTGAATGCTTCTCTGTGTGCGCGTATGTGAGTGCCTGCCAGCCAGGATTGCCCTCTCATAGCTGGGACCTCTGTTGATCTTCCTCCAGTGGGAAAACGTCCAACCCTGAGTCTTGCCAGGGGAATGCAGCTAAGCATGAACATACCTGCCCCAGCATGCTCTCCATCAGTTTGGCAGGGGGGGGGTGTGGGGGATGGGGTGGGGGTGGGGTGTAGAGGCTGGCCTGTCTTCTTGCACCTTCGTACCAATACCGAATTTGTGTGCTGGGGTTGGGGGTTATCTCTTCAGGTTATAGAGGCATGGTTAGCTCCATGCTTTCTCAGGTTGTTGTTTTTTGTTGTTGTTGTTTTTAAGGATCCTAATAACATGGCGATGTTCTATGCCAGGTAGGGATCAGGCATTTCGTTTAGACGGGTAAGCCTGAAAAAAAAAGTTTACACGCAGTCAGTAGTGAACAGTTGTAAACCTGATCAAGTTGGAAATGATTAAGACCAGATCAGTAGGGGAAATTTTAAACTGCAAAAGAAAAAATGAATTGTGGCCTGATTTCAGAACCCACCGGAAGGCAAGGGCATACCTCCGCTGAATATGGAGGACAAACTGGACATTGAGGCTTAAAGTCCAAGGTGAGCATGTCAGACTCTCTGGGTGGAAAAGTGAACAGTATCTATCCGGATTATGGATGAATTTCTGTCTGCCATATTTAACTGATTGTGATGTTCATCATTTTAGACTCTTCTGGGTGAAAATGTGAACATTATCTTTTCCGGGATTATGGATGAATTTGTATCTGCCCAATATTTAACTGATTGTAATGTTCATCATTTTAGACTCTTTTGGGTGAAAATGTGAACATATCTTTTCCGGGATTATGGATGAATTTGTGTCTGCCCAATATTTAACTAATTGTAATGTTCATTTTAGACTCTTCTGGGTGAAAATGTGAACATTATCTTCTCCAGGATTATGGATGAATTTTGTTTCTGCCCAATATTTAATTGATGGTCATGTAATCATTCAGAAAGGTTGGAGACTGAACTAACGCTTGTCAACTGGCTTGCTTATTGTATGTCCTCTTATGGTATGAAACTTGTCTTGTGACATCGGTATTGTTTGCGTCCAACATCCAGTTATATTCATCTGGTACAAAGGTGAAAATTCATCTAATTTTTCTCTCTCCCTTTTTTGATAGACTTTAGTCTTTTAGAATGTTTTCTATTGTGTGTGTGAATGTGTATATGGGTAAGTGTATATATAAGTGTGTGTGTATGTGTGTGATTGATGGGAAACTTACCCTAATTGTATGCAACATGGACGAGGCGCAGAAATATAGATGCGTCTAAAGCATTCAGGAGATCTGAATCCTAGTGCCATTTCTGTTGAAGTCAAAATGAGAACACTTATACAACAAGAATAAACTTGCTGCACTTGTAACTAGCAGTTGATTGGGACTCTTCCAATCTAGTGTCTTCTCTTCACTATCTTTGTGGAGCATAGACAGATTTCATGAGTCACCTAACCAACCATGACAGTGTGAGAAAATTGGGAACATGGTGAAACTTTGACCAAGCCAACCATAAAACATGATGGACATTAACTAAGACATGAAATATTGGTCTGTGTGGTGTATCTCTTTCACTGGTTCACCAAGCCAACCATAAAACATGATGGACATTAACTAAGACATGAAATATTGGTCTGTGTGGTGTATCTCTTTCACTGGTTCACCAAGCCAACCATAAAACATGATGGACATTAACTAAGACATGAAATATTGGTCTGTGTGGTGTATCTCTTTCACTGGTTCAGTGGGAAAGTACAGCACGAGCTTCCAGCAAGATGGCCCTTGGTTGTTTATATCTGACAGTGTAAAGCATTTTGAATGAGCAATGCCCTTCACTCATTAAGCATTGTTAGTAGGTTTTGTTTGTTTGGTTTGTTTTGCTGTTTAAAGGTTCTGTCGTTTAGGAGATATATCGTGATCATGTGTAATCTCCAGGGCCTGTATGCACGTCGATCCGGATAGAGGGCTGTCCGCGAATAGCGCCTATCCGGTGGATAGGCGGCAGATTTTGGTATGCACGTCAGACCGCATAAGCTATCCGACTCGGCTAAACGCGGACAAAGTTATCGGTGCCTCGGGGGTCCGATAGCGAGCCTAAACGCGGATAAATATGGCTGCATTGATGTTTTTCCAAGTGAGACAGCGACGGCAATTGCGACGAAACCGCATCTTTCGTGACAGAAAGAACCCGTTTGACCTGTACGATGACCTAATGAAAACTCACATACCAGTAAAAAAAAAAAAAAAACTGAGTGTCTGGTATAGCCGATACGTCGCTGCCTTCAGCTGCAAAGGTGTCAAACCCTGAGTTCTCTCTTTCCCCTGTTAAAAAAAAACAACATTTTTTTAATTTCCTCGCTGGAGAAATTACACCCTGACCATACATCTCTGTATGGACACTGTAAACACAAATATTTACTTTTACAAGTTGCGGGGCAGTTGGAAGGACATCGCCATGAATTATCACTGATTAACGAATCAAAAATATATTCACATACATACACACAAATATGAGCGCTCTTGCACTCGTGCTCGCACTCTCTCTCTCTCTCTCTCTCTCTCTCTCTCTCTCTCTCTCTCTCTCTCTCTCTCTCTCTCTCTCTCTCTCTCTCTCTCTCTCACACACACACACACACACACACACACACACACACACACACACATATACAAACAGCACACTCATACAAAAGACACGCGCACGCACGCACGCACGCGCGCACACACACACACACACACACACACACACACACACACACACACACACACACACACACACACTTAATCCCCCCTACAAATACACACTCAAACGGAAACTGCTACCATTCGTAAAAACTTAATCCGCGGCCATACAAATGCAAAAACAATTAAACATTTGTGCTCTCTCGCACACACACACAAAACTGGAACCTGAATCAGAAGTGTGGGGGAAGCATTTTTTTAATTTCCTCGCTGGAGAAACTACACCCTGACCATACATCTCTGTATGGACACTGTAAACACAAATATCGGAGTAAACTGCTGCACGTTCTACCTGCATCTCTTCCAGTAATACTCGAATTTCATCAGCACTGAAATTTGGCTTCCTAGTGCGCTTTGAATTCTCCATGGCAAGTAGATCTAACACAAACAATAAAAACTTCGACTGGCGAAAACCGACGAAGCACGTACCAGCGAAAGTTCCACGAAGGAGGGTATGACTAAACCGAAAGCAGTGCCTGCTGCACCCCGGTTTTGCCAAGAATCTATAAATAGAACGCCGTTTCCTGCCCTCTAAACGCGGAGAGCTATTCAATCGCGAATAGGGCGTCATACATACCAAAACCGGAGAGGGGCTATCCGCGTTTAAGCTCCGAATAGCTAACCGCGTTTAAGCCCTAAACGCGAATAAGCTAATCGGGTTTGACGTGCATACAGGCCCAGGGGGGGCATCATTAGTATGAGTAATCTTAACACTAATCTGCCCGTCTCCCCTATCTCTCCTGACCCCTTTCACACTCTGTCTTCCTCCTCCTCCGTTCCCTCCCTTTGACCTTTCTTCACTCCTCTCCCACCCCTATTTGTACCCCTTTTAGTTCTAAAAAAAAATGTTCATGTATTTGTTTGGTGCTCTGTTTGGCTGAACTTTTTCAGTGGAGCTCCTAAGTCTCCTGTAGACCTTACAGCAAGGGGGAAAAAAGAGGAGTGTGTGTGTGTGTGTGTGTGTGTGTGTGTGTGTGTGTGTGTGTGTGTGTGTGTGTGTGTGTGTGCATGTGTGTGTGTGTGTGTGTGTGTTTAAGTGCATGTGTGTGCATCAATGTGTGTTATGATCTGTGTGTCTGTATCATGTGTGTGCTTATGCACACCTGTGCATGATTTTTCCTAAGTGATGTATTATCCTGAGAGGAAGTAGATAAAAAAGAAATTGTCTGAGAGAAAGGCAGTACAATACAGTGCTATGCATATCTACAGTAAATTACAGTACTATACAGAGCAGTACAATATTACAACACAGTACAGTACAGTGTGAAACAGTACGAAGTTATACAATGCAATGTGTAATACAGTGGAGCATATGCAGAGCTGTACAAGACAATACAGGAGCAGTTGTGTTTCAAAATGATCAGATTTAGGCACATGGGCTTGGCCCTCATGTAACTATGCCCGGCCTGATGATGAATTGTGTCACGGAAGAAGAAGTCCAGCCTGTACTCCCTGTACATCACAGGCGGAAGCGTGGCAGTCCAAGAACAAGAGCAGCGTTGGCCAGCTGTGGCTTCAGCTGTTGAGGTTCTACTGTCTGGAGTTCGACAACACGCAGTTTGTCATCTCCCTCCTCAACAGGGAGCCCCTCACCCGCCTGGAGAAAAAGTGGAACTCCAGAAACTGGCCATTGAGGGTGAGCAGTGGGGTCGTAGGTGTGAGGGGGCTCTGTGTGTATTTGTGTGATGAGAGAGGGAGATAGAGGGACAGAAAGAGAGAGAGAGTGTGTGTGTGTGTGTGTGTGTGTGTGTGTGTGTGTGTGTGTGTGTGTGTGTGTGTGCATGTGCACATTCTGTTGAGTAATGTGGTGGGTTTTTATGTGTACTTGTAGTATGAGAGAGAGAATGGTTCTGTGTGTGTGTGTGTGTGTGTGTGTGTGCACATGTTGTTGAGTACGGGTGCATGAAAAATGTCGAGAGAGAGGGAGAGACGAAATATAGAGGTGTGGGGTGGGTGGAAGGAAGGGGAATGAATGAAGCATGAGACGAGAGAGGATTTTGGGGGGGGGGGGGGGGGGGCGCGTGGTGGTGGTGTTATGTTCATGTCACTGGTTCTGTCTCTTCCTTCTGGTATTGTTTCTGCCTGGCTAGCTGGCTGGTTGTTTCCATCCTGGTCTCTCTTGCTGACTGTCTGCAATCCTCACTTTCACTCTCTTTGTCTGTTATTCCTTCGGTATCACTGTCTTCTGCTTTCTGATTTCTATTTTCTCTTATGCCTGATTCTCCTTCTGCCTTATTATGGATGCCAACCTGGTCTAACGCTGTATGTAAAGGTGAGATACTAGAACCTACTAACAGTTGAATAATGACTGGCTGTGTATGCTTCTTTTCCAACAGATCCGTTCAACATCAAAAAGAACATTGCCAATTCATTGGCCAACTCCCTCATCTTTGAGTACTACCAGTCCTGTGTGCGAAAAGCGTACGAGTACTTTGGGATGCCTCGGGACAAGGACGGCAATGTGAACGTGTGCCTGGAGGCCCTGAGGGCCCTGGCCAGCCAGAAGACGGAAATCCTCCTGAACGAAAACCAGGACGCCCCATCTACCTCCGTCAGCTCCTCCAGCGTGGAGACGTCTGACAGGGACACTCAGACCAAAGAGAAGGTGGTGGAGAAGGTGGATGAAAATGATGAGAAGGAGGACAGGAGTGATGTTGAACTAGAGGAGAGTGAGGTGGAGAATGGGCAGCCGGTGGTGATCGAGTCCAACAAGACCATCCTTGAGAAACTGACCGCCTTGACCAGTAAGGAGTCACCCAGTAGACCTGCCTCCACAGAGAATTCTGTATCGCCTCTCCTACTGGGGGAGAGAATTCTGTATCGCTCTCTCCTACTGGAGATGCTGAGGTATCTCCCTGTGACATACCAGTGTCGGCTGAAGGCAAGGCAGCTGCAGAACCCTCCAATGAAACATCTACTGGTGAAGACCTTGCCGACTCTTCAGCTGCTGTATCCAGCTCTGAGCCTCTGAGAGATTCTGCTGGGAGAGCTCTGTCTGCTTCTGACCTGGAACTCACGGTGGATTCCGTTTCGGGATTGTCAGGTCCTGCCTCTGGCTGCCTGCCTCCTTCGTCAGAGCTGAACATGACGGTCGATTCCGCTGCTAGCCTGTCTTCACAGTCAGCTCAGAATGAGTCGGAAACTTCGAGAGAATACTTCACGGCCTCAGGGGGTCACGAGAGGGACCATCCAGTGATGATTACGAGACGTCGCGGAGAGTCCTGAAGAGGCTGCAGGTATGCAGGTGTTGCTGGTGACATTTGTTTCAGGTGTGCCAACAGACAGGTGCTGTGTGTACGCTGCTCTTCATTATAGTCAGACTGAAATGATGAAGGGTGCTGTGTGTACGCTGCTCTCATTATAGTCAGACTGAAATGATGAAGGGTGCTGTGTGTATGCTGCTCTCATTAGAGTCAGACTGAAATGATGGAGTTAGTTACAGTTGAAATAATAGTTGTAGCAGTAATTGTTGATTTATTATCACTGTATTAGATGTTGGTTAGCAATTTATCTATATTGTAACTAGCATTATCATCATTTTGTTAGCTGTTGGTTAGCATTTTATCCATATTGTAAATGGCATTTTAGTTACTTGGGGCTTACATGCCACTGAAAGAAGTGACCTTATTCTAAATATTTAGGTAAAAAATTATAAGCTGTCTGCAGATATTTAGATGGAGCAAGGTTTTTGAACCTTGAGCAGTGTGGGCTTTCAGGATTTCAAAAAGAATACTTACATTTGGAAAAAAATTACATCCACAACATAGGGAGAGTGTGTGAGTATGTGTGTGTGTGTGTGTATGTGTGTATGTGTGTGTGAGAGCGTTCATGTGTATGTGTATGTACATTCATTTATTTTGTGTGTGTATGCATTTGTGTTTGTATGCGTCAGTTTGTATGTATGTTTGTAATGACATAGCAAGTGTGCCTTTTGTCCGTCGCTGTGCTGAAGTGTGTGTGACGTTTGTCCCAGCATGTCTGGGTGTGTTTGCGTCTATAGTAGTGTTTCTTACAAAAGAATATAACATAAGATTAGGGTTACTTTTGTTCCCATGATGAAATAATTACAAGGCCATAAACAAGACACACGGAGAGACACAAAGACATGCACCGCACGACGCACGCACACAACAACACACACACACACACCACACACACACACACACACACACACAGAAAATACAACAATGAAAAAAATCATAAACATACACTCCAATTCCTGATAGTTTCCAGTACATCCCATAATAGCATGGACAAAAGGCAAGTACATGAATCATATCACAACCAGGTCCTTCAAATCACAGAGAAATACAAATACACCACACAACATGTGCATGGCACACACACTTATACACATGCACAGTCTTCTAACATGCATCCATGTTGGCACAGTCTGATACTGGTGCATGCATGCAACGTGCAAGCATAACGAACATTTCAGATGTCATCATTATGGCATAACATAATCACCGTTTGAACAAGTCCCACTAGTGCATTCTTTTAAACCTGCATGGAAGGTTTGAATACACTGGCAGTCCCAGTGTTTTTGTTTGTTATCAAAATCGACCCCAACTGCAATCTTCAGCATGCACATTGATGTGATGGTAAGATTTAAATCCTAGTATTAGTTTGAGGTTTCTAGGAGATTGCCAGGGAGGGAGGGAAGGAGGTTGAGGAAAGTTGAAGATATGATGGAGGAAGGGTGTGGGGGAAGGAGAAGGGGGAGAAGGGAGGTAGCATGAAGGAAAGCGGGTCTGGCAGAGCAAGCCTGATCACATGTCTGTGCCTTAAACAGGTCAGTCAGTGCGCTGTCCAGCGAGATGGGAGGACTGAGCGTGGGGGAGACAGGGGCTGACCAGCAGACAGAGGCCCCCACTAGCGGTGCTCAGCCCCAGGCGGACACGGCGCCTGATGAGGATGAGGATGCCCCCAGGGTGGACTGGTACACCTTCACTGAAAACGTCTTCACAGGGGGAAAGGTAGGTGCCAAGAATTGTTAGAGGTGATGTATGTACGTAAGTGTGTGTGTGTGTGTGTGTGTGTGAGTGTGTGTGTGTGTGTGTGTGTGCATGTGTGTGTGTGTGTGTGTGTGTGCGTGCTTGCATGCGTGTGTGCGCGGATGCGCACGCTTGCGTGTATGTATGTGTCTCTGTTGTGTGCTGATGAGACCATTTCTGCATTTGCATGTGGATTGGGCGGGGGGAAGGGGGGAGGGATGATTAGATCCCTGTGCATATAATATGCATGTGTGTGCATTTGCGAGCTGGTGTACATTTTTCTCAATACTTAGACATCCATGGACACACATTAGCAACTCATATAGGACATGAGTCATTCTTGGGAACTAGAAACTCACTTTCATGGGCGAAAAAAGAACTTTGCTTCAAAAGTAGCTTTACAATCTACTAACCCCTGTCTAAACAAATGTCTTATTCCTACTTGATGTGGAACATTGCTATATTTTCAACCCCCCCCCCCCCCCCCCCCCCCCCCCCTTCCACCCCGCACACTGGCAGCCAGAGCTCAGACTTAATATGCTGAGGGACCAAGAGGGCAGACCAGGTGGGGGGGCGAGGGGAGGAGGGGGGTGGTATGCTGGCGCATCTCCACTTCCGGTATAGCTGGAAAAAGCAGACCGTCACGAAGGTTTACACACTCAAGTTGTAAAGTTCGAGGAGAACATCTAGAGAAAAGACTCAGGTCTTGTGAATGTGAGCTCAAGGGGGCTAATAGCAACATAAAGGGCAAATGCATGAATCTGCATCTGAAGCAGAGGGAGTGGTGGACAGCGAAAGAAACTCCATGGTGCAGGACAGCAGAACCAGCTGCTGGAGAGAGAGAGAGAGAGTCGACAATAAAACACATCTTGCGAAAATTTACAGACGAAATTCTCCCTTGTGAAGGAAGAGCGAAAGAAGCGCCTCAACTGAATGAAAGCAAGCTTGAGAGGATTCAAGAAGGCACAAAAAAAAAAGGAAAAAGACTCAACTCTGAAGAATAGATGGGTTCATTTCTCTCACCAAGGAAAACGGATAAAACGAAATATGTTTGAATTTGGTGTAATGAAGTGAACTCACTGAAGGCAATCTGACATGGGCTAGAAACACCAAGGCTACATCAAAATGTTGTTATGCTCTGCATATTTATGCGGGATTGTCTTCAGTTGTGACAAGCTCCTAGCATAACATTATCAGTCTCCAAAATCCCCCGAAGTCGGAGTGTGGCTGCCGACGTGGCGGGGTAGTCAAAAACGGTCACACACGTAATGTTCTCATCCCAGCTGATGCATTTGTACCATAGTGTTCAAGTGCTTCGGCTGTTTGG
>CM031600.1:46579114-46594114 GCA_018398815.1 Conus ventricosus | reverse complement strand
ACATGTCAGCACATTTACAGATGCCACTTTCTCATTACCAAAAGCAAACAGCATGTATAATGTATTTAGCGTTTCACCTTTCTTTTTAACATAGTGGGAGCTGTGCCTTGTTTTAGACCAGTTCAAGTTTCAGAGCTTGGTTTGGATTAGGTATTAAGTCTCGCCACTGTGATGTCTTAAGTACTCCATTTTTAACTTGTTTGCAGATCTGATGGCCTTTGTGACGACTGGGCTATAAATATTATGACTTCATTCTGTCTGCCTGTCTTCCTGTTTCTGTCTCTCTCCTCTCTGTCTCTGTCTCCCTCTCTTTCTCTCTCTCTCTCTCCCTCTCTCTCTCTCTCTTTGTCTCCTCTCTCTGTCTCCCTCTCTCTCTCGCTCTCTGTCTCTCTCCCACACACACATGCTTGCACACATAAAAATGTGTGTGTGCATGCTTGCATATGAGAGACATTGAAGAGAGAAACAGACAGAGAGAGGGGACACAGATGACAGAGAGAGGGGACACAGATGTTATATGTGTTTTTTTGTACTTGATAATTACGAAGTGGCTTCTATAAATGCACAAGCACACACTCTTGCATGCATAAACCCATGCACACAGATTAACACACATTTTTCATGTCTGTCTTCAGATGCCAAGTTTTCCCTGTTTGGGTCGTCTTGCAATGGGTTTGGTTTCCGCCTAAGTGACCTGGACATATGCATGACCTTCAGAGGGAAGACGGTGGAGGTAAGGGGTGAGACTGCATCGGCAGCTGGCTGTGTCAGAAATTTTGATAAAAGTTAATGTTTGATGTTTCGGTAATGCTTCTGAATGTTCCACACTACCTGGAGAGAACTACGTTTGAGCATTAAACTGTCAATGAAAGGAAAGGACTGCAATTTTCATGTTATCCGAATTTTGTTACCTAACCTTTTATCTACTGTTCCACTACATCCCACCATTCCACCGTTATCAGGTAGATATTGTTCCATTGCATGCTGCCTGTCAAGGATGACCAGTATTTTGTTTTCATGAGGGCTGTTTGAGAAGCTCTGAGCATTAAGAGGTGCCAGAATAGCTCAGTGGTAGAGCGCCGGACTTGTAATCTTGGTGATCCTGTGGTTGCAGGTTCAAATCGCTGCCCGGCCATTTCGGTACAGGGGGATTTTCTTCCTTGGAGTTAACATTGGAGTTAACATTGGTTCTGACTCCATTTCCCGTACAGTCCTTTGAATGAGACTATAAACTGAGGTTCCGTATGTGAACGCATGCATAACATCTTGGACACACATAAAATCCCATCACCAATTTTCAGAAGAGAAGGCAGTTTGGCTGTTGGTATGGATGACACGTTACACATAGCATGCACCCTGCATGAGAAATGGAAAGAATGAAGGAAGTAAGGAAATTGAGTGAATGATGTTGACTGGATGACACGGGAAATGACTGAATGAAGCGCCAGCTGGCAGCTCTTCAGTCGGTATTACCCAGGTAGGCAGCCCGTTGTGTAAACGAGTGTGGATTGTAAAGCGCTTAGAGCTTGGTCTCTAGCCACGGATAGGCGCTATATAAAATATTCGTAATACTGAAAATGATGATGTAGAAGATGATCATCACAAAGAGCCATTTGCAATTTTCCAGGACATTGACGTGGTTGACGTCATAGAGAAAGTGGCCAAGAAACTGAACCAGAAAAACCGGCAGTACCTCAGTGTGTTGTCCATTCCCACGGCCAAGGTGCCCATCGTCAAGTTCATGGAGGGCGAGACAAGACTGGAAGGGGACATCAGTCTCTACAACACCTTGGTCAGTGTTTGTTGGCTGCGTTTACCCTCACACTGTAATGATCTCTGAGTGTCAACTGTGTATGTAACAAGGATGAGAACAGCTCCGCCGTTCTCCGCTGTTCCGCCGTCTTAAAAAAAGAAAGTCCGCCGTTTGAAAAAATCTCCGCCGAAAAAAAAAAAAAAAAAGGTATCGCGATTTTCTTTGCTCCCAATCTCGGCGAGACGCATTCCGGCGAGATTACTCTAGGCTTATACCCAAATGGGCTGGTTTTTATTCGGTTGACTCGGCACATCCGCTTACAGCGCCGATCGACCGAGTGTCATCTGTGATTCATGGCGTCGAACGAAATCGCAAAAAAAAATATATATATATATATATATATATATATATCCCAACCGTTGGAAAGAAAACTGGCTCGAGGAAGAGGGTGTGTTGGGAGTAGAGTTAGAGATAGCATATGCAAAAGCAGTGACGAGCAGGCCACAAGAAAATTAGCTTCGGAAGTCGTGGCTTCATTACGATTGCTGACCACATGAAACGCCTAGTTCACAGGCAGCGTGTCGCTGCATTGAAGAACAATTAAACTTTGGAAAGTAAGCTGTTGGTGGTTTTGCTCTCTTCTTTGTTATATTTTATCATTCATTTGCAATGGTCAAACTATCTCAGTTAGCTGAAACATTCGTCATTTGACTTTATGTTGTGAAACCAGGAGTGGCGGTCAATGTTATACCATACCTGCATCAAATATTGACAGCCACTTACATTCTTTTTATCCCAGTTCTGTACGGCTGTGGAACTCACTGCCGGGTGCCATCAAGATTGCCACGGGTGCGGTCTCATTCAAGAGACAAATTGATTCGACAGTTTTGAGATCTGCATATTGACGATTTTCTATTTTTACTTCCCCTGATATTTTACTATTACCTGGGCAGTGATGTAGATTTCCATCGGTCTCCGGTCATTGACCGATAAAAATGTAAAATGACCGATCGGCTCGACCTCCATCCGGTCAAATGTCCGATCCTAATACAAGCGAAGCAGTCGCATGTCCTATCGTTTTCGCGTGGTCGCGGACAAGTCTACAGCCGTTTTATTGTGCGGAGGCGTGCGAGACTGAGTAGCGTTGAAAGGCAGAGCCAAGCGCATCGCGTGTTCGGGAAAATTTGCACAGCTCTGAGGCTGACGCACCGACTGAAGCGCGATGCGATAGGCGAGAGGAGCACAGACTAAGAATTCAGCAAGAACGAGTAACTCTTGTTGAATTTCCGGCCTGCGCGGTTTGTTTTCCTTCACATCCGACAGTGGTAAAAACGTGTGCATCACGCCATCAGTCTTCACACAGCTTTATCCAAGGGACAGCACTGCTTCTTTGTGGAAACTGATCAGTCAGTTTCACAAGGCAGATTTCCCCAATCTGATGAAGCTGGCACAGATATGCCTTGTTCTACCTGTGCACACTGCTGATGTGGAAAGAGGCTTCAGCTCACAGAATTTGGTGTGCACTGCAAGGCGGAACAGGCTGTCAGTGAAGATGCAAGACATGATTCTGAAGACAAAGCTCGAAGGCCAGAAGGAAAGGGAAGAGTCATATCTGCACACCATTGTCAGCAAGTGGGCAAGCAAGAAAAAGAGACAGTTGTTTCGCAACAATGATGCTGAATGAGTAATTTCTGTTGTCGTTTGCAGCTCGCAACAATGAACATTAACATTTAGTCATGAACATTTCCATTTATTTTACAACTTTCACTAAGCTTTGCCCTGATTCTAGTCATCAACATAATTGTGTTGATTTTATTGTTTTTGTATTTTTTTAATACTTTTCTCCAGTTCTAGTCAGCGGACCTTGAGTTAACCTCTTCACTGCGCTGTTGACGTACAGTGTCCGTCATGAAAAGTGCCGTCTGCAATGCGCTGTTGACGAACATTGTCCGTCATGATTCAACACTCTTTCTGTTTCATCCAGCATTGCCGAAAATCCCTCTATTTATGATTTGATAAGCTCCCTTGACCACTCTTTGCTTTTGGTGTTCCATTTGTTCAAGGTAATTGGTTCATTTACATAATTTATGACGATCGATAAGCAAGGTACTGTGAAGTCCTACTTTCAGTATTCGAAGCCATGGCTGGCCCATGACGAAGCTATACAGTTGCTGAGGTTATTTACGATATTTACCGAGATGAAGATAGTGGAGATGAAGATTTTGATCCAGCTGGCATCGAACTTCGTGAAGTTGATGCTAACGACCCAGAGTTTGATCTGGAAGTGGAAGAAGCTTTGAGTGACTCGTCGTCTGAGTCAGACTCAGAGCATGGAGATCCAATAATTCAAGACGCAGGTGAGTGTATTTGAGAGATTCATTCAATTTTATAACATAATCTTGTTGTTTTTCTTCTCAGTATAATTATGAATAGAACAACCAAGTGTGTGTATTGTATGTCTGTACCGCTGATCGGGGCCGCGTCAGCGAGCGAGCCGGTCATCAATGACCAGTGTGCTTGACCGACTTTCAAGGCGTTGGGCTCGTGTGCCAGTGTCAGTCGCTCGCTCGCTCACTCGCTCTCAGTCACGCTGCGTGTGTTTGGTTTGCTTGTGGTTTACAAGTGTTTCTTACCGATGTGTGCCCAACTCTTCCCAATGGCCTGTGTGTGTTCGTATGAGGGGCAGGGTGGAGTAGGGGGAAATGTGTGTGTGTGCGTGGGTAAGTGTGTGTGTGTGTGTGTGTGTGTGTGTGTGTGTGTGTGTGTGTGTGTGTGTGTTGATGATACTTTTTCTAGAAAACAGAAAGCACACAGTGATAAATGACACTGATCTATACAATGTTGCAGTGAAGTTACTTGTTCAGAAGCATAACTCATTGGATTGTTTGCAGTGTTTGCTTGATGAAAATGAAAGGGGGCGTGGCATGCTAATGACCCAATTTCAGTTTGTGTATGTTTGTTCGCTTATGGTGTGTATGTGTTTGTGAATATTTTCATAAACTGAAAGCAAGAGTAGATACAAAAAATTGTTATCATTTTGAAGTGATTTTGTATGCTGTTTATTTGAGTTTTATTGGACTAACAGAAGGGGGTGTGGCTTGTTTACACTCTGTGTGTGTGTGTGTGTGTGTGTGTGTGTGTGTGTGTGTGTGTGTGTGTGTTCATATGTGTGTGTGTGTGTGTGTGTGTGTGTGTGTGGTACATTTTCTTTTTATTTCATGAAATATTTCTGTAGAAAATTGAACTCTTGCTTTCAATGTGTTACAGCTAGGCTGATGCAGCATGGAGATGATGAAGCCTGGACCTGCTGGTGCTGGGCCTGTTGCTGGACCTGCTGGTGCTGGATGCAGAATGCACACATTGTGTTCAGGAAGGATGGTCACAGCAGCTTCTTCCTTGACTTTCAGAAAGAAGCCATGAATAAGATGATTTTTGGCGACAAAGATCCAGCTAATGCTGAGGACGACCATGCTGTCAGGTTGTGTGCTCGACACTTCATCGGTGTGCTGCCCCCTACCTAACATAAAGCACGGCCATTAAAGAGGTGCCGTGTCTGCTGGAAGAAAGGGCAGAGGAAAGACACCAGGTATTACTGCCCAGACTGCCCCAGCAAACCAGGATTGTGTTTGGAAGACTGCTTCTGGAACTATCACACTCAGTGTTTCTACTGGTGATAGAAACTGGGAGATCTACACACCTTTCGTCCTTTGTGTGGCTAGGCTGTGGTGTGTGTGGCTGGAAACTGCTTCATGGGTCTTTGTACACTGTATAACTCCAACACAAAGTTTGCTATAAACTGCTGTGAGGTCAGCATCATCTGATTATATCATGATTGATGTCTTCATTTCTTTATATTGCGTTTCAAGGAGTTCATGTGACATTCCGACATACCATTTCATTATATTTTTGTTACAAACAGATTTTTCATTCATTTTCCTTTCATATGATATAACTTTATGTAGTTATCTTCAATATCTTCTGAACTATAAGCAAATGAAAGTCACAGGCGTGATTTTTGTGTTTTTTCGGAATTCTACAGGTGACAGAAACTGGGAGATAAACGCCTTTCATTCTTTGTGTGGCTAGACTGTGGTATGTGTGACTGGACACTGCTTCCTGGATCATTGTACACTGTAAATGTTCAATACAAAATGTGCTATGAACTGCTGTGAGCTCCAGCATCACCTAATAACGTCATGATTGATTTTTTTTCATTTTTTTGTATTGTATTTCAAGGAGTTCATGTGTCATTCTAGCACATCATTCCATTATGTTATTGTTACAAACAGATTCTTCATTCAATTTCCTTTCATTTGATATATACTTTTATGTAGCTATGTTCAATATCTTCTGAATTATAAGCAAATGAAAAGCATAGGCGTGATTTTTGTGTTTTTCAAAAAAATATCTTAGCATGGGACTTAGCAAAATATGATAGCAGCGAAGGGGTTAATAAAATACATTTATCACAATGAATCCTGTTCCGAGTCTGGTGTCCTATTATTTTGGTTACTCCAGGACACTGTGTCGTATTGACATTTAATCTCTAGGACACAGTGTCCTATAGGGTGATTAAAAAATCTACATCACTGCCTGGGCCTGAATTTGGCCATTGCTTTTATCTTCTTGAATATTGAGTGCGACCCCTTGTTGCTAAATTTGCTCCAGGGGCCAACAGTCTGAGTCGCACTGTTTTATGTTATTTTATTTTACTTTTTAACATGCGCGCTGGTGACCTACTCGTTTTTGAGTGAACCAGTATTTTAGGAAGAAGAAGAAGAAGAAGAAACAAAACCTAGACGTCTAGTTACTAATAATAGAACCAGGGCCAAGGGCAGGTAATTTTCAGAAAAACCCATTTCTTACGTAAATCGACCAGCCACAAACGCAGAGAGCCTTGTATTAAAACCATTTGCATGTTTGACAAAAAACAAAAACAAAACAAAAAAGAAAAGAAAAAAACCCTCAGAATTTGAGGTTTGAATTGAAGGCTAGAAACATATTTTGATAGTTTTAAATGTGGATTTTTCTTTATATATTAAAAAAAAATGCTTCAGCTTCTGGGGGCGCTGCCCCCTAACCCCCGCAGGGGCGTTGCCCCTTGACCCCACTGGGGGCTCTGCCCCCAGACCCCCAACAGAAAAATCTCCTCTGCTTTTTAAAAATCTGTTCTCATCCCTGATGTAAGTGCGTGTGTTTGTGCATGTGCATGGATGGGTATGGGTGTATATTGGCATGTTTCAAAGCAGTGTAAGGAGGAGGTTAAGAGGAGGAGGGGGGAGATGAGCCCACCTATTCCCAGGGAAAGTCGGTCAACAGTAGGTTTATCAAAGCTACCAAGATTTTAGTGTCAGTGCACTAGATGTATTCTTACGAGCAGTCAACAACAGAGCTCCAGGAGAAAAGAGTATGAAAAGATCAAACAACGGATGTTATAAAAAAAATCTCCCCTAATCCTTTTACAGGCACAGTGCAACACCAGGCTGCTATGGTGCTACAGTCAGATCGATGAGCGTGTCAAGATCCTGGGATATGCTGTCAAAGTCTTTGCCAAGGTGAGGCGAGAGGCAGTGTGCTGTATACACATTGTAGGCTTTCTATACAGCCTCCTGCGCTTTCATGTCGTGTTGCATCATGGAAGTTTTTAGAACAAAAAATTGCAATGCTGTTGTGGTTGATTGAAATGTTTGTGTGTAATCCCAAATGATAAAGTGTGTACTTTGAGAGAACGTTTTGTTTGTTTGTTATAGGTAATAAAAAGCCTTTTTGTTGGAGAACCACTTGTTATAGGTTAGAAAAAGCCTTTTTTGTTGGAGAACCAGACTTGTGTAGAGTTATATTTGTGTATCAAGTATTGTGGGTAGACAGTCACTGCCATTGCAGCTACTTCTGACCACATTCTCACCAGTTTGTGAAGCTCAAGTCTGGTTCTGCTGGACAGGATTCAAAGGATCCTTTTTTTTTTTTGGTTTTTGTTGAAGGATTTACTTCATCTCTGTGAAGGTTCTCACCAGCTAGCGAGTCAGTCCTGGAACCTTTTCAACCAGCTGCAATTCAAGGATTGTGTGACAAAAAGAAAGAGATTGAAGGTGAAAACTAACTAAAAGAAATGAAATATAAAAAGAACAGAAATATGATGATGCTTGAGCCACAGCACCAAAGCAGTTGCAACCAAAGTACACCAGATGGTTTTGTTGGCCAGAAAGCCTTTTCCAGGTGAAGACGTGCAGGGCAGGCCTTTGAAGCAGAGAGTTTCCTGGAAGCAAAATATTTCCGTGGATCTCATGTGGGAATATTATACTCTCCTAAATACTTTGCTTGTGATGCCCATATGATTTTCATGCAAATTGTATCCTGTGTGTCTAAGAGTTGCTGCCTATCATTGTGTGTGCGTGCTGTGTGTTCAGATCTGTGATATTGGAGATGCATCACGAGGAAGCTTGTCATCCTATGGGTACATCCTGATGATGCTGCATTACCTGCAACAGTGTCGTCCCCCGGTCATCCCTGTCTTACAGGAGGTTGGTTCTTCGATTGTAACACTAGCCTGAGAAAAGACGCACACACACACACACACACACACGTGTGCACACACACACACACACACACACACACACACACACACACACACACACACACAGACGCGCACACATGCATGAGCACACACAGACATACACACACACACATGCGCACACGCACACACATGGGCCAATGCCCACACATCCATACACACACATGTGTACATTCGTTACACACATACCAACAAAAAAACAGAAAAAAAACAATGGTAGGTTGGCACTCAAGGTCTGACCAGCACATTGGGCTAATGTGTAGGTCAGACATCAGCTAAGTCGTAGCCACGAGACCCTCTTCTTCAATTCTCTCATCTTAGTTGTTAATTCATTTATCCATCAGCTTAAAAATCATGCGTAGTGTGGTCTCAGAACTTAGTGGATGTGGTGTAGCGTATATGGACTAGTCCGCACGCAGTGATGACGGCACCTTGATGAAACTGAAACTGAGAAAAGAAGGAGTTAGAGAAGGATCCTTTGGAAACAGAAAATAGATCCTGCCTTTAAAAAAAAAGAAGAAAAATCCTGTCTTCAGTTTCCAAAGGATCATCCTCTGTGTCCCCCTTTTCTGCCGTTGCCTCCTCTTCCCTTTTGAATTGGAATGTGATTTTTTTCTGTTGGATTGGTATATTTTGTCACTGTAGTATTTGTAAGAGATCAGTTCTACGATTTCATATTATATTTAAATGAAATTTTGTCTTTTTTTTTTTTTTTTTTTTTTTTTTTTAAATTTTTGCTGTCCCAACTCCTGCGCCACCTCAGAGGCAGTGCACCCACGCCGCTCATTCCGACACCCCGTCCACAGCCACAGCCCGTCGGCCCCGCCGCAGCCCCGGCACCAGCAATCCACAGGGAGCAGTCAATGTCAAGTCGTCAAGAGGCAACCCACCGGGAGGAGACACTGCACTGGTGCCGAGTCACTTCGGTGGTGTTCAGTGGCGCCTGTTCTGATCTAACATACGCAGACACCACCTACTAAGCCCCCTACGACGACAATAATTGCTTAGTCGCGGAGCCGGCGTGAGTGAGCTCTCCCTCCGGAGGGCGCCACCACGTCCGTCCAACGACAGCCGCCAAGGACCCGCCGATACCAGTGACCCCGACGGAACCAAACCAAGGCCACAGACGTGGAGAGGACATCGAAACTGAGGTCACCATGAGAGTAGGGCATGAAGGGCCACAGAATTTGAGACATTTTTTTTAATGCTGATCAATGAGAATGAGGATGATTAAGATGATGCTACGGATTTCCATTTCGGTCTGAGACTACATGACAGGGCTGTACTCTACGCTTCCTTTCATAATATATCCCGGCGTCAACCAGGCCCGAGAGATACAGGCACCTGCAGTGTTGGTCAGGAAATTTGAGCAACACTCTCAGAAACGCATCCATTAAGTGGATGAAACTCGACTGTGTGGTCCCAGTCTTCCCAACTGAGTCCGCAGCAAACTCAACTCTGGGTAGGAGCCGGTCGGGGCAGAAAAACCCACATGACTTCTGATGGGATTCGAACCCACGACCTCCCAGCCGGGAGTCCGCGACGCTAACCATTTCGCCACGGCGGCTGGTATTTTGTCTTCTTTTTGTTGGTACTTTTCATCATGCAAGTGTTTATCTGAAGTTAGTTTTTCTGGTGCATCTTGTATTGGAATATGATTTTGTTTCTTTAATTGGTTCTTTTGGTCATGCAAAGGTTAAGCAGAGGTCACTTGTTTGATTTTATCATGTAGGAGTTGTCCTCATTTTATCGGTAACGCTTTGTCAGGCAAATATTTTTCAGAAGTCTGAGATTTGAATCTAATTTTTTTCTGCCTCATCCTCCTTGCTACACCATTGACACTGAACCCGCGCCATTCATTCCCGCTTCTCCTCCACAGTCACAGCCTGGCCTGTCCCACCACAGCCCCCCGGCACCAGTAATCCCTAAGGAGCAGTCAGTGTCAGAGTGAGGAGACTGCAGGCAGAAATTGAAACACATTTTGAAAACAATTATTAGTAAACCCACCAAACTACAGGAACAAGCAAATCACAAGACAAAACGCGACGTGTTTCCACCTCTTAGGTCTTCTTCAGGCAAGATGAACAACACTCAGGGCAATGAAAGCGAACAATGGGCGATCACTTGTCTTCTGAATTTGGCGCGGATGGGCGTCGGTGTCAAGTCGTCATGAGGCCACCCACCAGAGGAAACACTGCACTGCAGCCAAGTCACTTGGTGTTCCATGGTGTCAGTTCTCAGCAGACGTGTGTAAGACACACCAGAGGAAACACTGCACTGCAGCCAAGTCACTTGGTGTTCCATGGTGTCGGTTCTCAGCAGACGTGTGTAAGACACACCAGAGGAAACACTGCACTGCAGCCAAGTCACTTGGTGTTCCATGGTGTCGGTTCTCAGCAGACGTGTGTAAGACACACCAGAGGAAACACTGCACTGCAGCCAAGTCACTTGGTGTTCCATGGTGTCAGTTCTCAGCAGACGTGTGTAAGACACACCAGAGGAAACACTGCACTGCAGCCAAGTCACTTGGTGTTCCATGGTGTCAGTTCTCAGCAGACGTGTGTAAGACCCACCAGAGGAAACACTGCACTGCAGCCAAGTCACTTGGTGTTCCATGGTGTCAGTTCTCAGCAGACGTGTAAGACCCACCAGAGGAAACACTGCACTGCAGCCAAGTCACTTGGTGTTCCATGGTGTCAGTTCTCGCAGACGTGTGTAAGACACACCAGAGGAAACACTGCACTGCAGCCAAGTCACTTGGTGTTCCATGGTGTCAGTTCTCAGCAGACGTGTGTAAGACACACCAGCGGAAACACTGCACTGCAGCCAAGTCACTTGGTGTTCCATGGTGTCAGTTCTCAGCAGATGTGTGTAAGACACACCAGAGGAAACACTGCACTGCAGCCAAGTCACTTGGTGTTCCATGGTGTCAGTTCTCAGCAGACGTGTGTAAGACACACCAGAGGAAACACTGCACTGCAGCCAAGTCACTTGGTGTTCCATGGTGTCAGTTCTCAGCAGACGTGTGAAGACACACCAGAGGAAACACTGCACTGCAGCCAAGTCACTTGGTGTTCCATGGTGTCAGTTCTCAGCAGACGTGTGTAAGACACACCAGAGGAAACACTGCACTGCAGCCAAGTCACTTTGTGTTCCATGGTGTCAGTTCTCAGCAGACTGTGTAAGACCCACCAGAGGAAACACTGCACTGCAGCCAAGTCACTTGGTGTTCCATGGTGTCAGTTCTCAGCAGACGTGTGTAAGACACACCAGAGGAAACACTGCACTGCAGCCAAGTCACTTGGTGTTCCATGGTGTCAGTTCTCAGCAGACGTGTGTAAGACACACCAGAGGAAACACTGCACTGCAGCCAAGTCACTTGGTGTTCCATGGTGTCAGTTCTCAGCAGACGTGTGTAAGACACACCAGAGGAAACACTGCACTGCAGCCAAGTCACTTGGTGTTCCATGGTGTCAGTTCTCAGCAGACGTGTGTAAGACACCACCTACTAAGCCACCTACTGAGGACAATTATTGCATGGTTATGGAACCAGCATGAGTTGGCTCTCCCTCTGGAGGGTGCCACCTCATCTGTCCAGTGACAATTCTCATGAATTTACCGATGCCTTTGACTGACAGTACCTCCCGAGGGCATAGACATGGAAAGGAAATAGAAACTGGGGTCACCATGAGAGCATGGCAGGAAGGGCCACAGAATTTGAGACTTTTCTTTTAGGCTGATTAATGAGGATGCGGATAACGTAGATGATGCTGCGGATTTCCATTCTGGTCTAACACCTCATGACAGTGCTGTACTCTACGCTTACTGTCATAATTTTATCCCAGTGTCAGCCAGGCCTTAGAGTTGGTCAGAAAATTTGAGCAACACTGTCAGTGTCGCATCCATTCAGTGGATGAAACTCGACTGTGTGGTGCCAGTCTTCCCAGTTGAGCCGGTAGCAAACTCAGCTCTGGGTAGGAGCCGGTCGCGGCAGAAAAATCCAGCAAACAAATGGCTGTGATGGGAATCGAACCCATGACCTTCCAGCTTGGAGACGGCAATGTTAACCACTTCGCCATGACAGCTGGTTTGACTCTAATGTGATCTCTTTGATAGGTGCTTTTCTGTTTCGTAATTTCTAATTTGAATGAAGATAAGTGATTGCTCGTCCATTTTCGTTGTCCTGAGTGATTTGTATCTTGCCTGAAGAAGACCTAAGAGGTCGAAACACCTCATGTTTTGTCTTTTGATTCATTTGTCTACATTTTCTTGGCGGTTCACTATTAATTACATTTAAAACTAATTTGATTTTGTTTGTGTGTGTGTGTTTTGGTTTTAATTGATCTTTTTCATTTATGATTTTGTTTCCTTATCATGAGTGACTTCATGTGTTTGCTTTTTTTTCACATTTTGTTTCAGATCATGAGAGGAGTAAACTGAATTTCCTTTTGTTGTTTGTATCCAGTCGTGTCACAAAGAAACGTGATGATCCTGTGTCTGTTTCAGCTGAGGCCTGAGGGAGAGTACCCAGAGCACATTGTGGAAGGCTGCAACACCTGGTTCTTCGATGATCTGCGTCGTCTGGTAGGTACCTGTCTCTTCCCCTTCGTTAGCTGCTGTCAGGTATTTTTGATACCTGTGAAAGTTGGGGCAGAATTGCGCTGGTCTTATGTCATGGGTTAAACTGCACAGTGAACTTTCCTTGGCGGTGCAGAGCGGAGGTTTGTTGGAAGTTCATGGATTGAAGGCTTGACAGGTTGCTCACTCACCTGGGAAACAGGAAGACCACAGATAAGATGTTCCAAGTCTCACACCAAAATGTTTTTTTTTCTCTCCCCTTCTCCACTACAATGTTATGTTGTGGTTTTAGGTGTAGGTATTCAAATTTTTTTTTTTTTTGGTATTGATTATAAATCAGGTTTTCAAATGCAGCATCTAAGAACCATGGTAATATAAGCATTGCCTTTCAGCAAAATTCTGTAGAAGTCCTTTTTGAAAGGTGAACGTGCAAGATAGAGAACAAAAGTTGTTTGTTTACCAAAGGAATGGAAGGAACAAATGACAATACAAGTGCACCAAGTCTTTCAAAGGCAAAAAAAAACCATCGACAAACAAGAAAGAAAAAAAAGCGAAGAAACAAGCTTAAGTGTGGTAGGCAGAGTTAGGACAGACAGGAGAAAAAGGAATTTTACTGCTTAAAGTGGTTTTATGATACACTTACCTGTCCAAACAAATGCCTGTTCTCCACTATGTGTGGAACAACGCTATACATCAGCACTCGCATAAAAAGATAAGGAAAAAAAATAGAGTAGGGAGCTAACCCTACCCTTTAACCAAGAACCCAACAGGAGTCATCTCCCTTAGTGAGTTCACACAATTGCACCCTGAGTGACCGAATTCAGTTTTCACCCCTTTTCAGACCTGGGGAAGGGGAAGGATGTCCTAGTGTTTTGACAGGTAAGTAGATCATAAAACTACTGTTTGTAGTAAAATTCCTTTCCTTCATACTTACCTGTCCAGAAAAATGCCTGAATATCAAAAAGGATGGTGGGAATTCTTACCTGAGAAACCAGTCCAATCCTCAGATGCATATATGCAAGAAGCTGACCGTAACTCCATTGCAGAGCTCGGCACCAAATAGTCAAACATGGCCCCAAGTGTTGGCTGTCTCCTTGAGGTTAAAGGATCGTCCCCGCTCTTCCTCATGGCTCCAAAACTCAGAGCCAAATATGTGAAAATTAGATAAGCCCCAATCAGGAAAAGGAGACCCAGCCGATCAGACCTTAACATCCATAATAAACAACTGCTAACTAAAAGACAGTGACCACACACAACTGTGTCTACAGGCTAAGTCAAACTGTGGGCATAATTAGGGTACAAATTTTTCATAGTGACAATAACCTAGTTACCAACATTCTGGACAGAGCCAAATGCTGTATTTAACAGTGCTAAAATCCTAGCCTGTAGTACATCCCTACAACTGTTTACCAATACTCTACTTGGCAAATCAAAGTCCACACCACTGCCCTCCCAATCCCTGTGACAGAACTCCCCCAGTGTTTCTCTGATTTCTTCTACAGTAAAATAGCCACTATTCGTCATAATCTGGACTCGCATGCTGCTCCTCCCCTTGCTGTTCCTGATCCTTCCTTCTCCAGCACTCAGTGGTCTGAATTCCACTCTGTGTCGGTAGAAGAGGTCCGGAAAATCTTGAAGCAAGTCACTGTCAAAACATGTGAACTTGACCCTCTCCCCTCATCCCTTCCTACCTGCTGTCTTGACGATCTCCTCCCATACTTTACATCCATTATCAATGATTCTTTGCAATCAGGTTGTTTTCCCTTTCTGTTCAAATCTGCAGTTGTCAGACGTCTCCTGAAGAAGCAAAACTTAGATCCTGAAAATCTCAAGAACTACAGACCCGTCTCTAATCTCCCATTTCTTTCCAAACTGATTGAAAAAGTTGTTCTCACCCAACTGTTTGAACGCCTCTCCGTAAAAAATCTCTTGTACTCAAACCTGTCAGCCTACTGGGCTGGTCATAGCACCGACACAGCGCTTCTGAAAATAGCAAACGATCTTCTCACAGCTCTTGAGGGAAACAAAGTTTCTGTTCTCTCTCTCCAAGATTTGTCTGCTGCTTGTTTGATACAAAAGATCACTCCATTCTCCTCTC
>CM031600.1:46567032-46578114 GCA_018398815.1 Conus ventricosus | reverse complement strand
ATACACTATACGTCCAGAGAAAAGATTCTGCTAAATGTTATGCTCTCCAACTTTATGTGTGGAATAAAGCTATACATCAGCACTCACATAAAAAAATAAGAAAAAAAAAATAGAGTAGGGAGCTAACCCTACCCTTTAACCAAGAACCCAACAGGAGTCATCTCCCTTAGTGAGTTCACACAATTGCACCCTGAGTGACCGAATTCAGTTTTCACCCCTTTTCAGACCTGCGGGGTGAGGAAGGGGAAGGATGTCCTAGTGTTTTGACAGGTAAGTAGATCATAAAACTACTGTTTGTAGTAAAATTCCTTTCCTTCTGTCCAGACAAATGCCTGAATATCAGAAAAGATGGTGGGAATTCTTACCTGAGAAACCAGTCCAATCCTCAGATGCATATATGCAAGAAGCTGACCATAACTCCATTGCAGAGCTCGGCACCAAATAGTCAAACTGGCCCTAAGTGTTGGCTGTCTCCTTGAGGTTAAAGGATCGTCCCCGCTTTCCCTCATGGCTCCAAAACTCAGAGCCAAATATGGGAAAATTAGATAGGCCCCAATCAGGAAAAGGAGACCCAGCCGATCAGACCTTACATCCATATGTAAACAATTGCTAGCTAAAAGACAGTGACCACACACAACTGTGTCTACAGGCTAAATCAAACTGTGGGCATAATCAGGGTACAGATTTTTCGTAGTGCCAATAACCTAGTTACCAACATTCTGGACAGTGCCAAATGCTGTTTTTAACAGTGCTAAAATCCTAGCCTGTAGTACATCCCTACAACTGTTTACCAATACTCTACTTGGCAAATCAAAGTCCACACCACTGCCCTCCTCAGTCCCTGTGACAGAACTCCCCCAGTGTTTCTCTGATTTCTTCTATAGTAAAATAGCCACTATTCGCCATGATCTGGACTCTCATGCGGCTCCTCCACCTGCTGTTCCTGATCCTTCCTTCTCCGGCACTCAGTGGTCTGAATTCCACTCTGTGTCGTTAGAAGAGGTCCGGAAAATCTTGAAGCAAGTCACTGTCAAAACATGTGAACTTGACCTTCTCCCCTCATCCCTTCTTACCTGCTGTCTTGACGATCTCCTCCCATACTTTACATCGATTATCAATGATTCTTTGCAATCATCAGGTTGTTTTTCCTTTCTGTTCAAATCTGCAGTTGTCAGACATCTCCTGAAGAAGCAAAACTTAGATCCTGAAAGTCTCAAGAACTACAGACCCGTCTCTAATCTCCCATTTCTTTCCAAACTGATTGAAAAAGTTGTTCTCGCCCAACTGTTTGAACGCCTCTCTGTAAACAATCTCTTGTACTCAAACCAGTCAGCCTACTGGGCTGGTCATAGCACCGAGATAGCGCTTCTGAAGATAGCAAACGATCTTCTCACAGCTCTTGAGGGAAACAAAGTTTCTGTTCTCTCTCTCCAAGATTTGTCTGCTGCTTGTTTGATACAAAAGATCACTCCATTCTCCTCTCAAGACACAACACTTCTTTTGGTCTTTCTGGTTCTGTCCTTTCCTGGTTCTCATCATATCTCTCTGATCGCAGGCTAACTGTTTCAGTGAGAGGTGTTATTACAGTTAAGTCTCCAGCAAGAGCACTTCAGTTTGGTGTCCCTCAGGGATCTGTCCTGGGACCGGTTTTGTTTGTGCTGTACACCCAGCCTCTCTCGGCCATTATCAGCCAGTACTCTTTCCTTCACCATAGCTTTTCAGATGACAGCCAGCTGTATATCTCTGCCCATCTCAGTCAGCTTCATGAAATAATCTCCTCTGCTCAAGCATGCATTTCCGATCTTAAGTCATGGATGCACAATAACAGACTACAACTTAACGCAGACAAAACAGAAATATTCCTCATTGCTTCAGAACACACTATCAGAACTCATTCTCTCCCTTGTACTATAAATGTTGATGGAAACGAGATAAATCTGTCGGTGTCTGTTCATAATCTAAGCGTTACACTCGACCAAAATCTTTCTTTCAAACAACATATCTCTAATGTGTGCAAGTCCTGCTACCTTGAACTTCATAGAATCTGCCCAGTTCGCCGCTTTTTCATTCAAAATGCCCTGAAGACTCTAATCTGTGCTTTTGTTTTGTCTCGGCTTGACTGTTGTAACTCCGTCCTTGCCAGTTGTCCCTCAAGGCTCATCTCAAAACTTCAAAAAGTTCAGAACAATGCCGCCCGTCTGATCTCCCGCTCCTCTAGATCTGATCACATATCACCAATTCTGTCATCCTTACACTGACGCGCTATTCAGTCTCACATTGACTTTAAAGTTCTCCTGGTTTTCAAGTCACTGAATAATCTGGCTCCCTCCTACCTCTATGACCTCCTTCATTTCTATGTTCCGTCTCGCAGCTTACGCTCATCCACCAATTCTCATCTGCTTCGGCTTCCCTCTGCTCACCTGAAAACTTCAGGCCAACGATCTTTCTCTTACCAGGCACTTGCTCTGTGGAATGGTCTGCCTTCTTCTCTACGTAACACGGACTCTTTAAAGACTTTTAAAACCTCCCTAAAGACACATCTTTTCCCCTTGACTGATTAACAATATCTACTTATCTCTGTGCGAGAGGCTGCTTCTTTTGATGCGCTTGTGTGTCTGTCTGCATGTGTGTGTGTTTTGTTTTTCATGTGCGTTTGTGTTTGTGTGTGTGGCGTGTGCGCATGCTCGCGCGTGTGTGTGTCTCTGTGTGTGTGTGTCTGTGTGTGTGTGTGCGCGCGCTTTGAGTTAGAAGTAGTATTTTATCATGTTTCTGTAGTATGTGCTTTGGGCTCTTGCGAGCACTCTATAAATCAGGGATGAAAACTCCTCCGCCGTTTCTGCCGTCTCCGCCGTTATTTTTTCGCATCTCCGCCGAAAGAAAAAGTCTCCGCCGAAAAATTATTTGAAGAATGAAGCTCAGAAACGATCTCAACTTGTCTGCACAGCGAATTTTTTCTTTGTCGGTAATGTTCTCAAACGGCGTAGTTCTCATTATGCTTCCTTCCAGTATCATTTCTCATCATGGCGTCGATTCACAGTGAGAGTTCTTCTTCTTTCTTTGAGTGTCCACCTTCATCGAGTTGAAGATTCTGACACTTGCGTGTGTATGACCGTTTTTTATCCCGCCATTAAGGCAGCCATACTCCAACTTCGGGGAAGGTGCATGCTATGTGTAGCGTGTCATCCATACCAACGGCCAAACTGGCCTTCTCTTCCGAAAGTTGGTGATGGGATTTAAATTTACGTGTGTGCAAGATGTTGTGCATGCGTTCACACACGGAACCTCGGTTTATAGTCTCATTCGAAGGACTGTATGGGGAATGGAGTCAGAACCAATGTTAACTCCGAGGGAAAAATCCCCCTGTACCGAAATTCGAACCCGTAACCCCAGGATCACGAGTCGGGCGCTCGTGAGTGCAAACAAAACGAAAAAAGAAAGAAAGCAGTATGTGAACCACTAGAAGACCGAGTGGCAGCAAAAGGACGTGTGTGACCGCAGAGTCGCGGATGTAATAAGAAAACATGACAAAGACGGCAAATTTGAAGTGTTTTGCGAGCCTTGCCAAAAACGTGTCTACTTTGGTAGTCGTGGCTTTGTGGCAATCAGATCACATCGAGCGTCCCAGTCACCAACAGAAAATGTGTGTGTTTCCCACACCATTACAGCATGTTTCAGATCATTGGGTATGCAACAATCTACGTTTAATTTCCAAAGATAGTTTGACTCCTACTCAAAGTACTTCCACTCGTAGTCTTCAAAGCAAGGGAAAAACGTCAAAGTGACAAAAAGAATATAAAAGAACAAATGACATCAAAATAAACTGATGTCACAACAGTATTGTGTAACACTTTTCCCCTGGTATAATGCAAACGTTTGCTACATTTGTTAGGTGTCTGCTAACAGCCCCCACTATGAAATCCTTTTCCACCAGCCCACTCCCCCCACTACCTATATACTTCCTCTACTCCTCCTCCTTCCCCAACCCCCACCCTCACCCCACAACACACATACCCCACACACTTCGCCCCCTCCCCCCCCACACCCATCCCCACCTCACACACACACACACAAACACTCCCCCACACACACACAATCACCCCCACACACACACACACACACACACACACTCACACACACTTGTCAAGGGGGGGGGGGGGGGGGATATGATTAGTTGTAAGGGGAAGTGTGTGTGTGTGTGTGGGGGGGGGGGGGGGGGGGTACTGTTGTGACATCAGTTTGTTTTTATGTCATTTGTTCTTTTTTTGTGTTTAGTGTTTCCTGATGAAAGGTCTAAGGCCCAAAAGCTTCAGGTTTTTTTTTTTTAAAGGACTTCAAAGTAATCATTTTTCATATTGTGTTTATTGAAGTCCAGCAGTCGTTTTCATACATCTGATTTACTTAGTTTGATTTCCCACTCTGATTTACTTATCTACAGGCCTTATTGTTTATGTCCTGAAAGCACTGTTTGTCAAATTTTCTTTAGCTAGAGTTCTGAGGATTCATCATACTAAATGTTTGTGTCAATTGACATAGTTTCTTTCCACATCAGTCTCGGTCTTCATGGTGTTGAAAGCTGTTTTATAGAATGAGTTGTTTAGAAGCAAGAAAGTGATTTCTAAAGATTTTTATGCCTTATTTAATACAAAATATGCTTCAGCTTCAGGGGGCACCGCCCCCTGACCCCCGCCGGGCTGTTGCCCATGTACCCCACTGGGGGCCCATGGTGAACCCCAGATCCCCGCCAATCTCCTCTTTTTTTTTAAAAACTGTTTTCATCCCTGATAAATATCCTTTTACATTACATTACATTACAAAAAGCAGAACAACAGATGTACACATAGAAATGACAGAAATGTAAAAGGTGCATCACGAACACCAAACGTACATGGTAAAACATAGAGAAGCATTCGTCATCAAGCAAATAAACAGGGCCTGCCACATATCGCCCCAAACCAAGTGGCTTTATAGTATATACATTTTTTTTCTCCCAAAGCATGGCATTGCTCAGCATTAGACAGACCATGTTCCCCCTCCCCCTCTCCTCTGATCTACATCTGTATACAACTTACAGTACAGTACAATGCAGTGTAAAACTACAATACAGTATGACGCCGTACAGATTTATTGTAAACTGCTGCAAACATACAATGTGCTTGCGCAGCCCTAGGTGTTTAGAGGCAATGGGAAGAACCGGCAGACCCTGCCCACCCCCTTCTCTGATCTACATCTGAACACAGCTTACAGTACAACACAATGCAATAAATACAATATGGTATGACGCCATGCAGATTAACTGTAAAGGACAGGAAACCTGCGTTGTGTGTGTGCAGCCTCAGGTGTGGAGGGAGAGTGGGAAGAACCGGCAGGACCTGGCAGAGCTGTGGCTGGGCTTCCTGCGCTACTACATGGAGCGCTTCGACTGGAGGACCATGGTCATCAGCATCAGGCAGTTGGCGCCACTCTCCAAGTTCGAGAAGATGTGGAACGGAAACAACATCGCCGTTGAGGGTGAGGGGGAGATTGGAACAGGGAGAGGGGGTGGAGATGGAGGGTCGGGAGGACTCTACATCGTGGACGGAGGGTGGGTGGGGAAGAGTTGGGATGAAATGGTGAAACCGAGAAGACTGTTACTGCTTTTTCTGGATTTCTTTTCTTTTATTTTATTTTTTTATTTTTTTTGTTTTGTTTTTCGTTTGTTAGGATAATGTAGAGAGATCTTGAGGTCACTATATGTGTTTGCATGTGTGTGTGGAGGGGGGAGAGAGTAAGCATTCATGAAGTATCAGTCTTGCCTGTGCGTGGATGAGTGAGTGTGTGTGTGTTTGAATGTGTGGGTATTGGTACATGTCTGTTTGAGTATGGATGTCTGCTTGTTTAGATAAGTGCATTGGTGTTTGAGCGCATCTGGGTGCATGTGAGCACATGCTGTAACAGTATTTTTGCCTTGGACACCAATGGTGAATACAAAATGTTATTGGTGGAAGAATATCTTTGTTTTATGCTGCATTTATGGATTATTGATGAAGTAGTAGTCTCTGACAACTTGTCCTAAAGAAGGTGAGAGACTAAAAGACATTAGCATTATCATCTACAGCTGCAGTAGTAATAAAAAGCACACTGGTTTTTTTTTCTGTGTTTTTTTTTTAACTTTTTTTTTTTATACATGCTGGCTCAGTTGTTACATCGAGTTTGTAGTCAGAAGTAATGAGTTTGTATCCTACTGGCACATACTATACAGACTGATATTTTCATTGTACATCTTAATATTCCCATCCTGTCAAAAAGTTTTCACTGACGGTTCCAAGTCTGAAGATGGAGTGGCCTGTGCAGCCTACTGCCCTGGGGCTCCTTCTCAGATACTGTTGGAACATATTCATTCCGATGCTTCTGTCTATTCTGCTGAACTTACCGCTCTGGTTTTGGCTTTGAAGATAATCTCGCATTCTTCGAAGAGGGACTTTCTGGTTCTGTCGGATTCGCTGTCAGCTTTGGAGGCCATAGCTGGCCGCAACCTTCAGCATCCAGAACTTTTACTTTTTTTTGAACTTTTTAGCAAGTTGAAGGCGGACGGTTACAACATTACTCTTGCTTGGGTTCCTGGTCATGTTGGCATCGGCGGGAACGAAATGGTTGATCGTTTAGCCAAGAACGCCACAAGAGAGAAACTGTCCAACGTTTATATCCCCTGCTCAGATGTGAAACCCAAAATTAACGATTATGTGAGAGACCTCTGGCAGGAGGATTGGAACACACAGACGAATAACAAACTCTTTCAGATCCGTCCAAACCTTAAGGACTTCCTCCCATCTACGTCGGGAGGTCGTAAAGAGGAAACGGTTCTGTGCCGGCTGCACACCGGCCATTCGTATTTTACCCATTCTTACCTTTTAACCCTCTTGCATTCGTTTCGCCCGTATCCGGCCGCTGTGTTTGTCTCCCCTGCTGTTCGTTCCGGCCGCAACCGGCCGTACGTGCCGCGTTACTTTCCCTCACACACTGCGACCTTGTTTTAAGTCAGGGCTGGCCAAAAATAAACGTGCATCCCTGAGAGGGTCCAATGAAATCTTAGCAGTAGTATGGGGTGTGGGAAACAACTCAATCACAAAGACTAGGGTCGTGAACTGACCGCATTCCATTGCTGCAGACGGCATTGCCTTGTTTCTGAAAATGGCGTCTGCTAGCGCTTCTACTGACGCCGATTTTTTGATTATACGAAAGAGGAGTTGGATGATATATTACAAGAAGTAGAAAGATATGAAAGAGAGGAGTTAAATGAAAGTGATGTGGATGTTTGAGAGGAAGAAGAGGGAGAAGAAGGCGAAGAAAGTGATGAAGATGATGATGCGCCTTTGTTTGCGTTTGTGACCACGTGGCGACCGGCAACTTCCGCACCTGTGGTTCAGCCTTTTGAGGAAGAGACTGGGCCAAATCATGATTTGCCAGACACAGATACACCTCTGGGTTATTTTTTCTCTTCCTGCTGCAGTTGTTTTTTACTACAGCTGCTGACCAGACGAACCTGTACGCCAGGCAGCAGATGGCAAAGCGGGGACAACCTGACCTACTTTGGCAGGATACGACACCTGCGGAGATGCGCGCATACGTAACTGTGCTCGTCATGATGGGGATCAAACGTCAGCCAAGACTCTGGTGCTACTGATCGACTGATCTTCGGTTTAGCGAGCCACGGATCAGTGGGGTGATGTCGAAAACACGGTTTCTGCCATGCAGCCAACTTGGTAGAAACCATGGATCAAGAGTAGTGTTTACCATATTGGTGACATGTGACAGTGGTGACACCCTCCTGCCGTGTGTGACCAGACACCACATTAGAGTGTAAAGAATGGATTTTACTTCTTTCTGTGACTGTGTATATTCCGGTGTTAAAAGTCGTTAAGTAGTGACAAACACACCTTTTAGGACGAAAAAAACCCCGTTAAGTTACCTGGCCCCATGTTTGAGTATGTGACAATCATGTGACACTTAGTGACACCCCAAACTGGATTTACTGAACCAGGACTGCTGTTTACAAGTTGAGGTAGGACACCCTTTGATGATTTATACTAACAAACGCATGCCGACAATGTTATTGTCTGTCTGGTGTATTATAGTAACATTGTCTACGTTTGATGTCCCATTGTTTTGTGACAAACAGGGTGACAATGACACCCACATGCATCC
This sequence comes from Conus ventricosus, assembly GCA_018398815.1. Classification (NCBI taxonomy): domain Eukaryota; kingdom Metazoa; phylum Mollusca; class Gastropoda; order Neogastropoda; family Conidae; genus Conus; species Conus ventricosus. The sequence goes on along the minus strand of CM031600.1, from coordinate 46,569,933 downwards.
CAAACATGTGACATCTCTGCATTATGAAATATGATGTATTAGAATTTTGCATACTAAATTTGACAGCGCTGCAGTGGAAACTTTGTCCACTACAGCCTTTCAAAGGCAGTAGGTGAGTTTTAGCTTAAATTTCTCAAAACAATACGAATACTAGGAGCAGTTCTAGGCTGGAAAATGCGAATGCAAGAGGGTTAAAGAGTGAAGAAGCTCCGTGGTGTATTCCATGTCATGCGCCACTCACAATGAAACATGTTCTTTTAGAGTGTTGGGACTTGCACGATGTGAGACACAAACATTTTACAGCGGAGTCCATGAAGATCCTGTTCAGGGATGTCCCGCCTGATGTGATCCTTGAGTTTTTGAGAGAGATTAACATTTTTCATCTGATTTAAGATTTTACGGAAGAAAGATTTTTAATGCAATTTCTGGTGCGTTTCTAGACGATGTCATTTAATGAGATGTGTGAAAGTTGGTTTTTTTTTTTTTTTTTTTTTTTTTTTTTTTAAATGACTGGTGAGTTGATTTTGACGTGGTGACAGCCCTGATGTGGCCCTTTGCGGTCGGCTGGGCTATAAGCAACATTATCCTATCCTGTACATCTTAATGCGTTGTCATCAGTGGTATCAGTGTGTAGTGAGACAGGTTCCCTCCCTGTAATCTCCTGGGATGGCTGTGTCTGTCTGCCACATTCTGTTTGGTGGCTGTGGACATCACACTGGGGTGTAACAAAAAATGTCTGTCTCTCTTTGTGTTGTTTCAGACCCCTTTGACTTGAATCATAACCTGGGAGGTGGACTGTCAAGGAAAAGTAAGTTTTGGTTTATAACGATTTTCTGTAGAAATGTTTTCTCTTTGTACCTACCTGTCCAGACCAATGCCTTATCTCCACTAGGCATGGAACAACGCCATACATCATGATACCATAAAAAGATTGTGGGGAGCCAACTTTTCAGTTTAACCATCAGACCAACATGAGTAATCTCCCTTAGTGAGATCATACTTGGTTCACCTTAACAACCTGTGGATTCAGATTTTTACTTTTCCACAGCGAGAAAACACACCCTTGACAGGACTTCTTGAGTTCGTTTTCCATCTTGAATTCTCTAAAACAGTCGTTTCAGCCAGCCTTCTCCTTTCAGGAGGAAAACACTTCATGTTGGCCAATGGAGAAAATACCAAACACCTGCACTTATCATCGCCATTGCAGTCGCCGTCATCACAGAGCACCCTGGCATCTACCAAATCAGCTGGTGTTTCTTCTCATCCTCATACTTCCAGAGCCTGCACGTGATGTCGGAAAGCTCAACACACATGAAACCTATGTCAGCTGTTCTGGCTTTTCTCCATTCCTTCCATGCAACTTGAGCAAGAGTTGGACCAATTCAACATGGTGCACACTTTTTGGCTCTTGTCTTGAATGTCTCGACATTCTGCCGGTTTTGGCAAGGGCAGCGACAGACGCTTCCTGCTTCACCGTTCAGCCTATGCTCCCAGGTCCAATGGAGACAGGCCAGCGTCCTCCCCCAGTATGCTCTGTGCCCTCTACCCCGGGCACCTTGTGATGAAGAGCGGCTGGCATCTGAACGTTTGCCAGGGTCGCCTCGGTTGAGTTTGCCACCTTGTCAAAGTGCTAGCATGGGGAGTTACCAGGAAGAGGTGACTCCAAGGGGGGTCAGTGGTTTGGAAGGGCAAACCACTGGGTTTTACAAGCAGAGAGGAGACTGAAGACATTGCTCATTTTATTGAGGACCTCCAGGTCTCGGGAGGAAAGCCAGCACCTAGAGAGACTTTAGGACAGGTATTGCAAAAACCTTCAGGCTGATGGTCAGAGACATTGATATCATGTATAATCCATTTTTGACTGAGTTGGTCTTATGTGCTGCATTGGGCTTCCATAGACGAAACAGGTGTCCGAAGTTGAGCCTTCCATTGTCCTGGAGTAACGAAACAGGTGTCCGAAGTTGAGCCTTCCATTGTCCTGGAGTAACTGGCCTTGGGAGACTTTGAGCCCATCGCTGAATGCTGTATCAGGAACCTCATCCTAAAGACCTGCTTTATGGTCACCCTGGCCTCGGCTTGCAGGGTCAGTGAAGTCCCTCCCTTTTTCAGGGACCCATAGTCCTTGAAGTGGCACGATCACTTTGTCCATGTGACTGACTTTCCTGGCCATGACCGCGAAGCCCGAAGAGCGACCCTGATGATAACCTTGCCTCCGCTGGCCCCTTTGTTGTACTGCCCCAGGCCAAGACGTTTGAAGGTGGAGCAGGTTAACTGTCTTGTCAGAGCACTGAAGGAGTGTCTTCAGAGGACAGAGTTAGGCTCCTGTGACATGCGGTTACAGCGTGACAGGCAGGGTGCTGCTGTGAAACCCCAGACAATAAGTTCTTGGCTTGCGCAGGTCATCCTCCAGGCTTATGTCTAAGGCCAGAAACCACTTCCCCCCCATAGAGGAAGGATATCAGGGCACATGAAGTCTGGGCTCTGTCCACCAGTTACGCCCTCTGGGGGAACATGGCAGTCACTGACCTATGTCAGGCTGCTGGCTGGAGATGGATGACCACCTTTGGCAGGTTTTACCAAAGAGACATGGCAGAGGACATGGAAGTTCTGGACTGTCTAGCAGGAATAGTGGTGGCTTGCAAGGCTCCTTAGTACCCCTTTCTCTTTTATGTGTCAGATGAAAAAGAGAAAGAGGGAAATCTGCCGAGTCAACATTGAGACACATATTTTGCCATCAGAGGGGCTCTGGCTGTGTCGTTACTTGTTTGCAGATGTTGCCTTTCACCAGGTTAGTTTGAATGTTCATGGCACACTCTTGGACTGACTCTCGTGGGGACCCCAACTGTCGCCAAGCAATGTCTGAGTGGTCGTGGTGTACTCCTTTACCTTTGTTTACATGCA
>CM031600.1:46549296-46566032 GCA_018398815.1 Conus ventricosus | reverse complement strand
GCATGATCCACACAAGAACCTGGGTATTTGTCTGGGTTCGCCACTTCTCCTATTTACTCTGAGCATTTTTATTGGCACGGCCATCTGTGAAATAGCTCTGTAGTCCTCTTTGATCTGCACCTGGTTAGCCAAGTATATTGGGTGTTCTGGCGCACCCCTTGGTTGCTCCCTTACGTTTGTATCTTGGTGCCTTTTACCACATGAATTTGGTGTTCGTGACACACCCTTTTTTTGTCTCACTGGTACATAGTTGCTCCTGGGCTAGTGCCAGGAGGTCAGATTTTATGTTTATACCTTAAAGCCCCTTAACATCAGGTGACCAGTGGAATGCCCCATGCAATTATCTGATAACATATGTATTGGTCCTTTTACAATGTAAATTTGGTGTTTTTGGTACACCCATTGTATTACTGTCATCTTTTTCCCTCAGCTAGTATCATATTTGACATTTCTGTGTGTCTCAGTGTGAGTGACGCCTGACTGTTGGGCAGCAGTTGCTTGCATTGGCACGTAAAGTCTGATTGGTTGGGTCCTTTCCTTTTCCTGACCCTGGCTCATTTTATTTTCTCATATATGACTCGTGCTAGTGGAGCCATGAGCTCGAGCAGGGACATCCTTTAAGCTCCAGGAGACAGCCTGAGACTTCAGGACCATTAGCTTTTGGCACAGAGCTCTGGGAAGAGTTATGGTCAGCCTCATGTGTATGTGAGTCTGAGGATTGGACTGGTTTCTCCCTCCATCCTTTTTTATATTCAGGCATTTGTTTGGACAGGCAAGTATGAAGGAAAGGAATATTTATTACAGAAAGTAGTTTTATGATATTCTTTCCTGTTAAACACTAGGACACACTCTTCCCTCCCCGCAGTGCGGAAAAGGGGCATAAACTGAATTCAGACTGTCAGGGTGAATCGGGTATGAACTCACCAAGGGAGACTGCTGCTGTTGGCCTTGTGGTTAAAGGGATGATTTAGCTCCCTGAACTTCATTTTTTAATTTTTTTTTATGGGAATCCTGATGTGTGGCATTGGTTAAGGCAACATGTCAGAACAGGTAAGTGTATCATCAGACTACATTTTGTGGTCAAATTCCTTTTTGCTTGTTCTAGATTCAGAGGAAACAGGATAAGTGTCTTTACCTTTCACAAGGTAAGATTTCCATTGTACATATGAAGGGTTTTCATCATCTCCTGTTGATATGATTGATTCTCCATCTGTTTCTTATTCACAGGTTGACTGTCTGTTCAGCACACATCATTGCTGGTAGTGTCAAACTGTCAAGTTTGAAGCACACACACGGTGGTTCACATGCGGATGAAGTCTTCATGCAGACTGTGGGTTGAACCATGGTCAATGGCAAGTTGCCATAGCTGATAACATAGGGAGGACAGTCCAGCCAGCTGAACAGTTTTCCTGTAGCTGCAGTGATTGCGCTGCCTAGGAGGGTCAGGGACCTGAACAAGAGAACAGGACTGTAATAAATGTGAACAGTCAGAAAGTGAGGTGAGATGATTATCTCCCTCTTGACCTCTTTGCAGTCTGCAGTTTTGCGTCCGTGGTGATTGACATGTGTTTAGGCAGATGGATGAAAATATATGCGTGAGTGATGTTTATGTTTGTCTGAGTAAGATAAACAGAACTCAGGCGAAACATGTATGCCTGGCTTTATATGATGTTACAGTTGAGTTTTGTTTGTTTTGCAGTGAACAACTACATTTTCAAACCTTTGCGATTGGACGCCTGCATTTTGGTACTCCCTTTCACCTTAAAAGGGACATCATACATCGGTACCGAAACCCCTCTGTAAGTGCTGCAGGTGGTCAAGCTTTCTGTCGGGTGTAAGAATTCATGGAGGTCGACTTTTCCAGCCGTCTGTTGGACATTGTTCATAAGGAGATAAAGTTTGTTATCTTATAAGAGAAAATATGTCAGATGTGCCTTATCTTATAAGAGAAAATATTTCAAAATGGAGTGACTGATGGCGGAGAACGAAGCAAAATTTAGAAAGAGAGGGGGTTAGTTACCGCCAGGGACATTGACAAACAAAGCACAGGACAAGACACGATGCATTTCGACCTCTTGGGTCTTCTTCAGGCAAAAAAACAGATCACGTTTAATATTTAGGACAGTACAAACAAAGAACGAAGAGTGACTTATCTGTTGTCCATGTGGTAGGAAGAATGGCCGCCAGACAGAAACGACAGAGGGGATTATGGGAGAGGAAAAAGGAGGGGGGGTGCGTGGAGGGGGGGGGGGGGGGGAGTGAGATGATGGGGTTGTGTAGCTAGTTAGTGGGGTGGGGTGATATATGTGATGGTTGTGGTTAAGGTGGATTGATAATAATGCTAAGTGGGTGGAGGGGGGGAGGGGGAGAATTATATATTTTAAAAAAAAATTAATTAAATTTTTTTATATATATATAAAAGGGATAGCAATGATAATAATGATAGTGGTAGTAATTATAATAAATAAGTAGATGAATAAAATGAAAGTAACTAATTTAAAAGAAAAGAAAATTAAGTGAATAAAAAAAAGAAAGAAGAGGGGTGGGTGGGGAGGAGGGTAATGTGTGTGTGTGTGTGTGGGGGGGGCAAGAGAAAATATGTCAGATGTGCCAGTTGAAAAAAAATGTGACACTAGACTGAAAGGTGAGCACATCATATGAATTAATAATACCCATTTGAAAAATGAGTAAAGCATTTTGCATATCATATTGCACGTTCAGTATCATCGCTGTGCAATACACCATATCATTAATAACAGTTTATGAAAGGAATGTGTTAACTAGATAGTAGGATGAATGCATAATGTGCACACACAAACATCTCGTACACACACATGCACGCACACATGCAAAATTAATTAACATTCCACACATATTGCACTTTTGTCAATGTAATACACTCTGTGGGTATTTAGAAGCTGAATCAACAAATAGAAAAGAACAAATCATCAGAGAAATGCAGTATGCACACTCAAGTATCGATCCCCATTCCTTCCCCTTCCCCTTCTCCCACACAAAAGGCAGGTATATATACACACACACCACACACTCATTCTCACACTCACACACTCACACTCACACTTACTCGCACTCGCACTCACACACACACTCACACACGCACATGAGCGCGCGCGCACACACACACACACTCTCACACACACGTGCATGCACACACTTTTCTTTTCTTAATGAGTTGAATGAATGCCAGCTCAGCTGTCCAGTGACATAGAACCTGAAGGATGCTGTGTATTCCAGGAGTACTTCTTTGACCCCAAACTGCTGATGGATGGGAAGCCCCCAATGACCGAGGATGTCGCTTGTGTGGCAAGATCGGTCACATGGTCAAAGACTGCCCCAACCGATCACAAAACAGAAAGCGACAACAGTAAGTGTATGTGGCAAGATTGGTCACATGGTCAGAGAGCATCCCAACAAGACACAAAGCGACAACAGTAAGTGTGTGTGTGGCAAGATTGGCCACATGGTCAACGACTGTCCTAATCGATCGCAAAACAGAAGACGACAACAGTAAGTGTGTGTAGTGAGATTGGTCAAAGACTGTCCCAACCAAACACAAAACAGAAAGCGACAACAGTAAGTGTGTGTGGTGAGATTGGTCAAAGACTGTCCCAACCAAACAAAACAGAAAGTGACAACAGTAAGTGTGTGTAGTGAGATTGGTCAAAGACTGTCCCAACCGAATACAAAACAGAAAGTGACAACAGTAAGTGTATGTGGTGAGATTGGTCAAAGACTGTCCCAACCAAACACAAAACAGAAAGCGACAACAGTAAGTGTGTGTGGCGAGATTGGGCACATGGTCAAAGACTGTCCCAACCGATCACAAAACAGAAAGTGACAACAGTATTGTGTGTGTGGCAAGATTGGTCAAGGACTGTCCTAACCGATCGCAGAACAGAAATCGACAACAGTAAGTCTGTGAGGCAGAATTGGACATCTGGTAAAGAAATGTCCTAATCGTTACACAAAAGAAAGCGACATCAGTATGAACGTGTAGCAAGATTGGATATTAGTCATAGACTGTCACAATCAATCACAGGACAGAGACAACAGTAAGCATGTGATGTATGTGCATGTGTAAGTGGACGTATATCATAACGCATCACTAAAGAGAAAGCTGCCACAGCAAATACTAAATATTTTCAATGAACTCTTTCCTTTATTTTTTCTTTGTGTTAAATTTGTTTTATACACACTTAAGGTCTCATGGTTTGGCAGAGGTAGTAGTCCACAAGCATAAATGCTTACCAAATAAAGCTGAATCTGGATAGACACTAACTTTTGAAGAAAAAGATCATGTATTAGGGTTATCATAAAAATAGATGATAAGATGAGATGGACCATCATAGAAAAACTATCAGATGATTTGGATTCCGGTCTTATAAAGCTACATAATCTTGTGCAGAAATCAAAACGACAAAGACACAAAAGACGCCAGCAGCCAGCAGGACAAATCAAACCAGAAGAAGACGTCCAAGGAGACCAAAGATCAGGCCCAGGCCCAAGGTCAGAGCAACACCCAGGGCAAAGGTCAGAACAAAGAGGGCAAAGGTCAGGGCAACAAGAAGGAAGACAGGGATGTCAAGAAACAGGGGGATGCGCAGGTGAAAGGTCAAAAGGAAGGGAAAGAACCCAGACCCAAGTCGGCGGAAGGACAAGAGAAGCAAGTGGAGTCTCGTTCGGGCCAAGACAGAGGGGGCAAAGGTCAGGGCAGCCGACAGAGTCAGGCACAGGCATCATCCGGCGGAAAGGATTCTGGACCAGCGTCATCAGAGGAGAGGAAGGGTTCGGAAAAGAAAGAGAGGAGTCATCCAGTACAGACAGCCCCAGAGTTAAAGGTAAAAGAGTGTGGAAAGGGGTCTGTGATCCTTCAGCAGCTGGTCTGTGAAATCAGTAACAGCTCTCTGATATTTCCTTTCTTCACTTTTCTTCTCATCTCAAAACTCCGGCCCTTCCCATACCTCCGCCTCTTTCCCCCACCTATATCCTCACTCCCCCACCCACTCCACCTCCACCTCGGGTGAGTGTTTTGATAGGGTGTCTTTTAAATCCCAGGTTATGCTTTCTCGCAAAGAAAGATTATGAGAGCATCTGTGGGTGAAAGGATTCTGCGTAAGATTGTTTTAATTATCAAGCTATAGACAGCCATGTTCTGTCTTCAGGTGATTTTATCACATATTCATAACAATGATGACAGATTTTAGATAGTCTTACCAGTCCAAGCACTAGCACTTCGAACTGGTTACTTTAAGAAAAAGGAATTTTCCCACATAAAGTAGTTTTTTTAGTTGTTGATGTTTTTTGTAATAGTTGTCAAATTTCCTCTATAAATCACAAATAAACTAACAGATGTGCATGCTGAAATAAGTGTGATAGATACCTGGTAACTCTATGCATTTGTCATCGTAGAGTGAATGTGAGGGACACCTGTTAACACTGAACATGGCTTGTTGTAGAATGAGTTTGACAGCAGCGTGATGATATTGTGCTATGCAGTGGCCACAACTTCGGCTGCAAACAGTGGAGTTCCCACCACTCCACCTCCATCACGACCACTGCAGCAACCTCTCTGGCCACAACCACAACAAGCAGTGGCAACATTCCCCGAGTGCCTCCCGCCTTCAGTTCCACACCGCAGAGATCGCTGTCCCAGACAGAGGGCGCCCCCCATGTAAGGGTCAAGGTCGTGGGTGGAAGTGTGAGTTGGTTGCTTGGATGAATGGTTGGATGTTTGGTTTGTGGTTCTTTCATTTTCTGTCTTTTTTCCTTTTTTTTTTTCCCGTCAATTTTCCGTTCCACCTTTGTTGTACCCTCCGGGGGTTGCGACCTTGTCGTGGTCGGAGGGCTTGCGCGGTCCAGTGATCCCTTAGGCTTTGCTGGAGGGGGCATCAATACTTGGGGGTAGGCTGGTTTTTTCCAACTGCTTCTAGGTCCGAGAAGCCAAGATGCTGTCTGGCCTAAGCGTAACGTGGTAAGGAGTTGATGCCCCTGGTAGGGCTTCCCATGTCAGATAGGCTAAGGGTGAGGATCCTGACTAAGAGTAACCCGCCTTTTCCTTTTCTTGTTTTCTGCCTTTCCTATTTGGCCCTTTTCTATCTTCGTCTCCTCTTCAAGTCTTCTTTTCCACACTCCTTTTCTCTCTGTGGTCTCCTTAAGATCCGCCGCGTTTGCCGTGCGGTGCGACCTGTGTCGGAGGGGAATGAGATCCTGGTGATTGAGAGGGCCAGCGCTCTCAACACATCACTTTGGCTCGGACCTCTCCTAGACAGGGAGTACACTTTGGCCCGGGTGTACTAATCGGCTCCCCTTCTTGGGGCTGGGTCAAGACAGACAGTCCCCCTACTGGCCAAGTGAACCCCTGCAGTGCTTCAGGTGCCAGAAGTTGAGGTGCTTCAGGTGCCAGAAGTTTGGCCATGTCAGGGACCGCTGTTCCCGGGAGTTGAGCATGATCAGGGGGGATAGGGTTGGTGGCTTCTGTTTGTCATATGTCTCTCCCGAAGCCTGGAAGGGGTCAAGACATTGGTTTCTTGGCCCTGGCCCCTTAGTTGGACTCCAAGGTGGGTGGGTAAGGGAGGGATGAAACACAATAAACTCAATATGGCTTTCTCAAAAAATATCCCCCCCAAAAAGAAGAGGAAGGCAGCATCCCCTATTTCAGGGGATTTCAATTCTGACAGTGATTCAGATACTGAGGTACGACAGAAGACAGGTTTTCTGGGCTTCCTGGCTCATAATGGAAGGGACGGAGCAGGAAAGACCCCTTTCGGCTCTGAGCCCTTTTGCTATCCAAAAGGGCTTTCAAGGTATAGCAGGTGACCCTCGGTCCATCAAGAGGTTGAGAAATGGCTCGTTTTTAATTCAATGTAAATCACAAAAACAATCTGAACAGCTGCTGAAGGCAACAAAACTAGTGGACAGGGAGATCAGGGTAACTCCCCACAAACAGTTAAATTCATCGAAAGGCGTGATTCGCTGCCGGGATTTATCAGGTGTCTCGGAGGCAGAGATCAAAACAGAGCTGGCATCCCAGGGTGTGACGGAGGTGCGCAGGGTGACTGTAAAGAAGGGTGCAGAAAGAGTGGCCACCAACACCCTCTTTCTGACATTCTGCAACCCTGTGCTGCCTCCGGTCATCAAAGTCGGCTACCTGAATGTCCGGGTTCAGTTATATGTTCCGTCCCCGTTGAGGTGCTTCAGGTGCCAGAAGTTTGGCCATGTCAGGGACCGCTGTTCAGGGCAAGAGGTATGCGGTGTTTGCTGCAAGGCAACCCATGATGGGCCGTGTCAAGATCCGGCACATTGTGCTAACTGCGGTGGCGACCATCCCTCCTCTTCACGAAACTGTCCTCTTTGGATTCAAGAATCTGCAATCCAACGAATAAAAACTGAAAAGAAATTTCCTTTTTTGAGGCCCGGAAACAGGTTGTGGGCAGTCAGACGCCGACAGCTTCCTCATATGCTTCGGCCGTAAAGAAAGTTCCTACAGTTCCTACTCGGTCAGTCTGCTGCCAGACTGATGAATTCATGTTTTCGAAAACATTGCAAGGAAGGATTGTCAATTCTGGTGGTGGCAGGTCCACCACCTCCCAACCCAAAGTGAATGCCCCTGGTGGAGGCAAAAAATCCGCCACCCCTCAGACTGCCCAGCAGTCTACAACATCTGCTGCTGGGCAGATTAAAAAACCAGCAATCCCCCCTCGAACTCTTCTGTCCAGTGCCCATGCGGGCAAGGGAGTTCAACCCAGTGTGGAGATGGTGGAGATGAGGAAGAAGCCTCCACCGTCTCCCAAATCCAGACCTCCTTCTTCAACCTGTTGGCAAGTCTGCCAGCAGGTCTGAAGGCCATCACAGTCCAGTGAAACTCAATAACAAATTCACTCCATTGGACGCAGATGTTGAGGAGGAGATGACCTGATCTCTCTCCTTTTCGCCCTCTGCACCATGGATAGTACAATATTCCATTGGAATATCCGTGGACTAAATTCCAACTTCGAGGAGCTGCAGCTTCCGTCGTAGCTCTTCAGGAAACTCAAATTCAAAGCCAGAAGACCTTTACTCTTTCTGGCTTTAATATTCTTTCAAAACCTGCACAACCATCCACGTTGGGACTGTCGGCGGTGTTGCCCTTCTCCTACACAAAACTTTGTTGTATAGTCCTGTCGCTCTGTCTACCTCCCTTCAGGCTGTAGCTGCGAGAGTCACTCTCCACAAGACTGTGACAATCTGTTCTCTTTATATACCTCCTTCTGTCCCGGTTTGTCGTCAGGACCTTGTCAGTCTGATAGGTGAACTTCCTCGACCTCTTTTGCTGTTGGGTGACTTTAACGGTCACAATCCTCTTTGGGTAGTGTCAGTTCGTCATCCAGAGGTCTGCTAATTGAGGATGTCCCTTTCGTATTTGGATTTGTGTTGTCTGAACGACGGATCCGCAACTTACCTCCACTCTTCCACAGGTTCACTTTCGTGTTTAGATTTGTCGGTTTGTGACCCCTCGCTGGTCCTGGACTATGAGTGGTCTGTCCATGACGATCTGCACGGAAGTGACCATTTCCCTGTCCTTCTACAACCTGTAATAACTGAACACGTCTCTGTCTCTCAACATTTAAATTATAAGAAAGCAAACTGGGATCTATTTGCAGCCACTATTTCTAAGGCATTCCAGGACGCTGATTTTCTTCAGAGTCCGGACCCAGCAGAATCACTGACTAACACTGTAATCAAGTGTGCTAAAGCTTGTATTCCAGTGTCTTCCGATAAACTTCAAATGCCAAAAACACCCTGGTTTGATTCAGACTGCCAACAAATTTCCAAAGTTCGAAAACGGGCTCAGCGTCAGGTATACCAACGACCTTCAGGTCCCAACGCTCGAGCCCATCAAAAACTCCGTGCCAAATCGAGACACACTTTTAAAATCAGTAAACGTCGGTCCTGGAGAAGTTTCTGCTCCAGGCTGACATCGAAAACTTCCAAAAAAAGTGTGGAACATCATTAAGAAAATCAAAGGGAAGAACACCTGTCCCACTGTGAACCATCTCAAGTTTTCGGATTCTTTAATAACGGAGAAGAAAGCAGTTGCTAATCTGCTGGCTTCAACCATTGAAAAGAATTCTTCCTCTTCTAACAAATCAGCCACTTTTGTCAAAAATAAAGCCCTTAAAGAAAAATCACCCTGCAACTTCTCGTCCGACAACATGGAAGACTACAATCTTCCTTTCACGTTAAATGAGCTGAAATCTGCCTTACTTTCTTGCAGCGATTCCTCTCCAGGTATGGATGAAATTCATTATCAACTGTTGAAACATCTTCCGCAAGAAGGTCTGAACATACTGCTACAGGTATACAACCATGTGTGGACTACAGGTTTCTTTCCACCCTCTTGGCGGAAAGCCCTCATTATTCCCATCCCCAAACCTGGTAAAGATCTTTCTAAATCCATCAAACTACCGTCCCATAGCTTTGACCAGCTGTGTCTGCAATTGATGGAGAAAATGGTCAATGCTAGGCTCATGTGGAAACTCGAAACCGATGGCCTTTTGGCGAAAGAACAGAGTGGTTTCCGCAAACATCGGACTACCGTTGACCATTTGATTCGTCTGGAATCTACACTTCGGAACGCTTTTTTGAACAGACAGCATGCAGTGGCAATTTTCTTTGACTTGGAGAAGGCCTACGATACCACCTGGAAGTCGGGGATACTTCATGATCTCCATGATCTGGGTTTTCGAGGTCATCTTCCGTTTTCATTCAAAATTTTTTGGCAGAACGACAGTTTCAGGTCCGGGTTGGCACCACTCTCTCTGATGTCCACGAGCAGGAGTTGGGTGTTCCACAGGGGAGCATACTGTCTCCTGCCCTCTTTAGTATTAAAAATCAACAACATTGTTCAATCAGTTCAGCAGGGTTCAGACTGCTCATTGTTTGTGGATGATTTTTGCTGTCTACGCAACTGGAAGCCTGTACCCGAGTGTCCAGCGCAGGCTTCAGCTTTGCGTAGATAAAATCCATCGGTGGGCAGATAAAAACGGTTTCACACTTTTCTGCAACAAAGACGCAGTGTATTCACTTCCATAATTTCCGTCAGTTCTTTCCAGATCCTGAACTTCAAGTAGGGAAATCTCCCATTCCAGCTGTTAAAGAGGCCAAATTTCTGGGAGTCATTTTTGACCAGAAACTTAACTTTCTCAGCCACATCAAACACCTCAAAACTGCTTGCCAGAAAGCACTGAATATTCTGCGGGTCGTAGCGCACACCGACTGGGGCGCTGATAAGAAAACTTTGCTGCACCTCTACAGAGCCTTGGTCCGTTCCAAACTGGACTATGGTTGTGCTGTCTACGGCTCCGCAAGATCGTCTTACCTCAAACTCTTGGACCCTATCCACCATCAAGGGCTTCGTCTCTGTCTTGGAGCGTTCCGCACCACCCCTGTGTACAGCCTGTACGCAGAGGCGGGTGAACCTTCACTGTCCAACCGCAGGCTGAAACTGTCTTTGAATTATTATATCCGACTGTTCTCAGAACCACAGAATCCTGCCTATGACTGTGTCTTTGACCCTCCGTTCCAAAGTAAGTTTGAAAATAACCCGAAATGTATTCCGCCGTTTGGTCTTCGTATGCGGCCTCACGTGCGGAATGCAGGTCTAGACCTAGGAGTTGTGTCCGATTTTTCCAAGTTTCCGGATCAACCTCCGTGGACCTTTTTCACACCAGAGATTCGTTTCGATCTTGCAGCTTTTCGCAAAGAGTCTACCAGCTCTCTGGCGTACAAGGCATTGTATGCTGACCTCTGTTCCAAATTCCCATCCTGTCAAAAAGTTTTCACTGACGGTTCCAAGTCTGAAGATGGAGTGGCCTGTGCAGCCTACTGCCCTGGCGCTCCTTCTCAGATACTGTTGGAACACATTCATTCCGATGCTTCTGTCTATTCTGCTGAACTTACCGCTCTGGTTTTGGCTTTGAAGATAATCTCGCATTCTTCGAAGAGGGACTTTCTGGTTCTGTCGGATTCGCTGTCAGCTTTGGAGGCCATAGCTGGCCGCAACCTTCAGCATCCAGAACTTTTACTTTTTTTTAACTTTTTAGCAAGTTGAAGGCGGACGGTTACAACATTACTCTTGCTTGGGTTCCTGGTCATGTTGGCATTGGCGGGAACGAAATGGTTGATCGTTTAGCCAAGAACGCCACAAGAGAGAAACTGTCCAACATTTATATCCCCTGCTCAGATGTGAAACCCAAAATTAACGATTATGTGAGAGACCTCTGGCAGGAGGATTGGAACACACAGACGAATAACAAACTCTTTCAGATCCGTCCAAACCTTAAGGACTTCCTCCCATCTACGTCGGGAGGTCGTAAAGAGGAAACGGTTCTGTGCCGGCTGCACACCGGCCATTCGTATTTTACCCATTCTTACCTTTAAAGAGTGAAGAAGCTCCGTGGTGTATTCCATGTCATGCGCCACTCACAATGAAACATGTTCTTTTAGAGTGTTGGGACTTGCACGATGTGAGACACAAACATTTTACAGCGGAGTCCATGAAGATCCTGTTCAGGGATGTTCCGCCTGATGTGATCCTTGAGTTTTTGAGAGAGATTAACATTTTTCATCTGATTTAAGATTTTACGGAAGAAAGATTTTTAATGCAATTTCTGGTGCGTTTCTAGACGATGTCATTTAATGAGATGTGTGAAAGTTTTTTTTTTTTTTTTTTTTTTTTTTTTTAATGACTGGTGAGTTGATTTTAACGTGGTGACAGCCCTGATGTGGCCCTTTGCGGTCGGCTGGGCTATAAGCAACATTATCTTATCTTATCTTACCTTTGTTGTAATTCTGGATTGTTTCAGTGTGTGGTTTAACACAAATATCATGGTTTGGTCAAATGGTTGGTTAGTTACAAAAAAAAAAGATTTCTTTTTATAATCTTTTGTTGTTATCTATTCTTCGGTGTACAAGTCACAGCAAGAAGCCCCTTGATCGTCACACACCATTCCCACTTCCCTATCCCTGATTCCTGCTTCTCTTGTGGTTGCAGTACATTGTGCACCTGAAGTGATGGGTTTAACTTGCAGGTGGTTTGTTGATACCTGGCTGTTGTTGGTGAACTGTTTCTCTGTATTCCTCGATTCCAGGATCACCGACATGTCAATGTCTTATGTTTCAGAGTGGCGTGCTACCTTCACCTGTACAAGGCAGCCACGGTGTTCAGTCTAGACCTGTCACCTCCACGCCTGCCCAGCCGACATCCCCTGGGCTGCATCCACCAGGTGTTCAGATGGACCTGCAGCAGCTCTTTACCATGGCCCAGCGCTCAGGTAGTCAGGTGAGGACTGCTGTGTGTTGAAAGACTGGGTGAACATGAGATATTCTTTGGTCTGTGAGTGTGTGTGTGGAAATCCCACACTGAGGCCGCCTAGGGAGGAGGGCATGAAGTGCCGCAGAATTAGAGATTTTTTATTTTTAAATGATAATTAGTGAAGATGAAGAGAATGATGTCAAGATCTGTTACGCTCTGAAACTACAAGGCAGAGCTGTATCTATGCTTTCTTTCATAATGTGTCCTGGCACCAGCCAGGTCAGACAGATACAGACACCTGAGGACCACTCTCAGAAACTCGTCCATTAAGTGAATGAAACTTGACGGGGGGGAGGGGGGGGGGGGGGGTACCCTCTTGTGATTTGAGCCCATATCACGATCGACTCTGTATAGGAGCCAAGCAGGGCCTAAAGTGATGGGACCTTTTTCTTTTTTTAACATATTTGTTGCCAGTTTGCATTCAAAAGTGTCAACATTTTTCAGCTGTAACCAATTGGTTATAGTTTCATTTACCACACAAAAAGTGTACAGAAGTCATTTTGTTTTGGCTAAGATATTTTGTTTCTAGCCCCATGAATGCGGAAAGCACTGCGGAACAATTCCAGAGTACAAACACATATTTCAGAGGCATTCAGTAGAGATTCTGAATGCATTCAGAAAGGCAAAAGACAGTTTGTTCTGTATGCTCCATGTGTTTCTGCTGTCTTTGTAGAAAAAGAACTCATATAATTTATCATGCTGAATAGACGTAGATGGAGGCTCAACAAGCCCAGTCATGTCGGCATGGTTACCAGAGCAGTACAGTGCGGTTCTCTCTCTGTCTCACATTGATGGTAGAGATCAACACGGACAGAGGTCTTGCTTTGCCTTCATGGCTTATCTAGACCAGCAGAGGTGTACAATGCAGTTCTGTCTTTTATCTTCCTATCGCAGAGCTTTGTGTTGGCGTGATCAGCTGTGATGTCAGGTGAAAGACAGCGATGGCTGCTCTTTCTTCACAGCCCTGAGCTTAAAGCTGGGCTCAGTAAAAGTGAAGAAAGCAGGGTGGTGATGTTTCTAAGTCCTGCATCTGTGGACATCTATAGTTAATCTTTTTAACCTCACACTCTGTATGCTCCTTGCAGTCCATGAGCCTGTCACCTCAGGAAGGCCGGAAGCAAGAGCCACTGGCACCAGGCCTGCATCCCAGTCAACTGGCCTTGACCCCTGAACAGCAGGTGGCCCTACTGGGTGCACAGAGTCCCCACAAGGCCGTGCAGTCCACAAGCAGTGCCCCAGTGTCGGGGTCTTCTCACTCCTCTAGAGGACCCCCCGACTCCCAAATGACCCAGGTGCCAGTCACAGCTCTCTTCCAGGCGCAGTCCCCAACCTCACCGGGGCAGCTGCCTCCCCGCTTCGTTTCAAGGACGCCCCTACCTCTCCAGACCTTGTTCCCATCCCGCCTGCCGCCTCAGCAAGTGTCTGCCTCCCTGTCTGTGTCTCAGACACCCCCTCCATTTTCAGGCCCCACAGCTGTGTCCATGATGTCCCCCACCCACAACATGCCTGGTCCTCCGCAGAGGATGCCCTTACCTGTCAAGTCATTGTTCCCATCGTCTCCTCCCGTGCGGCAAGTATCCACCATATCCATCGCTTCTTCAGCTTCAGACCCCCAGACTTCCTCGACATGGAATGTCCCAGCTACTAGTCCTCAGCAGAGGACTCCATTGCCTTTGAAAGCGTTGTTCTCCTCCCAGTCTCCAAGACCTTCTGTAGGGGCCCCAAGGGGCCCAGACCCAAGGCCAGAGCATCATCCTAAGCAGCCGGTGTCTCTGAGGTTTCTGTTTCAAGCCACCTCCACCCAGCAGCAGAAGCAGCAGATGATGCTGCAGCAGCAGCAGCAGGCACAGCAGAGTCAGGCACAGCATCAGTATCACCAAGCCCAGCAGCAGTTCATGCACAGTTTTATGCAGAAGTTCCAGGAGCAGAAGCCAACAGGTGGAATCCCTGGTGCTCCATCGGCAACAATGCAGCATTCAGCGGCTGGGGGTGGACTTTCTCCTCCGCCTGGATTTCAGTCCCTCACCTCCCATCCTCAGCCCATGACCTCAGTTGCAAGTTCCCATCACCAGTTCCTCCCCCAACATGTCCAGCTGCAGCAAAACCAACCAGACAGGAGTGGGCACCAGAGCTCTCCTGAGAAGGCCCATGATCACCGACAGCCACAGGGAGCTGCCTCCAGTCAGAACGCGCCCACTGCCCTGAGCGAGCCTCAGCCCAGCGCTCCGCACCTCCAGCCGGCCTTGGTCCAGAAGCACACCTCGGCAGCGCAGCATTCCATGCCCCCCTTCGTGCAGATGGTGCCTGCACAGAGCCCCCTGGTCTCCCCTGCTCCTATGCCGCCTGTGGTGCACAGCTACCAGGGGATGGTCTCCCCTGGCCAGCCACTCAGCTCCAGCCCTCTGCCCATCATGCAGCAGACTCAGGGCACGCCCCCACCGCAGCAGCCCCCACCCCTCCCTCCATCAGCTCCCAGCCGCCGCATCCCACCCACCCTTCCAGCGTGCCTGGCCTTCCCCCACACCCCATGCCGCCCATGTTCAGTCAGCCGATGGTGTTGCTGTCCCAGGCCAGTCAGCCAGTGGTCGCGCAGATTCCGGGAGATGCAGCCAGTCAAGTGTCCAGCTGGCCCCAGGTTGTCAGTTCAGGTGCAGATGCCTTTGCCATGCAGCAGCAGTTGGCCTATTTCCAGCAGCAGCAGATGCTGCAGCAGCAGATGGCAGCCATGTCACAGGGGATGGTCAGCGTGGGTCAGGCCTTGCCGGGACAGGCAGCACCTGGGATGGCTTCACTGCCCCACTTCCAGGTGAGCTGAGGGTATGGGTATGTGAGTGTGGTGTGTGCGCGTGTGTGTGTATGTGTGTGTGTGTGTGTGCGCGCATGTGTGTGTGTGTGTGTGTGTGCGTGCATGAGTGCGGGCATGCATGCGTGCGTATTTGTGTGTGAGTGTGTGTGTGTGTATGTATGTGAATTTGTTGCGTGATTTGTGTGTGTTAATTGGTATGTGTTAGTGCATGTGTATGTACTGATGTGTGTGTGGGTGATTTGGTGTGTGTGTTTAGGTCTGTATAAATTCTTTTTGTGTGCGTATGTGATTTGGTTTGTGTGTAAGAGTATGATTTGTTTAGGTGTATATGTGTGTGTGTGTGTGTGTATGTGTGTGTGTGTGTGTGTGTGTGTGTGTGTGTGTGTGTATGAATTGTGCTTGTATGTTTATGCACACACACTGTGTGTACATGTGTCTGTGTCTATGAAGAGAGAGAGAGAGAGAGAGAGAGAGAGAGAGAGAGAGAAACAGAGAGACCTTTCTTTGAATATCTATAACTGTGATCTGTACACAAGAGGTTGAATTGTTGACTTCAAGTCATTGTGAAAGAAGAGGCCATACAATGTTGCATCTTCATAGGCCAGTCACACTTTGCATTCAGTTTTATGTTAGATGCATTTGTTTATCTTTGGGCCTGCACATACATGACTATATGCCATGCATATTGAAAAGATTGGTAGTTTTCAGCCTTTATCAATATTGACCCATGTGAGCACACAGTCTATTGAAGAAGAAAAACACTATCTGCATTATTCTTTGAGCATCTTTCCATCAGTAGATCATCTCCTTTTGAGGGAAATGTGAAGGGGTAATTGTGGATGATACCCAAAGGATTAGCTTTGCAACCCTAAAATAGTTTAAAGATATCTGCTTAGACTGAGAAGGAATCAGAATGGTTCAAAAGTATTGCTTTTTTTATCTTCTTTTGTTGTTGTTTTTTTCCCCCAGATGGGTCAGGCCACTCAGACCATCAAGAGAGGTAAGAAGTGATGGTTTTGTGTCCGGAATACAATAACAGTGTATGCTTGTCATTTTGTAACCTGGGCATAACCCTCCGGGGTTGCGACCTTGTCGTGGTCGGAGGGCTTGCGCGGTCCAGTGATCCCTTAGGCTTTGCTGGCGGGGGCATCAATACTTGGAGATAGGCTGGTTTTTTTCAAACTGCTTCTAGGTCCGAAAAGCCAAGATGCTGTCTGGCCTAAGCGTAACGTGGTAAGGAGTTGATGCCCCTGGTAGGGCTTCCCATGTCAGATAGGCTAAGGGTGAGGATCCTGACTAAGAGTAACCCGCCTTTCTCCTTTTCTTGTTTTCTGCCTTCCTTATTTGGCCCTTTTCTATCTTCGTCTCCCCTTCAAGTCTTCTTTTCCACACTCCTTTCTCTCTGTGGTCTCCTTAAGATCCGCCGCGTTTGCCGTGCAGTGCGACCTGTGTCGGAGGGGAATGAGATCCTGGTGATTGAGAGGGCCAGCGCTCTCAACACATCACTTTGGCTCGGACCTCTCCTAGACAGGGAGAGAACAGTAATATGCCGACTCT
>CM031600.1:46487224-46548296 GCA_018398815.1 Conus ventricosus | reverse complement strand
AAGACTCAACACTTCTTTTGGTCTTTCTGGTTCTGTCCTTTCCTGGTTCTCGTCATATCTCTCTGATCGCAGGCTAACCGTTTCAGTGAGAGGTGTTAAGTCTCCAGCAAGAGCACTTCAGTTTGGTGTCCCTCAGGGATCTGTCCTGGACCGGTTTTGTTTGTGCGTACACCCAGCCTCTCTCGGCCATTATCAGCCAGTACTGTCTCCTTCACCATAGCTTTTTAGATGACAGCCAGCTGTATATCTCTGCCCATCTCAGTCAGCTTCATGAAATAATCTCCTCTGCTCAAGCATGCATTTCCGATATTAAGTCATGGATGCACAATAACAGACTACAACTTAACGCAGACAAAACAGAAATATTCCTCATTGCTTCAGAACACACTATCAGAACTCATTCTCTCCCTTGTACTATAAATGTTGATGGAAACGAGATAAATATGGGGAGTTTGTATTATACTCCCTGTTTGGCTAGTATACTTACCATGTCAGACAATAGCATTCACGGCAGTTAGTCAGCTCTGCCAGGTCGAAGTTTTTGTGTGGCTAATGCGTAATAAGACAGTCACGTGATGCCCACCCGCTTCCGCCGTAGGAAGAAGCCAGTGTCAACCTCCCGTACCTCATTCATCGAGGTCTGCGCACAAGGTAACCCCAGAACCTTGGCGCTAGTGGGGAAGGCAGGGGGGGAAATTAGAGTCTGACATGGTAAGTATACTAGCCAAACAGGGAGTATAATACAAACTCCCCATTTTGGCGTCATATACTGTACCATGTCAGACAATAGCAGAATTCATAGGAAAAGGAGGAGGGCGAGTGCCCTAGTGGTCCTGGGGTTACCCGATATGGATGCATTAGCCGCCACAAAGGATATCCCATTAAAAACCATCAGCCCTGGTCATGCGGATGTCCCTTAAATAAAATTTTATGAAGGGATTTTCCGAAGGCCAGAAGGCTGCCTCCTGGAGGTGGCGCATGGGAACAGAGTGCTGGAATGCTGCCGAAGCGGCGAGCGCTCTGAGCTCATGAGCCCGGGGGGACAAGACGGGGAGGCCCTTTGGGATGCCTGGAATAGGCCGTTCTGACCGTCTTGGAGAGCCACCTAGAGACAGTGCCAGCTGAGATGTCTTCCGTGTTACTGGGGTTGATGGAAATAAGGGAACGTCTTTGCGAAACGCGCCTGGGGCGCGAGCGTTCCCCAGTAGTGTGTTAGACCTCGAGAGGGGCAAAGGGCTATGTCCGAAGAGGTGTCTCCCCCTAGTGTATCCGCCAGCGGGCAGATGACGAGGTAAGGAGAGGCACTACCGGGTTCCTGGTTCTTAGCTAGGAATTCGGGAAGGAACTTAAGAGAGACGGAGCCGTCTCTGTGGAAGGCAATGTCTCTGGGGTCCCCGCTAAGGGCATGGATCTCGCCTTGCCTTCTGGCGGAAGCGAGGGCGAGGAGGAAGGTAGTCTTCATAGACAGAAGGTCGAAGGGAATGGAGGAGACAGGCTCAAAGGGGGGTTTCCTGGGGACGTCAAGTAAGTGAAGAGGTCCCAAAGGGGAACACTCTAGGGGATTGGGCCTCACGAAGACAGCCCCTCTGGAGATCTCTCTGAGAAGGAAGTCATTCTCAAGGAAGGTCCGCCCATTTGGCGGATGGTCGTGCAGATGGCCGACCTGCAGCCCCGGATGGAGCTAGCAGAGAGGTTAAGGTGGGACAGGAAATTTCCTATCTGGATATTGAGGGGCGATTGTGAGAGACAGAATTGTCTTCGCACCATGAGACCCATTTCCTCCATCTGTAAATGTAAAGGGACTCTGTGCTAGCTCTGCGAGAGGACATGGCTAGGTCTCGGATTCCTGAGAGGCCCCAGCGATAGAGAGGATATTGAGGACGGACTGGGACCTGTCCGTTCGAGAGGTGGATTTAGCTGCTCGCAACCGGGCTGGCACAGAAGCCAGGCGTGGAGGCGAAGCATCTGGGGATTGGCGTGAGGGAGACCCGAACGGGGTTGCCTGAGCATGTCCCACCTGGTGTTCAACCGAAGATGGGGTGCGTGAGTGAGGGACTTGAGGTCCGGTAACCAGGACTGAGTGGCCACCACGGGGCTATGAGAATGAGCCATGGTCTCTCGAGTCTCGCCTTCCTGATCACCTTGTGGAGGATGGGGAAGGGAGGGAAGGCGTAAGCTATGAGGCCGGACCAGGGAAGGGATAGGGCGTCGATGGAGAAAGCCCGGGGGTCCGGGACCGGAGACACCTACACTGGCAGACGATAGTTGAACCGTGTGGCAAACAGGTCGATCATGGGTCTGAACCAATGTTCCCACACGGTTGTTAGGGTATGCCTGCTGAGGGTCCATTCCGTGTGGAGGACAGACTTGGAGAGGCTGAGAGTGTCTGCCGGGAAATATTGTGTGTCCCTGCTATGTGTCTCGCGCGAAGGGTGACCCCCTGCATGTGACACCAGTGGAGGAGGGCCTCTGTATGGAGGGAGAGGCGATGGAGTGTGCCCCCCCCCCCCCCCCCCCCCCCTTTGTTGATGTAACAAGCTACCGAAGTGTTGTCCGTGAAAGGAGAACGAATCGGTGGGAGACTATGGACTGGAATTGGAGGAGGGCGAGCCTGACCGCCTCCAGTTCCAAGATGTTGATGTGAAGACGAGCAGCCCAGAGGATCCCAAAACCCCGAGGCGTGACTGCTCTCCAAATGGGCCCCCCAGCCCGAGTTGGAGGCGTCTGTGTAAAGTTCCAGGGCCTGGGAAGGGAGGGAGATGGAACTCCGGGGGCCAGGGTGGATGGGCTGAGCCACTCCCCGTGGCCCAAACGAACCAAGGCCCTAGGGGAATGGTCTGGTTCCAGCTGTCGTTGGTCTGGGACCAACGACGGCGGAACTCCCTCTGAAGCTGTCGCTTGGGAACTCTGCCTAGGGGAATGAAAGGAGACAGGGACTCCATCATCCCCAGAAGGGACGAAAGTGTCCTTGCCGAAGTAAGGGGAGAGAGTCGAAGGTGGGAGATGAGGTCCACTAGGCGAGCGGAACCCCTCCGGGGTCGGGGAGACTCCCAAATGGGGTGGTGTCGAAGCTCATGCCCAGAGAGGTGAATCGCTGACTGGGCGAGAGCTCGCATTTGGAGGGGTTGGTGACGAACCCCAGAGGGGAACAAAGGTGTAGTAGTTTGGAGGTGTGGGATTGGGCCAGGCCTGAGTGGGAGCCCGAGTTGGAGGGGTAGTGTAGAGGTTGAACTAGTGTCACTCTCCCTACCCATCAGCTTGAAAAGACTGGAACACGAACGCGCGTGTAAAAAGATACTGAGCCATGCGCTTGTGTGGCCATAGTCAGCATGAGTGGTTGTTTTTCGAGCCCATAGATGCCAAATGAGGCGATCTTTTGCACACTGAACATAGAACGTAATGTTGTTTTGGGGATCCTTAGCAACCAGTACTGCTTACCTTGACCCCAGGTCCTGAAATGCACACTTTCCTGACATATCGATTGCCTGAGCACCGACGGGAAAATGGCGGAAGCAAGTATCGCGTCTTGACGCGAAACGAGACTATGGGAAACTAGGACGAGACCTTGAGAAAAATCAATACTTCAATGCGAGCGTCGTCTGCTAGGCTAGGGCCGTTTGTCGGAACCCATTGCGAGCAGATTTCAGTGCAAGTACAGACTGCTTCCAGTTCTACTGGAACCCCGATCTTGCAACAGACGTAGTAGCGTCTTGAAATAGGAGTATAAGGATGGAGTCCCCACGGGCGACTCCCCCAGTTACCTCCGGGACCGTGTCTGCTGGCAGAGAGGGGATATTAGGGCGTTTGGCGGGCCGTGCGGTGTGGGCAGGTGACTGCCTGGGATAGGTTTTGAGTGGGGAGTCAGTCTCCTGGTATCGCAGTCGAATAGCAGCCGAACAGCGACTGGTCCTGCCCGGGATGCAACCGCAAGGCCGACTTGAGCGCCTGGGAGGGGTTGGACCGTGACAGCACGGCCTGAGAGATTGGCCTGTGATAGTACAGCATCTCTCACTGCCAACAGGCAGTTAAAGTGACTCCTGGCTGCGCTGTCCGCCGCAGCCGAAAGGTGATGCGATATCTTGTGAATAAGAAGCGCATCAGGGGGTCGCCAAAAAAGCTAGAGTCTGTCTCAGTGTCGTCAGCGTTTTGAAGACACAGAGGCAGTGCCGTAGTCCTTGAGGAAAATCCTACTGGAGCTGCGTTAGGGGCTGACAAGAAGTCAATTCCCCGGCGGAGGGACGGCCTGTGCACCCCTGGCGAAAGATGCCGATCTGTCCCACAAGGGGATGAGGGTCTGGGGGGCGACTATCCTTGGCCGTGATAGCTGGGCAGGGGGGAACCCGGCGTAATGGCAAAGGAGAAAATGTTGTCAGAGGGAGGGGATTCCTTAACAACAAGATCTGGGCGCCAGCTTTCCAAGGTGGAAAAGTCACCAGACTGGGGGAGGAGCCCTCAACCCCCGTCCTCAGGCTGTGGGTCAGTGTTCCTGAAAGGGATGTTCAGATCCACCTTTAGGGGGCCAGGACAGGGTGCGTGGGAGTCCCGCCCTCGTATGGGTAGTAGGGGAATACGAGGACGGGTCCCTGGTGGCTCCATACTCGGCAGGCAGACTAGGGATCGCCGATCGGACAGCGCCCGAGAGGGAGGGGGACCCAGGTCGATCCAGCTGAAAGAAGCCGGATGCCACATGCGACCGGAGATGGAGTCAGAATGGGTGTCAGCCCCAAGCCACTGGTTCCTCTCGGGGCATGGAGCCACCGGTCCCCGGGGAGTACGCAGGGCTGTGGCGCCCTGGGGCAGGGTTTCCCTCGGGGACCCCGGGTAACCTGGGGCACCATGGGGTGGGTAGCGAGAAGGCGAGCTCTCTCGTAACCCGCCCCGGGGAGACCACTGCCTCCTGCGTCTCCCGGGTGCGGTCCATGCCGGCCCCCTGCATGGCAGGGTGGCCGGTGGGTGGCATGGTAGCCGAGCCCCTGGGCCGCGTGGAAGCGGACTGGGAAGGCTGCAGTGACGAGACCACCTCAAGGGACCAAAGGTTACCCCTAGTCCCGCTGGTCGATCCTCCCCCCGGAGGAACGGGACTGTGGACGTTGCCCAATAGGGGAGCGAAAGAAGTCCGCTCCCCAACGTCCTGTACCCCTAGGGGAAAGTGCGACAGTCGATCGGGTGGTTCGACCGTCGGGGGGGAGGGCGCAGATCCGACCTGGTCGATGCCTGCGTCCTGACCCGGAGTTGTGGTCAGTGGGGGAGACCCACCAAAGACTGCCCACAACTCCTCCACCGGAGTGATGACGCTCCTCGTGTCCGAGTGGTGGCTGCACTCGGACACGGTTGGGGAGAGCGTGATGTGGACAGCGTGACGGTAAATGGGGGGCAAGCTAACGCCACAAGTCTCATCTGATCGAGTGACGGGCGGTGATTCCGCCGCGAGTCGTCACCCGTGCCGGTCCGCGCCTCGGTAAGGTTCCCCGGGGGGCCCAGGGTCGCGGACGCAGCCTGATAGGAGAGTCTCTGTGTGCGACCGAAGGCGAACAGGCGATTTGGCCAGGGAGCGGGAAGATTTTGAATGGGCAGGTCCTTTCAGGGGAGCCTTGCCTTTGGATTTCTACAGTATAGAAAGAAAACCGTTGGCAATAAAGGCCGATTGCCTGTTCGCTTCCGAACGCAACGATCGTGTGTCCGCCGGACGGGCAGAGGAGGTATCGTAACGATGGTCGCGCGTCCCTGCGCGGAACCCTCCTCCACACCGGCCGTACGCTCATCATAGGTGCGAGCGGATTGTCCCCTGGAATCGACACGCGGGTTCCTCCGGGGCAAGGGAGCGACTCCCGAACAGAGGAGCGGCTCGACCCGTTAATGTCCTTCACCATGTTGGGCACTGGTGGCGAGACAATCACGGAACGCACGATCGCAAAGAGGAGACAAAGAGGGGGATCGAGGGATAGAAAAGAGCTCGAACCACCTCGTGAGGGGCACTGGGAGTGCGGTAAATGAAGATGAAAACGCGAGTGCCGAGAAGAAAGCACAAACGCGAGAAACATGTGATAGAATAACTAATGTTACTAAGGGGTACTACTAAGTGTGCACAAGTTGGTAGATCAAGAGATCGCAAGACAATCTCTATACCTGTAATAATGATAAATAAGGTGCAGGAAAATGAGCCCGGGGAAGCCGAGTACCGCTGAACAAAGGGGTGTGAGGTCAGGCAACATGGCGGAGACGGCAACCGGCGTGGCACAATCGAAGATGGCGGATCGATTGACCGGGAAGGGATCGATCGTCAAGAGTGACGCGCAATGGCGCACAAGAGTAAATACCCCTGGTGTAAACCCTGTAATAATGCTAAGGAGGTACTATTAAATGTGCACCAGTTAGTAGAGAGGAGATCGTTTACCAGTGATAAATTTGGTACAAATAAATGCGCACCAGTGGGCAGATCAAGAGGTCGTACTTTCGAAGATCGAAAGAACGGAAGGCGAGTCGCGAGTGCCGAGACAAAGGCACAAAGGCGAGGATGGCGCGGTTAAATAGGTTAATAAAGTGCACCAAACCAAAGCCCCACCGGCTACAAGAGTAAAAGGGTGAAGCGAGCAAGCCACAACAAATAAGCAAACGAGACAGAGCACAAGACTTATCTTGCTTGGACGGCAGGCCGAGAGAGAATGAGGTACGGGAGGTTGACACTGGCTTCTTCCTACGGCGGAAGCGGGTGGGCATCACGTGACTGTCTTATTACTGCATTAGCCACACAAAAACTTCGGCCTGGCAGAGCTGACTAACTGCCGTGAATGCTATTGTCTGACATGGTACAGTATATGACGCCAAACTGTCGGTGTCTGTTCATAACCTAAGCGTTACACTCGACCAAAATCTTTCTTTCAAACAACATATCTCTAATGTGTGCAAGTCCTGCTACCTTGAACTTCATAGAATCTGCCCAGTTCGCCGCTTTCTCACTCAAAATGCCCTGAAGACTCTAAAACTGTGCTTTTGTTCTGTCTCGGTTTGACTGTTGTAACTCCGTCCTTGCCAGTTGTCCCTCAAGGCTCATCTCGAAACTTCAAAAAGTTCAGAACAATGCCGCCCGTCTGATCTCCCGCTCCTCTAGATCTGATCACATATCACCAATTCTGCCATCCTTACACTGACTCGCTATTCAGTCTCACATTGACTTTAAAGTTCTCCTGGTTTTCAAGTCACTGAATAATCTGGCTCCCTCCTACCTCTCTGACCTCATTCATTTCTATGTTCCGTCTCACAACTTACGCTCATCCACCAATTCTCATCTGCTTCGGCTTCCCTCTGCTCGCCTGAAAACTTCAGGCCAACGATCTTTCTCTTACCAGGCACTTGCTCTGTGGAATGGTCTGCCTTCTTCTCTGCGTAACACAGACTCTTTAAAGACTTTTAAAACCTCCCTAAATACACATCTTTTCCTCTTGACTGATTAACGATATCTACTTATCTCTGTGCGAGAGGCTGCTTCTTTTGATGCGCTTGTGTGTCTGTCTGCGTGTGTGTGTGTGTTTTGTTTTTTCATGTGCGTTTGTGTTTGTGTGTGTGGTGTGTGTGTGGTGTGTGCGCGTGCTCGCGCGTGTGTGTGTGTGTGTCTGTGTGTGTGTGTGTGCGCGCTTTGAGTTAGAAGTAGTATTTTATCATGTTTCTGTAGTATGTGCTTTGGGCTCTTGCGAGCACTCTATAAATATCCTTTTACATTACATTACATTACAAAAAGCAGAACAGCAGATGTACACATAGAAATGACAGAAATGTAAAAGGTGCATCACGAACACCAAACGTACATGGTAAAACATAGAGAAGCATTCGTCATCAAGCAAATAAACAGGGCCTGCCACATATCGCCCCAGACCAAGTGGCTTTATACTATATACATTTTTTTTCTCCCAAAGCATGGCATTGCTCAGCATTAGACAGACCATGTTCCCCCTCCCCCTCTCCTCTGATCTACATCTGTATACAACATACAATACAGTATGACGCCGTACAGATTTATTGTAAACTGCTGCAAACATACGATGTGCTTGCGCAGCCCTAGGTGTTTAGAGGCAATGGGAAGAACCAGCAGACCCTGCCCACCCCCTTCTCTGATCTACATCTGAACACGGCTTACAGTACAACACAATGCAATAAATACAATATGGTATGACGCCATGCAGATTAACTGTAAAGGACAGGAAACCTGCGTTGTGTGTGTGCAGCCCCAGGTGTGGAGGGAGAGTGGGAAGAACCGGCAGGACCTGGCAGAGCTGTGGCTGGGCTTCCTGCGCTACTACATGGAGCGCTTCGACTGGAGGACCATGGTCATCAGCATCAGGCAGTTGGCGCCACTCTCCAAGTTCGAGAAGATGTGGAACGGAAACAACATCGCCGTTGAGGGTGAGGGGGAGATTGGAACAGGGAGAGGGGGTGGAGATGGAGGGTCGGGAGGACTCTACATCGTGGACGGAGGGTGGGTGGGGAAGAGTTGGGATGAAATGGTGAAACCGAGAAGACTGTTACTGCTTTTTCTGGATTTCTTTTCTTTTCTTTTTCTTTTTTTTATTTTTTTGTTTTGTTTTTCGTTTGTTAGGATAATGTAGAGAGATTTTGAGGTCACTATATGTGTTTGCATGTGTGTGTGGAGGGGGGAGGGAGTAAGCATTCATGAAGTATCAGTCTTGTCTGTGCCTGTGCGTGGATGGTGAGTGTGTGTATGTTTGAATGTGTGGGTATTGGTACATGTCTGTTTGAGTATGGATGTCTGCTTGTTTAGATAAGTGCATTGGTGTTTGAGCGCATCTGGGTGCATGTGAGCACATGCTGTAACAGTATTTTTGCCTTGGACACCAATGGTGAATACAAAATGTTATGGGTGGAAGAATATCTTTGTTTTATGCTGCATTTATGGATTATTGATGAAGCAGTAGTCTCTGACAACTTGTCCTAAAGAAGGTGAGAGACTAAAAGACATTAACATTATCATCTACAGCTGCAGTAGGAATAAAAAGCACACTGGGTTTTTTTTTCTGTGTTTTTTTTTAACTTTTTTTTTTTATACATGCTGGCTCAGTTGTTACATCGAGTTTGTAGTCAGATATACTGAGTTTGTATCCTACTGGCACATACTATACAGACTGATATTTTCATTGTACATCTTAATGCGTTGTCATCAGTGGTATCAATGTGTAGTGAGACAGGTTCCCTCCCCTGTAATCTCCTGGGATGGCTGTGTCTGTCTGCCACATTCTGTTTGGTGGCTGTGGACATCACACGGGGGTGTAACAAAAAATGTCTGTCTCTCTTTGTGTTGTTTCAGACCCCTTTGACTTGAATCATAACCTGGGAGGTGGACTGTCAAGGAAAAGTAAGTTTTGGTTTATAACGGTTTTCTGTAGAATGTTTTCTCTTTGTACCTACCTGTCCAGACCAATGCCTTATCTCCACTAGGCATGGAACAACGCCATACATCATGATACCATAAAAAGATTGTATGTGGGGAGCCAACTTTTCCGTTTAACCATCAGACCAACATGAGTAATCTCCCTTAGTGGGATCATACTTGGTTCACCATAACAACCTGGATTCAGATTTTTACTTTTCCACAGCGAGAAAACACACCCTTGACAGGACTTCTTGAGTTCGTTTTCCATCTTGAATTCTCTGAAACAGTCGTTTGAGCCAGCCTTCTCCTTTCAGGAGGAAAACACTTCATGTTGGCCAATGGAGAAAATACCAAACACCTGCACTTGTCATCGCCATTACAGTCACCGTCATCGCAGAGCACCCTGGCATCTACCAAATCAGCTGGCGTTTCTTCTCATCCTCATACTTCCAGAGCCTGCTCGTCATGTCGGAAAGCTCACACACATGAAACCTATGTCAGCTGTTCTGGCTTTTCTCCATTCCTTCCATGCAACTCGAGCAAGAGTTGGACCAATTCAACATGGTGCACACTTTTTGGCTCTTGTCTTGAATGTCTCGACATTCTGCCGGTTTTGGCAAGGGCAGCGACAGACGCTTCCTGCTTCACCGTTCAGCCTATGCTCCCAGGTCCAATGGAGACAGGCCAGCGTCCTCCCCCAGTATGCTCTGTGCCCTCTACCCCCGGGCACCTTGTGATGAAGAGCGGCTGGCATCTGAACGTTTGCCAGGGTCGCCTCGGTTGAGTCTGCCACCTTGTCAAGTGCTAGCATGGAGAGTTACCAGGAAGAGGTGACTCCAAGGGGGGTCAGTGGTTTGGAAGGGCAAACCACTGGGTTTTACAAGCAGAGAGGAGACTGAAGACATTGCTCAATTTATTGAGGACCTCCAGGTCTCGGGAGGAAAGCCAGCACCTTGAGAGACTTTAGGACAGGTATTGCAAAAACCTTCAGGCTGATGGTCAGAGACATTGATATCATGTATAATCCATTTTTGACTGAGTTGGTCTTATGTGCTGCATTGGGCTTCCATAGACGAAACAGGTGTCCGAAGTTGAGCCTTCCATTGTCCTGGAGTAACTGGCCTTGGGAGACTTTGAGCCCATCGCTGAATGCTGTATCAGGAACCTCATCCTAAAGACCTGCTTTATGGTCACCCTGGCCTCGGCTTGCAGGGTCAGTGAAGTCCCTCCCTTTTTCAGGGACCCATAGTCCTTGAAGTGGCAGGATCACTTTGTCCATGTGACTGACTTTCCTGGCCATGACCGTGAAGCCCGAAGAGCGACCCCTGATGATAACCTTGCCTCCGCTGGCCGCTTTGTTGTACTGCCCCAGGCCAAGACGTTTGAAGGTGGAGCAGGTTAACTGTCTTGTCAGAGCACTGAAGGAGTGTCTTCAGAGGACAGAGTTAGGCTCCTGTGACATGCGGTTACAGCGTGACAGGCTGGGTGCTGCTGTGAAACCCCAGACAATAAGTTCTTGGCTTGCGCAGGTCATCCTCCAGGCTTATGTCTAAGGCCAGAAACCATTCCCCCCCATAGAGGAAAGATATCAGGGCACATGAAGTCTGGGCTCTGTCCACCAGTTACGCCCTCTGGCGAAACATGGCAGTCACTGACCTATGTCAGGCTGCTGGCTGGAGATGGATGACCACCTTTGACAGGTTTTACCAAAGAGACATGGCAGAGGACATGGAAGTTCTGGACTGTCTAGCAGGAATAGTGGTGGCTCGCAAGGCTCCTTTTCCAAGGGAAAGCTTTAGTACCCCTTTCTCTCTTTTATGTGTCAGATGAAAAAGAGAAAGAGGGAAACCTGCCGAGTCAACACTGAGACACATATTTTGCCATCAGAGGGGCTGTGGCTGTGTCGTTACTTGTTTACAGATGTTGCCTTTCACCAGGTTAGTTTGACTGTTCATGGCACACTCTTGGACTGACTCCCGTGGGGACCCCAACTGTCGCCAAGCAATGTCTGAGTGGTCGTGGTGTACTCCTTTACTTTTGTTTACATGCAGCATGATCCACACAAGAACCTGGGTATTTGTCTGGGTTCGCCACTTCTCCTATTTACTCTGAGCATTTTTATTGGCACGGCCATCTGTGAAATAGCTCTGTAGTCCTCTTTGATCTGCACCTGGTTAGCCAAGTATATTGGGTGTTCTGGCACACCCCTTGGTTGCTCCCTTACGTTTGTATCTTGGTGCCTTTTTACCACATGAATTTGGTGTTCGTGAACACCCTTTTTTTGTCTCACTGGTACATAGTTGCTCCTGGGCTAGTGCCAGGAGGTCAAATTTTATGTTTATACCTTAAAGCCCCTTAACATCAGGTGACCAGTGGAATGCCCCATGCAATTATCTGATAACATATGTATTGGTCCTTTTACAATGTAAATTTGGTGTTTTTAGTACACCCATTATATTACTGTCATCTTTTTCCCTCAGCTATTATCATATTTGACATTTCTGTGTGTCTCAGTGTGACTGACGCCTGACTGTTGGGCAGCAGTTGCTTGCATTGGCACGTAAAGTCTGATTGGTTGGGTCCTTTCCTTTTCCTGACCTTGGCTCATTTTATTTTCTCATATATGACTTATGCTAGTGGAGCCATGAGCTAGAGCAGGGACATCCTTTAGGCTCCAGGAGACAGTCCTGAGACTTCAGGACCATTAGCTTTTGGCACAGAGCTCTGGAAGAGTTATGGTCAGCCTCATGTGTATGTGAGTCTGAGGATTGGACTGGTTTTCTCCTCCATCCTTTTTGATATTCAGGCATTTGTTTGGACAGGCAAGTATGAAGGAAACGAATATTTATTACAGAAAGTAGTTCTATGATATTCTTTCTGTTAAACACTGGACACTCTCTTCCCTCCCCGAAAGTGCGGAATAGGGGCATAAACTGAATTCAGACTGTCAGGGTGAATCGGGTATGAACTCACCAAGGGAGACTGCTGCTGTTGGCCTTATGGTTAAAGGGATGATTTAGCTCCTGAACTTCATTTTTTAAATTTTTTTTATGGGAATCCTGATGTATGTCATTGGTTAAGGCAACATGTCTGGACAGGTAAGTGTATCATCAGACAACATTTTGTGGTAAAATTCCTTTTTGCTTGTTCTAGATTCAGAGGAAACAGGATAAGTGTCTTTACCTTTCACAAGGTAAGATTTCCATTGTACATATGAAGGGTTTTCACCATCTCCTGTTGATATGATTGATTCTCCATCTGCTTCTTATTCACAGGTTGACTGTCTGTTCAGCACACATCATTGCTGGTAGTGTCAAACTGTCAAGTTTTAAGCACACACACGGTGGTTCACGTGCGGATGAAGTCTTCATGCAGACTGTGGGTTGAACTGTGGTCAATGGCAAGTTGCCATAGCTGATAACATAGGGAGGACAGTCCAGCCAGCTGAACAGTTTTCCTGTAGCTGCAGTGATTGCGCTGCCTAGGAGGGTCAGGGACCTGAACAAGGGAACAGGACTGTAATAAATGTGAACAGTCAGAAAGTGAGGTGAGATGATTATCTCCCCTCTTGACCTCTTTGCAGTCTGCAGTTTTGCGTCCGTGGTGATTGACATGTGTTTAGGCAGATGGATGAAAATATATGCGTGAGTGATGTTTGTGTTTGTCTGAGTAAGATAAACAGAACTTAGGCGAACCATGTATGCCTGGCTTTATGTGATGTTACAGTTGAGTTTTGTTTGTTTTGCAGTGAACAACTACATTTTCAAGACCTTTGCGATTGGACGCCTGCATTTTGGTACTCCCTTTCACCTTAAAAGGGACATCATACATCGGTACCGAAACCCCTCTGTAAGTGCTGCAGGTGGTCAAGCTTTCTGTTGGGTGTAAGAATTCATGGAGGTCGACTTTTCTAGCAGTCTGTTGGACATTGTTCATAAGGAGATAAAGTTTGTTATCTTATAAGAGAAAATATGTCAGATGTGCCTTATCTTATAAGAGAAAATATGTCAGATGTGCTTTATCTTATAAGAGAAAATATGTCAGATGTGCCTTATCTTGTAAGAGAAAATATGTCAGATGTGCTTTATCTTATAAGAGAAAATATGTCAGATGTGCCTTATCTTATAAGAGAAAATATGTCAGATGTGCCTTATCTTATAAGAGAAAATATGTCAGATGTGCCTTTTCTTATAATAGAAAATATTTCAAAATGGAGTGACTGATGGCGGAGAACGAAGCAAAATTTAGAAAGAGAGGGGGTTAGTTACCGCCAGGGACATTGACAAACAAAGCACAGGACAAGACACGATGCATTTCGACCTCTTGGGTCTTCTTCAGGCAAAAAAACAGATCACGTTTAACATTTAGGACACTACAAACAAAGAACGAAGAGTGACTTGTCTGTTGTCCACGTGGTCGGAAGAATGGCCGCCAGACAGAAACGACAGAGGGGATTATGGGAGAGGAAAAGGAGGGGGGGGGGTACGTGGAGGGAGGGGGGGGTGAGACGATGGGGTTGTGTAGCTAGTTAGTGGGGTGGTGTGATATATGTGACGGTTGTGGTTAAGGTGGGTTGATAATAATGCTGAGGGGGGGGGGGGGGGGGGGGAGTTATATATATATATATATTATATATATATAAATTAAATGAAAATTTTGTGTGTATATATATAAAAGGGATAGTAATGATAATAATGATAGTGGTAGTAATTATAATAAATAAGTGGATGAATAAATTTAATGAAAGTAACTAATTTAAAAGAAAAAAAAATTAAGTAAATAAAAAAAAAGGAAAGAAGTGGGGTGGGTGGGGAGGATAATGTGTGTGTGTATGTGTGTGGAGGGAGGGTGCAAGAGAAAATATGTCAGATGTGCCAGTTGAAACAAAATGTGACACTAGACTGAAAGGTGGACACATCATATGAATTAATAATACCCATTTGAAAAATGAGTAAAGCATTGTGCATATCATACTGCACGTTCAGTATCATCACTGTGCAATACACCACATCATTAATAACAGTTTATGAAAGGAATGTGTTAACTAAATAGTAGGATGAATGCATAATGTGCACACACAAACATCTCGTACACACACTGCACACACACAAGGAAAATTAATTAACATTCCACACATATTGCACTTTTGTCAATGTAATACACGCTGTGAGTATTTAGAAGCTGAATCAACAAATAGAAAAGAACAAATCATCAGAGAAATGCAGTATGCACACTCAAGTATTCGACCCCAATTCCTTCCCCTTTACCTTCTCCACACAAAAGGCAGGTATACACACACACCACACACACACCACACTCTGTCTAATATCACTATGTGGATAGATGTTAAATTAAAGACAACAACAACACCACCACACACTCACACTCACACTTGCACACACAAAACACACACACACACTCACACTCACCCACCCACACACACACACACACACACACACACACACACTCACACACACGCACATGAGCGCGCGCACCCCACACACACACTCTCACACACACACACGTGCATGCACACACTTTTCTTTTCTTAATGAGTTGAATGAATGCCAGCTCAGCTGTCCAGTGACATAGAACCTGAAGGATGCTGTGTATTCCAGGAGTACTTCTTTGACCCCAAACTGCTGATGGATGGGAAGCCCCCAATGACCGAGGATGTCGCTTGTGTGGCAAGATCGGTCACATGGTCAAAGACTGCCCCAACCGATCACAAAACAGAAAGCGACAACAGTAAGTGTATGTGGCAAGATCAGTCACATGGTCAAAGAGCATCCCAACCGATCACAAGACACAAAGCGACAACAGTAAGTGTGTGTGTGGGAAGATTGGCCACATGGTCAACGACTGTCCTAATCGATCGCAAAACAGAAAATGACAACAGTAAGTGTGTGTAGTGAGATTGGTCAAAGACTGTCCCAACCAAACACAAAACAGAAAGCGTCAACAGTAAGTGTGTGTAGTGAGATTGGTCAAAGACTGTCCCAACCAAACACAAAACAGAAGCGACAACAGTAAGTGTGTGTGGTGAGATTGGTCAAAGACTGTCCCCAAACCCAAAAACAAAACAGAAAGTGACAACAGTAAGTTTGTGTAGTGAGATTGGTCAAAGACTGTCCCAACCAAACAAAAACAGAAAGCGAAACGTAAGTTTGTTTTAGTGAGATTGGAAAAGACTGTCCCAACCAAACACAAAACAAAAAAGGACACAGTAAGTTTGGTAGTGAGTTTGGTAAAGACTCCCCCAAACCCAAAACAAAAACAAAAAAGCGACAACAGTAAGTGGTGTAGTGAGATTGGTCAAAGACTGTCCAACCCCAAACAAAAAACAGAAACGAAAACAGTAAGTGTGTGTAGTAAATTTGGTCAAAGACTGCCCCAAACCCAACCAAAACAAAAAAGCGACACAGTAAGGGTTTTGTGTGAGATTGGTAAAGGGCTGCCCCAAACCCAAAAACACAAAAAAAAAAGCGACAACAGTAAGTGGTGTGAGATTGGTCAAAGACTGCCCCAACCAAACCAAAACAAAGCGAAAAGTAGTGTATTGGTGAGATTAGTCAAAGATTTCCCCAAACCCCAAACACAAAACGAAAGCGACAACAAAGTGTGTGTAGTGAGTTGGTAAAGACGTCCCAACCAAACCAAAAAAAAGAAAAAAACAGTAAGTGTTTTGTGGCGAGATTGGGACATGGTCAAAGACTGTCCCAACCGATCCAAAACGAGGGTGAAAACAGTTGGTGTTGTGGAAAGAATTGGTCAGGATGTCCTACCGATTGCAGAACAGAAATCGACATCAGAAGTGTGTGAGGCAGAATTGGCATGTGGTAAAGAAATGCCCTAATCGTTAACAAAAGAAATCGCAACGTAAGTGTGTGAGGAAAGTTTTGGCATGGGGTAAAGAAATTCCCTAATCGTTCACAAAAAGAAAGCGCCGTATAAAAGTGTAGAAAGTTTTGGATATTAGTAAAAACTGCACAATCATCCGGACAAAAAAACCAGAAAGCATGTGATTTGTGCTGTGAAAGGGGAAAGTAATCATAGGCATCACTAAAGAGAAAGCTGCCACAGCAAATACTAAAAATTTTCCCCAAAAAACCTTTTTTTTTTTTTTCTTTTTGTTAAATTTGTTTTGTACACACTTTGGTTCATGGTTTGGCAGAGGTAGTAGTCCACAAGATAATGCTTACCAAAAAAAGCTGAATTGGTAGCATTTTCGAAAAAAAAATCATGTATTGGGTTATTATAAAAATGATGATAAGATGAGAGGACCATCAAGAAAACTATCAGTGATTGGTTCCGGTCTTATAAAGTAATAATCTTGGCAGAAAACAAACGCAAGACACAAAGGGCCAGCCCGAGGACAATCAAACCGAAGAAGCGTCCAAGGGACCCAAAAATCAGGCCCCGGCCCCAAATCAGAGCAAACCAGGGAAAGGTCCCAAAAAAGAGGGCAAGGTCAGGGCAACAAGAAAGGAGAAGGGATGTCAAGAAACAGGGGGGGGGGGGCGCAAATGAAAAGGGCAAAGGGGGGAAAGAACCCCGACCCCCCTCGGGGGAAGGACAAGAGAAACAAGTGGAGTCTCGTTCGGGCCAAGACGGAGGGGCAAAGGTCAGGGCAGCCGACAGAGTCAGGCACAGGCATCAGCCGGCGGAAAGGATTCTGGACAGCGTCTTCAGAGGAGAGGAAGGGTTCGGAAAAGAAAGAGAGGAGTCATCCAGTACAGACAGCCCCAGAGTTAAAGGTAAAAGAGTGTGGAAAGGGGTCTGTGATCCTTCAGCAGCTGGTCTGTGAAATCAGTAACAGCTCTCTGATATTCCTTTCTTCACTTTTCTTTTCATCTCAAAAACTCCGGCCTTTCCCATACCTCCGCCTCTTCCCCCACCCATATCCTCGCTCCCCCGCCCACTCCACCTCCCTCCCTTCATACCTCAGTCCCTTCTCCCACCATCCCCTGTCATCACTCTACCCTGGTTCATGCTACTTCCATGGTGTTGTTCAGCAGTAGTTTGTGTGTGTGTGTGTGTGTGTGTGTGTGTGTGTGCCTGCTTGTGTTTGTGCGCGGGTGAGTGTTTTGATAGGGTGTCTTTTAAATCCCAGGTTATGCTTTCTTGCAAAGAAAGATTATGAGAGCATCTGTGGGTGAAAGGATTCTGCGTAAGATTGTTTTAATTATCAAGCTATAGGCAGCCATGCTCTGTCTTCAGGTGATTTTATCACATATTCTAACAATGATGACAGATTTTAGATAGTCTTACCAGTCCAAGCACTGGCACTTTGGACTGGTTTAGTTTAAGAAAAAGGAATTTTCCTACTAAAAGTAGTTTTTTCAGTTGTTGATGTTTTTTTGTAATAGTTGTCAAATTTCTGTTATAAATCACAAATAAACTAACAGATGCGCATGCTGAATAAGTGTGATAGATACCTGGTAACTCTATGCATTTGTCATCGTAGAGTGAATGTGAGGGACACCTGTTAACACTGAACATGGCTTGTTGTAGAATGAGTTTGACAGCAGCGTGATGATATTGTGCTATGCAGTGGCCACAACGTCAGCTGCAAACAGTGGAGTTCCCACCACCTCCACCTCCATCACGACCACTGCAGCAACCTCTCTGGCCACGACTACAACAAGCAGTGGCAACATTCCCCGAGTGCCTCCCGCCTTCAGTTCCACACCGCAGAGATCGCTGTCCCAGACAGAGGGCGCCCCCCATGTAAGGGTCAAGGTCGTGGGTGGAAGTGTGAGTTGGTTGGTTGGATGAATGGTTGGATGTCTGGTTCGTGGTTCTTTCATTTTCTGTCTTTTTCCTTTTTTTTTCCGTCAATTTTCCGTTCCGCCTTTGTTGTAATTCTGGATTGTTTCAGTGTTTGGTTTAACACAAATATCATGGTTTGGTCAAATGGTTGGTTAGTTACCAAAAAAAAGAATTACTTTTATAATCTTTTGTTTTTATCTATTCTTCGGTGTACAAGTCACAGCAAGAAGCCCCTTGATCGTCACACACCATTCCCACTTCCTATCCCTGATTCTGATTCTCTTGTGGGTTGCAGTACATTGTGCACCTGAAGTGGTGGGTTTAACTTGCAGGTGGTTTGTTGATACCTGGCTGTTGTTGGTGAACTGTTGCTCTGTATTCCTCGATTCCAGGATCACCGACATGTCAATGTCTTATGTTTCAGAGTGGCGTGCGCCTTCACCTGACAAGGCAGCCACGGTGTTCAGTCTAGACCTGTCACCTCCACGCCTGCCCAGCCGACATCCCCTGGGCTGCATCCACCAGGTGTTCAGATGGACCTGCAGCAGCTCTTTACCATGGCCAGCGCTCAGGTAGTCAGGTGAGGACTGCTGTGTGTTGAAAGACTGGGTGAACATGAGATATTCTTTGGTCTGTGAGTGTGTGTGTGGGAAATCCCACACTGAGGGCCGCTAGGGAGGAGGGCATGAAGTGCCGCAGAATTAGAGATTTTTATTTTTTTAAATGATAATTAGTGAAGATGAAGAGAATGATGTCAAGATCTGTTACGCTCTGAAACTACAAGGCAGAGCTGTATCTATGCTTTCTTTCATAATGTGTCCTGGCGCCACCCAGGTCAGACAGATACAGACACCTGAGGACCACTCTCAGAAACTCGTCCATTAAGTGAATGAAACTTGACGGGGGGGGAGGGGGGGGGGTGTACCCTCTTGTGATTTGAGCCCATATCACGATCAACTCTGTATAGGAGCCAAGCAGGGCCTAAAGTGATGGGACCTTTTTCTTTTTTTAACATATTTGTTGCCAGTTTGCATTCAAAAGTGTCAACATTTTTCAGCTGTAACCAATTGGTTATAGTTTCATTTACCACACAAAAAGTGTACAGAAGTCATTTTGTTTTGGCTAAGATATTTTGTTTCTAGCCCCATGAATGCAGAAAGCACTGCGGAACAATTCAGAGTACAAACACATATTTCAGAGGCATTCAGTAGAGATTCTGAATGCATTCAGAAAGGCAAAAAGACACAGTTTGTTCTGCATGCTCCATGTGTTTCTGCTGTCTTTGTAGAAAAAGAACTCATATAATTTATCATGCTGAATAGACGTAGATGGAGGCTCAACAAGCCCAGTCATGTCGGCATGGTACCAGAGCAGTACAGTGCGGTTCTCTCTCTGTCTCACATTGATGGTAGAGATCAACACGGACAGAGGTCTTGCTTTGCCTTCATGGCTTATCTAGACCAGCAGAGGTGTACAATGCAGTTCTGTCTTTTATCTTCCTATCCCAGAGCTTTGTGGTTGGCGTGATCAGCTGTGATGTCAGGTGAAAGACAGCGATGGCTGCTCTTTCTTCACAGCCCTGAGCTTAAAGCTGGGCTCAGTAAAAGTGAGAAAGCAGGGTGGTGATGTTTGTAAGTCCTGCATCTGTGGACATCTATAGTTAATCTTTTTAACCTCACACTCTGTATGTTCCTTGCAGTCCATGAGCCTGTCACTCAGGAAGGCCGGAAGCAAGAGCCACTGGCACCAGGTCTGCATCCCAGTCAACTGGCCTTGACCCCTGAACAGCAGGTGGCCCTACTGGTGCACGAGTCCCCACAAGGCCGTGCAGTCCACAAGCAGTGCCCCAGTGTCGGGGTCTTCTCACTCCTCTAGAGGACCCCCCGACTCCCAATGACCCAGGTGCCAGTCACAGCTCTCTTCCAGGCGCAGTCCCCGACCTCACCGGGGCAGCTGCCTCCCCGCTTCGTTTCAAGGACGCCCCTACCTCTCCAGAACTTGTTCCAATCCCGCCTGCCGCCTCAGCAAGTGTCTGCCTCCCTGTCTGTGTCTCAGACACCCCTCCATTTTCAGGCCCCACAGCTGTGTCCATGATGTCCCCCACCCATAACATGCCTGTTCCTCCGCAGAGGATGCCCTTACCTGTCAAGTCATTGTTCCCATCGTCTCCTCCCGTGCGGCAAGTATCCACCATATCCATCGCTTCTTCAGCTTCAGACCCCAGACTTCCTCGACATGGAATGTCCCAGCTACTAGTCCTCAGCAGATGACTCCATTGCCTTTGAAAGCGTTGTTCTCCTCCCATCTCCAAGACCTTCTGTAGGGGCCCCAAGGGGCCCAGACCCAAGGCCAGAGCATCATCCTAAGCAGCCGGTGTCTCTGAGGTTTCTGTTTCAAGCCACCTCCACCCAGCAGCAGAAGCAGCAGATGATGCTGCAGCAGCAGCAGCAGGCACAGCAGAGTCAGGCACAGCATCAGTATCACCAAGCCCAGCAGCAGTTCATGCACAGTTTTATGCAGAAGTTCCAGGAGCAGAAGCCAACAGGTGGAATCCCTGGTGCTCCATCGGCAACAATGCAGCATTCAGCGGCTGGGGGTGGACTTTCTCCTCCACCTGGATTTCAGTCCCTCACCTCCCATCCTCAGCCCATGACTCAGTTGCAAGTTCCCATCACCAGTACCTCCCCAACATGTCCAGCTGCAGCAAAACCAACCAGACAGGAGTGGGGCACCAGAGCTCTCCTGAGAAGGCCCATGATCACCGACAGCCACAGGGAGCTGCCTCCAGTCAGAACGCGCCCACTGCCTGAGCGAGCCTCAGCCCAGCGCTCCGCACCTCCAGCCGGCCTTGCTCCAGAAGCACACCTCGGCAGCGCAGCATTCCATGCCCCCTTCGTGCAGATGGTACCTGCACAGAGCCCCCTGGTCTCCCCTGCTCCTATGCCGCCTGTGGTGCACAGTTACCAGGGATGGTCTCCCCTGGCCAGCCCCATCAGCTCCAGCCCTCTGCCCATCATGCAGCAGACTCAGGGCACGCCCCCACCGCAGCAGCCCCCACCCCTCCCTCCATCAGCTCCCAGCCGCCGCATCCCACCCACCCTTCCAGCGTGCTGGCCTTCCCCCACACCCCATGCCCGCCCATGTTCAGTCAGCCGATGGTGTTGCTGTCCCAGGCCAGTCAGCCAGTGGTCGCGCAGATTCCGGGAGATGCAGCCAGTCAAGTGTCCAGCTGGCCCCAGGTTGTCAGTTCAGGTGCAGATGCCTTTGCCATGCAGCAGCAGTTGGCCTATTTCCAGCAGCAGCAGATGCTGCAGCAGCAGATGGCAGCCATGTCACAGGGATGGTCAGCGTGGGTCAGGCCTTGCAGGACAGGCAGCACCTGGGATGGCTTCACTGCCCCACTTCCAGGTGAGCTGAGGGTATGGATATGTGAGTGTGGTGTGTGTGTGTGTGTGTGTGTGTGTGCGCATGTGTGTGTGTGTGTGTGTGTGTGTGTGTGTGCATGAGTGCGGGCATGCATGCGTGCGTATTTGTGTGTGAGTGTGTGTGTGTGTGTATGTATGTGAATTTGTTGCGTGATTTGTATGTGTTAATTGGTATGTGTTAGTGCATGTGTATGTACTGATGTGTGTGTGGGTGATTTGGTGTGTGTGTTTAGGTCTATATAAATTCTTTTTGTGTGCGTATGTGATTTGGTTTGTGTGTAAGAGTATGATTTGTTTAGGTGTATGGTGTGTGTGTGTGGTGTGTGTGTGTGTGTGTGTGTGTGTGTATGTTTATGCACACACACTGTGTGTACATGTGTCTGTGAGAGAGAGAGAGAGAGAGAGAGAGAGACCTTTCTTTGAATATCTATAACTGTGATCTGTACACGAGGTTGAATTGTTGACTTCAAGTCATTGTGAAAGAAGAGGCCATACAATGTTGCATCTCATAGGCCAGTCACACTTTGCATTCAGTTTTATGTTAGATGCATTTGTTTATCTTTGGGCCTGCACATACTTGACTATATGCCATGCATATTGAAAAGATTGGTAGTTTTCAGCCTTTATCAATATTGACCCATGTGAGCACACAGTCTATTGAAGAAAAAAAACACTATCTGCATTATTCTTTGAGCATCTTTCCATCAGTAGATCATCTCTCTTTTGAGGGAAATGTGAAGGGGTAGTTGTGGATGATACCCAAAGGATTAGCTTTGCACCCTAAAATAGTTTAAAGATATCTGCTCTAGACTGAGAAGGAATCAGAATGGTTCAAAAGTATTTCTTTTTTTATCTTCTTTTGTTGTTGTTTTTTTCCCCCAGATGGGTCAGGCCACTCAGACCATCAAGAGAGGTAAGAAGGTGATGGTTTTGTGTCCGGAATACAATAACAGTGTATCAGGGCTTAAAACGTTCCGCGTCTGGGCGGAATTCCGCGATTTGGTTTGTCAAAAAAAAAAAAAAAAAAACCCGACAGGAGCAAGGTATCCGTGATCGGCTTGCAAGCGTTCATAGCAACTGCGCGCAAGTTATGGCCCCTGATTAATTCTTGGAAGAAGTTTCCGGTCGGACTTCCGGAAAAAAAACAAAATGCCGGAGCGCGCAGACATTGTTCATGCGGGTCGATCTTTTGACGAATCTGCAATTAAAAACAAGTGGAAATGGGAGTGGACGCTTCAGAAAGTTGACGAAGAAGTCATTGGAGACTTTCTTCGTAAAGTTATTGCACCACTGGTTTAGCTTGATGCAAACTGTTTAAGGGAAGTGTTACGGTGGTCGCGGGAAGAAAGCTCTTATCACATTCGTTCAGCGAAGCACGTGTCAAACGTCAAGGCGCTGAGTGGAACTACAAGAAAGGTCACTGAAGACACTTTAGCAGCAGTTAAAACGTGCCAGGATAGAACATTGCAATCCTGTGGGGAAAAAAGAGGGTGATATAGAAAATGTGGAGAGTGCAAGCCAGGCGGGAGGTAGCAAGGAAAAAGAGGGTTCAAACTAATCAAAGTCAAGTTGTCAGCAAGAAGGTGGATGAGAATGAAATAAAAATTGTAGAGTGTGAAAGCCAGACAGGAGAAAGCAAGGAAACAGCAGACAAAGATAGGGTTGAAATTCAAGTAAGCAAGAGGTGGATGACAAAGACAGTGCAGACAAATGCAAGCAGCAAGAAGAAACGAGAGTTCCTTGCTATGTTTCTTTAATGCCTCAAACACCCAAACGACAAAGCTGTGTGTGTGTGTGTGTGTGTGTGGTGTTGTGTGTGTGTGTGTGTGTGTGTGTGTGTGTGTGTGTCCTTGTGAAATCCTGTATTTCAGTGTTTATTATAATTTAGGAACTTCAAAATTTGACTTTCAGTATGTGCTGATTCCACAAGTTTCTCATTTATCAAAATTTGGATATTGTGACTTTCAAAATGTGCTGATTCCACAAGTTGATCTCTGTTATATATGAGACTGAACTTTAAAGTGTTTGATGCAGTTACTGACT
This sequence comes from Conus ventricosus, assembly GCA_018398815.1. Taxonomy (NCBI): domain Eukaryota; kingdom Metazoa; phylum Mollusca; class Gastropoda; order Neogastropoda; family Conidae; genus Conus; species Conus ventricosus. The sequence goes on along the minus strand of CM031600.1, from coordinate 46,524,674 downwards.
TTGTGTGCACCAACTTCAAACTTGATATTGTGTGAATCATTTAAACCTGAAAAGTGAAACTTATTGAGCAACCCCAGAAGTGAGATTTCATCCAAAGGCTATAGTTGGTGAACACCTGTAAAACACTCAAGTTAAAGGGGGAGTGTTCATTTATTATGTGTTTAACCCCTTCTCCCCTTGTCCCAAATATATCTTCCTGTAATAATTATGTGTTTACAGCAATTTTTATGCACTAAATAACTCTTGAAATTATGTCCAGAAAGCGCGAAATGGCATAGATTTACACTCGGTTAAAAAACAAATTTTCCCGGGGGAGCATGCCCACGGACCCCCTAGTTTCAGTGGATTTTTCCTCCTCCTGTTTTAAGCCCTGGTGTATGCTTGTCATTTGTAACCTGGGCATAATGCGGATTAAACTGGCCAAAAAGAGGCCGCTTACCAACAAGGTGATGTTGGGCGTCTGGCTTGATGATGGAGTTAAAATGGTGCCGACGCATGGTGACACGGTTTTGAGTTCTATATGTCTCCATGCTACATTTGAGTATAACTTGTATTGAATGTGGTCGCCCTCCATGAGCATGCTGCTTGTTTTTCTGTTTTGGATACTGTATTGCCGAAACAAATTCCTTTGTTAAATTAAAGTTTAAGAAAATTCTAAAAAAAATCTTTAAGTTTTCCTGAATTTGGATTTATGCTGCTTGAGCTCCTGAAGGAGTTTCTATTTCTGTTCTGTGTGTTGTGTGTGTGTGTGCGTGTGTGTGTGGTGTGTGTGTGTGTGTGTGTGTGTGTGTGTGGGTGGGTGTGTGTGTGTGTGTGTGTGTGTGTGTGGTGTGTGTGTGTGTGTGTGTGTGTGTGTGTGTGTGTACTGAAAGACAGAAAGATATAGTGTGCTTGGCTTCCATCATACAAGAGGGCATGTCTAGTGAATTCAGATTCTTGAGTTATGTTCTCTTTTCTAAAGTATAGAATAAAAGAAACCAGCAACTGATTTTAATTATGTGTACAGTGGCTGTCTTTATCATTTTTTTTTTCTTTTAGATACAATTGTTGATCACATATGTTTGAACATGGTCATTGAAGCATTCAATGATTCATCCATTCATGACCTTTTCCCTTCATTGATCACCTCATTCTTGCCGTGCAGAGAGACAGAACAGCTGTGGCAGCAGCCCAGACACCACTGGCTGACGAAGATGATGGCACTGAAGACCCTGCAAGTGGCAGCAGAGCCGACAGCTGACCATCTCTCATCTGCTGCCAGCACGGCATCTTCATCAGCAGTTTTTACTTCTGTTTTTATTTGGGAATCAAAGGATGAATTTAGATTGATTTTGGACACTGCATGAATCCAACAACTGGGATGTTCCATTATCGGTTTGTCGTTAGATGGCTACGAGCCAAAATTTAACTTCCCCCACAGTAATGATTTTGTCTTGTACAAGATTTAGTTACCTGTGTGTGGGTATTATGTCATCCATCATGCAGTGCTCTTCTTATTCAGTGGCTTGTAAACAGGACAGAGGATGAATTTTAAGCTGACATGTGGAACACACAGCATTGATTTTCCTGAACCATATTAGCATGGAAATGTAAAAGTGAAAAAGTCGTACATTCCCCAAAAGAGGATTTTTTTTTTGCTTTAATTTAAAATTGTTGTTCTGCTGCTGAGACATAATAGACACATGTAGATGTATTTAATTTTTAACATATTTCACATAGCTTTCCACATTTCACATGTTGTCAGAACATGTGGAAGAAAGTGAAAGTAAATCTGTCGGTCAGGGAACAGTGTTGCTTTTATCGGCAACAGTATTCCAGATTCCTGTGTAAAGCTGTTGTGCCAAGTTTGTTTCAAGCACAGTTTTTTAAAGCTTTTTTTAACCCCTGTTTGTTGGCATGGTTAAACCTTTGTATTAGGTCACCCTGCACAGTTTAGTCAGTACAGTGTGTTTCTGTGGATGTGTTTGGTGTGTTCATGTGACCCTTTAAAACGAAGTCATTTTGGTGTGTTTCTGTTCCAGTGTAGTGTTGTCAGTTCTGTTATTAACAAAATGTTTTTTGGCACTGCTTGCTAGCAGCATTGTAGAACAGTATTCACATGGTGTGGATAGTTGTGGAAGTAAGGCATGAGATGCATGTAAAGCATAGGACACACAAGCGTCTGACACATAAGACATATGGCATAGGACTTTCTGTCTGACTGCAAGTCATCAGACAGATGTGAAACTTAGGGCCTGCAAGTAGCTCAGCTGTCAGGCATGAGACAAACAGTAAACATACAGCATACAACGAACTGAATCCAATACCTTACGGGCACAAAATGTAATGATAACATCACTGTCAACTACCTATTAAAATGATCAGCATTATCTTGAAACAGTTTTTATTGATTTCATCCTTTCAGTTTTTATGGCTTTGACTGTCTTGATTTTTTTCTTCCTTATGACATTTACAAAGGACATGTAAACACTACAGTTTACAATGTTCCAAACAAAATCATCATGCTGAACACCATTATTCCAATTTATACATGATTGCAAGTATTAAAGTTCCTTCGATTTTAAAAGAAGAGCCCCTTTCCCTTGTTGTAGCTTAGATTTTTAACCACCTACAAATTAACAGCATTTTCAGATCATAAACGCACTTGAAGCATAAACAGATTCATGTTTTTTTTTAATGTTCTTTTTGCCCTTCTATATTTTTTTTATACCCTGGTGATTTTTAAATGAAAGGGTGCTTGAATTCAGTGCAAAATTATTCCCAGTGTTCTTCTTCTGGTCAAATTTGAATGATATTTACATTCCTTTGTTGGGGGATTTTGATTCTTTCTTTCTGAGACTTTGATTGGTTTTTTTCTTTGGGCCAGACATAACTTTTCAATTCTTTGTTTCTTCCCTTTCTATCATTTTTGAACTTTATATTTGCGTGAGCTGTAACATACAGCAGAAAATTCCTTCCACTTGGCTGGAAATCTCCCTGCTTGTATGCTGTGCATCCCCACCGCCCAGCTTCTTCTTTTTCCCTCGTTTCGCTTCCCATTAGATGAGCAGCCCGGTGTCCTCGATGAAGGCTCCCACGTCCACCGCAGTCCTCCAGGGTGCCGTACAACTTGGCTTCCACTGCTGTCGGGTTGGCCAGTACTTCCTTCTGGATGCTGCATGCGTCATACAGTCTTGAAGGATGTGGTCGCTGTCATTAGTCCTCACCACAAGGGCACTCTCCACTTGTCCAATGCCAAATTTTGTGTGCATGTGGTGGTGCAGGCGATTGTGTCCAGTCCTCAGGCGGAAGATCTTGACCTGTTCCCGTCGTCCCAGCAAATGGTATTTGTCTTTGGGTTGTGTTTGGGGGTGCTGGAGGTGCCACTTTATTCCTTGCTGTGCCTTGATGATTGTCTTGATTTCATCATATGACCCCAGGTTGTTGGCCTGCTCCTTCTGTGCACCATCTTTTTGCCAGAATATCCGCTTTTTCGTTGCCTCTGATACCACAGTGTGCTGGTACCCATTGCATCACCACTTTCTCCACTCTGGCACTCAGGGCAACAGGGTTGAAGTAAGATGGTTCTGTTCTTGCAGGGGGAAATTCTTGAGGGCTTGGAGTCGGAGAGAGCGTCTGAAAACACCCACCCCCTGCCCTGTTTTTTCTTATGGAGTTCTGCGAGACTGTTGTGGTGCCTCACAGAGAGCTTCTCGCTCAGCTCGGAAGTTGGTGGAGAAATTTTCCTGTTGGGATTCCCAATTTCTTCATCTCGTCTTTGTTGGAGGAAGATTCCAGCTCCCCATCCCCGTTGCTTCTGTGGCGGAGCCATCTGTAAAGACATGGGTCCAGTCTTCCTGGGGGTACTGGTTGCAGAATGATGTACTCCATGGCCGGGGCTTTTCTTTGGGATGTCTGACTGTGTTCCTCTCTTCTCCCCCCGGGAATGCTGGTGACGACTGTTGGGAACACCTGCCTTTTCCCAGACCGGGTGGGTGACATTTGCCGCGATAGGCTTTGCTTCGTGTTCGATCAAGACTGGGATCTTGTCTTTCAAGGCGTCTTGACTGGTGGATGAAGCTGCCTCTTTCAGCCGGCTCTTGGTGGGTCTGCTCATTCTGTCGTTCATTGGATGGTTTTCAAGGCGTTGAATTTTGTGCTGGATGGGACTTTGTGTCCCTTCTGTCCTCCAATGACTGCACCCCAGTGGTCTCCCCCATCTTCAGAATTGGGGTGGATCTCATGGCGCCAGTTATGACACGCTGAGTTTGGGTTTCTGTATCTTGTTGAGATGGTAAAGGTTTGCTTTGCAGCTGATGCCCATGCTGATGTCCCGTACTAAAACTACAGGTCGGACTCTCCTGTGTAGGAGCCCTTTTCAGGATACTTTTCGTCACCCCCCCAGTCCGTTCCGCAAGTTTCCTCATGATCGCCAGTCTCAGCTTGGCCCTGCTACAGCATCTGGTGTTGCTGTTTCCAATTGAGCCTGCGGTCAAAGGTCACCTCCCAGGTAGGTTGGTTTGTGGGTTCCTCGGCAAGTCTTTGGCTGTTCAGAGTCAGCTTCGCCTCTTGTTCTTGCTGGATAGGCTGAAGACTGTGTGGGTTTGTTTGCTTGAGTTGACAGAGACAAGCCATTCCTTGGTCCATCGCTGATCTTATTGAGGCGCAGTTTGGAGGCATACCTGTGCTGTAGTGTGTTACTCTTCGGAAACACCATAGCACCAGGTCATCTGCGTAGATCGCTCCTCTGACCCCTCTTGGAGATCTCTGACAATGTCATCTATAAAGATGAGGAACAGCGTTGGGGAAAGGACTCCTCCTTGTGGTACTCCCTGTCTCAGACCTTCTTTCTGCTCTTTTGGCCCTGAATCTTTACTCGGGCTTGGCGGTTGTGTAGGTACGGCTGACCAGGTGTACATCCCCCCAGACACACCACATCGCCGTAGTTTAAGCCTGAGTCCGTCCTTCCAGACTTTGTCGAACGCCTTCTCCATGTCAACCCAGACAGCGAGCGTGTTTTCTTTTCTTGGAAGGCGTCCTCAATGCTTTGCGTGATGAATATGATCTGGGTCTCTGTTGATCTGTGTTGGTGGAAGCCCGCCTGTTCGGGGCTCAGCAGCTGATGCTCCTCAAGGTGCCAGACAGCCTTGGTTGACAAGTCTCTCCATCAGCTTTCCTAAGCAGTTGTAAGGCTGATGGGTCGTGCTGTCGGCCTTCGACTTGTCCTTTCCCTTTTTGTGAATGGGGATCATGTCTGCTTCCCTCCAACACTGTGGACTACTGATCCTGTCTTCCAGCTGGAGTTAAAATTGTTAGAAGACTGCCTTGCTCTTCATCCAAGATGCAGAATCATTTCATTGGTTATTCCATCTGGCCCAGGTGACTTCTTCAGGTTGAGCTCTGCAACGCTTCTCTCCAGCTCTTTCTCTGTGAAAGCTGTGGTCAGACTTCCTCTTGGGGGTCTTTCTCATGAAGTTCACCTTGGGCCCTGATGCACTGCAGCTCTATGTTCAGGATGGGACTTCTAGATTGCTGATGTTTTCATAGACGTCTATGAAGTGGTCTGCTCTTTCTTTCCAGAGAGGTATTTTCATTTTCTTGTATTGTTATTGTGGACTGATTTGTTGTTCGTTACTGAGGGTTCAGCCAGTTTCCACAGCTTGCTGCCATCCTTGTCGAGATTCAGGCTTCAGTTTTCTCTTGCCAGCTTTTCCTTCAGCTTGTGCGCAGGACAGCTTGTATCTGGCAGTTACTTCTTCAGCGCTATGTTGTTCTCCAGTGATGGCTGCTTTTTGCTCGGTGTCCCTGGCTTCCGTAACAGCATCTTCAGATTCTGAAGTTCCTCTGTCCAGTAGGGCTTGTAGTTTTTGCTGTCCTCTTGGGATGGATTGTAGCAGCTTTCAGACGGCCTTTGTGAAGTCTTGAACCATCTTGTTTGAGTCTTCTGCTGATGTTGATGGCTTTGTGTATGTGTCTGTGAGGGTCTCCGAAGAGAGTCCAATCCGCCTTTTATAATTCCAGCGGGAAAACACTTTGCTTGAGGAGCTGCAAGTTGAGTTGATAGAGACACCGCCCGCTGACTATGCTGTCTGGTTGCTTGTTGTTTGTTCCAAAGCCATATTTTGCCCTTCTTTCTATCCATCATGAAACAGCACATTTGGCGTCATATACTGTACCATGTCAGACCATAGCATTCAACGGCAGTTAGCCAGCTCTGTCAGGCCGAATTTTATCCGTGGCCAATGCAGTCATAAGACAGTCACGTGACGTCACCCACTTCCGCCTCTGGAGAAGCCGGTGTCAACTTCTTCTACCTCATTCACCTTCGGCCTGCCGTCAAAGCAGATAAGTCTTGTGCTCTGTCTCGCCTAACTTGCCTTTGTGTTAAGATTGCTGGTGTCTTTGTTTCTATACTTGATTCAGTTGTGCCTTGCGCTAAACCCTGAGTATTCTTGCCGCGTGAGGCTCTTGGTGGGAGTGTAATTACTAAAATTTACCACTGTTACGACACTCTAGTTACTTGTCGTTCACGATCGTCGGTTCGTTCGATCGTCGCCACACTTGTGCGTGTTTTCTCATCGCCACGTGGTTCGCTTCTCACAAATTGTTTTCGGATTGCCCTCTACCCGTCTCGGGTGTTACGGTCGCATCCTACTGTCGCTTTCCTCCTCCTTGGTCGGGCTTCACGCTCCTGGTTATTCGCGACTTACTCGCGGTCCTTTGTCATTCCGCGACTTCCTCACCAGTTTTCGGCGGCCATCTTTCTTTTCTCGCCGGTCGTGTTTTCCCCACCATATTCCGAGCCTCGGGTTCATCACCCATTTGACGCAAGACTCCTCATTAAGGTTTAGTGCGCAATAAATACCATTACCCAATCACACTAGAACGTGGTTCTTTAAGTGTGCGTAATTTTCACAATCGGTGGCGTGTACGGGTTACTTCGAGATTTCGGTCGATCTCTCGAGGACTTGCACGACACCACACGGGCGATCGAGATTAATTACCTTTCTCGATCGACCACCTTGTCTCCTCTTTGCGGTCGTGTGTTCCGGGTTTGCTCTGCCACCTGTGCCCAACATGGTGAAGGACACCGCCGGGTCGAGCCACTCCACTGCTCGGAGTTGCTCAGTTTCCGGAGAACCGGGCGGTCGATTCCGTCTCCGAGCAATCCGTTCACATGGATGAACGTACGGTTTGGGTAGATAGAGACGACTACTCCGCGGAGGGGACGCGTGACCTTTCCTCTTCTACCAACCGACGGACGCACGATCGCGGCGTCCGAAGGCGGATAGGCAAGCGGCCACCATTGCTAAATGCCTTTCTTTTGACCTGCCTGGAAAGAAAGGAATATCCAAGAAGTCTAAGGGCAAGGCGCCCCTCAGGGGGCCCTCCGAGCTAAGAAAAGCCGACGGAATTCGCCCTCACCCCCCTCCTCTCCATCGGCCAGCTTGCCCTCTCGCCTCCGGACGCGTTCGGAGACTCTTCTCTATCATGCTGAGTCGCGCGACCCTCGGCCCCAGGGGAATCATGCCGAGCCGCGGACCAGCAGGGTGACGGGTCTGGCATGGAATCACCATCCGTCACTCGCCTTGGTGAGTCACATGTCCTTTTTTCCCCCGAAATCGACACGTGTACTCACAGCGCTCTGCCCCACCGGGCACAGGTGCAGCCAACACCTGAGCCCGAGGAGCGCACCCCGAGAACCACTAGGGCGCTCGCCCTCTTCCGATTCCTTTAAATTCTGCTATGGTCTGACATGGTACAGTATATGACGCCAAAATGGGGAGTTTGTGTTATACTCCCTGTTTGGCTAATATACTTACCATGTCAGACTCTAATGCCCTCCCTACCTTCCCCTCTAGCGCTAAGGTTCTCGGGGTTACCTTGCACACAGGCCTCGCTGAATGAGGTAGAAGAAGTTGACACCGGCTTCTTCCGGAGGCAGAAGTGGGGTGACGTCACGTGACTGTCTTATGACTGCATTGGCCACGGATAAAATTCGGCCTGACAGAGCTGGCTAACTGCTGTTGAATGCTATGGTCTGACATGGTGAGTATATTAGCCAAACAGGGAGTATAACACAAACTCCCCATGCTAATACTCTACTTGACTAGCTTCTCAGCAACTTCAAGATGGTTTTTATCAGAGTAAGATGAAGTTTGTCAGTTAGCATTTGTAAAATGCCTTTTCCCCCATTTTTGTATTGTTTTGTGATGAGGTAGGTGGGGGGGGGGGGTTGTAATGGGAGGGTGGTGTGCTAGTGAATTTTTGCTATGATATCAAAATGCCTTTGCATTCAGCAACAAAGGAAATGATGTAATGGTGGGAATGAAGATTGTGATGCTGAAGACATTGAACTGAGGTAGATTGAAGCAGATGAGATCGACTTTGATCGCAGTTTTGGGGATAATTTATATAAAGTTTATGAAGAGGAGGACTGGGTTCTGCCAGCTTACATTGTTGGTAACAGGTGTTTTCACTTCTTGTGTTGCTGGTTATGAGTTTATTGATATCATTGTACCTAGGTGAATTTGAAACCTTTGTTCTTTTTTTTTTGAGTGCTTTGATAAGATTTAGTAAAGCTTGTAACAAATCAAAAGTGTTGATGTGATTTTGAGTTTTCTTCAGAATTCGCTCAGCACTCATGAAGTGAAGTTTGTCAGTAGGTTAAGGTTGAATTTTGCCGCGCTTGGATTTTTGCAGGCAATCAGCATTGTATGGATTGTGCCAGTGTGTGCGACTGTGGTTTTGCTGGGCAGTTCAGTCAGTCTGGCAGTCGTTCAGTCAAGCTGCATGCGTTCATCAAGCTGTACACTGGCTCTGACCATTTAAGCATCCGTGCATCTTAGAGTGTGTAGAAGACAGTGCATGCTTTGAGCTGTGTGAATGTGATTGTAGATGTGTACAAATACAGCAGAGCAGCATTGGTGTGTGCCCATAGCATGCCTCAGATTACACAACAAGATAAACTTGTTTTTGAAGGGGAAAATGATCACTTCGCAGATAACAGTTATAACAGTGGTATAAACGTATAGTGTACATGTTTAAAAGTACATTGTGGAAAGAGGCGAAAAATTCACAATTACAGTTTGCCTGCTGGCTGCAAAATTGCTGTTAGTTTTAATTCTTTTATGTTGGCCGGTTGTTTGTTACTCAACTCTAGAAACATCTTTTTGTTATTTGTAAAGATCTTATATTTCCAAACAAGTGAAATGGTTTTATTGACTGTTCTGCCCTCTTGTACATGTGAAATTTTTGTGGAAAATGTGGTGGTGTTTTCACATCATTTCATGTCTGTCTTCTCTTGGAAAGTTTGAACGCATTCATCGTTCATTGTCCACATTGTCAGTATAAAAACCAGAAGAAAAGCTATGAGAAATGTGTTGTCATTTCTTCCTGTATTTCCGATGATTTTCCCTCAGTTGATTAATGCTGTATAGAGTACATAATTGATGACATGACTTTTTATCGACATGCAGTGTACATTTTTGACTCGCATGAGTAAACTAAAGTGATTATGCGTCATGACCCAGATTTGTTTGTATGTGTCTCTGGGTGTGTGTGTGTGTGTGTGTGTGTGTGTATAATGTTTACCTGTAAACTGTCACTGGCTTTTTCAAAGAAACTAAAGATGTTTGAGAACCTATTTTTGGCAGAATTAATTTTATTAGTACATTATTTCTATCCTTGCCTTTTTCTTCATATTCTTTGACTAGAATTCATACTTGTTACATTGGACCTCATAAAGGTCTTTCATTGCTTCATGGGCTTCATTAACCCTTTCATGGCCACAGAACCACAGGGCTGCTTGCAGTCTGAATGCCACTGGTGCGGTTCGGCACCACAAGCATGCTGTGATTCAGTTGTTTGTGTGTGTATTTTCTTTTCAGGTTTCCTCGTGTATTTGAATCGTGCATAGAATATTTTTGTGAATGTGTCATCTTCAGCTTGGTGTAGGAGTGATACCAATTGGTGTAGTGGTTCAGAGGTGACAGTCCTGTAAATGAAGTACCCCACAGTGGCTCTGTTGAACAGCTGCAAGCAGCTTGGGGGACAGCCGGTGGTGAAATGGGTTAAATGGACATCCCAGAAGGTTCACGTTTAAAGGAAGATACATTCAGTGAGGTAAAGCGTGAAGCGTAGGGCACCATTTTTACTGGGAGTTCCCCAGGGGCAACAAGTGCAGCTAGTATGTATTGTTTCCAGGTCCGTCCCTTTATCATGATCAGGTTTCGTTCACCAGTTGAAATGTTGCTTTTTTTCGCAAGTTCTCTCTTGCACATATGTGGCCAGATATAAACACAGCATTGCAGGAGGCTCGTTTGGACTGATGATGATGATGGTGTCTACTAGTTGTGCCCAGTCACTTGAGAGTTCTGTGTTTCTGACAAAAAATGTTAATGCTAGTGAAGAATGTGCAGAGAAAAACAAGGAAAAAAGCTGATGCCTATGTAAGTTTGTACAGAAAACATTATGATAAGATAGAAATAGAATTAACAAAATTGATTTCTCCAGATATACTTGCACAAAGTAAAGGCAATTGCATGGGAGTCATTTATGTGGATACTGTAAAAGATACATGTAGTAAAATTAGCAACTAATAGAAACACATCTGTTTTGAAAATGTAGGCCTGGCAGTATCGTTGTTCTACATTTTTAGTTTAATCATGGATAAATCCTAACAGGAGTAAAAGAAAAAAAAAGCAAAGACGTACACATGAAAGAAAGAGAAAAAAAAAAGAAACAGAAATATGACTGTGCTGTCTGCACCTAGCAAAGATGTAATATTCAAGGGCATGCAATAAAGAAGCTTAGATTGTGTCACTTTTTTAAGGCTGGTATTACATTTTAGACCTAAGAACAGAGAGAGAGAGAGAGAGAAAAGAATGAAAGAAAATTATTGAAACATGTTAAAAGGTATCCACTGAAAATTTGAATCAATTGAGAAAAACTTCAAGGCTGCATTGTCATGGGAAATGACTACAGGGTTGAAAATCAACAATGGAAACAAGTACAATGGATGGGGAAAACAGACAAGGAAAACAGTATACTACAGCTGCAAAAAATCAGCAGATGAAACAATGTATATTATGAAAAACAGGTGAGAACGAAATGATTTTGGAATGACTTGCAGAGCAACGGGAATGGAATAAAATCAACCACTGAGAATACAGTAGGAATGGCATCACCCAGTTGTCTATGATACAGCCAGAAATAGCATTCAGTGATATGAAATGGAAATGTGAGTTGTTACAAGTGAAGAGGTGTAACAAAAGATGGCATAAACTACTGTGCATTAAGCATAGGCAATATAAGCCAGTGAGAATGGCCTCAACCAGTGAAAATTCAGTGAATGTGACTTTACTAACGATACACTGGGATTTTCATCATCATATGAGCCAGTGAGAATGGCCTCAGCCAGTGAAAATTCAGTGAGTGTGACTTTACCAACGATACACCGGGATTTTCATCATCATACGAGCCAGTGAGAATGGCCTCTACCAGTGAAAATTCAGTGAGTGTGACTTTACTACGATACACTGGGATTTTCATCATCATACGAGCCAGTGAGAATGGCCTCTACCAGTGAAAATTCAGTGAGTGTGACTTTACCAACAATACACTGGAATTTCATCATCATACGAGCCAGTGAGAATGGCCTCTACCAGTGAAAATTCAGTGAGTGTGACTTTACCAACAATACACTGGGAATTTCAACATCATACATGCCGGTGGGGATGGCCTCTACCAGTGAAAATTCAGTGAGTGTGACTTTACCAACAATACATTGAGATTTCCTAAAACTGTTCGATAAACTGTGGCAGAATGTGGCCAGTCAATATGAAACCGGCAGACACTTCACCAAAATGAGAAGGCAGCAGAAATGAGCAGCCAGAGAAATACTCGGTGTATCGGATTCCCATTGATACATCATTTAGGGGTGGAGGTGTGTAATGTCAGGCCCCTGAAGTTTTAATTTGTTACCATTAAAAAATCTGCCATGCTTCCTTTAGGCACCTACGGACACATCATCAGCATGAAACAGTGTCACTTAAGACTCCAAGCTGCCTTTGTAATCCGATGGGACTAGTATCCTTCATCTTTGTGTACTGTTTCAGGTCCACCACTCTGTATCACACACAGTCTGTTCCATATTTACTGTGCCATAACCCACATCATCAGCAATGGTGCATAAATGAATAAGTTAACTGAGGCCATTTCACTGGGACAAATTATTTTAGAAACTCAGCCTCCACCGTGTCCTGAAATCTTGGTTCCAGTGGTAGAACAGAGTTTGAAATGAACTGTAACTGTACCCCCCCAGGGGACTGACATAGCTTGCACCAGGTCACAACCAGACATTCACCTGGAAGGCAGGGGGGAAGTTGCATGAGGGGGGAAGTGATACCTGTAACTTTTGTTCTTTATTTTCAAGGTAATATTTGTTTGCAAAGAATCTCCTAAGGAAAGAGCAGATGCGAAACTTTTTTCCAACTTGAAAATATGTTCGAAATCTGATTGGATCTGTTTCATGAAAGCGTTTGGTCTCATCTACACTATGCTAGATTGGAATAACAATAAAAAGTTTAAATTCTTCTATCTTTCTTCCCCCCTCCACCCCCCCCCCCCCCCCCCTTCCCTCCCATCCCTCTCTCCTCCACGTTTATCCTTCTCCCTTCTCCCCCCTCTTTTTATAATTGAAAAACCTGCAAATGAGGAATCTTTTCCGTAAACTGTGTTTGTACATGGACATATGTCACAAGGAATGTTGATTTGTATAGTATGTTTGTGGGGTGTAATTGCACCGTTTCTTTTTACCTTTTTTTTTTTTTTTAAATTATGTTAATTTACACATACAAAGATTACATGTCACACAGCAAGATCAAGAAAAAGAGAGAGCAAAATCAAATTAAATATACGATAAAGTAACAAACTGTCATTTGACTGTGAAGGATCGTTTAAAATGTAGATTGAAAGCAGTCTTTTTGTTATATATTCATTCCCATTATCTATTATTATTAAGAGTACTTATATACCACCTATCCCTGGCCAGAGACCCAAGCTCTAAGCGCTTTACAGTCCGCATTCTCATTTACACAACAGGCTGCCTACCTGGGTAGAGCCGACTGAAGAGCTGCCTGCTGGCACTTCGTTCAGTTGTTAACCGTGTCATTCAGTCAATATCGTTCATTCAGTTTAACAACTCTTTCATTCTTTCGATTTTTCATGCAGAGTGCATGCAATGTGTGATGTGTGTCCATGCCAACAGCTAAACTGACCTTCTTTTCCGAAAGTTGGTGATGGGATTTTACATGTGTGCAAGATGTTATGCGTGTGTTCACTCACGCAAACTCAGTTTATAGTCTCATTTGAAGGACTGTTTGGGAAAGGTAGTCAGAACCAATGTTAACTCTGAGAGAAAAATCCCCCTGTACCGAAACGCCCACAACCATGTATTGAAACATTGATGATGATACTATGGCAAGGCCTGTATTTATAAGTCAGCAGGTGTTACTATGCTTCTACATATTTCTTGTGACACAGTACTGTTTCATGTGTTTCTGAAATAGAGCTGTCCTACTGGTGTACACATAGGGTCACCAAGCTGTCCCCCTAGTGTACACATGGCATCGTCTTTGAAGTACAGCTGCCTCACCGTGTACACATTGCTTTATCTTTTAACACGGAGCTCCCCACTGGTGTACATATAGTTCCATGTTTGAATGGCTTGTTCCGCTGTACTTCTTGCCGGTGATCCCGGTGGTTGGTATTCATGCATGTGGAACAGATGAAAGAATTACCTCCCTGTCTGTTAATGAATGATAACATAGACATTTGTTGATATTGTTACTGCATTGGATTTTTTTTTCTATTTCTTCAGAGACTGAGACTATGTTTGACCTTACATTTGTAACTATATGAGTTACTTTGTGCTTTGCTGCTTTACATCATATTCTGCTGCGACTTAATTAATGTTTATGGTTTGCTGCATCGACTGCTGCCCTGTTTTTTTGTGTGTGTTTTTTTTGCACATCAACTAAACTGAGATAGTGCACATGTGTTAATAATGTTGTACCTAAGCAGATATTATATCAAAGGTTTTTAGTTTTTTTTAATGTAATTTAAATCGTACATGAAGATTTTACTGTCAATACTTTTTTTGCATTGCTGACATGAATTTAGGGAAGAGGAAGAAGAAGACGTGCCATGACAGGATTGCAGTTCACTTCTCACTAAAGGTTGGGCTTGATTTCCTTGGATTGAAATGTTTTCTTTTACATGATTCAAATGTGTCTTTTTTGTGTGTGTTTTTTGTGTTTTTTTTTTGCAAATGATTCAACGCCCATCTTGTGCTGAAGTGGATGAAGATAAGTGATTGCTCGTTCATTTTCGTTGTCCTGAGTGTTTTGTATCTTGCCTAAGAGGTCGAAACGGGTCGTGTTTTGTCTTGTGATTTGTTTGTCCACATTTTTTTTTTTTTTTTTTTTTTTGCGGTGTGGTATACTAACATTTGAAATACGTTTTCTTTATTCTCCATGTTTTCCTTTCCAGCCTGTCTTTTCTAACAACAACAAAAAAAAGGTGAAAGGAAAAACTGACATTTGACTGATTAAAAGATGCGCATGTTTGTGTGTGCATGTGCTATTCTGTCCATCTCAGTCTTTTTGTTCTCCTTTTTTGTGCATATTCTGGATGTTTCTCTGTCAGATACATTTTCTTGGAAACCTAGTTATTCTTTGTAACGTGCTTGTGGAGTGATCAACCCCCTTCTTTTGAATTGCTTTGGTTAAATGATGTCCATTTCACTTTAAATCCAGGTGTTGACATTTGTAAATGGTGTAGAATATTTTGATATCCTGTACTTATTGAAATTCTGTAAAATAGGTTTAAATTTCACATGGCAACAGTCAGTAGAAAAGTGTGTGTGTGTGTGTGTGTGTGTGGTGTGTGTGTGTGTGTGTGTGTGTGTGTGTGTGTGTGTGAAAAATACTTCTTTTTCTTTTCTTTTCAAGATTATCAGCAATGTATTATTCACTGTATTCATATCTGAAATGGATTCATTCTGAGCTTAATTAATAACACCAGTATTTGTTTTGGTATAATTGACATGAAATGGTGCATACATCTTTATGCCTCGTTGTATTATCATAAGTACTGTGCTTTCTTGGTTGGAAGGTTTGTAATTGTGCATTAGTTTGTTCATTTTTTTACCTACATGTTTATATGATGAATCTGTATATACAGTTTTGCAGTGGAACCATTGTTATGCTTTTCGGCGCATATTTATGACCGCCATAGCAACACTAAAGGCTTTTACTTTGATTATGTCAATGTAACCATGATCTCATTAATAAGATTCTAAGGCAAGCTGGTTATTTTTTTTTTAATTGTGAATAGTTGCATAGGTATAATTGGAACATAGAGGGTTTTTTTTAAATCCATGCTAGGAATATTTGACAGGTATGTGATTTCCCACATCAGGAACCAAAATGGGATACCTGAGTGCTGAAGTCTTGACACATGTTACCTTATGCAAGGCTACAGACCATTTTGATTGCTGGAATACTTTTCTGGAAATGAAGTCATGGATTCTGATCTGACCAGCATCACTAGAGTGACTGTTGCACAAACTCCCACAATGCTTTGGTGATGGTATTGGTCCACAGAGTGCGGTCATGAATGTGCTTTTGTCTACATAACCATATCCTTTATTTTTTCTTCCAAAGTCTGCTTCTGTATTAAAATCACATTCAGTAAACAATGTGTAGGGTCAACGTATTGTTTGAATGTGTTTGAGCATGGAGCAGTGTTTCAGACGAACTGAGACAAGATCCCACACAAGCATGGAGCAATGTTTTAAACGAACCAAGGCAAGGTCCACACCTATCAACACGATTCCTTTAGAAACAACGCTAAGGATTCATCGATAAGTTTGACAGGCAATGAACTGCTCAAGCAATGTTCCCTCCCCTTGATTCCTAGTCCAATTTTTTTTTCACCCTCATTTCTAGCTACGGAAGACAACTCTCGATGGGCATAAATGAACAGTTCTGTTCAAAATGCGGAATACGTTCGTTCCCACAGCTGTCAGTGAAGGATTTAATGTTTATCTTTCAACATCGTCTTTTTCATACTGTCTCTTCCCCTCTCCTGCTTCTGTGAAAAACAAAATGATAATAAACAAAAAAAATTTGAGGAGTATGATAGAGATATACAGTATTTAGTTCTCAATCAATAACTCTGGGTGTGGACCTAAGTTGTCGTCACATTTCACCGCGTGGAACTCACCTGTGGCCCTATCTTTACACCAGCTTTCATTTTAGTCTGTCTTCTTGGAACTACAGAGCAGGTATCATGATAGGTACATGAGGGGGAGGGGGGGGGGAGAGAAAAAAAGCATATTTGAGGTTCAGTTGCTGTGGCGTCTACTTTCAATTGCTCCATCACATCTGGAAAGAACATCTTCCTTCTTAAAGGTTGGCGGCCGTCATGAGATTCCAGTAACTCGTCGAGTGATCTGCTTTGTCTTGGAGGCTTCTCACAGCAGTCTTTGTGTGGAGTTCATCACCATAGTTATGATGCTGTTCAGCTGGTGGCAATTTACACAGTGGCCCACTATTAGAAACCGTTGAACAACATGCGCTTTAAGGCTTGTGCATGACAAAGTGGACAGTGTTGTTGTTGTTGCAGCGAGTGCTCTCGTCGGTGTCCAGATGGACTGGAAAGAGATGGAGCTTACACGTTAACGGTTTTTTTTGTTGGTTTTTTTTTTTTTTTTTTTTTTTGCAAGGGCAGTTTGGTCCTAGATGTAGTTCTTCAGCTAGTTCATCGCCTCTACTTCTGCCTGCAAAGACAGTTTGTTTACACGTCAGAGGTGGTGCAGAGTTTTCACACGTTTTACCGTTTCTTGCAACAAGGAACAAGAACATCTCACGGCACTACTGTTATTTGTGATGTTCCAATATTTGACTGTTTCAGTTTCTACTGAACTTGACACTATTGGTCAAATAATCATTAGGATTTTCTCTTTTATATATGGTGGGGGTGGGGGTGAGATGGGGAGGGAGAGAGTAGAGAAGGGGAGTTGTAAAACCCAAGGAACTGTCTGGCATTGAACTCAATCTCTTCCACAGAGGTCCGTCCTGACCCTTTCTTTCTGTGTCAGTGGTGAAGTGATTAGTAGGCTATTGGCCAAAGGAATGCTCTCATAGCCGATCTGCTATCAATATCCTCGCCGACTGGACGGAAAATCGATGGCAGCGGTGCGGGCATAATGGCCGGGGTGTCATTGTGACCCTGGGTGGGGGGGGGGGGGGGGGGGCTAGGATATGCCTAAAGTCCCGTAGATCTTATACCTCTTCGTCGATTTGGCCGGCCAAATGTGCCTTAAAATGCTGTGGTAGAAAAAATCAACTCGTAGTTATTTCGTTAGGCTAAGTGTGTGTGTGTGTGTGTGTAATGTCACATATTTATGAACTCACAATTACGTCATGCGCACGCAAACATACACACTACACACACTCTTGCGCACAGCGAGCAAGATCAAAGAGCTAGTATTTGGACGTCTTCAAGTAAAATTTAGAAAGAAAAGGGGTTAGTTACCGCCACAGCTACAGACAAACATTACAAGGATAAAACAGTGCATTTCGACCTCTTGGGTCTTCTTCAGGCAAAAACAAACAACAATTAATTGTTTTGAAGCTGTCTTCAAGTAAGAGACTCAACCGCAGGTTTCTCTCTCCCCTCCCTTCCACCTCCCTCTCCCACTTCATGAAAGTATAACATCAAAACAAAAATTTAGCGTGGTATGCACGTTATTTATTACCCTCCCCTCTCCATTTCTTTATCTGTTGTCCCCCACCCCCACCCCACCCCGCTACCCCCTCCCTCCCTCCGTTAATATCTGCATGTAGGCATTCAAGCAAGGGGACGTAGACGTTGAATGCCGTTTTCTCCCCCATTGGCGGTCAGTGATACCACCACCACCACCCACTACCCACCTCCTCACCCCACCTCCCTCCCATCTCACAGGCATTAAGGAGACTCAATCGCCCGTGTCGGCGATTGATTTGTGTTCAGTATTGATCTTTCAATCGTTGGTCAGGAAGGCTGTCGGGTTTCCTCGAAGAATGGATTCCAGTTTGCCTGGCGGTATGTAGAAGCCAGCCAGCCATTACCTGTAGTGGCGCTAAAGCCTGGGTGATGGATGGACTGAAGGGGAGTTTGATTGCACCGGGATAAGCTGGACGTGTTGAATTGATTTGGGATCCATTTAGTGAGAGCTGAACCGTCGATTCCCTTTTGGGAGGTTGGTTCATACATCAGTGTGGCGCAACTATAAAGGGGGTTAAATGGGTGATTACTGAAATAGAAAACGAAACTAGAAACAAAGGAATGAAGGATCTCACATATAGATGAGTAGGGTAAAGGTGATGTTGCTTATAGCCAGTCGACCGCTGAGGGTCATATCAGGGCTGTCGCCGCGCTGAAGTCGACTCACAAGTCATTATCAGAAAAAAAAAGAAAAAGAAAACACTCATTCACACAACTCTTTAAAACACAACTTCTAAAAACACCGGAAATTTGTTTAAAATCTTTCCTCCGTGAAATCTTAGACCAGATGAAAAATGTTAGTCTCTCTCAGAAGTTCAAAGATCACATCAGCTGGGACATGTCTGAACAAGGTTTTTCATGGAGCCTGCTGTAAAGTGTGTATGCCTCACATCATGCACGTCCTAACACTTTAAATGGATATGATTCACTGTGAGTGGTACATGACATGAAATGCACCACGGAGCTTCTTCACCTTTCAAAAGATAAGAATGAGTGTAAGAGTGGACTATGCAAACGGCACAAGACTTTCTTCTTTACGGCCGCCTCGGGAACATGGTAAACTCCTTCAGCTTTGGACGGGAAAAGAGCTTGACAGCAGAAGGTCTACAGAGAAGACCCCCCCCCCCCCCCCCCTTTCCCTCCCAGGCAAGCGTTCCGGCCTCGAACTTAAATCCAAAGGGGCCGGGCTGCACATCCATGACCCCTACTTGCCCTTCTGCTGTCTGGTTTGTTTGGGGTTTTTTCCCATGGTGCTGCCTGGGTTCCAGTCAGCTTCTGGATGTGCAGGTGTCTTCAGGAGATGTCTGTTTTGACGGGTATCTTACCCACCTCGCTATGTGACTCCTGCTCTGAGTTGGGGGAAATTTTAAGCCTTATGATGTGCACTTCTGTTCATCCTTGACCAGGTCCAGCAGGAACAGTCTTTAGCTGCCTCTGCCATTGCCTTCAGGGTTACGGTCCTCTTCTTATAAGAAATTTGATGTGTCAAGGCCAAGAAGTATAGACAATTAATAGCCTCCTACCGTTGCTGCTACTATTTCTTCAGTCCTGGATATTTCAATGTGCAAGATTCACAGTCATTCACAAACATGCATACGTTCGCGTGCAAACGCACACACACACACACACACACACACACACACACACACACACACATAATGCAATGCTCAACTATGCTTCGGAATACGTTTTTCCAGCCCAGTTTATGATACATACGTGTACAAAGAAGTTGAAGAAGAAGGAAGGAAATCCCCAACCGTGAAGATTCCAAATGGTCACACAAACACGAGCTTGCACGCCCCCCCCCCCCCCCCCCCCCCCCCCACACCACACACACACACACACACCGTGCGCACACACACACACACACACACACACACACACACACACACACACACACACACACACATTGTAACTCAAAGGGGAACCAAATTTTAATGCTATCGCGACTACTAAGACAGTCGGTTCGCAGGTGTGTCAAGCCTGTCAAAAAGTATTGCATCTTAGAGAGGGCGGCTTCGTGAACCGTCTGTCTGACTGTCTGTTTGTTCTCTCCCTCTCTCTCTCTCTCTCTCTCTCTCTCTCTCTCTCTCTTCTCTCTCTCTCTCTCCTCTCCCTACTGAGTGATTTGGTACGAAATAAATAAACCAGCTAGACTTCCTATCACCATGAAGTGTGCAGCGATGCACGGATGCTGTGCACATAGGCGAGCTCGGCGGAAGTGCATCTCACTGGAGAAGTGTTCATTAAGGGTCAGGTAAAGAAGCAGACGAACTTCGACAGCGCGACACCTACTAATGTCGTTCAGGACATACCACCCAGTTTGTATTCGGTTCAGGAGCAATGCTATGCTGAGGGTGTCAACGACGGACCAGTGCTAGGACCTCCAGTTCATAGGAGACAGTCTCGCCATTGCACTGCGACAGAACTGAACAGTTTGTAGAGGGGTTACCACGGCGTTGATAGTAACTAGACTGGGTGAGATTGATGGTGACAACTAGACTGGGTGAGATTGATGGTGACAACTAGACTGGGTGAGACTGATGGTGATAGTAACTAGACTGGGTGAGATTGATGGTGATAGTAACTAGACTGGGTGAGATTGATGGTGATAGTAACTAGACTGGGTGAGATTGGTGGTGATAGTAACTAGACTGGGTGAGATTGATGGTGACAACTAGACTGGGTGAGATTGATGGTGATAGTAACTAGACTGGGTGAGATTGGTGGTGATAGTAACTAGACTGGGTGAGATTGATGGTGATAACTAGACTGGGTGAGATTGATGGTGATAACTAGACTGGGTGAGATTGATGGTGACAACTAGACTGGGTGAGATTGATGGTGACAGGAGACTGTCAGAATGGCAGGCTCTGACTCGGACTGGGTAAGTCAGCAGAGGGCTCGGCAAGAATCCTGACAAGGTGCCCAACACAAGAGTCTGGACTGACCCGGTAAGCTACAGTGCATGTGCGTGAATACGCAAGTGCGCTTAAAATCCTATTTTAAACTGATATATATATATATATATATATATATATTATATATATATATATATATATATATATATATATAGTATTGCAGTCATTGCAACACCAAGCTGCTCTGTATATGTAAGTTGCTGGAATGGTGCTCAGTACTTATTAGTTTGTTGTAATTTAGTCCCTTGTGGATTCATTCCCAGAACTGGCCCTCAGCACTTGTGTCTTAAGAGGTTATCTTTTTATATTTTCTACTTTTCACAAGAAAATGTAGTTTGTTTTGCTCTTTCATGATTTTCTTTTGCTTCTTAGGTGGCACCTTTGGTTGTTTTTTTGAAAACTCAACAAACATACTACGGTATTGCACACCAGCCTTTTCTGGGATAGCATTCTTCTTAAAACTGAAAAGGCAGAGGAGTCAAATTACCGCTTTCCGCGGTCACTGAGGAGAAACAATCAGGTTTCGAAATATCGGTATCTGAGCAGGAGTTATATGTGTCTGTGCTCTTGGTGTCAAATAGAGACACACCAAAGTCCCCATTTTTTTTCATCTTTAATTTTTTTTTTTTTTAATAAATTCAAATCTTTGCCAAGTCATTACTATAATGACTGAAGAATTGTTGACCTGCACTTGTTTTCTCCCACTATTTAATTATTCAGCAATATGATGTTTGGTCAATCAGTGGGAGATTGCATCTCTTAGGAGATCCAAGTAAAGGTTGTTCTGTACATTTCTTAGCCACTCACAATGCTTGGGTTATTGAACAGCAGAGCTGACCACTCACACTGTTCCATATCTTTTGATCTCCCTTGCATCCTTGAATGGATCCTCAAGCATAGGCTCAAAGATTGTCCCCTACATTTTATACTGTTTGCATAATGCTTTTAGTTTTTAAGCACTTTTTTCCTCTCCACATTTTCCTTTTGTTCCATTTACTACCCTTCGCTGGCTGCTTTGGGGGTGCTGTTGGATTCTTTTTTGAGCCCTTGGTGATGAGAACACCACAGAATTATGGACTTTGGTGTGTCTCTATTTGACACCAAGAGCACAGACACAATCAGCCGTGTCTCCCTGATGAGTCCGATCCAGCGGACGAAAGGCCTAGGAGCAGGCAATACAAATAGATCTGCCTTCGAAGGGGAGTACGATGGTTCCCTCAGGCTGCTAGTGAAGGGTTTCTCATATTTATAATATATTCCCCCATTTTTTTTCATCTTTAATTTTTTTTTTTTTTAATAAATTCAAATCTTTGCCAAGTCATTACTATAATGACTGAAGAATTGTTGACCTGCACTTGTTTTCTCCCACTATTTAATTATTCAGCAATATGATGTTTGGTCAATCAGTGGGAGATTGCATCTCTTAGGAGATCCAAGTAAAGGTTGTTCTGTACATTTCTTAGCCACTCACAATGCTTGGGTTATTGAACAGCAGAGCTGACCACTCACACTGTTCCATATCTTTTGATCTCCCTTGCATCCTTGAATGGATCCTCAAGCATAGGCTCAAAGATTGTCCCCTACATTTTATACTGTTTGCATAATGCTTTTAGTTTTTAAGCACTTTTTTCCTCTCCACATTTTCCTTTTGTTCCATTACTACCTTCGCTGGCTGCTTTGGGGGTGCTGTTGGATTCTTTTTTGAGCCCTTGGTGATGAGAACACCACAGAATTATGGACTTTGGTGTGTCTCTATTTGACACCAAGAGCACAGACACAATCAGCCGTGTCTCCCTGATGAGTCCGATCCAGCGGACGAAAGGCCTAGGAGCAGGCAATACAAATAGATCTGCCTTTGAAGGGGAGTACGATGGTTCCCTCAGGCTGCTAGTGAAGGGTTTCTCATATTTATAATATATTCCCCCATTTTTTTTCATCTTTAATTTTTTTTTTTTTTTAATAAATTCAAATCTTTGCCAAGTCATTACTATAATGACTGAAGAATTGTTGACCTGCACTTGTTTTCTCCCACTATTTAATTATTCAGCAATATGATGTTTGGTCAATCAGTGGGAGATTGCATCTCTTAGGAGATCCAAGTAAAGGTTGTTCTGTACATTTCTTAGCCACTCACAATGCTTGGGTTATTGAACAGCAGAGCTGACCACTCACACTGTTCCATATCTTTTGATCTCCCTTGCATCCTTGAATGGATCCTCAAGCATAGGCTCAAAGATTGTCCCCTACATTTTATACTGTTTGCATAATGCTTTTAGTTTTTAAGCACTTTTTTCCTCTCCACATTTTCCTTTTGTTCCATTTACTACCCTTCGCTGGCTGCTTTGGGGGTGCTGTTGGATTCTTTTTTGAGCCCTTGGTGATGAGAACACCACAGAATTATGGACTTTGGTGTGTCTCTATTTGACACCAAGAGCACAGACACAATCAGCCGTGTCTCCCTGATGAGTCCGATCCAGCGGACGAAAGGCCTAGGAGCAGGCAATACAATAGATCTGCCTTCGAAGGGGAGTACGATGGTTCCCTCAGGCTGCTAGTGAAGGGTTTCTCATATTTATAATATATTCCCCCATTTTTTTTCATCTTTAATTTTTTTTTTTTTTTTTAATTAATTCAAATCTTTGCCAAGTCATTACTATAATGACTGAAGAATTGTTGACCTGCACTTGTTTTCTCCCACTATTTAATTATTCAGCAATATGATGTTTGGTCAATCAGTGGGAGATTGCATCTCTTAGGAGATCCAAGTAAAGGTTGTTCTGTACATTTCTTAGCCACTCACAATGCTTGGGTTATTGAACAGCAGAGCTGACCACTCACACTGTTCCATATCTTTTGATCTCCCTTGCATCCTTGAATGGATCCTCAAGCATAGGCTCAAAGATTGTCCCCTACATTTTATACTGTTTGCATAATGCTTTTAGTTTTTAAGCACTTTTTTCCTCTCCACATTTTCCTTTTGTTCCATTTACTACCCTTCGCTGGCTGCTTTGGGGGTGCTGTTGGATTCTTTTTTGAGCCCTTGGTGATGAGAACACACAGAATTATGGACTTTGGTGTGTCTCTATTTGACACCAAGAGCACAGACACAATCAGCCGTGTCTCCCTGATGAGTCCGATCCAGCGGACGAAAGGCCTAGGAGCAGGCAATACAAATAGATCTGCCTTCGAAGGGGAGTACGATGGTTCCCTCAGGCTGCTAGTGAAGGGTTTCTCATATTTATAATATATTCCCCCCATTTTTTTTCATCTTTAATTTTTTTTTTTTTAATAAATTCAAATCTTTGCCAAGTCATTACTATAATGACTGAAGAATTGTTGACCTGCACTTGTTTCTCCCACTATTTAATTATTCAGCAATATGATGTTTGGTCAATCAGTGGGAGATTGCATCTCTTAGGAGATCCAAGTAAAGGTTGTTCTGTACATTTCTTAGCCACTCACAATGCTTGGGTTATTGAACAGCAGAGCTGACCACTCACACTGTTCCATATCTTTTGATCTCCCTTGCATCCTTGAATGGATCCTCAAGCATAGGCTCAAAGATTGTCCCCTACATTTTATACTGTTTGCATAATGCTTTTAGTTTTTAAGCACTTTTTTCCTCTCCACATTTTCCTTTGTTCCATTTACTACCCTTCGCTGGCTGCTTTGGGGTGCTGTTGGATTCTTTTTGAGCCCTTGGTGATGAGAACACCACAGAATTATGGACTTTGGTGTGTCTCTATTTGACACCAAGAGCACAGACACAATCAGCCGTGTCTCCCTGATGAGTCCGATCCAGCGGACGAAAGGCCTAGGAGCAGGCAATACAAATAGATCTGCCTTCGAAGGGGAGTACGATGGTTCCCTCAGGCTGCTAGTGAAGGGTTTCTCATATTTATAATATATTCCCCCCATTTTTTTTCATCTTTAATTTTTTTTTTTTTTTTAATAAATTCAAATCTTTGCCAAGTCATTACTATAATGACTGAAGAATTGTTGACCTGCACTTGTTTTCTCCCACTATTTAATTATTCAGCAATATGATGTTTGGTCAATCAGTGGGAGATTGCATCTCTTAGGAGATCCAAGTAAAGGTTGTTCTGTACATTTCTTAGCCACTCACAATGCTTGGGTTATTGAACAGCAGAGCTGACCACTCACACTGTTCCATATCTTTTGATCTCCCTTGCATCCTTGAATGGATCCTCAAGCATAGGCTCAAAGATTGTCCCCTACATTTTATACTGTTTGCATAATGCTTTTAGTTTTTAAGCACTTTTTTCCTCTCCACATTTTCCTTTTGTTCCATTTACTACCCTTCGCTGGCTGCTTTGGGGGTGCTGTTGGATTCTTTTTTGAGCCCTTGGTGATGAGAACACCACAGAATTATGGACTTTGGTGTGTCTCTATTTGACACCAAGAGCACAGACACAATCAGCCGTGTCTCCCTGATGAGTCCAAATCCAGCGGACGAAAGGCCTAGGAGCAGGCAATACAAATAGATCTGCCTTCGAAGGGGAGTACGATGGTTCCCTCAGGCTGCTAGTGAAGGGTTTCTCATATTTATAATATATTCCCCCATTTTTTTTCATCTTTAATTTTTTTTTTTTTTAATAAATTCAAATCTTTGCCAAGTCATTACTATAATGACTGAAGAATTGTTGACCTGCACTTGTTTTCTCCCACTATTTAATTATTCAGCAACAGGAGTTATATGTTAGTGAGTTTTTCTCCCTATTGGAGGTTGTCTCCCCATTGGAGACTATAAGCTTGCAGAAAGCTCATTTTGAAAAGCATTTATTTTATTTTTCCCCATTCACCCACTCAAGCACATACTGTTAGTTAGGCAGAATTATCTACCACTGCAAATATGAATGCTTATCTCCCTTATTTCTACAATCTAATACATAGGAGCAAGCTTTGTTTATAATCCAATATATATATATATATATATACATGTGTGTGTGTGTGTGTAAAGATATTCAGAAGCTTACTGAATAAAGTAGGCTATGTAGAACGGCCTCAGGCCTTGATAATAGGGTGGGGTGGGGGGGGTGAAGGGGAAGCAACAACTGGGTGTACAATATGGGGATACAAATATGATTCTGTTTTCGTGTAACTGAAACAAAGGGTAGGTGATGTAGTTGAATGCACACACACACACACGTGCAAGCATGCAATTCACGGCTAATTTAGTGTATACACCTCAGCCATTCACAGACTTCAACAAAACCTGTAGTCCACGGGGAACAATATCAAGCATGTCGCCAGGAGGCGGGTCACCGGACGAGACACCGCAATGCTGTTGAGCCAGTTCGCAGGTGTTTAATGGTGCCTCTGTGAGTAAGCACACGCAGGATACCACCTCCTTACACCCCCCGCCCCCCTCCCAAACTGAAAACAATAATTGCATTGTCGTGGTGCCAGCAGAAACGAGCGTGCCCATGTGCAGCAGAACGCTGCAGGTGACGTCACAAAACTCGAGAGCGCCGCCTCGTTTGGCTTCATGGAGACAGCGGTGCTCTGGCGCTCAACAGATCGCCATCAACGTCTTCGGCAACAAACAGGTATACACAGCCATTCGCGGCCACATCACCGACCTCAGCTGAAGGACGAGGTCATCATCCCCTCTTGCCCCTCACGTGGACCTTGCAGAGTTCGCCTTACGGGCACTGCTGTGCACGTGTACATGGGAGCACCGGACAAAACTGGAGCCAGTGGCCGTGGGAAACGGCACTGTTCACTGACTGGAGCTTTCACTCAACCCGCGGAAGGAGTCGACTCTCGAGAGCGTGTAGGAAATCTCCGGGTGCTATGCTGAGGGCTCCCCTGGGAGGCCGAACCCTGGGTCCGTGCGTCGTTCTGTTGGATGGTGACACCGGGCTGGACTGAGCCTAAGGACCTGACATCACGAACGGCTTGCAGGTCTGGCTGTAGACATGGCGTAGCAGCCAGGAACCACGCCCTGCTACCATGAAATCTTCCATTTCTTTCGCCAGATTGACCTAAAATATTAAATATCCGGACAGCGCGAGCCCACTCGGAAACATGGACTTTCGACTTGTGGGCTTTTGCCGACGGGACGTAGTTTTCAACCTGGAGGAAAATTGGTTGTCACCAAGTGTCTCTCTCTCTCTCTCTCTCTCTCTCTCTCTCTCTCTCTCTCTCACCACACACACACACACACACACACACACACACAGCACGCCGCCCCCCCACGCACGCACCACGCACGCACGCACACCCCACACACACCACCACCTCTCTTTTTATTGTTTTCTTTTCTCTGTTCAGTCATATAAAATGGCCATTTAAAACTCAAGTCCCACCCCTTGAAGTAGAGACAACACGAGTTTCGTTGTCCATAAAGGTCAGGGCCGAGGTGAACGCCAGGAGAGAAATGATCACCTACCGAGCACTCAATGATCAGACAGGTAGCTAGTCATGACAGACTTTCTCAAATCCACGATATGTGCTGCGGTTAGGGTGGCCAACAAGCAAACCCACTCACTGCCATCCCATCAGCCCCCCCCCCCCCCCCCCCCCCCCCCCCCCCTTTTTTTTTTATTATTATTGATCCTCAGACTAGACTCAACCCTCGGCAAAAGCACAGAACGCGCTCGGCAGAAATCCACGCGTGGAAAACCTGCTGGGCGAAAGTGGACGTTTCCAACCGCCCATTGAAAGGTTCTGCCAGGTCCTCCTCCTACACCACAACATCCAGGTCCGTCTTCAGGCCTGACTCCAATTTAATGACCACACTGGGACAAAAGCAGATTAATCACAGAGTAACAAGGATTATTTACAAATTACCACTACGACAGTTACAACGATGATAACATTTATCAAGCGCCAGGCTCGATTCTGGGCATTTTCATCACACTTACATGCATCCTAGTGAATGTTGTCATATCATGGAATTTCATCGACGAATGTACGGCACAAGATGCATGCATGTATACACAGATCTATTTGTTCTGAACTCGTGCCCATTAAAGACCCCCAATCACATTGTAGTACGCTGCAAGGTTGAATCTGATTGGCCCGGCCAGCAGCTCTAACCTTCCCTCTCTGATCGGCTGTCATGCCGTACAGCAAGATAAGATATACGAGGCATGACACATTTCATGTGCGTTACGTAATTTATCTGTAATTTTAGCGCGTTTCTTTGATGCTTGCTCGCTCCGTCCCAAATGATTATCGATTCTTGTCAAACATTTGAGATCAAATTCCTTCTTCAAGGGACATCTTTCGAGAGCAGTTTTTAAAGAAGCCACCCAGCGGAAAATCAAACGCCATGAATTGTGTGTCTGCCCTATCTGACCACTTATTATTTAATGGGCTAAAACTGATCACTTATTATTTAATGGGCTAAAACTGCACTTATAATTTAATGGGCTAAAAGTGATCACTTATTATTTAATGGGCTAAAACTGACCACTTATATTAAATGGGCCAAACTCGCCACTTGGAAAACGAACACAGTATTTATGGAATGTCCTTATTACTTTATGGTCTAACTGTCACTATTGTCGTGGGAGGCTAACATCACCACTCAAAAATCCATCGCCACTGGAAACCCTCAACCGTATTAAATTACGTTTTTGATAACAGGTAAAGCGTGCTGGTGATTTGAAATGTGTATCACTGACCCTTAATGAGATTTATTCTCAAGATAACTAGTAACAGGTCAGATTATCCTCACCCTGCTAAAACCTGGCATGACCACCACTGCAAACGCAGCAATGACAACACGCAGGAAAAAGGCCATGTCTCCAGCCGTTTTCATGTGACTGCTGCATTGCAGGTGAGAAAAGTTTATCGCGTCACGGCATTCCTCATTCAAGCAGATTATTGAGCATTCTTACACACACTCGCCGCTTGAAAGAGTTTGTTATCGGGACCAAAACACCACTGTCTCTTTGTCAATCGCAATACAGCGCGTGCACCAGACCCACAGCGTACAGAGAGCCGTTTTGGTATGTGTATTCCGCGAACGAGTCAAAACTGTCGTTCCATACGCATCGGCTGGAGAAGGCTATGCTGGCATGCTGGGCCTGACCAATGGCAACGTTCGTCACAAGTTTGTAGCGTGGGTGACCCAGTTCCTTCACGCGTTTTTTGATGGCGTCGGCCAGGGAGGTGGTGAGCTGGCGGCAGTGGGTGTGGTCGTACTGCCGGCCGTCCAGCATGTCCTCCATCACCTCACGCAGCACTCTCCTCGCTGCCACAGCACAAAAAGGTTTCTCCTGAAACAGACAGCGGCTGTCGTGACGCAATGGCTGTGCTCGCTTTGTAGATACGCTTTCATCTTAATTTTACTTGCCTAGATCCACAAATCATCTTACCGCCTCAACCCCAAGATGACAGAAGTGGTCCTCATCGACTCAACAGACGAAAAAACAGTTCTGACCTTTTCGTTTTGTAATCCTATATGCATGACAGCCGTTAAGATTTTTACCACCTTGTCAGATACACACGCAAGTAAAGAATAGAGATAGCTGAAGTCGAGTCTAGGCGATGAAGAATCATAAAACTGAGCGGGAAAATGCTTGTAGAACGGTGATGGAAGCGTGAGATTAATCACCAGGAAAGTGAACAATGACGAGGATGGTAAAATCCTGATGTCAGTCAGTGAAGGTACTGTGGGCCAATGGTTGTTGTAAAAAGCTTTGTATGGCTAAATAGTGGGCTATTTAAACATGTGTGCAATACCGGACAGCTTTGTATGCTAATAGTGGGCTATTTAAACATGTGTGCAATTCGCGACAGCTTGTATGGCTAAATAGTGGCTATTTAAACATGTGTGCAATACCGGACAGCTTTGAGGTAAATATGGGCTATTTAAACATGTTGCAATACCGGACAGCTTTGTATGGCAAATAGTGGGCTATTTAAACATGGTGCAATACCGGTACAGTAGAACCAAGAACAGGCACGAAAACAGTACACTATTCAAATACGTGCACAATAAACAGTGTGGAACCAAGAAGTGAGGGACAGAGCGATGGGCCATTTAAACACATGCAAATGAAGGACCCGTGAAGCGAGACATGGGGTGAGGACTGGAGGCTTAAACAGTAGGCCATTTAACCACATACACAATAAAACACCAACAGTGAACTGGGGGAAACTTCTCATTAGTGGCTCTTCAGACACAGTATGACCTGGAGGAAGCAACAACTGGCCAGTTCAACACATTCACAACAGGACAGGAAGCGCCATGACAACAACAGCCACACGTACGGGCTGACCCTGTAGCAGTTCTCATAGGCCCCGCTGAGGACCACAGACGGCGCCGTGACGTTGTTGACGGCCATGGAAGGACGTCGGCTCTGCTGCGATGAAGCACCAATCGTGAGGAGGAAGGACGGCGATGGCGCTTCCTGTCCCCGCTCCTGCCGCTGTGGAGGAGGACGACGAGGGTGCTGCCCCTCCAGGACCCAGCTCCATGACGGACTGCCTCCGAAGGGACTGTGCCGCGTTCATCGTTGCAGAGAATTTGTGATCACTGGAACAGGCCAGTCACAAAACATGTATAATGTGAACAACGACACAGTCAAGGAAAACAAGTGTAAGCTGTCGGCCGCTCAGTCTGAACACAGCGAAGGAAATGAAGTTTAACAGAGAGAAAGATGTAGGGATCCGAGCATTCTTTGGGCAGCATACCGGAACATCAAACACACACACACACCCCACACACACACACGCACACCACACACACACACGCACATACAAAACACACACACCGCGCGCGGCGCTCTTACACACACACATACACACGACTGTGCCTTTAAAGTTTGAGTTTATGTTTATGTATGTTTAAAGACCCACACTCTACACACTCTACCTGACCCTCTCACCTCCAGTGATGTTGATAAAGATCTCACACTCCTTCCCAGCGTCCATCATGCACAAACTAAACAGTTGCATACGTCACAAGAGTTAAGTGCAGCCACCACGAAATCAGTTCCGAACAACGGCCTTGCCAGAGTTCATTCTTGATTTAGATGAACAGCATAATTCCAGAAACTGATCTGTCCACGTGTACTGACCGTCCCGTGTCTGTCCAGTCATTCCTTACTGACTCCACGATGTCTCTTGTGGCTGGTTCTGCTTCTGGAGGCCAGAGGTATCAGGAATGCTGGGAAATGTGGGGTACCCCTCCTCCCCTTTCCCCCGTCCTAATCCCCACCCCCCCCCCCCCACCGCACCTCCGCTCCCGATCCCTCCAACCCTCCAGTCTCCAGCCCCCATTGGTTGTTGTCCAGTCTTTGATGGACCTGAGCGCGTGTGCGATGCATGTATTAATGGGGGAGAAGGGCTGGGAAGAAGAGTGAGGAGACTGTGTTTGTGTCTGTGTGTGACGAGCAGCGACGACCAAGAGGAGACGACAAGAGAGACAGAGAGAGAGAGAGAGAGAGAGAGAAGAGAGAGAGAGAGAGAGAGAGAGAGAGACAGACAGACAGACAGGCAGACAGACAGACAGAGAACTCAGAATTCGGAGAGAGAGAGAACTCAGAACTCGGAAAACCTTTATTCTATTAAGGATTGAGATTTTAGGCAGACGTATACTTCCAAGCTGTCCTTGCTAAGCTGAATTATGCAATGAGATTTAAATCAAGGGAAAAAATGAAGAAGAAAAAAACAGAGAGAGAGAGAGAGAAGAGAGAGAGAGAGAGAGAGAGAGAGAGAGAAGAGAGAGAGGATGGCTTATTCGTTTAGAATTCCAGCATTAACAAATAGCTGAACAATGATGAATTGTTTCAAAACGGAGTGACTGTCGGCGAAAAATGAAGCAAAATTTAGAAAGAGAGGGGGTTAGTTACCGCCAAGGGCATAGACAAAGTACAGGACAAGACACCTTGTTTGTCTATGTCCTTGGCAGTAACTGTCCCCCTCTCTTTCGAAATGATGAACTGGTCTGTGGCAGTTGAAAAAGTTGAAATAGAATGAAAATTAAAATGTTTAGGATACGACAATAGTAACCAGCTGAGAACGAAAAGGACTAGCATTCATGAATTACATTTCATGTATGCTGCCATCATATAACCAGAGTTATTTGCGCATCTAATTATTTACAAATGCTTATCTTCATTTAAAAGCCAAGTAAAGAAATGCTGTAGATTGGTATATTGCCTTCTAATTTTTCGAGGATGATAAGAATATATAACTGAATGCATTTGACTCTTTGAAGTGGTGAAAGATAACGATGAAGATCGGAAAGGAGCGGACAACACGAACTGGAATGGATTTCTTCTTTCCTAATATCTTTACACAAATTAATTCTACGTCTGCTGTAACTGTTCAACAGCTTGATTTTCCCACACACATCCAGATCCAGTCCAAACAAAGCTAGCCGGATGTGAGCTCTTCTTGCTCCTCAACTAATGTCATGACATTACACAAGCTTTTAAGGGAAGTGATTATCATATATCCGTGCTGATTTGATTCGGGATACGATTGTTCTGGTAGGCTCATTCATCTATATACTACCAAATCTCCCGCTATCTCCATAGATCATTGCACCAGCAGTACGTTCAGTGACACCTAGAAAACGTTTCAATGCAAACAAATGAACTTTATATGTTTGATGCTGCCGTCTACACTCCATATTTCTGATGCATATAGAAGCACTAGATGTACTCTGGCATCAAAAAGTTTACGAAAAAAGTTGAAAGACAGTCATATTAATATGGTAATATTCAAATGACGACGACCGCGTTTTTACCCTGCGCAGCCAGGTTTTTACGGGAGGATAAGAGGCTACACTTTGTGGGAAAAAATCATATTAAATATTTGTACGTATAGCTACTTGAACTGACAACATTGGTGCTGTGCGACAAAACCATCTTTACGAAAAACGATTATGCTACTTTTTTATATACACTTTATTTTGACTTTCATTGATGATCCCTAGAAGATATTCAGATTTTTTGAACGTTTCTGTATCGTATTTAGATCTTATGTGTATTCTACTGTCATTTGATGGTTTACTTCCAGATTTTCAGAGCGGTCCTCAAATTCCTAAACATCACGAAAATGGTTAAGTATCTATCTGTACGTAGATCATTCATTAATTGTATGCGTTGTTGTGCAGGATGATTGTTCCCTTTTCCAGGACAATTCGTCATTCAACCTGCGAGAGAGAGAGAGAGAGAGAGAGAGAGAGAGAGAGAGAGAGAGAGAGAGAGAGAGAGAGAACAGAGACAGAGACAGAGTCAGAGAGACAGACAGAAAGACAGACCGACAGACAGACCGACCGACCGACAGACCGACCGACCGACCGACAGACAGACAGAACAATATGAGAAGCACTGCTGCAGAGAAGAGACGAAAAGACGATACGCTTTGCGGAACTCACGGGCCGGGGTGGGAGGTGGGGTGACGGGAGTTTGCAGGCGCGACACTTTGTCCAGTGTCCATTGCTTTTTATGGTTGACACTGGGTTTTCATGCCCCTGTCGGCGGGGGGGGCCGTAAAACGGCTCTTTTCTCCGCTTCTTTACGACTTGTTCACAACCAAAATGGTGATCTACATACTCAAGTTTCTGCACGCCCGAGTTTCAGGGATATTGTCCCCAGTGAACTGCGAAGAGTTGGCCGGAATACAAAGGACATTGTTCCAGAGGAATGGAGAACAGCCCCAAGTTAGATGAAGGACATTGTGCTGGTGGATGAGGGGAAACGTGCCCAGGTATATGAGGGACATTGTCCTGGTGGAAGGGGGAAACGTGCCCAGGTATATGAGGGACATTGTCCTGGTGGAAGGGGGAATAGTGACCAGGTATATGAGGGACATTGTGCTGGTGGAAGGGGGGTGGGGAATAGTGACCAGGTATATGAGGGACATTGTGCTGGTGGAAGGGGAATAGTGACCACGTATATGAGGGACATTGTCCTGGTGGAAGGGGGGAATAGTGCCCAGGTATATGAGGGACATTGTCCTGGTGGAAGGGGGGAATAGTGACCAGGTATATGAGGGACATTGTCCTGGTGGAAGGGGGAATAGTGACCAGGTATATGAGGGACATTATCCTGGTGGAAGGGGGGAATAGTGACCAGGTATATGAGGGACATTGTCCTGGTGGAAGGGGGGAATAGTGACCAGGTATATGAGGGACATTGTGCTGGTGGAAGGGGGATAGTGACCAGGTATATGAGGGACATTGTCCTGGTGGAAGGGGGGAATAGTGACCAGGTATATGAGGGACATTGTCCTGGTGGAAGGGGAATAGTGACCAGGTATATGAGGAATATTGTCCTGGTGGAAGAGGAATAGTGCCCAGGTATATGAAGGACATTGTGCTGGTGGAAGGGGGAATAGTGCCCAGGTATATGAAGGACATTGTGCTGGTGGAAGGGGGGAATAGTGACCAGGTATATGAGGGACATTGTCCTGGTGGAAGGGGGGGGATAGTGACCAGGTATATGAGGGACATTGTGCTGGTGGAAGGGGGGATAGTGACCAGGTATATGAGGGACATTGTCCTGGTGGAAGGGGAATAGTGACCAGGTATATGAGGGACATTGTCCTGGTGGAAGGGGGGGGATAGTGACCAGGTATATGAGGGACATTGTGCTGGTGGAAGGGGGGGGGAATAGTGACCAGGTATATGAGGGACATTGTCCTGGTGGAAGGGGGAATAGTGACCAGGTATATGAGGGACATTGTGCTGGTGGAAGGGGGAATAGTGACCAGGTATATGAAGGACATTGTCCTGGTGGAAGGGGGGAATAGTGCCCAGGTATATGAAGGACATTGTGCTGGTGGAAGGGGGGAATAGTGACCAGGTATATGAGGGACATTGTCCTGGTGGAAGGGGGAATAGTGACCAGGTATATGAGGGACATTGTGCTGGTGGAAGGGGAATAGTGACAGGTATATGAGGGACATTGTGCTGGTGGAAGGGGGGAATAGTGCCCAGGTATATGAGGGACATTGTGCTGGTGGAAGGGGGGAATAGTGACCAGGTATATGAGGGACATTGTCCTGGTGGAAGGGGGGGGATAGTGACCAGGTATATGAGGGACATTGTCCTGGTGGAAGGGGGAATAGTGACCAGGTATATGAGGGACATTGTCCTGGTGGAAGGGGGGATAGTGACCAGGTATATGAGGGACATTGTCCTGGTGGAAGGGGGAATAGTGACCAGGTATATGTGGGACATTGTCCTGGTGGAAGGGGGAATAGTGACCAGGTATATGAAGGACATTGTGCTGGTGGAAGGGGGAATAGTGCCCAGGTATATGAGGGACATTGTGCTGGTGGAAGGGGGATAGTGACCAGGTATATGAGGGACATTGTCCTGGTGGAAGGGGGAATAGTGACCAGGTATATGAGGGACATTGTCCTGGTGGAAGGGGGGAATAGTGACCAGGTATATGAGGGACATTGTCCTGGTGGAAGGGGGAATAGTGACCAGGTATATGAGGGACATTGTGCTGGTGGAAGGGGGTATAGTGACCAGGTATATGAGGGACATTGTGCTGGTGGAAGGGGGGATAGTGACCAGGTATATGAGGGACATTGTCCTGGTGGAAGGGGAATAGTGCCCAGGTATATGAGGGACATTGTCCTGGTGGAAGGGGGGATAGTGACCAGGTATATGAGGGACATTGTCCTGGTGGAAGGGGGAATAGTGACCAGGTATATGAGGGACATTGTCCTGGTGGAAGGGGGAATAGTGACCAGGTATATGAGGGACATTGTGCTGGTGGAAGGGGGAATAGTGACCAGGTATATGAGGGACATTGTGCTGGTGGAAGGGGGAATAGTGACCAGGTATATGAGGGACATTGTCCTGGTGGAAGGGGGGGGGGGGATAGTGACCAGGTATATGAGGGACATTGTGCTGGTGGAAGGGGGGAATAGTGACCAGGTATATGAGGGACATTGTCCTGGTGGAAGGGGGAATAGTGACCAGGTATATGAGGGACATTGTGCTGGTGGAAGGGGGTATAGTGACCAGGTATATGAGGGACATTGTGCTGGTGGAAGGGGGGAATAGTGACCAGGTATATGAGGGACATTGTCCTGGTGGAAGGGGGGGGGGATAGTGACCAGGTATATGAGGGACATTGTGCTGGTGGAAGGGGGGAATAGTGACCAGGTATATGAGGGACATTGTCCTGGTGGAAGGGGGGGGGATAGTGACCAGGTATATGAGGGACATTGTGCTGGTGGAAGGGGGGAATAGTGACCAGGTATATGAGGGACATTGTGCTGGTGGAAGGGGGGAATAGTGACCAGGTATATGAGGGACATTGTGCTGGTGGAAGGGGGGAATAGTGACCAGGTATATGAGGGACATTGTGCTGGTGGAAGGGGGGAATAGTGACCAGGTATATGAGGGACATTGTCCTGGTGGAAGGGGGGGGGGATAGTGACCAGGTATATGAGGGACATTGTGCTGGTGGAAGGGGGGAATAGTGACCAGGTATATGAGGGACATTGTCCTGGTGGAAGGGGGGGGGATAGTGACCAGGTATATGAGGGACATTGTGCTGGTGGAAGGGGGGAATAGTGACCAGGTATATGAGGGACATTGTGCTGGTGGAAGGGGGGGTGGGAATAGTGACCAGGTATATGAAGGACATTGTCCTGGTGGAAGGGGGGATAGTGCCCAGGTATATGAGGGACATTGTGCTGGTGGAAGGGGGGATAGTGCCCAGGTATATGAGGGACATTGTGCTGGTGGAAGGGGGGATAGTGACCAGGTATATGAGGGACATTGTGCTGGTGGAAGGGGGATAGTGCCCAGGTATATGAGGGACATTGTGCTGGTGGAAGGGGGGATAGTGCCCAGGTATATGAAGGACATTGTCCTGGTGGAAGGGGGGGGGGGGAATGAATCGAGTTGCACGAAGAACAGTGTTCCGGTGTGTCCAAACTCTCTGGAGCTGTTGATGGCCCGGCAGCTAACACCTAGCAATCGAGAGATTCCGAGGTCCGTGGTGTAAATCTCCTACGTAGCGTTTTGAAAATGATATCTAATTGATATCAAAATGCTCATTAGACCCCTTTAGTGGTCTGAGTGTTTGTTGTTGGTTTGGATGGGACGATCATCACATCGAGGCCTCATGTGCGCACGTAAAAGACCCTTTGGTAACATGGGGCTGACACTGATTGCATTGTTGCAGGGTAAGAAAGATAAAGCACAATAACGTGTGTGCACGTAGCAGATTTTAAGGGACTCTCTCTGTCTGTCTGTCTCTCTCTGTCTGTCTCTCTCTCTCTCTCTCTCTCTCTCTCTCTCTCTCTCTCTCTCTCTCTCCCTCTCTCTCTCTCTCTCTCTCTCTCTCTCTCTCTCTCTCTCTGTCTCCCCGCGTGCTCGCGCTATGCGTGCGTATGTGCCCGCATGTGTGTGTGTGGAGGGGGAGGGGGGATGGAGGATGGGTGGGCGTCTGTTTTGCATAATGCATATGTTCCTAACATACGCACGTGCGCATACGAACATTTGTCCCTGTGTGCAAACTAGTGACCACGTGAGTAGATGTGTGTGTTTGTGCGTGCATGCGGGCATGCGCGCGCGAGTGCACTTGTGTGTGTGTGTGTGTGTGTGTGTGTGTGTGTGTGTGTGTGTGTGTGTGTGTGTGTGTGTGTGAGAGCTGGTGAATATGAGAGAGAGAGAATATGTTAGTGTAAAATATGTGTGGGCGCGCTGTTTGTATGCGCGCGCGCGCGCGCGTGTGTGTGTGTGTGTGTGTTTG
>CM031600.1:46457224-46484724 GCA_018398815.1 Conus ventricosus | reverse complement strand
TGTTCTCTAAAGTCTTTTAAAACCGAGTTATATTTTTGACATAAAATCCACACACTTATCCCAGCATGTCTTCCACTGAAAGCCAGTTTTGATAAAGTGTTTCTTTTTTTAACTATGTCTCTTTCTGCCGAACAGTCATCTATAATAAATAGTGTCTGCGTTCCTTCAAACAGTCTATAAAACTGTTCTAAACACTCACTCAGTTTATTGCTAGGATCAACTAAATATATGTTATCATCTGTCCATATAAACCCTTCTATCATGATATGGTTGTTCCATTTAAGTGTTATTGGACAGAAAAATTAACCAATAGATCAAAATTATAACGGATAAACTGTTTGTAAACACGGTCAAGGATAAATATTGTTTTTCCTCCAACCAGTTTGTCACAAATTAATGCGCAATGAGGAGTTTTGTCAATAAAGTTTAAAACTGCTCCATGGTTTCTATAACAGCGATTTAATCTAATACAGATATTGTTTTTTATCAAATCTTTCTGTCAAACTTGTTCAGTATAATACAACCATACAAGACCTAAATGTGTAAGATTAATCAATTTAGTTCTGTAAGATTGTTTCCTATTAAGTCAACCAGTGATATTTGGTGCTTGTTGTTATAACCTTAACTATCCCCACCATTGTGAAGAACGACGATGATGACTTAAGATGTTTAACGTCTAAGTTTTGCAGCGAATATTATTCCATATATAAGGTCATCACTAACGCCACAAACCCATCCCACTCCACATTCTTTAAAGACAGAAATTTCAAATATCATGTGATCGTGTCTCCTAATTTCTGATTGACAAAGAACTGTAATTTTGTAGAAAGCTTCTTTAAACCGTTTCTCTTTGTGGAGGATGTTACTGTTTTTTCCCATCCGGTGTTATTTCTATTTCTTTTCCGGCTATAAGTCGTCTGGCATAAGTCTTACAAGCTAAAGGGCCAGAGTTGAAATGCTTTTCTGACACTTTTTGACGGTAAAAATGTAAATGGGCTTTATGAATTCAAATTTTATGTCCCATTCTAAAATATGATGTTCAAGTGCCATTTGAGGTTGGTTTTCGAACTATTTTATTTCATACTGGACCCAACATTATGGCTTTACATTGCGTAGTTGTTCTAGTTTAGGAAACCTTGTGCTGTCCGCCACCACTTTGGTATAATCAATCCTTTAGTGTACTCAAACCATACCAAAAGCGCCTAATCACCATTCTGTTCAAAGTCTGAAACGTCTGCAATGTCTTTTAATTCTAAAGTTATACACCTCACAGGTTGTGGGGGGGGCTAATGCAACTCCTATTCATATTCGGCACACGTGACATTATTTTTTTAGAACACCTAATAATTTTATTTCCAAAGACAATGTGCAGGTTATCCACATTTCACAACTTTTCCTCGCTTTGTCTGCAATTTTTATATTAAATGGATCCCAACCCTTCCACAAACTAATCTTGTAAACTGTAAATTAGGGAATTGATAATTTCATAATCGCAATATGCAGCTTTCCCTGAAGGACGAGCTCTTAAAAACAGTTGAGGCCTTCAATCCATCAAAAGTTTCACTCAGTGC
This sequence comes from Conus ventricosus, assembly GCA_018398815.1. Taxonomy (NCBI): domain Eukaryota; kingdom Metazoa; phylum Mollusca; class Gastropoda; order Neogastropoda; family Conidae; genus Conus; species Conus ventricosus. Next base: position 46,483,153 of record CM031600.1, on the reverse strand, counting down.
TAGCTCATCCAAATGAACATAGAGTAATTGAATGTAATGCAAGATTGAGCGGACTTATCCTCATAAGTTAGTTTTGTTTGGTGTACCTCTAATCTCTGATTGGGTCAGCTGCAAAGCCTAACCATTTTAGCTAGCTCTTTATCAAAAGAGTAACTTACTTTCTTCTTTTCAGACTTGAATGTTACAATGTTTTTGATTTGCATTGTTAAGTTTGAGGGTAATGTCAAAGTTACTCTATTGCTTCTTTTAGTGAAGCAAAACCCGATAATAACCATCAGGTATTGTTAACTGGCTAACTATGGCCCAGTGTTTTGTCAATTTTTTGAATCCTTATTATTCCCCTTGGCTTAGTTATATTTAAACCATTACAACTTGTAAAACTATTTCATGAAGCGCACCGATTCTGCTTCCCAATTGTTCATCATAGCATGTTCTAAAAACGAAAGGGCTGTCTTGAGTTGTTATTGTTACAAACATTTTTTAAAACATAATTTAAAAAATTGAGTGCATTCAAATTATACTGATGCAAAAATTCTGTTGGGCCGCACTACAATCTTAAAAATATAGCAACGACACCCTCAAATTTCTGTGACTCAGTATGGACGCCTTCAAGTAAATGTGAGTCTCCATTGAACAGATATTAACCTCCTCTTAAAAAAGGACTACATCACGAAAGTGTGGATCAGTCATCCGATGCAGTTTTATCAGAACCAGTTAAATTTGCTCGTTGTTTTGTGCAACAACTGGGTGTGGAGTGTCGTATGCTGATCACTTAAATCATCCCGATCCCTTTGGTGAGGTAGTGTACAGATTTCATTTTTATTACACCTCAGACGTAATTTGACTGAAACTGCGAGCGCCATTGCCAAATGACAACCCGTTTAATCCCTTCAGCAACCGAATAGCGACATGAAGGCTTATGAAAGGGATCTGTAACGAATTCAATATTAATGTTAAGACAGACTTTAGACAAAAGTTGGACCTTTAAAAAATCATGGTTTAGGCACCCTTATTTTTGGGGCGTGCACAGAAAGTATAATTGACTGGCATCCTCCTTACACATCTTTCTCTTCAGGCCACAGCTGTTTCACCTCGTGTCCATAGGCAAGAGAATTAAAACAGCATGGACAACATTTATCTTAGGACACTTTAAGGGACTAACTTAAAGCGGGAATAGAAGACTTAAACGGACTTATTCGTACTTACGTTTGTGTTTGCTAGGTTCGCAAGCAACAAACGAGATCCGAGCATAACTCGATCTTCTACTGGTTTTGATTGCACAAAACACATACTTAGCAAAATTTTAGAGGACGCCCATTAATTCTACAGTTGATTTGCCTTCAAGTATAAAAAGTACCAAAATGTTTTACAATACGCAAGATCGAAAGTAGACTTTGCTGTTGTGCGCGGGTTTATACATGTCCCTTCTGACCTCAGACTCCATATAGGAAACAAATAATAAATCTACAATAATGAAATCCTTGTGGCGGCAATGAACAGAAGGTCGGGAAAACCGAAATCAATTCTGGCCAGTATATGCAAGCAGTAAACAAAACACACAAGAAATAAGTCATCCAACCCCCAAGGTCCAAAGACCGAAGGCGTTGAAGACACGAAGTACACGAAGTCCAAGAAGCCAAAAAATTAATTGCCCATGATCTATGGAAAGACAGCACTTGTTTTTGGATTAACTGGCCTAGGGATTACTCCTTCTTTTATTATACTAAGAGTAACCAACTATTAAGAGAACTAATGCCCACTAAGTGCTCGGCCATAAAGCCAAACTACTATGCTTGCAGTAGACAAAGCCAGCTAACGACACCCCCTAATACAGTAAAGAGTCTATAGCTATACTGGCTAATTTTTTTTAAATAAACTCGAAGTTGATCAAGCTGTTTTTTACCCATGATTTATCAGGCGGTAAGAGGCGATGGTGGTGGAGGCACTGGCTTTGACCGCCGCCGCCTGTAATAGCCACACAGAGTACTTATTGCAAATCTAAGGAGTTATAAACGCTTGCTAAAGTGACTCACTGCTCTCTAAATAGTGTTCGTATTCGTTCTGCTAGCGTTGTGTCTTCATATAAACATTCTTTTTGGATCTTTCTCTTATTCTGCTCATTGAGTTAGTAAATGTTCTCGGTTAGTAGACACACTTCTAGTCTTGCCTGATCTAACTTGTTCAAGAACTTTTAGTCTGTGGGTTATGCTTTCTTTAAACTATTCATGCCCTAAGTTGGCATCATCATCCACAACGGTTTTTCTTTTTTCTCTTTTTATATGCTCATCTATTTCCACCAGTTTTGCTAAATTGTTTGTTAATTCGCCTCTGATGCTTCTCAAAGCATGAATCAAGGGCGCTATTTTTTTTTTTCCCCCCCAGCATAGGCAATGGGGAATCATTAATTGTTTTAACGCTGTTTCTTCTGAAAAACTGGTTTTGCTTCATTATTTCGCCCGCTGTTGTTTGTTTTTTTTTTACTTAAATCTTGAGTTCAATGTTTAGTATTTGGTTATCTGTTGGGAGTTCCTGTCGCGTGTTTTGAAGTTTAGCAACAGCTTCCTATTATTTTGGTTTTAGTAATGCCAGGCGATTTCGATCTTCGCCCCTAAGTCTTTGTCTAATCGTATTCATGCTTACAAACTTTTGATGGGTCTCGTATAGTAGAAAGCGGAACATGATAGTCCTTGGTCGTTTTTTACATACAATGGTTATCTTTTAGTTCAAAAATTCATAGGGTATATAGTTTCGGGAGGTTCTTGTCCTAAAACTTTGGTATAATGATCTGACCTTACTTTCTGTTAATTTATTACGACTTGATGGTAATGTACTCCGATTTTGCTAATTCATCATGCAATGAGAGCCCGCGCCGATGCCGCCCCAAGGGGACTCCATCATGTGTCTCCAGGATCTAAACATCATAATCTTCTTCACCTTCAACGGCCTGCCATGTTTTAAAATAATTTAACTTTTTATTTAGTTTTATAAAAAAATGTCCACAAGCATATGGTTCAATTCTTGACCCGCATAGAAAGCTGAAAGAACCTTTGGCGTGAAGGGACATAGCGCGAAATATTTCTGTTCCAAATATTCCATCTACTATTGATGCGATCAATTCTTACAGTTAAATTACCAGACTAGGAGCGATGAAGGATTGTGCCAGGCTCTGCACGTATAACTTTCAACATAGAACTTGCTTCAGAAACAGAACCCAAACAGGAAGTTGTACAGAATCTGGGGCGGGAATCGTTAAGAAAATTTCTATAAAACTTGAGGGCAAGAAATATTTTCTTTACATAATGCAGACATATTTCTAACCTAGTTGATCTTGGCTAACCGCGACTGAAAGGCTGTCTGCGTTTCAAGGAATCAAAAATGAGAAGCACTAACAACATAGAATAGACGACGCAAACGCTAACGACGTGCAAAGGTTTGTAGCCGTAAGCTTAAGCGTATGGAAATCGCTTTTTCATACCCCTAGATTTTGAGTGTTAAAGCGCATGCCCCATACTTTCAAGAGCATTACAAAGACAGATTGTCATATGAACTAACTTTTAATGACACAAAATATGTGCTTATATCCTCAGACACCGAACGCAAAGTACAGCATTTTCAGCCCATCTCGTTCGAGTATGACGTTGTTAGCAACCCTACTTAGCGAGGATGATCCAGCAACATTATCAGTCCAAAATAAGCAATATATTACGAAAGAGTGATTCATCAATTCTAAATATCCTCAAAGCAGGGCCAGACCACTATTGGAATTTCAGGTTTTAGTGCCACAGAAGAATCGCCTTAAAGGTATTTTATTGTGTGTGAAGAGAAGGACCATTCGAAAGACAAACTGAAATTTTATTAATCCTAAAATAACAAAGTGCAAAGTACAATTGAGGGAAGTCCTTAACCAAATCTACGCTAGCTGTGCTTAAACTTATCAGCATTTTGAGAAATACGAAAACTGTTTGGAGGCGGGAGGTGTAGAAATCCGACAGATGACCTTGAGTGCTTAAAGCATCTGCATCTTCACAGTGTTAGACTAGATCCATGATTTAACAGAAATACGGTTTATGGATAGACCTAGGTCAACGAGAGGATAATAAGTTACATGGAAGCGGGAGATTGTCAGGATATTATAAAACATTCAATTAGATAAAGGAAGAAGAAGACGATAAACCACTTAATGTGTATTAGTTTAAATATCTGATGCGCAGCTGAATATTCAAGCTAACAGAATTAGAAAAATACATACTCAATTCATTTTTCATTTTTAAAAAACGCATGTCTGTTCAGCTTTATCCAAAAGAAAGAGATAGTTAGGCAACTCTGCTGCTATAGAAAGCCCTACATAATAAAACTTTTCAGTTTAACCAAACATTAACACAAATGCAACAAAAACTAGAGCAGGACTTTCCAAAATACAGCAAAGCCAAACCGAAGGTATCTCTGCTGCCTCTTAATGCTGTTACCTATGTTAATACTGTGATCATCAAACAATAAGCGCCGCAACAGCAGGAACGAGTGTAGGCTCTTAGCAACAGGCATAGGCGCCCCGCAGCCGATACCCTCTAGGCGGTTTGGCTTTAGCTCTTGGCTATGTTATTAGGTGTAGTGCTGCTAGCAAAAAAAATAAAACTAAACTCCAAAAGCACCACAGCTATGGTTCAAACTAATAACAGCTAAACTTAGTTCCTTTAAGCTGCTTATAAATAACGCACTCAGCTGGACTCAAACATACCGGATGAAGAATTTAGTCGTTTACAGGCCGATTTTGATGACTATAAAAGACCAAACGTTTGATCTTCAAAGAAAGGCGAGGACCAGTTTTTCTCAACAGCCAGACCCGAGCAGATAAAAAAGGAATGCTTAAAAAAAAGTCCAACGAACCATGAAACTCTGTTCTAAACAGCTCACATTAACAACGCCAAGGGTGTTTATACTTTAGTTTTATGAGTCAAGCACAAAAAAGACTGTTGATATTGATTCTGATTATTTTTTTTTTTAATTTAAATACTATTTGAGTTAGAAAAGAAAACTTCAGCATGGATAAATTATAGACATGACCAGACGAATTTTTTGAAGCAATGCTAACGGAAGAGCGTTTATCAAGAGCACTGACTGATATTGATTTAGAAGTCATTGATCAACAAAGTGCAGGGCAAAGTGTTGTCTCATGCAATTTCTCACGTTCCAAGTAAACTAACAAATAGACCCGCCAGTTAAAGTAATGTTAGCTGTTTTTAATCGACTTATAACAATAAATGAAGGAAAATTTAGAAGTCTGGGTCTCAACTAAAACCAACAGACTATTCTTTCTTCATAATGACTTAACACCTGGTTGGGCAGCCCAATGCCTTAAACAGTTTTGATGTAGCCGCCGAAGGAAGCTAAGATGGAGGCTCTGGTTGGTCAGCAGGGCGGAAGTCCTTAGAGATCAGATTAAAACAGGCTAAGTAGCGCCGATTGTAGGCAGGTCTTACATCGCTGACTCCAGCATTAGTCGGCAAAAAAGCAGTTCTAAACATAATGAATTATTCAGACAACAAATGGTTTTAAGTGGTGTGTTCTCGCAGGCTGCATATAACGCAAAAACGCAGAGAGAGTATCTAACTATTCACCCCCCCCTTACTCAATGATCTGAACTTAGCGGATATCTTGCCCGTTAGCGTGGATTCCATTGATCAGTTTGAAGAACAAAACAAACAATAACTGTTAATGTTTACACATGGATGAAGAAACAAACTACTAACCATTACAAAGAGTCCAAGAACTGCCCAACGATTGGCGATCCCGACAAAATTCATGTGTGACATTACTACTGATGGTTTTCACCCAGCGGGGTTACCGCATTTACACAATGATACGCACAATGAGTAGATTATTGGCTCATACTTCCAAAAGATTACCCCACAAACAAGAATTCTGCAGAAAATGTTTACAAGAATTCCATCTGCTCAGCCGCAAGCGAACATAAGAAAAAACAGTTGTATCGGCCCGTGACTGTAATACAGAAAACTAATTACGCCCCCAGAAGGCAGTAAATTAGTTTTAAGAACTGGAAAAACTGCAAATTCTCATAAGTTGTTTACGCAGTCTTAGAATCACTCATTGTTCCTTATCAAGGGCCAGCACCACAAAAAACTTCGAAAAACAGTCTTAATGAGGTAATCACCAGATTTGTTCATTTGCCTTCGTTATTGTTAGGTCGGATGGCGTTCCATTCAAAGCCAGAATTGTATAGAGGACCTAAGCGGATAGAAGATTTTTACAGCGCAACGCAGCAAGTGCGAATGATGTTCTAATAATCTAAAATTATCTGAAATCATAATGACGCACTGAAGACCAAGAACAGTATGACTTAGCCACACATTGGTTGGATTGCGGTTTAGAACTCAGTGAGGAAGCTAATCCAAAAGTAAGCAGACCATGATCACATTAGCGAAGTTCAGGGAGCCCAGCAACATAGTAAATGCAATCCTTCAACTAAAGTTGATCCAAAGACATTGGAAGCTTGCCATCTTCTCTTTCATAACTTGCGAGGTTATGACTCTAATTTTATAATGAAAGCAGTAACCAAACTCTTCAGGGTTGCATGCATTGCACAATCATCAGAAAAGTAATGTGTTTAATCTGAATAAACATGACTTTTTATGACTCTATGCAGCACATGATGGGTTCATTCGCGGCGGCTGGCTATGTCCTTTCAAGTTCCTGCCCAATAACGGAAGAATATTTTCACCCACCTCTTGTAGAAAGGGCGTTTACCCTTAAGGAGTACATGAACCGTTGGGAAAAGGTTTGACGACGATACACTTCCTCCTAAATGCGCGTTCTTTTCTAGTCTCAGAGGAACGGACATCAGCGATTCTGATTACCAGCATGCTCAAGATGCGTGCAGAATTAGAGTGTAAAACGATGGAGAGACTATCATGACTCATACTTAATGGCCTGATGTATGTTTGTTGGCGGACGTCTATGAAAATTATAGAAAAGACCAGATGAACATTACAGCTGGACCTGCGCATTATATTTCTGCGCCGGGATGAGTTGGGATGCTTTCTTAAAGTTTACTGGAGTACCGAATGATTTGTTGTCAGATTTACCAATGCTTCAGATCGATTGAAAACGGAATGCGTGGAGGAAAATTAGTATGGCGTCGCATCATTACTGTAAAGCAAACAACAAATACTTGGACGACTATGATCAAGTAAAAGGTCTAAACTATTCATGTTATTTAGACGCAAACAATCTGTATGGATGGCAATGGCGCATCACTTCCCATTACGCAACCTTTAAACTGACAACTCGGTGTATTAAAACATTCAAGAATTTGTTGAACATCTGCATACTCTTACAGCTGATCGTTAAAAGAGGTCTATTCAAGAAGTTGATTAGAATATCTCATGAACTCCCTGACCCTAATAATGACTACCCATTTAGCCGCAGAAAGGCTAAAGATGGAATCAAGAGAGCCGCCTAAACTTTGTGCTAATCTTCGTGGCAAAAAAAATTATGTCTGTCCTTACAGACTTCTACAATAATATATAAGACACGGTTTAAAGTTGGACAGCTGTTCATCGATATAATTGCTTTCGCATCCCGTCCCTAACAGCACCATTACATCATGAAGAACACAGATCTCCGAACTAAATCCACAGAAGCTTCAGAAAAAGACTTTTTCAAGCTGATGAACAACCGCTGTTTTGGAAAGCACTATGGAGAATCCGCACTAGAGCAAAGATGTTAGAATGGTCACCAAAGAGAACGAAGCAATTATGCTACTTCAAAACAAATTATCAGGACTTCAGAAGGATTTCATTGATCAGCCTTTTTGGCATAATGATGAAAAAAAAAGAACGTCAAATTGGACTAACCTGTATTATTGGGGTTTCCCGTTTAGAATATCAAAGATTTTGATGTTTGAATTTCTTTATGATACTTTAAGCCCTTGTATCCTGAGGTCCAGGAGTGCTTTCCCAGCATACAGATAGTTCTGGCTCATAAATATCCTACTGAGACATCTATAAAAGACAAGAATTAGAAGTAGCTAAAGGACTGCGGGATGGTACGTGTGGCCCCGACGATTACCCTAAAGTTCGCCTTTACATTCAATTATAACAAGAAAGGTTTTAGGAAAGGATGAAGGATGAATTATCTGGAAAGGTGATTAAGGAAGTATGCGGGCGTTCTAGTCGAAAAAATGCTACAGTACCTTCTCGAGCCAGGAGAAACCCATTAAGAAAGCAAAAGGGATTCTCGCGCGGTGTGCAGTCAAACATCTCGCATGACAACTACAAACAGGCATGTTTGACAACTAAGATTTCATTCAAGACCAACGGTAAAACTGCGAATCTAATCTACATGAGATCAACACAACTGTGTAACAAAGAAGTCATTAGATTAGAAAACACAAAACGTGTGTTTGTTAATCCAGAGTTTTCATTGCACATAGGGCACTTGAGAAACAGCCTAATTACATACTATCTTCATATTCCTCAAGTTATTATTATAAGAAGATATTCTTTTCCCCCATATTGACAATCAAAATTATGGGAATATGGGCAGCGGGCGATCTGGATGCATATGAATCCCCGCAAATGTTACCTAAATAGTAGAACTCGTCTCTATGATTCTGTATTAATTCCCCAGTTCTCTTCCTTTATCTTCTTGTTCATCTGCGCATCCATCTGAAGCTTCATTTTTATGTAAATTAAAAAATTAAATAAGCAACTGGAACTGTGTCTGGTGGGGATTTTCTGCAGTTCTTCTTTCACAAAAGAACTTTGAGAGAGCTGGTTGTTTTGTTTGTGTCAGTTTCTCGTAAATAATACACGGGCGGATCTCCTCTTTACCAATTCTTTTTATTTCTTAAGGAATCGACACTCCAAACAGAGATCTGTGCCTGATGACGAGTGTCCCCTTCGCTTCCCCCCGGGTAAATTAAAGGGACCTTACTTTCAACCAAACGGAAATAGTTTGCAGGTATGATTGAAGGACTCTCCTTCAACAACATTTGATTGTTTTTCTTTGATTGCTTGTACTGGTTTAGGCCTTTAAATTATTCATTATTATTGCGCGCAAACTGAGGGCAGTCTTCTAACCAATTCTGTGTTTACGAGAATTGTCAATAAGCTCTCTGTGATTACTGGTAGGAAAAAAGTCTTTCGGCTAATGTTTGTTAAAGGTTTTCCAACTAAAAGCCTGTGATCTGTGAACTCACTGGAATCGCCTCTTTTAAGTTAACTCTATGTTTTAACAAATTATGATTCACTTGGCGTACCACACTTCATTTTCCACTCTCGACTTGATCATGCCGAGGATAAGTTAAGGGGGCCCCGTTCGGTATATCAGTTGTATGGCAACAGCACAGCAGAAGCACTCTTTTGTGTTAATGGTTAGCATCTTTGTATCTGAAGCCATGTCAATGACGGTGAGTGCGTACCTATAAATTTTTTCGTCTTTTAAAAATCGTATCATGCGGGAAAATAGAAAGGGTCAATTTGAATGGGTGTCGTATCTGGAGTTGTATTGACAAAGTGCGGTCACTGTATTCGTTTAGGTGCAGGTAAATAAATTTGCCAGATGCTAGTTTAGAGCTAACCATTCTTTTGCTGTTTGTTCACTGACTCCGCCGCTTGGCTTAGCTTTTTTATTGCCGTGATTCCCTTCCAATATCCTTTGGGCGAATAATAGATTTTGTTATTTTTATTCAGCCAATATTATGTGCATAAATACACAATGGTCATAGCCAAAGATAACAAACACGATTTCTTGAATCTTTGTTTTTCTGATGGTTGATAAAAGTCGCATGAATTTTGGTGGGGGCAATGTTTCGATTGGTTTGCTGTTACAAGATAATATTCTTTATTGCCTGATCCAACGTCTTTACAATGTGTAAGCTGCATGTCCCTGTTTTTTCAGGTATCATTAATAAATCTAACTGCTAATTCTTGCCATTTCCTTCGCGATCTTGTGCTGCGGTAGGTGCTCCTTAGTTTGTTATGTCTTTTTCTCTCTCCGTCAATCCGTAAGTTATAAATGCGTAATTTCACTTCCGCTAAAAGCAAGCGCATTCACCACAGCCGCGCTATCCATCATACGAGTGAGCCTTTTTTATAAATGTATTTTTATTTACATATTTATATTCTCTGGATTATTCCTTGCTTGACTAGAAATTTTCGTAGCAAACGAAGCTGCCAAATTATAGCAAACAGCTTTGCAGAATCCTCAAGCTAGCCTGCCAAGATCTGCTGGTTTAATTATTTAACAAGCTTTTAACCAAGCATTGCTTGTATCCTACACTTAGACCTCCAATAACAGCTGAAATGGTAACAAGGTTGGTAACAGTTTTTTCGGTGCGCCCATTTTTGAAAAAATAAAATAATTATAATTAATAAAAAAACATGAACAGCGATGATCTAATACAGCTACAGCGCGGCCAACACTGTTTGAACTTATGATTACAAATGACAGGTTGATGAGCAAGCTATTATGCCTAAAAGGAAAAGGATGTATTCTTTGGCAGCATGTGGAAAAAAACAAAAAAGTCCTCGGACACTGAATTCAGCATAGAACAGATTCAACAGATGTCGCCGCAAGACATTATAATGTATCATAACGGTATGAAGCGCATTTGGGTCAAGAATAGTCAAAAAAGTGTGGGGCAAACGGTTCTTGTTTGTACCACTAAACTAGACAAGTAGATTTGCCCCATTGATCTGACAGACTTTATGTATGATATTAACGCAGGAACCAGTTTTAAACAAAGTCATTGAGTCTCTAAGCTGTGATTTATTTTACCAGATTGGAACATTGTTATCGCCGTTAATCCATGGATGAATTACTTTTAAATATATGATTTTATTCCATTCAAAATGACCGAGCCAAGAAAATCAGCAGAACCAGACAACACTGAATCAGAAAACAATGAATCAGGAAACATTGAATCAGAAAATCATTGAATCAGGTGGAGAATATAAACCAGTACAAAGCCCCTCATCCTGGACGCATTGCAGCAGGAAAAAAATTAGCTGAGTGGAACAAACAAAAAAAATTACAGTTACATCACAGAATATAGGCTCATAATGAAAACATAACGCCGCCAACGCGCCAAACAGTTAATTCAATGCCAGCTCCCAGAACAAGGACAAGTTAATTCAAGGGCGCCAAAGTTCTTCATGGAATAATGAACATAAAAAGTTGTCATTTTTTGGCGATCATTGCTGACTGCTGGGGGTGGATAATACGGTTATAAAATATATAACACGGCAAACCGAAACAAAAGCAATCAAAAAAATCTGAACCGCTAAATACAGACAAAAACAGCACAGCCAGCTCGCCAATAACAAAAAATCATTTTTGATCCATTTCAGACTGGAATATATTTTTAAATTTTTTTAATAAAATAGACCATGGGTATTATAAAATGATGGTGTCACTAAATAAAGACATGGAGTCTATAAAAGACAATTCCACTAGACCAGAATTGTAATCATGTGGTTTGCTTAGGCATTCAGAATTCATTAAGATCTATGCTGACGATTTCACGCAGAGGGACGCTGAGCAAGACATCCTTATCGATGACGCGTTTTTTGAGGCTGTGGTTTACTATATTAGACATTACTATTTAAGATAAAAACATAGATGTCATGTTGTTTTTAATAATTATAAGATAACTTAAATAAGAACTTGGTTGTAATTAGAGGATGACTTAATTACAATCTTGACGGCTAACTGGAGTAAGAACTTGAGTAAGAACTTGTGGAGGGACTTGAGATGGACTTGAGGATGACTTGGTAGAACTTGAGGATGACTTGAGGATGACTTGAGGATGACTTGAGCTAAGAACTTAGAAGTGACTTGAGGATGACTGGAGTAAGAACTTGAGGATGACTACGTATGACTTGAGGATGACTTGAGGACAACATGAGGGTAAGAACTTAGAAGTGACTTGGGTGACTCTGAGTTAAGACTTAGAAGTGACTTGAGTGTGTGCATGCGCGGATGGGACGGTGGGCAGGGGGAGGTTGTGCGCGCCGCCTCTTGATTATTTATAGCAACGGATGATCAGAATATAATTATTTATTATCAGTAAAACCAGCAAAACACACAACAACAACAATAACAACATATATACAACACGATCGCACGCACACACACACACACACCCCAAGATCAGGCGAGGTGGCTTGCATGGAGAATGGAAGGGTTTTATGGTTGGCGCTATGAGCGCGTAAATTCATGACGGGCTGGCGGGTCTCTCTGTCAACTGAGATTATCAAAGCAGCCACAAGTGCATTTATCAAAGCTGATTTTAATAACAAGACAGTTGAATAAAGTACACTCTGTGGCCGCCCAAAGGCAGCCAAAAAAAAGTTGAAGCAGGGCGTTGAAGCAGTGAAGACAGCAGTGAATGTCAGTGAATCTGCAGTGTTCCAATAACTAGTTGACCTATTTGAGCGCTACAGGCAGGTTGCGCGACCTACTTTTTTTTTCTTTTTTATTTTTACTTTGACTTACTGTGTTACAAGCATGCTCTGGCTCAGCTACTCCTCTACGCAGGCAGGAGTTGCAGGTTTCGCTAATTCTACTCTTTCGATGTTTGCTGGTCATTGTAGGAACCATTTATACGGGTATTTTCTCAGCCCATGTTCGACTCTCTCGCTGCTCTCAAACATTGCATGAGTCCTTTTTAAGGTGGAAGATTTCCATAGAAAGCCAGCCCAACTGTGCTGACTTTTGGATATGTATGATGTCAACAAACGGGCTATCCTCTCAGTCTCCGTGCTTATGAAGGGCTAATTCCAACCATTTGCCCTTCAGCCATTCATCCCACGTTATACAGTGAGTCCCTTTCCTTTTTCCGCTGCAAAAAAAACTTGAAAACCAACTTCTAAAAAGTCCTCCGTATTGCAGGTTTAAAAGCCATTGTGGTTGCTTCTTGTTCTGCTGTTGTTATATCCATCAATCAGCTTTTGAACCAGCCACTTGCGATGATGTAATTTCTTCAAGATTGAAAAGAACACTGCTTCCGACTTTCTTCTGACATCAACAATTTTGGTACTGTCAAATACACTGTGTAGTTCATTTGGACTCCTTGTTGTTTTGGATTTCTTTGCTTTTCCTCCATACAAGGCGGTGAGTTTTCGTTTGGGTTGTGAAGGAAGTTTAGGTAGTTGCTCACTTGTAGAGGGCCTGCTGTTCTAAGTTCATCCAAAAACATGAACGAAATTGAGAATGGTACTCAAGAATGTTCTTGAGTATTGTCAACTGAGAAAATACTCCACGCTCTTTTGTTCCTCGTCATGATCAAAATGCTACACTATGTACTCACCGACCCAAACTGAAGCTAAACTAAAGCGTCAAAACTTTTCTCACTGAAGATTACACACGTCTTGACGCCACAAACACAACCAGGGGAATGCACAAACAGCTAAAACCGGTGCCAACGTCAACAACAGTGCTGGGGCGGATGTGACGTCTTTTTACTACCACCTGATTAATCTTGACTTATGATAGGAGAATGTAAGAAACATGTCTATATCTGTTTTACCCCAGGCGGGAATGAATGAGCAAGATCCTTTCAGCCACTTATAGAAATCTCGCTATTCAGACTGCAGGGCAATAGAAATCGATCGTATTCATAACTGCTGCTGGCTTTACAAATCCCAACGGTGACGAGTGGAGACCCTGGCTTTGCTATGAATGCTTCTATTCGAATCTCTGGGAGCGTGCCCGCGCTTCACTGATGCCCTTTAAAAAACAACCCGCTAAGCCAATCTCCTCACCTGCAGTGTGTGTGTGGTTTTATGTCAAAAATATAACTCAGTTTTAAAAGAACTTCTGAGAACAGTTTAAAGACTGTAGTTCTTATTTCCATGAAAGACAGAGACGCATTTGATGAAGCCGCATTTGATGAATGTCTGCGTGCAAATGATGTTATTGAGAAACATGATCAGGGAAAAGGCAAACACAGGATCTTAAGGCAAAAAACTGAAATCTAAAAAGTTTGTACATTAGTATTGAAAAACAGATAACCCTACACAGTATGTATGTTTGTAGGGTTGTTATTTTTTTTGGTTATTAACATTTCATGCTTAGTAGAGAACGGTATTATGCCGCTTCTGGAGTCAGCCCGCCCGAGACACGGCCAAGGCCGGTTGAGAGTGGGTGAGCCAGAAGCGGCCCATTTAATACCGTTCTCTAGAGACCAAACGGAAAAGAACGCATAATACCACTGAGCCATGACATCCACGCTCACTGATTCCATTCAGGATTCAAAGGCAGATGCTTAACTTCTCAGTGCACGTTAAACCGCGGATAAGCTTGAAGTCAAATATCGGTGACAGAAAAAACGGTCACAACTTTGTATTGCAACTTTTACGAAATGAATTTTTCATAAAACATGAACTTTCCCAAACGAAACTGCACTAGTATTCTTGAAAACAGAGTAGTACTGAACGACTGAAACATTTTCACTTCTGCAAAAGGGAAATTTTCCACCCAGTCGTTTGTTGCTTTTTTTCCCTCTGTCTGTTGTCTGTTGTTTGCCTGTCAGCCTGTTAGCAAACCTTACTGAAGTGAATGATCTGAAAACACACCCAGGGACGGAACCCGTGAGGTGTTGGTACCGAAAAGAAAAAAAAAGTGTGATTACGATCGTTGGCAAGACCGGATCGACAGGGCGGATCCAGGACCCTGTTCTGCAAGATTCTTACAGATTTCCCCTCTGAACAAACAACCACTGAAGTTAGTGGTTACAAACTCGATAACTGTCTGTTGGAGCATACACGTTCTTTTTTTAATTATTATTATTAAAATTCTAACTTTTCTAGTAATGTAACCGCTGGCGTTACGTATTTCCCACATCCTAGTACTAAACGGTATATGGGAAGCAACTTCTACAGTCCTACTTGCAGGTCCATCCAAAGCCGTCATTTTTCTTTCAGTCTTTCACTGACTCGAGGGCGGATGCAGCATCGAAAAGTGTATGTGGATGTGTGTGAGTGTG
Organism: Conus ventricosus; assembly: GCA_018398815.1. Lineage (NCBI taxonomy): Eukaryota > Metazoa > Mollusca > Gastropoda > Neogastropoda > Conidae > Conus > Conus ventricosus. The sequence continues at coordinate 46,468,146 of CM031600.1, read as the reverse complement.
TGGGGGGGGGGGGCGATGGCGGGGGGGGCGAGGGGAGCCAGCCACCACCAACCCAGAAATACCCCCCAACAGAAGGGGTAGGGGATGTAGGGGGGGAAGGTATCCCCCGAAACACCCTCCCAGGAACAACACCCCCCAGGAAGGGAGAGACAGGTTCGTCGCAAGGGGGGTGAGGGAGGAATGCATTGTAGATTGTGCGTCAATCGCGTGCGTTCGTACTCCAAGTCCATAAATACTCAGTGCACAGGGCAGCACACAAACACACATGCCCATGCCCCTCACTCCCCCGATGCTGCGCTGTGTTATGCCGTGGGCACATACACACACTACACATTGCCAAATGGCGCATACGCAGGAAACTCAAAGACAAGCGCATGCGCGCGCGCGCGGGCGCACACACACATACACACACACACGCACAACATATGATTATAACATAGGGCTTACATGTATACACACACTTACATACACTCATGCAGGCAACGTACACACATTTCAGCAGAGAGAGAGAGAGAGAGAGAGAGGAGAGGGCCCGAACGGGAAGAGAAGGAGAACGAGAGAGAGAGATTCCGATCAATTACCCGCCTGGCGATGTTGGTAGCGAACAACAACAGCATAAAAAAATGCTGCTGGTCCCTAGCGGCTAGATTTTGAAGGAGGGGAAAGGGGGGGGGGGGGGTGGCGGAAACTTGGAGGACGAGGAACATCCCGCATTCCTACTATACCCTCCGTTCCTTCCGCCCTCCTCCCCTCTTGTTCCCACACCATCCGCCTGCATTCCCACCCTATTACCCCTCACCACACACAACACACACATACACATGCCTGGATGAAAAAAAGCTGTAAAGCTTATTCTTTAAACCCTCAATAAAGATGACCTGACTGACTTGACTTTCAAACGCACGACAGCACGCACGCACACACGTACGCACGCACCGCACACACACACATTACACGCACACGCAGCACCAAGCACGCCACACACACCACACGCGCGCGCGCGGCAACAGCATGCACGCACACACACACACACCACACCACACACACACACACCACACACAGACACTAACACACACCACACACTCGCAGCACAACACAAAGGATATGCGAAACAAACCCCATTGATAGTTCTGCTGTGGTTTTGAAAAGGACGTAGGTATCTGTCCCGCAAAGCACTGGGGCTTAGACCACTGACGGGCAGGTTTATCTCGCCTCCCCGTCGGCCTGGCAAGTTTGCTACGAGTCTATCTTGATTTCAGACAGTCGTCACACTTAACCAGACACGGGAGTCGTGTCCCACGATCCTTTATCAGCTAACGGTGTCCCAAATTCGTGTAGGTGGTTTGAAGATTGTCCACATATTACTCAGTTTCTCCTCTCTCTCTCTCTCCTCCTCTCAGTGTCCCACATATTACCTGTTTCTCTCTCTTCTCTCCTCTCTCTCCCTCTCCTCCCCTACCAAGTCTGTTACCATTTAATCAGTATCGGGATGCCGCGTGTGGGGGACGATTCTTTATCGGGCAAAAAGTGATTCAAACGTCCTTGTCAGTAGATTGTCAAACTGATTTCGATGGTGTTTTTATACTTCTCTCTCTCTTCTCTCTCCTCTCACTTCGTTCTTCGTTCATTTTTCACAATTGTGATAACTAACTGGCCAACATGTTTGTACAGAAAGAATGATAGAGTTCCTCAGTCTGTGTGTCTGTTGTCTGTCTGCATGATGCATGACATGCCTGTCTGTCTGTCTGAAACTGTAAGGTGAACGAATATAAACGGAGAGAAATATGGAGATGAGAAACAACTGTTGATAACTTGATTGATTGATTGATCTCCAACTTGAAGGCTCACGATTTTAGACTTAGGCGTCTGTTGCGTCTGTACCTTGTCACGTACATGTCAGGACATACTAAATGGGGTACTGACAGGTAACATAGAAAACACCTGTCATTTGCAATTGTCACAGTCTCTGCTTTAATGAAATAATAATGATGGTGGAACAAGACAACAAAAAGAAAACATAAAGCACAGGGGGGGGAAAGCGAAAAAGAAAACAAACAAAGAGAGAGAAGAGAGGGAGAGAGAAGGTGTGGGGTGGGGTGGGCTCCGACTCCCTCGCCCATCCTCAACCCCCTGTGTGGAGACGAGACAAGTTTGGGGTGGGGGGTCTCAGGGTGAGTGAGAGTCTTCATTACAGTTGGTTTCCCCGATGGGATTATCAACACAAGGAGAGTTGGAATGGTGACATCTATGATTTTAAACCAGCTTCAAATTATTTCACGAATAGATGGTTATATATATATATGTGTGTTTCTTGGAATGTTATGGTGGAATTTTGTTTTATTTTACAGAGTCAGGTGAAGTGAGTTCTTGCACAACGTAAACATCCCATCACCAACTTTCGGACGATTAGGCCTAGTTTGGCCGTGGTATGGATGACACGATACACATAGCAAGCACCCTGCGTGAGAAATCGGAACGAATGAAGGACATAAAGGGCAATGAGTGATCGTTATGAACGATACTGCACCTGGATGACACCGGGAAACGACTGATGAAGGCCAGAGAAGGCAAGCTCTCAGTCGGGCATACCCAGGTAGGCAGCCCGTTCGGGTAACGAGTGATTGATTGTAAAGCGCTTAGAGCTTGGCCTCTAGCCTCGCGAATAGCGCTATATAAGTATTCATTATTTTCATTATATTATTATGATTACGATGCATGAAAACAAACGATGGCACTAATACAGGAAAATGAACTGAATGAATTAGATGCATGACAACAACGATGGCCTAATACAGGAAAATGAGTGTCAATGATAAGATGCATGAAAAACAAACGATGGCACTAATAAAGGAAACTCGAGGAATGAATAAGGATGCATGAAAACAAAGACACTAATTCAGGAAAATGAGTGAATGAATAAGATGCATGAAAACCAAAGCACTAATCTCCTACTCGAGAAATGAGTGAATTGAATAAGATGCATGAAAACAAGCACCTCACTACAGGAAAATGAGAGAATGATAAGATGCATGAAAAAACGAATACACTAATACGAATTATGCCACTATAAAAAAAGTGTGGTCAAGCGCAAGTGATGAAACACAAAACTTATGCATGAGAAAGTTCTCAGTGAGAAGAAATGGAAGCTGTGCTATGTCGTGCCGCGTCGAGTGTGTAGCGGCAATGGCGACAGCTCGAGGGATGCTCCGAACAAACATGGTGGCAAACGCGAAGTCTGTGACAACAATATCCGGTGCACGACCTCCAACACGCGTTTGTGGTACCACCGCCTCCACCACGTGGTTTTCTTCAGTCTAGCGTGGACCTATGGATTAGCAAACCATGCGGAAATGAGTCTTGTGTCATGTGTTGCGCCATCACCTTAAGCAAAAGAGTGTACTCTCTTTATGGCTGGGGTCTAAATCGACACTGTATTTAAAATAAAAAAAAAGATCAACAGACTTTTGAGAAGTGGTTTAACGTGTCAAATGCTTCGTGTTTAGGTTGTGCCGATATCAGATAGGTCGTCCCAAGTGCCATGTGTTGAGGGAATGCTACGTGTGCGGTTGCGTATGCGTTGTGTGTGTGTGTGTGTGTGTGTGTGTGAGTGTGTGTGTGTGTGTGTGTGCGGGCTTACACACACACACGTACACACACACACACACGCACACACTGATAGTCCTGAGAAGCATTAGTTGAGAGGATTCACACACTTAGTATGGTGCGATGCATTGTCACCACACACGAGAGAGAGGAGAGAGAAGGAGACACGGAGAGAGAGCGGAGACGGAGAGGAAACGGAGAGGAGGAAGGAGGAGAGAGGAGCCAGAGGCGGAGAGACGAGAGAGAGAGAGCATGTTTTGTTAATAATCCAACACCTCAAAATTTGAAGTTTGGAAGTGGTTAACAGTGTTTTTAGTATGCGAGCTTTGCCAAAGAAAAACAAAGTGTAGATGGATGGAAGTAAAAACTCTTGTCGTTCAGTACGTTCCCCTTGTACTCCAAACTAGACAAGGTGCAGGAGAGGTATGGACGTCCGATTTAATGCTACCAACATGTTCCCAGTAATGCAAGCAGAAGAGGTCAGAACTTCAGACACACAAGTTCTTGCAAGCTCACAAAGGTACTGGGCAAGAGGTGTCAGGTTTTAGGTTGTCACATGGCAAACAGTGACTAGATTCGGTGGCGGCAAGTCTATGCAAGTAAAGCTCTGTGGAACTTGTTCTGCAAAGCAGCCCAGCTGGGTGGCGGGCAGCGGACCTTCAAGCTACACGTAGTAGTTTCAGCATGTTTCCTTCGTGCTCCTGATGGCGGACATCGTCGGCTCTCCGTTCTCCTCAATGTATTTCTGAAGAAAACAGCAAAAATGATTATGAACTACAACATCGGGAAGGTGCGCAGAAGGTGCATCAGTGGAGAGAGAAGAGAGAGTGAGTGGATGAGGGGAAATAGCGAATGCCATTTCTGTAAAGGAGGGACCAGTAGCCTATGAATCGAATGGGCCTGGGAAACATACAGTTAAAGTAGGCAATGGAAAGAACGCTACAGAAAGACCTACAGACACAAAGAGAAATGGAAAGCTACAGAAAGACCTACAGACACAAAGAGAAATGGAAAAGCTACAGAAAGGACCTACAGACACATAAAAAAGAGAAATGGAAAGCTACAGAAAGACCTACAGACACAAAGAGAAATGGAAAGCTACAGAAAGACCTACAGACACAAAGAGAAATGGAAAGCTACAGAAAGACCTACAGACACAAAGAGAAATGGAAAGCTACAGAAAGACTACAGACACAAAGAGAAATGGAAAGCTACAGAAAGACCTACAGACACAAAGAATGAAAGAGAAGCTACAGCGGAAAAAGAAGCTACAGAAAGACCTACAGACACAAGAGAATGGAAAGCTACAGAAGACACAGACACAAGAGAAATGGAAAGCTACAGAAAGACCTACAGACACAAAGAGAAATGGAAAGCTACAGAAAGACCTACAGACACAAAGAGAAATGGAAAGAGAAGCAAAATACGAAGAAAAGGACTAAGATAGAGACCTTCAAATAAACAACAACAACAACCACCACCACCACAGAATAGAAACAAATTGATAGCAAAGCATGTTCTGAAAAAAACAAACAAAAACATCCTCCTTACCTGCGCGCCTCCTGTTGTTTTTTTTAAACTCCCTTTCACTTCACCTCACTCCAAACATACCAGCAGCCCCCTGTAACCAAGTCTGCAGCAGACAGAACCACCCAGGCCACCTATTCATCACCCCCACCTCCCTGCACGCACACCCGCACCCGCACCGCAGCATGGGATGAACCACAACACTCGTGAATGATCCCCGATCGTGTTAAGCCGATAAACCTTCACGCCACCGAGCCCATAGAGTAGTGCGATCGCTGGGCCAGCTTTCGGCTCCTCCGTGCGAGGGGATCTATCCCGCCCATTTCTCGCTCCGCTGGCAAAACGGTTGGGCCCCTTCAACGGCCCACTTGCTCTTCGGCTCCTGTGCCCGATCATTACAGATCGCCTCAGTCCTTTGAACAAATGTTTTGAGTAGGCTTGTCCCCCGCTGGGGTCCTGTTAGATCCTGGTAGTCAAGTGTCGTCTCCGGAACGACGAGTGTCAATGTTGACGGTAGCCGCCAGGGGGTCTGAGTCTTCGACCTGGTCTTCTTCAGACGCGCCGGACATGATCATAGCACTCGCCGTGTCTCGCCCCCTCTCGCTCTCTCTCTCTCTCTCTCTCTCTCTCGCTCGCTCGCTCGCTCCATCTCGCTCTCTCTGTGTCTCTGTCTCTGTCTCTGTTTCCCCTCTCTCTCTCTCTCTCTCTCGCTCCATCCCCCTCTCTCTCTCTCTCTCTTCTCTCTCTCTCTTCTCTCTCTCTCTCTCCCCTCTGTTGGTCGGTCCGAAAGATAATCGCTTTCTCACAAGAAGGAAGAGTTCCACTGTAACTTTAAATCTTAAGTAAGGAAATAATCGATCGATATTATGTCCACGTCTCACAACCGTACAAGCCAGAGATCAGGTCAAGTGCCCTCAAAGACTGATTCTTGTTCGTTTTTTTTTGCAGAATATGTATAATACTGCTGAGAGAAGAAGAAGAAGAAGAAGAAGAAGAAGATTTTGAAAAAAAGAGCACAAGAAGAAGAGGAGGAGGAGGAGGAGGAGGAAGAAGAAGAAACAGAAGAAGAAAAAGAAACAGGAAAAGAGACCAAACGGAAAGAAACGCAATAATTCCACTGAGTTGACATCCACGCACTGATTTCCATTCAGATTCAAAGGCCAGATGCTTAACTTCTCAAGTGCACGTTAAACCGCGGATAAGCTTGAAGTCCAAATGTCGGAGACAGAAAAACGGTCACAAACTTTGTATTGCAACTTTTAAGAAATGATTTTCAAAAACATGAACTTTCCTCAAACGAAACTGCACTTGTATTCTTGAAACAGAGTAGTACTGAACGAACTGAAACATTCTCACTTCTGCAAAAGGGGAATATTTCCACCCAGGTCCGTTTGTTGCTTCGTCTGTCTGTTCTGCCTGTCTGTTTGCCTCTGTCAGCATGATTAAAGCAACCTTACTGAAGTGATATGATCTGGAACACAGCCCAGGGAGGAACCCGTGAGGTGTTGGTACCGAAAAGAAAAAAAAAGTGTTGATACCGATCCGTTGAGCAGACCGGATCGAAAGGGCGGATCCAGGACCCGTTCTGCAAAGATTCTTACAGATTATCCCTCTGAACAAAACCACTGAAGTTATGTGTTACAAACTGATAACTGTCTGTTGAGCTAACACTCTCTTTTTTATATTATTATTATTAAATATTCTAACTTTCTAGTAATGTAAACGCTGGCGTTTTCGTATTTCCCCACATCCTAGTACTAACGGTATATGGGAAGCAACTTCTACAGTCCCTACTTGCAGGTCCATCCTATGGCGTCATTTTTCTTTCCAGTCTTTCACTGACTCGAGGGCGGATGCAGCATCCGAAACGTGTATGTGTAGTGTGTGTGTGTGTGTGTGGGGGGGGGGGAGGGGAGGGGGGAGTGAGGGGTAGGGGGGGAAGGTAAGGAAGGGGAGAGAAAGGCTTCGTCGCAAGGGGGTGAGGGGAGGAATGCATTGTAGATTGTGGTCAATCCGCGTGCGTTTCCGTACTCCAGTCCATAATACATCAGTGCACAGGCACGCACACAAACACACATGCCCATTCCCCCTCACTCCCCCCGATGCTCGCGCATGTGTATGACGTGGGCACATACACACACTACACATGCACTGGCGCATACGCGGATACTCAAGCAAGCGCATGCGCGCGACGCGCGGGCGCACACACACATACACACACACACGCACAAACATATGCTTATACATACATGCATACACACACTTACATACACTCATGCATGCACACGTACACACCATTTCAGAGTGAGAGAGAGAGAGAGAGAGAGAGAGAGAGAGAGAGAGAGAGATTCCGATCAAATTACCCACCTGGATGTTGGTAGGAACAACAACCACAGCAAAAAAAAAATGCTGCTGTCCATAGCCGGCTAGATTTTGAAGGAGGGGGGGGTGGCGGAAACTTGGAGGAACGAGGGAACATCCGCATTCCTACTATACCCCTCCGTTTTCTCCGCCCTCCTCCCCCCTCTTCCCAACACCATCCGACTGCATTCCCACCCTAATACCCCTCACACACCACACATGCCTGGTATGAAAAAAAGCTGTAAAGCTTATTCTTTAAACCCTCAATAAAGATGACTTGACTTGACTTGACTTCACACACACACACACACGCAACGCACACACGTACGCACGCAACGCACACACACACACAAAACGCACACACACGCACGCACGCACGCCACACACACACACACACGCGCGCGCGCACACGCATGCACACACACACACACACACACACACACACACACACACAGACACTCACACACACACACACTCGCAGCACAACACCAAAGGATATGCGAAACAAACCCCATTGATAGTCTGCTGTGGTTTTGAAGGACGTAGGTATCTTTCCCCGCAAAGCCCTGGGGCTTCAGACCAACTTGACGGGCAGGTTTATCTCCGCCTCCCATGTCGGCCTGGCAAGTTTGGACAGTTCTATCTTGATCTTCCCGACCAGTCGTCAACTTCACAGCACGGGAGTCGTGTCCCCACGATCCTTTATCAGCTAACGGTGTCCAAATTCCGTGTAGGTGGTTTGAAGATTGTCCACATATTACCTAGTTTCTCTCTCTCTCTCTCTCTCTCCTCTTCCACCAAGTCTGTTACCTTTAATCATAATCGGATCGCCGCGGTGGGCGATTCTTCTACGGCATAGTCTGCTGTGTACCTTTAAGTGACGAGGTATCGTTCCCCGCAAGCCTGGGGCTTCGATCCCTTACGGGCATAGTTATCAAATCCGCCTTTCCATAGATGCACTGGCAAGTTTGGATAGGTTTTCTTGATTTCTCCTCCAGTCGTCAACTTCACTAGCCGATCGTTCTCCCACGTCATTTATCAACAACGGTGTCAATCCGTGTAGTGGTTTGATAATTGTCACGAATGATAAGTTTCTCATCTGTTCCTCTTCTTCCCCACCAAGCGTACTATCAGTCTGTCGCCGCGGTGGGGGACATCTTATCGGGTCATAGTGATCAAATCCTTGTATAGATTGTCAACTCTAAGTGATTCGATGGTTTTAATTCTCTCTCTCTCTCTCTCTCTCTCTCTCTCTCGTCTCTTCGTTCATTTTTCACAATGTGTATAACCAACTGGCACATGGTTTGTACAATAAGAATGATAGAGTTCTCAGTCTGTGGTGTCTGTCTGTCGTCTGTCTGCATGCATGCATGCATGCCTGTCTGTCTGTCTGAAACAGTAAGGTGAACTGAATATAAACGGAGAGAAATATGGACGGAGAGAGAACAACTGATTGATAACTTGATTGACTGATTGATTGATCTCCAACTCTGAAGGATCAAGATTTTAGACTTGGGCTTCACTTGCCGTCTGTCCTTGTCACGTACATGTCAGTACATATAATGGGCACTGACAGGTCAACATAGAAACACTGTCATGCAATTGTCACAGTCTCTGCTTTAATGAAATGCAATGCCAGTACATGTCAGTACATATAAAGGGTAACTGACAGTCAACATAGAAAACACTGTCATGGCAATTGTCACAGTCTTGCTTTAATGAAAACATGCCAGTACATGTCAGTACATATAATGGGTACTGACAGGGTCAACATAGAACACTGTCATGGCATTGTCCCCAGTCTCTGCTTTAATGAACATGCATGCCAGTACTGTCAGTACATATAATGGGTACTGACAGGTCAACATAGAAACCTGTCTTGGTCAATTGTCACAGTCTTGCTTTAATGAAATGCATGCCAGTACATGTCATACATAAATGGGTACTGGGCAAGGTCAACATAGAAACCTGTCATGGCAATTGTACACAGTCCATGCTTTAATGAAATGCATGCAGAAAGTCAGTACAATAAAGGTACGAAGGTAACATAGAAACACTGTCATGGCAATGTCACAGTCTCTGCTTATACATGAAATAATGAATGGTGGGAACAGACAGCGAAAAGAAACAAAGAGAGAGGGAGAGAGAAGGGGTGGGGTGGGTGAGGGGGAGGGGGTGGAGACAGAGTTGGGTGGTGGGAGTGGGTGAGAAGGATCTTCATTACAGTGGTTTCCCGATGGTATCCAACACAAAGAGTTTGCGAATGGTGACATCATGATTTTAAACCAGCTTCAAATTATTCAGACATAAGATGTTTATATATATATATGTGTGTGTTTCTTGGAATGTTTTGGTGAATGTGTATTTTACAGAGTAGGTGGAAGTGAGTTCCAAACACTTGGTTCGGCGTGAGCTACGCTTCTTTCGTACCGGTCAGTGCGTGGGAAGGCGGGTAGGAATTTCTGCCACCCAGAACTGCTGGTCAGTCTTCTACCATGACGTGGTGTTGATCAACGTTTTAAACATGTCATGATGACTTGATTCATTCGCGTTCTTTATTTAGAGGAAGATGTTTATCGCTTTAAGTTTTTCATCTGTTGTTGTTAGATGTACAGCTGAAGATACAGACAGGAGGGAGGGGGAGGAGTAGAGGACGCGCGCGCGTGGCAGAGGATATCATGGTGAGATTAGGTCGGGGTAGAAAGGGAAGCGGAAACAGATAATGGGAAAATACAGGAAAATGAATGAATGAATAGATGCATGAAAACAAAAACACTAATACAGGAAAATGAGTGAATGAATAAGATGCATGAAAACAAACGAATACACTAATACGATATATGTACAATAAATAAAGTGTGGTCAAGCGCAAGTGATGAAACAAAAATTATGCATGAGAAAGTTCTCAGTTGAGAAGAAATGGTAGTGTGTGTGTGTGTGTGTGTGTGTGTGTGTAGGATGGGAAGTGCGAGGGGGTGTCAGAAACAAAATGTGGCAAACGGAAGTCATGTGACAACAATCTACGGGTGCACGACCTCAACACCGCGTTTGTTATCCACCGCCTCCTCCACCGTGGTTTTCTTCAGTCTAGCGTGACTATGGATAGCAAATCATGCGGAATGAAGTCTTGTGTCATGTGTTGGCCATCAACCTTAAGCAAAAGAGTGTACTCTCTTTATGGCTGGGTCTAAATCGAAGTATTTAAAATAAAAAAAAGATCAAACAGACTTTTGGAAGTGACGAAGCATTTGACACGTTAAACACGTGTCAAATGCTTCGTGTTTATGGTTGTGCCGATGTCAGATTGGTAGTCCCAAGTGCCATGTGTTGAGGATTGCTACTTGTGCTGTGCGTATGCGTTGTGTGTGTGTGTTGTGTGTGTGTGTGTGTGTGTGTGTGTGTGTGTGTGTGTGTGCGGGCTTACACACACA
>CM031600.1:46449724-46452224 GCA_018398815.1 Conus ventricosus | reverse complement strand
AAAAAAAGAAAAAGAAAATTGGAACGGAAAATAAGAGGAATCAGTGGGAAGAAAGGAAGAGAAAGAACAGAAGAGAAAAGAGAAGAAAAAAAAGATGTGAAAAGGAGGAGACAAAACAAAAAGAAAGATCATCTAACACATACAAAATATCCAGTCTACAGAAAAGGACAGAACAACCACAAACAAAAATCCGCCACAAATTAGAAACATGAAGACACCTTTCTCTCCGTTTTCTTTTCCTTTTGGCCGAGTGCATTTTTGTTTGTTTCTGGCCAATGAACTGTACGCCGTTCAGAAAAACAACAAGAAATAAAGCAGAAAAGTCCACAGGACTGATCACAACCTGACCATAGACTCACCAATGTGAGCGATGAACATGTCCTTGAGATCTGTGGACTCACGGCGCACCTTGCAGTCAAAGTTCAAACCACCTGGAGCCAGACCCCCCTGTTCCAACACCACCTGAACACAGAGAGAAAAAGATCAGATCATTTGACTATATAACATACACAATTGAAATACAGTAAAATCATACAGGACCTACACACACACACACACACACACACACACACACACACACACAACACACACACACATATTAAAAACCCACTGTCGGCGTACATCGCCCTTATGTTATGATAATGGGTACCTCACACGATCCGACTGTGTGTTTGTATCCAACTGAGCTGAACATTCATTTCGACGTCTTAACGGAGTGCCCTGTGAGTGCCTGCACCCTACGTGAACACAGCGGAGGATTCCAAGGGTGGTGCAGGACTGCTCCCAGCTGGTTTGTTCAGCAGTTGAGGGCAGTACTTCTCTGGGTCCCACCCGCACCTTCAGGTGATTCTTTTTCCTTCAATGGGCGCCTCACACGAGCTAATATGATTGAACACAATCTCTGTCCAGACGGCAAATGCGTAATGGCATACCAACCATATTTTGTAGTCGGTATCATGTGATTGTTTTGAAATTTCGCTGCGGCATCTCGGAAATACTTAGCTTCATCTATCACCTATCCCGGACCGGAGCCTTGAAGACCGCTGGGGCGCCACAGAAGACTTCGCAACCAGCTTCCTCCACTCCTCCCGGTTCTCAGACGCTCTTGGGCAGTTGCTGAGTGTGAGGCCAGTCCATGCACTGATGTTGTCCTTCCATGTCTTTCTCTCTCTTTCTGTCTTCCTCTCCTTCTGCCTCCTCGCACTATTTCTTGTAGAATAGTTTCTGACAGGTTCTTGTGATCTTAATACATGATCCATAACATCTAATTTTCCTTCAATTCACCATGGACAATAGGTCTTCGTATGGTCCAATGGCTTGCCTTACTCTGATCTGGACCTCCAAGTTGATAATAATAAAATGCCAAGGATCTTGCGGAAGCATCTCATCTCTAATGCCTGAATCCTTCTCTCTTTTTAACTTACCTTAGAGATAAAGAAAACAATGACCGCGACTGAGGTATTGCTTGCCTTGAGCTCCTTTACTTGGCGGTGTGCTGTGCGCTATGGCGCTTTCTTTCCCAGTGAAAGTAATCATGATTGTGGCATCCCACAGATGTCCTGGCGGTGTGCTGTGTGCTATGGCGCTTTCTTTCCCAGTGAAAGTAATCATGATTGGTGGCATCCCACAGACTGTCCTCTTCCACGTCCAACTCGATCAGCCGCCCTTAGTGGAACAAATCGTGCGCCGCCATTTTTTTCTTTTGTGACAACTCTCACTTCAAAGATGAACCGAGTCTGATGGAAATGGAAAAGACCTAAATTCTACTTCCCTCTCACGAACTGGATGATTTCATTTTGCCGTGGTTTGCAGAAAAAGAAGGCGAGACAATGAGGGGACAGTTGATGCTGTTGGTAGTCAGATGCCAGAACGTGACCAAGGAAGTATTTTTCATCTGGGTTCCATCAACAAGCAGCAGTCGTTGTCTGTGGGTGTATACAGGTGCACAGTCTCATAAGCCGGCAGCCGTGCAAGCATGGCACTCTCTTGATGTTAACCGTGTCATGGACACGGCTTTCCGAAGGCTCACATTCTGGTCTTAACACGAAAAGACTGAAGATTCTGGAAGACAATTTCGGAGGGAAATAACCAAACGTGCGTTGTATCTACCTCCAGACAAAGCAGAGCACACCTCACTGCTCACCCGACCCACCCATCAATCAGTCCGTCCCCAACGTGTGGAGTTCTCTACCTTCATGATCATGGCGCAGTTCTTGATGTCCATGGGGAACTGGTCAGTGTCCCAGCCCAGGTCTGGGGACCCCGTGTTGGAGTCAATGGACCCCAGCAGCTTGTAGCTGTTGACAGAGAGAGATCAGCGTCAGATCAAATCCAGGCCAGTCGCTGTCAAACTGGGGACCCACATCAAAACATCCAGCCCAAAACAGCCGCTGAAAGCTCAGAACGTCAGGTCAAAATCAGAATCGAACCAGGAGCTAACAGCTCGGAACGTCGAATTGAAATCGAAACCCAACCACAAGCTGACAGCTCAGACCATCTA
>CM031600.1:46419724-46439724 GCA_018398815.1 Conus ventricosus | reverse complement strand
GAACCACCACTTTTCTCTCCTATACAAAAACACTGAGGATAATGATAATTCATGGTCTATCTAATGACAATTTCCTGTAGTGCTGAGACCTGTGCCATGCAGGACCTCAGCTGTGACTCCCTCATCATCCACATCCTGCGGACAGGTTGTGTCAAAGAATGGGATGTCGGCCAGTTCACGGGTGTGGTCGATGGATGTTGATCCCCCCACTCCATGGGGCAACGGACAGCCTGGCTCGGTGTTAAACTATGTTTGCAAGGGGTGGGCGCGTACCTGGGTGGGAGTGTACCTGGGGTGGGAGTGTACCTGGGGTGGGAACGTACCTGGGGTGGGAACGTACCTGGGGTGGGAACGTACCTGTGGTGGGAACGTACCTGGGGTGGGAGTGTACCTGGGGTTGGAACGTACCTGGGGTTGGAACGTACCTGGGGTGGGAACGTACCTGGGGTGGGTAGTGTACCTGGGGTGGGAGTGTACCTGGGGTGGGAACGTACCTGGGGTGGGACGTACCTGGGGTGGGAGTGTACCTGGGGTGGGAGTGTACCTGGGGTGGGAACGTACCTGGAGTGGGAGTGTACCTGGGTGGGAGTGTACCTGGGGTGGGAACGTACCTGGGGTGGGAACGTACCTGGGGTGGGAGTGTACCTGGGGTGGGAACGTACCTGGGGTGGGAGTGTACCTGGGTGGGAACGTACCTGGGGTGGGAACGTACCTGGGGTGGGAGTGTACCTGGGGTGGGAACGTACCTGGGGTGGGAAACGTACCTGGGGTGGGATGGAAACGTACCTGGGGTGGGAACGTACCTGGGGTGGGAACGTACCTGGGGTGGCGAACAGATTACAGGTGGCCCACAGCAGCTTGACCCCGGTCTTCTTCTGCAGCTGCAGTGCCAGGTCCGTCATCTCATCCAGGTTCTTTCCCGACTGCTTCAGGTTGTCGCCTTCCGGAGCGATGTCCCTGCAACAGTATTTCCACAACACTGCTATATCATCCACATCACTGCCATTTCATCCACATCACTGCCATTTCATCCACATCACTGCCATTTCACATTGTTCTGTCAGTATTTCCACATCACTGACATTTCACATTGTTCTGTCAGTATTTCCACATCACTGCCATTTCCTATTGCTCTGTCAGTATTTCCACATCACTGCCATTTCATCAAAATGACTGCCATTTCACATTGTTCTGTCAGTATTCCACATCACTGCCATTTCATCCACATCACTGCCATTTCACATTGTTCTGTCAGTATTTCCACAACACTGCCATTTCACACTGTTCTGCCAGTATTTCCACAACAATGCCATTTCATCCACATCACTGCCATTTCACATTGTTCTGTCAGTATTTCCACATCACTGCCATTTCACATTGTTCTGTCAGTATTTCCACATCACTGCCATTTCCTAGTGTTCTGTCAGTATTTCCACATCACTGCCATTTCACATTATTCTGTCAGTATTTCCACATCACTGCCATTTTATATTGTTCTGTCAGTATTTCCACATCACTGCCATTTCACATTGTTCTGTCAGTATTTCCACATCACTGCCATTTCACATTGTTCTGTCAGTATTTCCACATCACTGCCATTTCACATTGTTCTGTCAGTATTTCCACATCACTGCCATTTCACATTGTTCTGTCAGTATTTCCACATCACTGCCATTTCACATTGTTCTGTCAGTATTTCCACATCACTGCCATTTGACACTGTTCTGTCAGTATTTCCACATCACTGCCATTTCCTAGTGTTCTGTCAGTATTTCCACATCACTGCCATTTCACATTGTTCTGTCAGTATTTCCACATCACTGCCATTTCACATTGTTCTGTCAGTATTTCCACATCACTGCCATTTTCTAGTGTTCTGTCAGTATTTCCACATCACTGCCATTTCCTAGTTTTCTGTCAGTATTTCCACATCACTGCCATTTCCTAGTGTTCTGTCAGAACACTGATAACAGTGAGGTTTTGTCATAAAAGAATCTGCACACGGACTGTGTTAAACGATTAAAATACAAGACAAAGATGAGCAACTTTACTGACTACTACTCTGTGCCGATCGTAACGAACAGTTCCAGAAAGAAGCTCAGTTTATTAGATCAGTGCTTTGGGCAGGACCATCTCCCCTCCCAAACCCCTCCTCCCCACCCCCCACCCCCTTCACCTTGCCTCTTCACAGTCCTCTTCTCTCCATTTCCAAAAAGGAAAAAAAAGAAAATAAGGTGTGCAAGCATGATAGTTTTCCCACTAAACGTGAAAATACCGTGTGAACATTTCGACCCTTCTCTTTCGCTACCTCATCCCTTCTCTCTCTTCAACAAAATTTAGTAGAATTCTGTCTGTCTGTCTGTCTGTCTGTCTGTCTGTCTGTCTGTCTGTCTGTCTCTCTGTCTCTCTCTCTCTCTCTCTCTCTCTCTCAACACACACCATCCACACACACACACACACACACACACACACACACACACACACACATACAAAATCCATTTACCCTCCCCCAAACAACAACAACAAACATAACACAAACATCCACATTCAACCGACGTACACAGAAAAAATATACAGAAGAAGAACTCGGAATCCCACGAAAGCCTAAAGTAAAGGTGTACACAGTGACACCAGGAAACACGTAACGTCCCGTCACCTGTCATGAAAGGTCCAGTACTGGACGCCCAGTTTGCTGAAGAACTCAAAGCCGGCACGCAGGCGCCGTTTGGCATTGGCCATGCTGTTGCTGCCATCGTCCCACGGTCTTTCCAGAGTGGGGAACCCGAATGGGTCGGCACCTGCGCGTCGTGTGTGGATCAGAAGGCGAATTTTAGAAGAAAAAAGAAAAAGAAAGACAAAAAAGATATAAAAAAAGAAAGAAAACACCTGGCATATGAAACAATGAATGAAAACGGTTTCACAAAATGAAAGATAGAGAATTGGTGATAGTTGGACGTAGTTTGGTGGTGGTGGGGGGGGGGGGGGGGGGGGGGATACGTTTTAGATGTTTTCTTCGTATATACGCCGTTACCTGAACAATCATGTCACACCAAGTTTGGTTTTTTTTAATGTATTTTCATATTTTTAATATAACAAATTATATAAGGTTAAAGGTAGTAGTATTTACGAGAGAGCAACTTGACGCAGCGAAAGCTTTGTACAGGAAAATTGATAGATTTTAATGGCTTTTCATGCTTACATGCCAAGAGAGAGAGAGAGAGAGAGAGAGAGGAAGAGGAGAGAGAGAGAGAGAGAGGAGAGAAGAGAGAGAAGAGCAGTGTAAAGAGCCACTTTCGAACCCTCGTCGCTGGGTTGTGTTTAGTGTCGCTAACGTGTTCTGTCACAACAAGGAGTCCATCAAAACGCGCATCCAAAATAAGTCTCAGTTGAGCTTTAGATATACGAACTTCTGTTCGTTCAGATTCGTGGTTTCTTGTTTTTCTTTCTGTTATAATAGACAGAGACAGCCTATATCATGGAAGGGATCCAAAGTGTTGCTGACCATAGGATTCAGGTGTATTGATGGACAACCTTGTTAGATAACTGAATTATCAGCTCTAAACCTTGACACCCCCCCCCCCCCCCCACACCACACCACACACTCGACGGATGTCAACATAATACAGTGGGTCACTGTATAGATGTAGACTATGTAACTGCTATGTGTATGGTGTCATGCAGGTGCGTGTTGAGGAATTACCGAAAGGTATATCGAAGAAGGGGAGGGGTTTGGAGGGGAAGGGCCGAGGTGGGAAGGCGGCAAATGGGTACAGGGGAAAGCCGTGGCACGTTATCATCGCAAACAGTGGTGACGAAGTAACTGTTAGGGCTATTGTAATTGTAGTGTCTGTCGTCGTCGTGTGTGTGTTGTGTGTGTGTGTTGTGTGTGTTGTATGTGTGTGTGTGTGTGTGTGTGTGTTGTGTGTGTGCTGCGGTGTGTGTGTATGTGTGGTGTTGCATGATTTTAATATAGACAAAAAAAACAAGATAACCCTTTTGAATCAATTCCAAATTACAACATGCAGTTTGACAAAATTGAGCATTAGACTTAATTCTGTAGCACATTAGTGACGGCGATACCCAGTCAGCGGACCCAGCCATATCAAGGTCAGTTCTGTGGTCAGGGTTGCCCGCATGGGTGGATCAGCTTGGACTTAGGTGGACCCACTGTCTGTCCCTATGGCCCCGCTGTTTAGTCTTCTCATCCAGTCTTCACCTGCCACCATGCCAGTTTCGTACGTTTCACTATATGTTTTTTTTTTTATGTCGACCCCAAACCTGTTTTAGGATAAGAACCACACAAAATACTTACGGACACGCCGCGGACACGGCACCAGTTGCTGGCTCGTCTCTCTGTGTGTGTTGTGTGCGTGTGTTTTGTGCGTTTTCTCGAATACATAAAAGTTAAAGTACATTTTCATACAATTCAGCTCTAACGTATTGGAACAATAAAAGAAAAGGAGATAAGGTAATACGATGCAGGAAGTCTGTGTAAGTCTCGGTCATTCCGTTTGGACTGGTAGAAGTCTTTAGACATAGACTCTGCCTCCTTGTTCCGTTAGCTTTTGTGGGCAGAAAACAGAGGTAAGGTTTCCCTGTGATACTGATTATGTGTAGCACTCTCTTTTCACGAGTCATGAATAGGAAATCCCTAACTTCATAATTATCGGAAACGGAACTGAATCATTTAAAATTAGAGGGGACAAAATCATTAATTGTTACCAAGAGCTTTCACTTTTTTTTTATTTCGTTGCCCCTGCGGGTCGCGAATAATTTGACTATCCCTGCGCCTGTTCCTCTAAGCTATATAAGCCCTGGTCCCCCCCCCCCCCCCCCCCCCCCCCCCCCCCCCCTCTCTCCAGCTTCGCCCCTTCTTCCCCTCCCCACCCTCCTCCAGTTCTCCCTTCCTTCCTTCCTTCTTTCAGTAATGACAGCGTCGCTCTCGTATGACGGATGATACCAGATGCAGTGACAAAGTCTAGATCGGAACAGTTCTACACTTGACTGTGTTGACACCAGTCGGTTCATGCGCTGAAGGTCGCGAGCTGATAACCGGGCTATCTGGCAAGGCTGTCCTTTGATTCGCCTGAACCCTGAAAATCTGTAACACTTGGGATCCCTTGCCTGGTGACATAGGATGAATCTTTAAACTGTCGTCTTTGCCTCTGTGGTGTTTTGTCTGTCTGTCTCTGTCTGTCTCACCCCTTCATAGGGACAATGGCCTTTACATGAATAAACCATGAATTCTAAGCTCTCTCTCTCTCTCTCTCTCTCTCTCTCTCTCTCTCTCTCTCTCTCTCTCTCTCTCTGTGTGTGTCAAACAAACACCACACACACACACACACACACACACACACACACACACACACACACACACTAACCAGTGCCACGGAAGGTATGCCAGAAGCAGACGGAGAAAACGAAGCCACTCCTCCATGGTCTTTCCCATCACCACCTGCAATCGATGCCACGGACATTATTCTGTGTGATTAACGTCAGTTGTATCTTTTTCTTTTCTTTTTAGATGTTTTTCTTTCTTCCCTTTTTTTCTTTTTCGTTCTTTCGTTCTTTCTTTTCTTTTCTTTTATTCTTTGACGATTTACTTGCCATTGTACCAAGCTACACACACACGTTGTTCCCCCTTTTTTTTTTTTAGCTATTATTTCATTTCCAGATCCGTCAAATAGGGCGTGTTTCAACCCTGTCTGTTGGTTACTCTGAAAGCACGACAACACAAAAATTACTCAACCAAAGTTAACGAAACTTGGTGGAAAGAGAGAATGTTACCCAAGAATGAACCACAAACATCTGGGAGCGGATCCTTGGTGCAGGTCTGTGGTCTGGATTAAAGGGCTGATCCAGAATCTGTTCGACTGTGACAGGTGACTGCGCTTTCCCGAGCACGCTTCTAGTTCCGTTCGTTCACCGTTTGAACCCGACAGCGGGCTTTGCATAGATGGCCCATGCCCAACGTTGAGGATTGCTGACAATAAGTATTTCGAACGCATGTAAATGGTTGTTCGCTGTGTAATATTTAGCATGATGAAAGCCAGTGTATGTGCGCACGCCTTGTGCGCTTGCATGCGTAAACGTATGTTCCACAACGACTGCATATAAACACTACAGATATTCAAAATGTATTCATGTACATTTAGACTGTGTATATTTGTATGTGCACGTGTTCGTACGTGCGCTACTGACCTCCTTAGCATTGTAGTGTTTGTACACCAGTGACTCCTCAGGACCCGCCTCTGGCTTGAAGGGAATAGACCCAATTCCTGCAAGAATGAAAATCACAAAGGTGATGAAACAGCGCAACAAAGCCAAACAACAAATGAATGAAAAAGGGGGGGAAATGTGCTAATGGATGAACATGGAAAAGCAGAACACGAAAACGACCAAAGTAGCGAAAATATTATCCAAACAGAACTGACAGAAAATAGCCCCATTAAGTTAGCTGACCAGTCACTGAGGAAATGATCGTCGCCGGATTCTGCCTAATGGTGATAACTGCTATTACTGCCAGTATTCTTAGTGTCTTTGTAATGGCGACTGTGATGGTGGGGTTTCATGAAATCGGTACATAAGTGGGTGCTTTAGGTTTAGATTTAATTCAAGATAGTATGCCCTTTCAACGACTGTTGATTTGATATCCAGTATTTTCATCTCCTTCATTTTCATTGACCTCGGTTATGCATTCATTCTTTTGTATGCATGAGAAAATACTTGGGATAAAACATCAAACAAAACTGAACTGTATGTGAGAATGGGAGGTGGGGGGAGGGGGGTGCAGGGATGGGAGAGGGTTATAAATGAAAATTATGCAGCTTGTTTTAAAATGGTTCTCCATGGCTTTTTATAGAAACAAGAAATACAATGTCGGATCATGTAACATGAGAACAACGCCATAATTTAAATGCCGGTCAGTGGCCTAAAGAATCAACACAGCATATAATACTTCTTACCGAGAAATGCAGTCTGCGATTGTCAGAATTCCGGAATCATCATTTTAATCAGCTACCCAGTGAGGTCATACTCCTAAAAAGACTCGGTCGGGAGGAGGGAAGGGGGATAAAGAGCGGCTGAGAAATCCGTTAAGATCCAAGAACGGGCAATATGTTCCGATAGAAAAGTATACAGCACAGCTGAAGATGTCTGCAACGTGAGACTGCTGCTAGAGAAGCATCGCCAACACCAATATAATCTCTACCACACGATTTCATCGACTTCAAGAAAGCCTTTGACCATGTTCAGCTTAAAGGTTTGGGACAGGTCATGATGAACAAATGAACAGCAATATCATCCAAATAATTAGAGTTCTGCAACTATATTGGTAGGGCAGCTCTTACATCGTCAGAGCCTTCTTTTGGACAACCACAGGGCTGCGCCAAGGCCTTTCCTGTCTCCCATTCTGTTCAGTGCGGGAGAGACGTGAAGACTTCAGCACCTCCACGGCTTACCTTTTTACAGTTTACCTTTCGTTTGACTATAGCGGAATTCATAGGAGGCGGTACAGCAGAACTCTGGAAACTCGCTGCTAGACGGAATGGAAGTCAGCTCGCTCGAATCCAATGAGAATCTCCAACAACAATTTACTGCTGAACAATTAAATAGTGGGAGAAAACAAGTGCAGGTTAACAATTCTTCAGTCATTATAGTAATGACTTGGCAAAGATTTGAATTAAAAAAAAAATTAAAAATGAACAAATGGGGGGAATATATTATAAATATGAGAAACCCTTTACTTGCTGCCTGAGGGAACCATTGTATCCCTTCGAAAGCACATCTATTTGTATTGCCTGCTCCTAGGCCTTTCGTCCGCTGGATCGGACTCATCAGGGAGACACAGCTGATTGTGTCTGTGCTCTTGGTGTCAAATAGAGACACACCAACGTC
Source organism: Conus ventricosus (assembly GCA_018398815.1). Lineage (NCBI taxonomy): Eukaryota > Metazoa > Mollusca > Gastropoda > Neogastropoda > Conidae > Conus > Conus ventricosus. The sequence continues at coordinate 46,431,828 of CM031600.1, read as the reverse complement.
CATAATTCTGTGGTGTTCTCATCACCAAGGGTTCAAAAAAGAATCCAACAGCACCCGCAAAGCAGCCAGCAAAGGGTAGTAAAATGGAACAAAAGGAAAGTGTGGAGAGGAAAAAAGTGCTTGAAAACTAAAAGCATTATGCAAACAGTATAAAATGTAGGGGACAATCTTTGAGCCTATGCTTGAGGATCCATTCAAGGATGCAAGGGAGATCAAAAGATATGGAACAGTGTGAGTGGTCAGCTCTGCTGTTCAATAACCCAAGCATTGCGAGTGGCTAAGAATTGTACAGAACAACCTTTACTTGGATCTCCTAAGAGATGCAATCTCCCACTGATTGACCAAACATTATACTGCTGAACAATTAAATAGTGGGAGAAAACAAGTGCAGGTTAACAATTCTTCAGTCATTATAGTAATGACTTGGCAAAGATTTGAATTAAAAAAAAAAATTAAAAATGAACAAATGGGGGGAATATATTATAAATATGAGAAACCCTTTACTTGCTGCCTGAGGGAACCATTGTACTCCCCTTCGAAAGCACATCTATTTGTATTGCCTGCTCCTAGGCCTTTCGTCCGCTGGATCGGACTCATCAGGGAGACACAGCTGATTGTGTCTGTGCTCTTGGTGTCAAATAGAGACACACCAACGTCCATAATTCTGTGGTGTTCTCATCACCAAGGGTTCAAAAAAGAATCCAACAGCACCCGCAAAGCAGCCAGCAAAGGGTAGTAAAATGGAACAAAAGGAAAGTGTGGAGAGGAAAAAAGTGCTTGAAAACTAAAAGCATTATGCAAACAGTATAAAATGTAGGGGACAATCTTTGAGCCTATGCTCTTTAGATAAAAGACGCGGCTCCAGTTTCACCATAGGTGACGCTCCGGACATCAACGGGAAATTAAAAGTTAGAAAGAGTCGGGAGCGAACGAGGTGTGAAAGAACACTTCGGAAAACAAAAACTGTGGAGACTGACACGCACGTTGTAGGCTTAAACAGAGGCAAGGGGAAAAGAAGCGAAAAGACAGAGTTCAAAACAGGACGGGCGAGTGTGTGTACGTGTGCCTGTTCTTGTCCGCATAGATCGGCGTGCGCGTGTGTGTCAGTCAGTCTGTTTTGTGTACATGCGCGAGTAGCTTTGACTAAGTTGTGGCGTGGTTTGTCATGTATATCATATATGTGAGGCGCCGCGTGGTGTGCAGATAAATCGTTGGTCTCCGGTGAAATGTCTGAAATGTCATGTTGGGGGGAAATGGCCTACTGACTGAGCTGATAACGGCCTTAATGACAGATGATTAGCGCGGGCAGTCCAGTAATGGTTCTGGAGAAATTCCTCTCGGTGACAGTTTACAGGACATGCAGTTGACGGTCCTAATAGGATGCACTGCCAAGTTAGTGAAACGACTACGTATATTCAACGGAATTCAGTTCCTGTCCATGTTGAATAGCCTCGTGTAAACACACACACACACACACACACACCACACACCGCAGGGATCATCACGAATATGTGTGCAATTAAAGTTAAAACCGATGGGAATGTTCTCTTTTTCGTATACATTCCTCTCTCTCTCTCTCTCTCTCCTCTCTCTCTCTCTCTCTCTCTCCTCTCTCTCTCTCTCTCTCTCATGTCGTAGAATCCTCATAAACATGAGTACAATGACCGACATTCAAATCGACAGCTTCACTTTTTCGCGTACAACACACACACACACACACACACACACACACACTAACACACACATGCGCGCGTGCGCGCGCGCGCGCGCGCGCACACACACACACACACACACACACACACACAGACACAACACAGAGGCGCGCACTCGCGCATGCTCACACATACACACACACACTCAGTCGCGCGTGCGCGCGCGCGCACACACACACTCTCTCTCTCTCTCTCTCTCACACACACACACACACACACACACACCATCAAGCAACGCCCCCTTCCACCAGTCTCACCGCCCACCTAATGGTAAAGCGATCATTTTACAAAACACTATACAGGATCATCCAGCACTTTGCACCCCAATAACAACTAACCCTTAAAGAACTCGGCATCCTCGGCATCGAAGGCCCAGCGTAGTTTCCACCGTGACCCTGGCCCCCTGAGGTGGGAGCGAACGACGACATGCTCAAGGTCTGGATGCTTGTGGATCACACGGTACGAACTTTGCGAGTGACAACACCCGAGCTGCGAGCTTACTTCCCCCCCCCCCCCCCCCCCCCCCCCCCCCCCACATGGGCGGCCCCACACCTAATTCAGGTGGCAGGAGTCGGACATTAAGGATTGCGGTATAAATGGACAGAACTGGATTAGTTCGGGTGATTTTGGTTATGGTGCATGATAGTTAATTCTCGCCCCTATTTTTCAGTTTGGTTCATTTTTTCTCTGCTACTTGTTTATTTGATGCTTTCATTGAACTACTGGGGAGAAGAGATGGGAAAGGAACAAGGGAGGGGGGCGGAGGGGGTTTGCAGAAGGAGGGTCAAAAGGGAAAATGCACCCACACAAGTAAACTGCTGGACATTGTGTAGTTTCATGGCGGTTTTTTTTATGCTTTATAGATGAAAACTTTTTTAAAAGAAACAGTAAGGCTCCCCAACTGTGGAATCCATGTCTCCACTCTAAACCCAGCCCTAGACCAGATCCAAACCATAACTCAGACACCAACCAAACCCCAAAACCCTTTAATAGAACCAAAATTTGACCTAGGTGTGTGGAAAAAAAAAATCTTATAAAAAGTCTTTGTTGTCTTTACAGCGTGACCACCCAGTGGGGGTTGTTATTCTTTCTCCGCCGAGGGAGAAAAAGAATTGTTCTTGGAATTTCATGGGCTTAGAGGCAACGTTCATGACTATTGTTGGCTGCTTCGACCCCCTCGCCACATGGACACCCCCAACGCCTTATCGGAAGATATTCCTTCTTCTTTTTCTTCTTCTTCTTCTTCTTCAGATCCTAAATCATCACCCTTCATCATTCATCATCATCTTGTTCTTCTTCTTCTTCTCTTTCTTTCTTTTTTCTTCTTTCTTTTTCATGTCTTCTTCTTTTTCTTCCTCTTCTCCTCCCCCTCCTTTCGTTCTCCTTCTTCTTCTTCTTTCTTTCTATCTTCTTTTTTTTTTCTTTCTTTTTTTTCTTTCTTTTTTCTTTCTTTCTTCTTCTTCTTTCTTTATTTCTTTCGTCTTCTTCTTCTTCTTCTTCTCCTTCTTCTTCTTCTTCTTCTTCTTTCTTTCTTTCTTTCTTTCGTCTTCTTCTTCTTCTTCTGCAGGAGAAGGAAAATTGTGCCAAGGGGGGCCCGGAAGGGAGAAAAATGCTTATTTTCTAAATAGTGGCTGTGGCCAGTGTTGTTTACTTATCCTGACCGCTTCTCTGTCGCCTCGACCTGCTCTGTGACACACGACCTGATCATGAAGTGTTCGCAGATAACGCGTCTACACCCCCCCCCTACCCCCCCCCCACTTCCTCCACCCCTCCTTCCCTCGCGTTCTCACAAATCTCCTCGACCCGACACTCCGTTTGCATAGGCTGATGAACACATAGGGGCCTGCATGAGTTTATTGTGATAGGATTCTCCCCCCTCTCTGTCTGTCTGTCTGTCTCTGTTTTCTCTTCTCCCCCCCCCCCCCCCCCTCTCTCTCGGGGGGTTGTGATTAAAGGGCTGCTCAGAACAAGTTGTGTATGCTTTCCCTTCTGTGGATTTGGTGAAATTTCCCGTGTTTGCAAGGCCTAGTGAATGACAAAAGCCAGCTGAACCTTTGTGTTTCAGGCAAAAATGAGGTTTCCTTTTTGGGATTTTATAAACTTCATGTTTCGTCGGGTTCAAGCTATTCTTTTTGATTCCGACATCGCGACTTCGAAAAAAATGGCGGTTTTCTGGCAGGTTTGCTCCTCATTCAATTTTCTACATGGTTTTCTGCAACTGTGTGGGGACGTGGAATCAAACCCCGGACCTACGAAAAGTGACAGCTCTCTGCGCCAGTCAAGACTGAGGAGCGTTTCTGATCTTAGCGGCGCTTCTGCCTCCGCAACCTCTCCGAAAGGGAGTAATCCAACTTGTGTTAAAGAGCCAACCCTGTCTGAGATGATGAAAACCATGTCTGAAATGAACGATTCTCTTAACTCAAAAATGGACTTGATTAGAGTGGACATGAAACAGGTTGGTGACGATTGTGTAGGCTAAGGGTAAAGACGGACGAGTTGAAAGAAGAGTTAGACACGTTGAAAGAAGAAAATATGAAGTTAAAGCAAGGTAACACTCTGAAGAACACTGTAGATGACCTCGGCAAGAAGCTAGATGATCTGGAAGGCAGATCGAGGCGTAACACCTCATTTTCTACGGTCTGGAGAAGAGTGACAGGGAGACCATCGAGCAGTGTGAAGGTGTGCTGCAAAACCTGATCACAGACAAGCTGGGGTTGACTGGCGACATTGAATTGAGTCCACCGACTGAGCTCCAAACCCAATGCCCCAGTGATCGCCAGGTGCACCTTCTTCAAGGACACAACCAAAATCCTGAGCGCCAAGAATAATTTGAAAGGCAGAAGAATCTTTGTGGGTAAAGGCTTCTCTTCACCAGTGCGTGAAATTCGACGGAAACTGTCTCCTCATCTGATGGACAAAAGAGATGTCGCGCTTGATCATTTGATTGTTGGTGGACAGAAGTTCGGTCTTGACCATCACGATAATCTTGTTCAACTAAAACAGTGGTCAGGCCGGCCTTCTGAAAAATTTAACTGTCGTGTCAATCCAATTATTTATGAATTTAACCATGTGCATCTATCACGTTCGGAGGCTTAAATTAACATTACACCGTCTTCAAGCCTATCCTCGGATCCGTGTATACAAAGAAGCGAACGCGCATCACCGTCAACGGGGACCCATGTTGCACGTGCTGTGATGGGGGCGGGAGTCTCTAAACAGGTTGACAGCGTGTACCAGGCCGTTGCAGCGTCAGTGACCGTATTGCTGTGCTGGGGTCACTGTCTGTGGCGACCCAAGTTTCACGTGCAGTGACAGAGGTGAGGGGCACCGAACATGCTGGCAGTTTGTGCTCGGATAGTGGTGGTGACAATGACAGTGTTGACGTTGATGCGAATGTGCATACGGTCATGATCTTTCAACCAATAAAAATGTCGATGTCAGTGTTAATGTTGCCATCAATGTCAATGCTGCAAATGGGTTTTTGATGATGCCATCACTGTTGATGATGCTGATACAGGCGTCACATTTAAAACGTATTCATTCTTACAGTGGAATATTCAGGGATTAATGTCAACACTTTATAACGGAGATTTTCTTTCTTTCGTATGTTTTTACGATTTTGCCTGTCTTGTCGAACCATTTCATGATTATGTAATACCTGATAAGTTTCCAGGTTACACAATGTTCAGTAAACCTATCGTTAAGTTGTCGAGACAAGGAAGGCGTTCTGGTGGTATTCTTTGCTTAATTAGGAAAGAGTTAAGCCAATATGTGACAAATATAGATGCAAATATTGAAATATTCTCTTATATAAAAAAAATCATTGTTTGATCTACCCAAAGACATAATATATGTTTGTGCTTATGTACAACTAGAGGGTTCTCCATTTTATGCATTTTTTTTGTCGATAATGGGATTGTTAATTTGGAAGATTGTATCAGCGACTCCATCGTCCGTTAGGGGATGTCTATATTGTGCTGTCAGATCTTAACAGCAGAACGTCGAACATTTCGCGAATTTCATTTCCAGCGAGACTACATCACTTTACAAAAGTGCTTCCGTAAATTTTGGAAGACAAAGGTGTTTCCCATATAACCAAAGTGGGGTCTCTTATCCTACCATTGTACAAAAAAGGAGATGCAAATGACCCTAGTAATTGTATAGGCATTGCTTTAAGTGATATCAGCAGTAACCTGTATGGTATTGTCATCAATAATAGAATTCAAGCGTGGGTCACAGAAAACGACATTACTGGAGACATACAAGCAGGATTTAAAAAGGGCTATTCCAAAACTGACCACATGTTCACGCTCATAGTTCTAATACAGAAGCAATTTGCTGCTAATCAAAAGCTGTATGCTGCTTTTATTGACTTCCAAAAAAGCATTTGATTCCGTAAATCGTAATCTACTTTGGCCTATTTTACTGAAGAATGGAATACGAGGAAAATTGTTTAAATGTATCCAGAGCTTGAACAAAGACGTGAGGGCTAGAATTAGAATTGGAAACAGATTGTCAGATGTTATAAACTGCACAGCTGGTGTTAAGCAGGGTAATGTATGTAGCCCCAGCATTTTATTATTATTTTTTTTTTAATAAATGAATTAGGTCTGGAAGTTGTAAGGAAAGGAAGGCATGGAACATAATTATTTTCTAACGCTTTTGAATTGTTTATCTTACTGTTGGTGGATGATGTCATTTTAATGTCCGAAACTATCGTTGGACTACAGACCCAGCTAAACAGTTTGCAAAATGCAGCTTTCAATCTGGATCTGCGTGTTAATTTAGATAAAAGTAATATTATTGTCTTCAGTAAGGGAGGATATTTAGCAGCTAGAGAACGATGGACCTATAGTGGATTTATAATGCCTGTTGTAAATGTCTATAAATATCTTGGTATATGCTTTTCGACAAAATTGAGTTTTACAGGTGCACGTAGAGATTTAGCAGTCGTGGAAAGAACGCTTTGTTAAGTGTCATGCAGAAATTGTATGTGCTTAAAAATGATTCTTTGGAAATACTCCTAAAACATTTTATGCCAAAATACAATCTATTGTACAGGATGGGTCTGAACTGTGGGGTCTGGAAAAAGCTACTGAATGTTGTGAAAAGGTTCATTTGTGTGCTTTGAAACGTTTTCTTGGTGTAGACAGACGTACACCAAATGACTCAGTTTATGGTGAAACCAACAGATATTTGATTACAGTCAATTCTGTTCTTCGATGTGTAAAGCTAAAGTATTGGTTGAGGCTAATCAGCATGGAAGAAAACAGACTGCCATATAAAGCATATCTGACACTGTTGCATCTTGATGCTAAAGGTAAACATAATTGCGCTACCAATGTGAAGTTTTGTTCGTTTTAAATTTGGTTATGGTCATGTTTGGGTTATTCAGGGAGTAGGAAATGTTCAAATGTTTATCCGTAGCTTCAGACAAAGACTGATTGATTGTAGCCGGCAGAACTGGCAACACCATATCCAAGCCAGTGAAAGATTTGAAATGTGCTCTTTGTTGAAATGGATATCTCATTCTGTTAAGCCATACAAAACCCTTGAGTTAAGTCGATCTTTGAAACAGAACACATATAAGCTCCTATTTGGAGTGTCAGAGATAAATTCTTTATCTAAGATACAGGGCTAATACTGATCATGATTTAAAATATGTCCACTGTGCAGAAATCAAAGGAAGACGAAGTACATTTTGTTTCAGTATGCCAGCTATTCGGAATATTAGAGAAAAGTTTATTCCAGAAAAATATTATAAGCAGCCCTGTCTCTTCCGCTTGTGTATGCTGATGGCTTCTATCAATGAAAATGTAGTGAAAAACGTTAGTCTTTTTCTTTATCAAGCCTTTAAAATAAGAGACGTATTTTATTTTTAGCACAGTTTGATTTTTGATGGTTGTTTATGGCACCATCTAGTCCATTTTTCTTTGTCTTGAATTGTTTAAATATGTCACACTTCCCTTCATATAGGGGCTATGGCCTATGTATATGAATAAACCATTTGTCATTCATCTCTCTCTCTCTCTCTCTCTCTCTCTCTCTCTCTCTCTCTCTCTCTCTCTCTCTCTCTCTCGCTTCTCGTGCGCTGTCTTTATGCGTGTACGTCACAAACTACATAACATGAAGATATTTGTTGTTTATTTGTTTGTTTTTGAAATCATGAAAGAAAGAAGACAACAAAAAAAGATGTTTCAAAACAACAACGACAATATCAAACATCATCACCATCATCATCATTAGCAGTAGTATCGTCATCATGATTACTGGCAGGGGTAGTGCGGTGGTATTAGCTCCAGTAGCAGGAAGCAGCAGTAGTACTGCATTCCATTGCATTGTTTTGAATTGTATTGCATTGTATTGTGCTGTGTTGTCTGACCATCCATCTAAACAGATAACTCGATGTGAAATTAGGGCTGCTCTCCCTCCGGTGACAGTGCATCGCCACAGCACAGCGCCACTCACTGTCTGTTTCAAGTTGTATCTTCCTATCCCAGTGGGTACCCCCACAGAGCGTTGCCAGAGACAAGTCCCTAGTGGCCGTGGATTCCTTAACGTGCGCGAAAATCGTGCAGTACCAGGGAGCAACATTCATCGAGTAATCCAGCAGACTCACGAACCTCCTCCTGAGGTCCATCGCAAACTAAGAAAGAGAAAAGACAGAAAAATCCTCGTTCCATGCAAGACTGGAACTGTAAACTCGAGGCTTTCTTGCTTCATAGACGAATGCTTTGCCCACTGGGCCGTTTTTTCCGTATCGGCAGCAGCTGTTGCGATAGTAGTAACAGAATCAGAAGTAGCAGGATCAGAAGCCGTAGAAACAACAGCAGCAGTAGTAGTAGTTGCTGTTGTTGTCGTTGCAGTAGTAGCAGCAGCAGCAGCAGCAGTAGTAGTAGTAGTAATAGTGGCAACAGCAGCAGTATAGTAAACAGTTGCTGTAGTTAGTAGTAGTTGCTGTCGTAGTAGTAGCAGCAGTCGTAGTGGCAGTAGCGGCCGCAGCACCAGTAGAAGTTGTAGCAATAGTAGTTGTAGCATAGGCCATCAACTGCCGCCGCATCAGCAGTAGGAGTGATGGAAGTGGTAGCGGCAGCAACAGCAACAGCAGCAATAACAACAGCAACAGCAACAGCGGCAGTAGCAATAACAATAGCAGCAGCAGCAATAACAATAGCAGCAGCAGCAGCAACAGCAGCAATAACAATAGCAGCAGCAACAGCAGCAATAACAATAGCAGCAGCAGTAATAACAATAGCAGCAGCAATAACAATAGCAGAAGCAGCAGCAACAGCAGCAATAACAATAGCAGCAGCAGCAGCAACAACAACGGCAGCAATGACAATAGCAGCAGCAGCAACAACAGCAGCAATAGCTGCAGCAGCAATAACAATAGCAGCAGCAATAACAATAGCAGCAGCAGCAGCAGCAACAGCAGCAATAACAATAGCAGCAGCAGCAATAACAATAGCAGCAGCAATAACAATAGCAGCAGCAGCAGCTGCAATGACAATAGCAGCAGCAACGGCAATAACAATAGCAGCAGCAGCAGCAACAATAGCAGCAGCAGCAATAACAATAGCAGCAGCAGCAACGGCAATAACAATAGCAGCAGCAGCAACGGCAATAACAATAGCAGCAGCAGCAACAGCAATAACAATAGCAGCAGCAGCAACAGCAATAACAATAGCAGCAGCAGCAACGGCAATAACAATAGCAGCAGCAGCAATGACAATAGCATCAGCAGCAGCAGCAGCAGCAGCAATAACAATAGCAGCAGCAACGGCAATTACAATAGCAGCAGCAGCAGCAGCAATAACAATAGCAGCAGCAGCAGCAACGGCAATAACAATAGCAGCAGCAGCAATAACAATGGCAGCAGCAGCAGCAAGGCAATAACAATAGCAGCAGCAGCAACGGCAATAACAATAGCAGCAGCAGCAGCAATAACAATAGCAGCAGCAGCAGCAATAACAATAGCAGCAGCAGCAACGGCAATAACAAAGCACCAGCAGCAACGGCAATGACAATAGCAGCAGCAGCAAAAACAATAGCAGCAGCAGCATAAACAATAGCAGCAGCAGCAGCAAATACAATAGCAGCAGCAGCAACGGCAATAACAATAGCAGCAGCAGCAAAACAATAGCAGCAGCAGCAGCAATATCAATAGCAGCAGCAGCATAACAATAGCAGCTGCAGCAACGGCAATAACAATAGCAGCAGCAGCAAAAACAATAGCAGCAGCAGCAACGGCAATAACAATGGCAGCAGCAGCAACGGTAATAACAATAGCAGCAGCAGCAGCAGCAAAAAACAATAGCAGCAGCACAGCAGCAGCAATATCAATAGCAGCAGCGGCAATAACAATAGCAGCAGCAACGGCAATAACAATAGCAGCAGCAGCAATAACAATGGCAGCAGCAGCAGCAGCAATAAAAATAGCAGCAGCAGCAATAGCAATAGCAGGCAGCAGCAACGGCAATAACAATAGCAGCAGCAATAACAATAGCAGCAGCAGCAGCAGCAATAACAATAGCAGCAGCATCAATAACAATAGCAGCAGCAGCAGCAATAACAATAGCAGCAGCAGCAACAGCAATAACAATAGCAGCAGCAGCAATAGCAATAGCAGCAGCAGCAACGGCAATTACAATAGCAGCAGCAGCAAAAGCACAGCGAGCAGCAGCAGCAGCAGCAGCAGCAGCTGTTAATATCAATAGCAGCAGCAGCAATAACAATAGCAGCAGCAGCAACGGCAATAACAATAGCAGCAGCAGCAAAAACAATAGCAGCAGCAGCAGCAGCAGCAGCAGCAGCAATATCAATAGCAGCAGCAGCAATAACAATAGCAGCAGCAGCAACGGCAATAACAATAGCAGCAGCAGCAATAACAATAGAGGCAGCAGCAACGGCAATAACAATAGCAGCAGCAGCAAAAACAATAGCAGCAGCAGCAGCAGCAATATCAATAGCAGCAGCAGCAATAACAATAGCAGCAGCAGCAACGGCAATAACAATAGCAGCAGCAGCAACGGCAATAACAATAGCAGCAGCAGCAACGGCAATAACAATAGCAGCAGCAGCAGCAACGGCAATAACAATAGCAGCAGCAGCAGCAACGGCAATAACAATAGCAGCAGCAGCAGCAACGGCAATAACAATAGCAGCAGCAGCAACGGCAATAACAATAGCAGCAGCAGCAACGGCAATAACAATAGCAGCAGCTGCAACGGCAATAACAATAGCAGCAGCAGCAGCAAAAACAATAGCAGCAGCAGCAACGGCAATAACAATAGCAGCAGCAGCAGCAAAAACAATAGCAGCAGCAGCAACGGCAATAACAATAGCAGCAGCAGCAGCAGTAGCACCACCACCACCAGTACCGGACAGAGAATCAGTGGTAGAAGCACAAGAAAAAATACCCGACTTCAATGGGCGTCATTTCTGAGACGTCAATAAGCACTGTGACAGTTATTTGAAATGTCAACGTTGTTCCCACTCTGAAGCATTCACCAAGAAGACGAAAAATCGAAAATCCACATCGTTCAAACTAGTGCATCTGAGACAGGTATAAATATGAAAGTCATTATCGGCAGTGATGCTGTTTGATTCTCTAGAAATAACAAAAAAGAGTAACTCTAGCTCCCATGATGAAATGAATACACGCCCATATGGCCATAACTCCAAACTAATGCTGCTTATGATACCGGATCGCCTAGCAGAAATGAGAACACAGTGGATACAGAATTAACAGGGAGACATCCCCAGAAATGACGAGCTGCACAAACACAAACACCGTCACTAAATAGCTAGCTACTGTTAACTCTTAAATCCTGCTCTGAACTACACTCGCTCATAGACTTTTAATACGCAATACAAAGGAACAAACAGACGATCTGTCGATCTGAAAATTGCGCACAATGTGTTCTTGTAATCGTCGATAGAATCATATACCTCAAAAATAAAAAGCTTTAATATAGCAATTCTTTTGCCCCGAAAAGCATGAATGGCCATTTTTGAAAGCTCATAATGTAAAAAACAGTTTCGAGTACTGGATCCAAATTGATCGTCTTCTATGTAATACTGTCTTCTTTCGATTCTTTTTTCCAGTCATAAGTCAGTTTGAAATTGTTGGAGAGCAAAATAGCGAGTTGGAAATTTGTACCTTACCGTGTAGAATGGGGGGGGAGGGGGGGGGGGGGGGGGCGGGGGGGGGGGGGTTCAAGAAAAGTTTTTTTTTTTTTAAGCTGATTCCAGTCTCATGTATTTAACACACGCCCACACCCACGCCCCTCACAGAGAGAGAGAGAGAGAGAGAGAGAGAGAGAGAGAGGTGAATTTGTAGGCCAATATGATATGTTTAACAATCATGTCTAAATTACCACATATCAATGG
>CM031600.1:46407561-46418724 GCA_018398815.1 Conus ventricosus | reverse complement strand
AATCGAAGACCCCAGTGGCATCTGAGACAGGCATTTAATTATTTTTGAAAGTCATTATCGACAGTGATGCTGTTCGATTCTCTAGAAATAACACAAAAAGTAGAGTAACTCTAGCTCCCATGATGAAATGAATCCACGCCCATAACTCCAAACGAATGCTGCTTATGATGCCGGATCGCCCAGCAGAAATGGGAACACAGTGGATACAGAATTAACAGGGAGACATCCCCAGAAATGACGAGTTGCACAAACACAAAACACCGTCACTAATTAGCTAGCTACTGTTAACTCTTAAATCCTGCTCTGAACTACACTCGCTCATAGACTTTTAATACGCAATACAAAGGAACAAACAGACGATCTGTCGATCAGAACGTTGCGCACAATGTGTTCTTGTAATCGTCAATAAAATCATATATCCCCAAAGTAAAAAGCTTTAATATAGCATTCTTTTGCCCCGAAAAGCAGGAAAAGGCCATTTTTGAAAGCTCATATAGTAAAAACAGTTTCGAGTACTGGATTCAAATTGATCGTCTTCTGTGTAATACTATCTTCATTCGATTCTTTTTTTTTCAGTCATAAGTCAGTTTGAAATTGTGGGAGAGCAGCAAAATAGCGAGTTGGAAATTTGTACCTTATCGTGTAGAATGAGGGGGGAGGGGGGAGAGGGGAGGGGGGGGGGTCAAGAAAAGTTGTTTTTTTTTTTAGCTGATTCCAGTCTCATGTATTTAACACACGCCCACACCACGCCCCTCACAGAGAGAGAGAGAGAGAGAGAGAGAGAGAGAGAGAGAGAGAGAGAGAGAGAGAGAGAGAGAGAGAGAGAGAGAGGAGAGAGAGAGGATGAATTTGTAGGCCTATATGATTTGTTTAACAATCATGATCTAAATTACCACATTATACAATGGGTCAAATGATTAGTAAAGGAAAAGAAATGCAGGTAAACCATTCTTCCTACCTGTTTAGAATGACTTTGCAAAGATTTATGAGGGGGGGTGGAAGATGTGGGGGAAAGATGTTTGTTAAAAAAAAAAAAAAAAAAAAAAGTCGATATTGGCATATCGGGCCACAGACAGAAGGGAGAGAATTGACGACGGCTTACTGTCAAAAAGCGCTTGTCTCCCCTCCTGTGTCCCTGCCGTCTTCCACTCCTGCGAGTGCTACAGGCAGGGAGTGTTCAATCAGGATATGACGCAGTCCATAACATCTCATAAATGTTGTTTAAGTACATACTCAGTCAGTGACGTAACAAAATCGCTAATTTTTCTTTTGAATTCACCGGACTATGAACTGCTTTCAGATGTCGGAATACCGTTATGGGGACGTTACGCTCGTGGTGGATGATGGTACGCAAGGTCAAGATTCTCTTTATTACTCCTAGCTCATAAGGGCAATGTTGTGTGTGTGTGTGTGTGTGTGTGTGTGTTGTATGTGTGGTTTTATTTTGTTTTTCTGAAACGTACTGGAACAAAGTCCTACAAATCCGGGTATTTCAACGGTTCTTTGTGACAGGTGTTTAATCACTGAATCGCTAACCAAGACGGACAGTGCCGATTTCTTATCACTGATTCAACGTCCGTTCTGCGCCCAATTTGAGGAGATATGTGATTGCTCGTTCTTTGTTTTCATTATCCTGAATGTTGTTTACCTTGCTGAAGAAGACCAAAGAGGTAAAAAAATAAAAATTAAAAAAAAAAATGCGCCGTGTTTTGTCTTGTAATTTGTTTGTCCCTTTCGTGGGTGGAATAGTAATGTTTTCTTTTAAGTTTGTTTCAAATGTCGCTTGCAGTAACCTCACGCTGAAAATAACGGGAGTTTTTGTTTGGTATGTTAAGAGAATGGTTATTGACTAGTGCCAGCTTATACGCTTTGCCCGTATGTCTGCACAGCAAAATCAGTATCTTGGGTTTGTACGGCCGCGTCGTCGATTTGCTGGAACAATCCGTTTGTAGAGGTTAAGCAATAATTTGACAGGAATTTTCTAAAAACATTAGTTCGAAACTTGTGACGACGTTTCGAGCTTGCCAGCAGACGACGCCTCTCAGAGGATCGACCTGCACGCCATCTGGCGGCAATCTCCGAATCAATGTCATTTCAAGGTCATCGGGCTTTGGTTGGTGTAAACTCGAATCGCGCGCGCGCTATTTAGGAATATTGTCTTTTCATCCACTGTTACATTAATTTTGTTCGGTTTACAAAACTTAGAAGCAAAATGTGCTGGAAAGCATAGCTGTTTAAACTGAATGGTATGAGGCTCACTTCCTGCAGCCTGGTTTCAGAAGCCATTTTTGTGTGCTTGGGAGAGAAAGAAGGAAGCGCGACAAGAACACGAGCGTGAAGGCTACTGCCAAACACACACACACACACACACCACACACGCACGCACGCACGCACACACGCACACGCACACACACACACACAGAGGAATTTACGATTACAGTGTTTGAACATCACAGAGCACAGATTGTTAGGTTCAGCACATTGATAGTTTGGTTAGTTTGCAAAACAGGTTGACTGGCAAAATCTTGATGGATGGTGTCCTTTCTAATCTGTCGAGTTTGTGTCATTGTTAGCAATGGTTAAGTAAAATTATGGCAAGAAGACCTAAACAGACCGCAGCGTTACTGATCAGCCAAAATGCAAACGAACAAGAGAAATAAAGTAAAGCAAGTGTTACAAAAAGAAACACACACACACACACTGCATTTTCTACAGACGCTGATGTGAATGATCGTAGAGGCTGAATGTTTGTTTGATTTGTCCTTTCTAAAAATCAATCTATATTGAAAATGATAAGATCGTGGTAGCAGACGTTTAAGAGTAGCCTAATCATGCATTTCATAAAGCTGCGTTCCGATTGGTCATTACCAAAAAAAGTCTATACCGATTAGCAAACAATCATTTTAGAACGATTTCTGTTTCTTCAGCAGACGACACACTACTTAACAGGTATTCCGTATCAGTGAGTCCATCCATTCATCGTTCTTCCTTCAATTGATATTTTATGGAAGGAAATTATTACTTTGTCGACAAGAATGGCGCAGCAAGACCCTTCGAGGCATGTTGAAATGATCTATGAGCAGTTTACGACTTCACGGGCAAAAAGAATAATGTTTAATCAGCGCCAACCCAGTGCTGCTCTGAACATAGCGGGTACCCCGTGAAAACCGCGCAACCCTCTTAACTACGGTCCTTGGACTGGTGCGAAAAATAGTGTCCAGGGTCTTTGTTCCACAGTGTCTGGAGAGAGATGGTTCCATTCCCTGTATTATCCAGCGGAGAAGGAAAGAGAACTGCCGGTGCTACAGTAAGCTTATTACGTCGGAAAATGGAGTTTCGTGTCCTTGTTGCCGGCCCGATGGTGCTGGTTGGAGTTTCCTTCGGATCCGTGTTGTGCAGATTGATCAGCTGACTGTCGATTCTGTACAGCATTTCCTGCCGTTCTGTTCGTCTCTCTCTCGCTCTCTCTCTCTCTCTCTCTCCCTTCTCTCTCTCTCTCTCTCTCTCTCTCTCTCTCTCTCTCTCTCTCTCTGTATCTCTGTGTCTGTCTGTCTGTTGTCTGTCTGTCTCTCTCTCTCTCTCTCTCTCTCTCTCTCTCTCTCTCTCTCTCTCTCCCTCCCATCCTCTCTCTCTTCATCCCTCCCTCCCTCCCATCCTCTCTCTCTTCATCCTTTCCCCTTCCCCCCTTTCCCCATCCTCTTTCTCTCTCTCCTCTCTTCATCCCTTCCCTTTCCCTCCCTCCCTCCCATCCTCTGTCTCTCCCTCTCTTCATCCCTTCCTCCATCCCTCCCTCCCATCCTCTCTGTCTGTCTGTCTCTCTCTCTCTCTCTCTCTCTCTCTCTCTATCTCTCTCTCTCTCTCTCTCTCCCCTCTCTCTCTCTCCATTACTGTCTATCCAGGTCAGATGATCTTTTATTCAGTAATCGTTCATTGGTTTTAGTGCTCTGCAGTAACCGAAAATTATAGTTTATACTATTTTCTTTCTTTTTTCCTGTTGATGTCATTTGATTTTAAGTCATAGTTTCCATGATATAGTATTTAGCAGTGGGTGGTTATACAATGATTTGTTCAGTCACCTCTTTGTAAGAGGTCGCAGCCAAATTGTTTGCATTTGTTCTCTCTCTCTCTCTCTCTCTCTCTCTCTCTCTCTCTCTCTCTCTCTCTCTCTCTGTCTCTCTCTTCTCTCTCTCACCCTCTCTCTCTCTCTCTTCTCTCTCTCTCTCTCTCTCTCTCTCTCTCACACACACACACACACACATGCACGCGCGCGCGCACACACATACACTCTCTCTTCTCACACACAACACACACACACACACACACACACAACACACACACACACACACACATTTTGTCACTACGATTTTTTCTAGAATATTTCACGTTCACAGGCCCGTTCTTACCTATTTCTCCCACAGGCCAGCTTCTCTTCCCCCACCTTTCTCTCCCTCTGTTCCCCCACTCTGCCCTCCTCATGTTTGACATTGTTAGCGCTCTGGGCCCCTGACACTTACTCAGTAGGTGTTGCGCATTTTAAAACCTCCGTCATGACTCCCATTATAATTAAAGGCACACAACGCTTTAAATAAACCTTTCAGTAGCAGCCAGTGCGTTGATAAGAACCCTATAGGTGATTCAACGTAAGCCGTGGGATCTATTCAAAATCCGGTGACATCAATTTATTTTTTATCAACTTTTAAAGGGCTTTTCATTGAGTAACCCCTTTACTCACACATGAGTGGAAACCTCCATGAATAGACGCACCTTTCGCGAGCACCCCAGTCCCCTTACAGAATCAAAGACCGTAGATCTCCCCCCACCAACTGCTCAGAATTGTCAACCGGACACGTGAATGCTCCACAAAGACCGTAATGTAGACGGTCTCTATACATTAATTGACGGCGAGGCGGGTGGCGTACACGTCAGTTGTCATAACGCTGAACTGCAGGCTGGCAAAACACGCGGGCGCGGCCTGCAAGGAACCCTGTGGTGTGGGGAGTTTCGGAGAGTTTCAGAGCCCGCTGGGTCGTGACGGGCGAGTCTCTGTGAAAGCGGGGTGTGTTGCTGGCTCCAGTATGCACGCATCCCGCGCCTTGAACTCAGTAACTCTGCCCCAGCTTTTCTTTTCTCGCTTTTTTTCGTTTGTCCCCCTGCTGATATGTGAGTGTTGGGCTTCTGGTCAAAAGTGTGTGTGTGTGTGTGTGTGTGTCTGTGTGTGTCTGTGTCCCCCTAAAGACGTCGCCACGCGAGCTGTTTGAATCGTACAGTTAAAACTCCAGTCTGTAGAATCCTATGGATAGGACTCGTGACAAAATACTACGTGTGGATCCTACTGCTAAAGTGTTGGGTAGACAGATAGCTCGTGTGGATCTACTGCTAAAGTGTTGGGTAGACAAATAGCTCGTGTGGATCCTACTGTTAAAGTGTTAGGTAGACAAATAGCTCGTGTGGTTCCTACTGTTAAAAGTGTTAGGTAGACCAAATAGCTCGTGTGAATCCTTTCTGTTTAAAGTGTTAGGTAGACAAATACCTCGTGTGGATCCTACTGTTAAGTGTTAGGTAGACAAATAGCTCGTGTGGATCCTAACTGTTACAGTGTCAGGTAGACAAATACCTCGTGTGGATCCTACTGTTAAAGTGTTAGGTAGACAAAATAGCTCGTGTGAATCCTACCATTAAAGTGTTAGGTAGACAAATACCTCGTGAGGATCCTACTGTTAAAGTGTTAGGTAGACAAATACCTCGTGTGAATCCTACTGTTAAAGTGTTTGGTAGACAAATAGCTCGTGTGAATCCTACTGTTAAAGTGTTAGGTAGACAAATACCTCGTGTGAATCCTGCTGTTAAAGTGTTAGGTAGACAAATAGCTCGTGTGGATCCTACTGTTAAAGTGTTTTGGTAGACAAATAGCTCGTGTGAATCCTGCTGTTAAAGTGTTAGGTAGACAAATAGCTCGTGTGGATCCTACTGTTAAAGTGTTAGGTAGACAAATACCTCGTGTGGATCCTACTGTTAAAGTGTTAGGTAGACAAATACCTCGTGTGGATCCTACTGTTAAAGTGTTAGGTAGACAAATAGCTCGTGTGAAACCTACTGTTAAAGTGTTAGGTAGACAAATAGGCCTACTACGTGTGAATACTACTATTAAAGTGTTAGGTAGACAAATACCTCGTGTGGATCCTACTGTTAAAGTATTAGGTAGACAAATAGGCCTACTACGTGTGAATCCTACTATTAAAGTGTTAGGTAGACAAATAGCTCGTGTGGATCCTACTGTTAAAGTGTTAGGTAGACAAATAGCTCGTGTGAATCCTGCTGTTAAAGTGTTAGGTAGACAAATAGCTTGTGTGGATTCCTACTGTTAAAGTGTTAGGTAGACAAAAGCTCGTGTGGATCCTACTGTTAAAGTGTTAGGTAGACAAATAGCTCGTGTGGATCCTACTGTTAAAGTGTTAGGTAGACAAATAGCGCGTGTGGATCCTACTGTTAAAGTGTTAGGTAGACAAATACCTCGTGTGAATCCTACTGTTAAAGTGTTTGGGTAGACAAATAGCTCGTGTGGGTCCTACTGTTAAAGTGTTAGGTAGACAAATTTGCTCGTGTGGTTCCTACGTTGAAGTGTTAGGTAGACAAATAGCTCGTGTGGATCCTACTGTTAAAGGGGTTAGGCAGACAAATAGCTCGTGTGGATCCTACTGTTAAAGTGTTAGGTAGACAGATAGCTCGTGTGAATCCTACTGTTAAAGTGTTAGGTAGACAGATAGCTCGTGTGGTTCCTTCGTTGAAGTGTTAGGTAGACAAATAGCTCGTGTGATCCTGCTGTTAAAGTGTTAGGTAGACAGATAGCTCGTGTGAATCCTACTGTTAAAGTGTTAGGTAGACAATAGCTCGTGTGAATCCTGTGTTAAAGTGTTAGGTAGACAGATAGCTCGTGTGGTTCCTACGTTGAAGTGTTAGGTAGACAAATAGCTCGTGTGGATCCTACTGTTAAAGTGTTAGGTAGACAAATAGCTCGTGTGGATCCTGCTGTCCCACAGTCCAAAACTTAAATCAGACAAAGAGTCCGGCTAAGGTTACATAGTTGTTTTTGTCAGGAAGTTTCTGTCTGTGAATTGTGTGGTTAAATGTTTAGTGAGACAGATAGTCTGTGGTATAAAATTTTGTGAGAGTAGGAATCATACGCTTAAAGCTTCAGTCAGATTATACATTTCAATCATACGGTTGAAACTTCATCCAGACAGATAGTCCATATAAGCCGTACGGTTAAAACTTCGGTTATATTGTCCATGTGAATAGTACGGTTAAAACTTCGGTTATATTGTCCATGTGAATAGTACGGTTAAAACATCAGTTAAGTAGACTGTCCATATGAATCGTACGGTGAAAACTTCATTCAGTCAGACAGACTGTCCATGTGAATCATACAGTTAAAACTTCAGTTAGATAGTTCATGTGAATCATACAACGAAAACTTCAGTTAGATTGTCTGAATCCTACGGTGAATATTTTCGTCAGACAGATAGATGTCCATTTGAATCAAACGGTTTAAAACTTAGATTGAAAATTAGTTACACTGTCCTGTCCATGTGAATCATACGGTTGAGACTTTAGTCGGTCAGACACTTCATGTGAATCATACGATTAAAACCTTAGTCGCTCAGCCAGTTCATGTAAATCATGTGGCATACGGTTAAAACTTAAATCAGACAAATATACAGTGTATGAATTCTACTGTTAAAACTTTAGTCAGACAGACGGTCACTGTGAATCCTACGATTGCAACTTTAATCAGAGAAGTAGTCCAAATGACTCCCGCGTTTAAAGCTTCAGCCAGAGTCTGTATAACTCCTAGGGTCAGACCACAGAAAGAAAGATGATGTAGCTGAAACCAGAACAAGAAAATGTTGTCAGGACTGCACAAGCCAGTCATTTGGGGAAGCTGGGAGAACTGCGGGCAAAACTGAAAGAAAGAAAAGTTTCGTTTGTGAGCTGACCTTTCATGAATATAGAGGCCGTATAAAAGCTGGGTTAGATGTTCGTGTTTTTGCGTGTGATCGGAATTTTTTGCCCAGGTTGGGTGTCAGCAACAATACATTCAGATCTGAGATGATGGGTGGAAGACTGATGCTTGTTGCCTGGAGGATCGTGTTCATCCGTTAGGAAATATTTTTTTATGTTTCAAACTGACAAGCTAGAACGGATGGTCTAAGCTGTTTGATCTGTGTGGTTATGGTGCCGGCATGAACCACTTTGCGATTGGCTTCCAATTGTCCCAATGTTGGAACGATTCATATAATGGAACCCTAACTTTTCAAACACACATTTATCGTGCTTTCCACAGCGATGAACAGGCAGGCAAATGCATTGACTTCCTGTCTCATAACGCCTGATCGCTCCAGCCTTTCGTTGTTAACTCCCCTCCATACCTCCACCCCTCTGGTTGCCTCTCTAAATCCGCCATGCTGAGTGTCGTTGTGCCAAGATGACAGGAGTCTGTACAGTGCTGTGAAATAGTTTCAAGCAATTTTTTTGTTTTTTGTTTTTAATCCGTTGTCGATTATCTAGATTGTGTGTTTTTTTTCCTCCTTATTGCTGGTAAAGGTGCAGCTTGTTGAAATGTTGGTGAGTAAAGGGTTGGAGAAACACGCGAGACAATTACACAGTGCGGCAACTTCGTTAATAATTTCTGTCAACAGATCGTGTGAGGTCGCAATCGTTGCTCGACGTGAGAAGACTGCACACACTGCACGGTGATCGACGTCTCACCATGAAACTGTTCGTCTCTCTTGTTCTGGCCTCCACGTTGGCGCTGAAGTTGGCCGAGGGCGTAGCTGCAGGTAAAGAGTCAGTAGAGCTGTTTGTTGTTGTTGTTGTTTTCTGCCATCTTTCCTTCCCCCTCAGCGGTATTTCTCCCTCGCCCCTCAAGGGGCTTAACCTTTTACAGCCACACCGACATCCTCCGGTCAAAACCCTGGCAGAAGGCAGAAAGACACCAGTGTCAGATCGTCATCGGACTGCCCACCAGAGGAGACACTGCAGTGTAGCTAAGTCACTTCGGCGTGTTCGGTGGTGCCCGTTCTTAACCCACATACGCACGTCTCGTGCTCGTGAAAATATCTGGTTCTTCATCATTACTACACATTTTCTGGATGTGCAGCAGGTAGCACATGAACATACATTTATCTCTGAAATTTGAAGCTCGACGAGTAGCATCATACACACAGAACTGGCACGGGGGAAATGGAAAGTGATTGTTAGCATGGGTGGATCTTTTCCTTCAGATCAAGATTGCAAACGGAGAGCTATATATTATCGTGAAGAATAGATGGCGCAGAATTTGTTATGCCATGTTCAGAATATTTTAGTTTCAACGCTGACAACATGTAGTTTAGTACGAATGCATTTATAGCTTCTCTCTGTCTGATGTACTGGAATGGCCTAGAAGATGAGTATCATTTTTTTTTAAATTTCGGTTGTAAAAGCTACGGAGAACTGCAAAAACAAACAAACGAACCAAGTACATAGCTGCTCTGGAACTTCCGTTTGATCCCTCTCCAGCCCACACCCCTTCCCTTGCTCCGCCTTCACTCCTCTCTCAAACATCCAGCTACAGTACAGGTACTGATCAGTGTTCTACCACACGATCCCAATGATCTCGAACAGAATCAGTGGTATTTACCATAAGTTCTGGGAGAGAGCCCCTTGACCCCACAATAACGACATCAAAATTCTGGTTTCAAGGTCGTGATCGTGACTTCTGCCAGACAGCTCGAAGCAGCCCTCAAAGAACAGGTCTCGCCACACATTCTGTCACAGTCCCAAGGATTCCAACAGGAATGTAATTATTATGAGCCTATCACAAGATCTGCCAGAGGGCAGCTGGAGACCCCGAACAGGATTATAAGATTTCACGAAAAGCTCTGTAAAGGGCGGGAATTCGGACTCTAGGCAGGAACATTGGAACTCCCGACAGTTTTCCAAATACGTACGCATGGACTTACGATTATGTTTTCCAAGGTGTTGCGGACCACACACCCCGCTCCCTCCTAAAAGAGGCATATGGACATATTGGAAGTTCTGGCAGAGGACCTTAGAATCTCAACGAGGAACACATTATTCACCGGAGCCTCCCCCCCCCCCTCCCCCTCCCCCCTCCTCCCCCCCCCCCCCCCCCCTCTCTCTCTCTCTCTCTCTCTCTCTCTCTCTCTCCCTTGCTCCCCATTACTTTACAAGACCTGATGCATCAGTTTTGAAAGTAACTTTTGTCAGAAAGAAGCTATTGTTACTGTAGTCGATGCAAGATAACTGGTTACTACTCGGAAGAAGCCTGCAATGTGACTGCAGATCAAAACGAAATGAATGCCCCCCTCCCCCCCCCTACCCCCTTCCCCTTCACCCCCATCCCGCTTTGAAAGAAATTTGAAATATTGTACACACTCACTGTAGAAAATGCGCGCGCGTGTGTGGGTCTGTGTATGTGTGGGTGTGCGCGAGCGCTTGCATGTGACTCGGACTCAACTTTAATTGTGACGAGAACCCTTCGATGATCTAAAGACATCATATGGTAATAGTATTATCATTGTGTGTGTGTGTGTGTGTGTGTGTGTGTGTGTGTGTGTGTGTGTGTGCGCTTGCGTGTGTGCGCGCGCATATGTCCATGCGTGCATGCGAGCCCGTCTGTGTGTGTGCAGACCTGGATCAGGAATGCGATGTTCTGTTTGGCTGCGTCGACGACAACGCCGAATGCGTGGACCGGAACGGAGACGGCTCGACTCATTGCCATTGTACAGCAGACTTCAGTGGCGTGGACGGCCAGTGCAGTAAGTCCTCATGTCCGTGCATAATAACAATAAACAGATCACCCGGAGCTGCGGGTGGGACCCAGAGAAGTACTGTCCTCAGCTGCCAAACCAACCAGCTGGGAGCAATCCTGAACCACCCTTGGAAGCCTCCGCTGTATTCACATAGGTGCAGGAACGCAGGAGACATTCCATTAAGAAATCAAGGGAGATAATTGCTCCCAGGCAGATGCCACTGAATAATTGCTATTGGATGCGGACACGACAGAACCTCCACGGGAGCGCTCCCACGGGTATATCAGCCTATACAACTGCAGAGACCACCGGCGAAAAACGCCACCGTGAAGCAACTACCATAATGCTT
>CM031600.1:46332561-46402561 GCA_018398815.1 Conus ventricosus | reverse complement strand
AGGGGGGAAAGGGGGGGTAAGTCCAATTTAGTCCCAATCAAGGCCATGGGGACAAAAAGGAGGAGGGGGGGGGGGGGGGGGGGGGGGGGTAAAGCCCAAAACTATTAGTCCAATAAAGGGGACATCGACAAAAAAGGAGGAGGGGGGGGGGGGGGGGGGGGGTAAAGTCCAACTTTTAGTCCAAAAAAGGACTCGCAAAAAGGAGGAGGGGGGGGGGAGGGGGGTTTGTAAAGCCCAACTTTTAAAACCCAATCAAGGACTTTCGCCCAAAAAAGGGGGAAAGGGGGGGGGGGAGGGGGGGGGTAAAGCCAAATTTTTAGTACCAATCAAGGAATGACAAAAAGGGGGGAAAGGGGGGGGGGGGGGGGGGTTTAAAGTCCAACTTTATTCCAAATAAAGGGCTCGACACAAAGGAGGGGGGGGGGGAGGTGGGTTTTAAAGCCCAACTATTATTTTAAAATAAAAGGCCATCGACAAAAGGAGGAGGGGGGAGGGGGGGGGGTTAAAGCCCAACTATTAGTCCCAATCAAGGCCTCGACACAAAGGAGGAAGGGGGGGGTGGTGGTAAAGTCCAACAAATTAGAAACCAATAAAGGGGCATCGAACAAAGGAGGGGGGGGGGGGGGGGAGGGGGGGGTAAAGTCCAATATTAGTCCCAAATTTCAAGGACTTTCGACCAAAGGAGGAGGGGGGGGGGGGGGGGGTAAAGCCCAAAACCATTTTCCCAAATAAAGGGACATCGACAAAAAGGGGAGGAGGGGGGGGAGGGGGGGGAAAAGTCCAAATATTAGTCCCAAAATAAAGGGGACATCGACACAAAGGAGGGGGGGGGGAGGGGGGGGGAAAAATTTAAAACTATTAGTACCAATAAAGGACATCGAAAAAAAGGAGGGGGGGGGGAGGGGGGGGAAAAAGGGCCCAAACAAATTATTTCCCAATCAAGGCCATGGGACCCCAAAGGGGTAGGGAAAAAAGTCCAACTATTAGTCCCAAATTCAAGGACATCGCCCACAAAGGAGGGGGGGGGAGGTGGGGGGGGGGGGGGGGGGGGGGCTTCTAAACTGGGAATTGGGCCCTGGGCTGGGAAATTTAACACGGCGGGAAACTGAAACTCTTTTAAGATTCCGGGACTCCCCCCCCCCCCCCGGTGTGTTCCCATCGTCATCTCAAATAAACCCGATAAACTTCGTGTGCATTTCATCCCATATAAATGGTATAGCTGTAAAATTTCTTTTGGTGCCCCCGGAAAACGTGAATCTGCCCCATTCTATTTTGCAGTTTTTTTTGGGAGCCGCCTCCCCCCCGGGTTTCTGTCATTTTAATCAGGGCGGCTTTGGTGACCCCGGTTCTGGTGGAGCCCAGCGTCCTTCCCCTGATCATGACTTTGCCCGCGACACAGGACACAGAAACTGACCTGCATGGTAGAGCGTTCCCCCTGCTTGTTTGGGGGTTTTTAGAAAGGAAGCCTTTTTGTGTTTAGGGTGCTTTTCGTTTGTTTGTTGTTGTTGTTTTTCCCGTTTTGATAAAGAGTGTTGCAAGGAAACTCTCATTGCATTTTTGGGCTTTCCAGGGAAAGTAAAAACCCGGGCCTTTTTTTTTTTGTCTGATTGGTTTTGCAAACAACTCTTTTTTCCCGTTTCTGCCGTCTTTGAAATTTTCTTTTGAAAAGTTACGTTCCACGTTTAAAAAAGATAGGTTTCTATCTTGTCTTTTCTTTGTATGATACTATGTTTTCTGGAAGGGAGACCTGAAATGTTATTTAAAAAGTAAAGGTGGTAAACATGACACAGTATGAAAAACGTCAGCAACCCAAAATCAGACATGAGAAAAACCCCGGGCGCTTTTTAACAACACACAAAATTATTGAAATCGGGGAAGCGAATGTCAAATTTGTAAAATACAACAGATTTTGATGAAAGTGTCAGTTTTAATTTTGTTTTGTGGGGAATAAGAGGGGTTGGGGGGCCCCCTTTAATTTTTTTTTTAAAGTTGAAAAAAAAAGAAAGAAAAGAGACGAGGCTGGAGGATGCCCAAAAAATCAAAGAGCTCTTTAAAAGCCCAAGGGGTTCCCGTCTTGTTTTCTCGTTTGTGTGGTCAGGGCCCGTCCCCAAAAAGGGGGGGGGGGGGGGGGGGGGGGGTTTTGGAGGATTCCGTGGGCTTTTTTATATTTAGTCAGAGAAAGTACATTCTTGGTGATTTGGGGGACAAAATTGTGACTGAAATGTTTTTGGGGGAAAATTTTCCCTTTTTTTCCCCTGCCGGGTCTTGAAAAACAACATTAACCCGTATATACCCAAGATAAAAAGGTTTTGAAAAAGGGAAAAAAAGTCTTGAAAAAGGACTGGGTTTTAAAATTTGTCGGTATTCATAAACATGATAGTATTGCCTATGTCTAATCTTTTTTCGGATTTTCATAAAAATATATGGGATTGCCTATGTTTTTAAAAATTTGTCTGGATATTCATAAAAATATTTTGTTTTTGCCTAGGGTTTGGGGTGCATGGGTTTCTGATTTTTTGTTTTTCCCTTTTATTTGGGGGGTAGAGATCAAGGCGTTTACCTCTTTGTTTTGGGTGCTTGCTAGATTTCCCTTTTAGAAAAGCAGCAATCGTTGGGGGAAGTAGAAAGAGAGAGGGAATAGGAGGAAAAAACCGAAAAATTTCATCTTTAACCCTGTTAATGGAATTTAAAAGTTGAGGGTGTGCAAACCCATATATCAACATTTTCCCCTTTTTTCTAAGGTTCTGATTTGTTCCAAGGGTTTGACAAAAAAAGGCGGGCACGACTGATCAATTTTGTTTGTTTGTTTTTTTGTTTGTTTGTTTTTTCAACGCACCAAAAAATTTTTTTTGGTTTTAGTGGGTCTGTCTCTAGAGTCTTCAGGGGGAAGGAAAAAAAAACCGCCCCCCCCCCCCCCCCCCCCCCCCCCCCCCCCCCCCCCCCCCCCCCCCCCCCCCCCCCCCCCCCCCCCCCCCCCCCCCCCCCCCCCCCCCCCCCCCCCCAACCCCCAACCCCCCCCCCCCCCCCCCCCCCCCCCCCAACCCCCCCCCCCCCCCCCCCCCCCCCCCCCCCCCCCCCCCCCCCCCCCCCCCCCCCCCCCCCCCCCCCCCCCCCCCCCCCCCCCCCCCCCCTTAAAGTTTGTGTAACAGTGGTCTTCATCTCGGCCTTTGTGTCTCTGTATCTGTCTGTATACATTGATTCCTTTTTCCCGTTTCTGTCCCCGTTTACCTGTTTCTCAGTATCATGTAATTCAATTCTGTTGACTTTTCTGTCTCTGGGTTTCTCTGTCTCTTTCCCTGTGTACGTATCTGTCTGAAATCTCAGTCTCTCCCCTTCTCTCTCTCTCTCTCTTTTCTCTCTCTCTCTCTCTCTTCTCTCTCTCTCTGTCACTGCAGATCCTCGCCTGAGCCACCCGGGACTCTCATTAAGTTTGTCCCTGTTTTCATTTTTCATCTCTGTCTATACTGCAAAATTGACCGTGCATCAGTTGCATTTTGGTGTTGTCAAGTGCAAGAAGTTAAACAGAGGTACTATGTAAAATATAGTTTGGTGCAAGTTTAAATTTTGATTTGATCTGTTACCAGGTGATGTTCCAAACACGTGTATCTGGTTTTATTGTCAGTCATGTTTCAAGCATGTGTGTGTGTGTGTGTGTGTTGTGTGTGTGTGTGTGTGTGTGTGTGTTGGTTTTTAAGTGAGTGTGTGTGTGTGTGTGTGTGTGTGTGTGTGTGTGTGTGTTGTGTGTTTTGCGTGTGTGCATACGAGGTATACATTTGTTTTGCATAGTATGGTATGCGTGTTTGCGTTTGTGCCTTGTGTGCGGGGTGTGTGCGCGCGCGCATGCGCGGCGTGTGTGTTTTGTGTAGAGGAAAGAGTATGTGTGTGTGCGTGTGCGTGTGTGTGTGTGTGTGTGTTACTGAAGCCTTTGTTGGTGTGTGTGTGTGTGTGTGTGTTGTGTGGGGTTGTGTTTTGTGTGGTGTGTATGCATGCGTACGTATCCGTTTGTTTATGCATATGTATGTGTATGGTTTTTTGCGTTTGTGCCTGTGTGTGCGTGCGTGCGCGTGCGTGCATATGTGTGTTTTGTGTGTGTGTGTTTTGTGTGTGTGTGTGTGTGTGTGAAGTTACTGTTTATTCTGTATGTATTTGTCTATCTGTCCATGCGTGTGCACTCATACACACCCGTGTGCATGCATGTAAGAGAGAGAAAGAGAGAGAGTGTGTATGTGTGTGCGTACGCTCACGACACGTTCATTTATGAATTTGTAAATGAAAAGGTACCTACCCTCTTTGCCATTTTTCTTGCTGTGGTGTTCATTCTTCACATTGGCAAAAGTCACATTGCTCTCACTTGTTTGGTTTTTTTTTTTTTTTAATCTATTGTCGCCTGAATTAATTGAAATATTTCATGTCAAATACTAGGAGAGGATCTATGTTGGAAACAGACCTCCCTTCCCCATCCCCTCGGCTCCTCCCCCCCCCCCCCCCCCCCCCCCCCCCCCCCCCCCCCCCCCCCCCCCCCCCCCCCCCCCCCCCCCCCCCCCCCCCTTTTTATCCCCAGAGCGTCCTGGGAGCTAATATACAAACCCTTCCGGGGTGTTTTATTTCTGCGAAAGTAGGGTTCTATACGCTACATGTTTTGTGTGTTGTTTTTTCCTCACTTTCAAGAGAAAAATTTTGAAAATTACCGTGGGTTTTTAGAAAAGTATTCTAAAGCGTGTGTGAATTTGGGTTTTTCTTTTTCTTTTTTTTTGTAAATCCAGTTTTTAAAGAACAGGAGTACTTTGAAAGGGAACGAAGGGAAATCTTGTGTGTGGGGTGTGTGTGTTGTGTGTTTGTGTGTGTGTTGTTGTGTGTGTGTGTGTGTGGTCTGTGTTGTGCAAAAATTTTTTTTTTTTTTTCCCCCCCTTTTGGGATTTTTTTGGGGGGGTTTTTTTTTGGGGGGGGGGGTTTTTTTTTGGTTTTTTTTTTTTTTTTTTCCCTTTTTTTGGGGGAAAAAAAAAGGGAAAAAAAAAAAAAAATTTTTTTTGGGGGGGCCCCCCCCCCCCCCCCCCCCCCCCCCCCCGGGGTTTTCCCCCCCCTTTTTTTCCCCCCTTTTTTTTTTTTTTTTTTTTTGGGAAAATTTTAAATTTAAATTTTTTTTGGGGGGGTTTTTTTTAAAAAAAGTTTTAAAAAACCCCCCCCCCCCCCCCCTTTTTTTTCCTTTTTTTTAAAAAAATTTTTTTTTTTTTTTTTCCCCCGCCCGGTTTTTTTTAAAAAAAAAGGGGGAAAAAAACCCCTTTTTTTTTTTTTTTGGGGGGGGGTTTTTTTGGGTTTTTTTTTTTGGGGGGGTTTTTTTTTTTAAAAAGGGAAAAAAAAAAGGGGGTTTTTGAAATTTTTTGGGGTTTTTTTTTTCCCCCCTTTTTTTTTTTTTCCCCCCCTTTTTTTTTTTTTTTTTTTTTTTTTTTTTTTTTTTTTTTTTTTTTTTTTTTTTTTTTTTTTTTTTTTTTTTTTTTTTTTTTTTTTTTTTTTTTTTTTTTTTTTTTTTTTTTTTTTTTTTTTTTGGGGGTTTTTTTTTTTTTTTTTTTTTTTTTTTTTTTTTTTTTTTTTCCCCCCCCTTTTTTTTTTTTTTTTAATTTTAAAAAAATTTTTTTTTAAAAATTTGTAGGTATGTTCATTATGGGTCACAAATAATGCCCAATGTTTTAGTTTACCGT
Source organism: Conus ventricosus (assembly GCA_018398815.1). Classification (NCBI taxonomy): domain Eukaryota; kingdom Metazoa; phylum Mollusca; class Gastropoda; order Neogastropoda; family Conidae; genus Conus; species Conus ventricosus. The sequence continues at coordinate 46,396,865 of CM031600.1, read as the reverse complement.
TATAACCGTTACTAACGGCTGTAACGGTTTTTCTTCTTTATGGAATATCTCAGAAAGTACTTGGCCGACCTTTATGAAAATTAGCAGGTATGTTCATTATGGGTCACGGATGTTGCCTGATGTTTTAGTTTGCCCGTTATAGCCGTTACTAACGGTTGTAACGGCTTGTAACGGTTTTTCTTCTTTATGGAATATCTCAGAAAGTACTTGGCCAATTTATAAGCGGTATGGGTGATCTTGTGACAAATCGGATCCTCTGTCCATATGTAAGTGATGTAATGCTGAAAATGGATTTAAACAACCGTTAAAAACCGTTATTCTGCCGTTATTTCTATATATAGGTCGATTTTAATGAAATTTGGTATATAGAAAGGTTATCACACACACAAAATGGCACTTCCATATAGTGTTCCAAAATTTGACCGTTAAAAAACCGTTATTCTTGACATATTGTCCAATTTGGATGAAATTTGATATCTACACAGGCTTTAGCCCAGTGAGGACTAAAATACCGTTTCAAAAGTGCATATCGGTTATATAACCGTTAAACCGTTATTTTGCCGTTATTTTTTTATATATTGGTGGGTTTTAATGCAATTTTGTATATAGAAAGGTTATCACACACAAATGGCACTTCCATGCAGTGTTTCAAAATCTGACCGTTAAAAACCGTTATTCTTGACATATTGTCCGATTTGGATGAAATTTGGTATGTACACAGGCTTTAGCCCAGTGAGGACTAAAATACCAGTTTCAAAAGTGTACATCGGTTAAATAACCGTTAAAACCGTTATTTCGCCTTTATTTCTTATCTCATAAAGCACTTGGCTGATTTATAAGCGGTTTCGAAAACTGGGAGTACGTTTATATGCTTCGCATCTTTTTTCTTCTTTTTTGTACTCCCAGTTCTTATAGAACAGGGAGTACTTTAGAATGGGAACGAAGAAATGCTGTCTGTGTGTGTGTCTGTCTGTCTGTCTGTGTGTCCGTGGTCAAATGTGTTCCACTCGCTCCAGACAGAACTTACTGGGCCGATCTTTCTGAAAATGTTGTAGGTATGTTCATTATGGCCACGGATGATGCCCGATGTTTAAGTTTACGGCTGTCGCCGTTGCTAACGGCTGTAACGGCCTGTAACGGTTTTTCTTCTTTATGGAATATCTCAGAAAGTACTTGGCCAATTTATAAGCGGTTCGGATGATCTTGTGACAAAACCGGAGCCTCTGTCCATATGTAAGTGATGTAATGCTGAAAATGGATTAAACAACCGTTAAAAACCGTTATTCTGCCGTTATTTCTTATATATATGTGGATTTTAATGAAATTTGGGATAGAGAAAGGTTATCACACACAAATGGCACTTCCGTGCAGTGTTTCAAAATCTGACCGTTTTAAAAAACCGTTATTCTTGACATATTGTCCGATTTGGAGATGAATTTGGTATGTACACAGGCTTTAGCCCAGTGAGGACTAAATACCAGTTTCAAAAGTGTACATTGGTTAAATAACCGTTAAAAACCGTTATTTGCCTGTATTTCGTATCTCACAAAGCACTTGGCCGATTTATAAGCGGTTTGGAAAACTGGGAGTACGTTTATATGCTTCGCATCTTGTTTTAAATTACTTATGAGTTGACTTCAACGCGGTGACAGCCCTGATATGCCCTTTGCGGTCGGCTGGGCTAGAAGCAACATTACCTTACTTACCTTCTCTCTGGAACCGACCAGAATGACTGCCATCAAGTTGTGCGGCACATAATGTCCTCACTTGGAGGTCTGTCTGGCACAGGGGATCAGAGTGAGACCAAAGGGCTCTCCCGTTCAAAGGCGACAGCTTCATCATCATGAAAACACGCTGGCTTCGACCAGGAGAGTTAGTGTCTGGCGCGTTGGTCATGTCTGTTGGGCTTCGCGTCTGAAGAAGACATATAATATGGCGAAATTTCACCTGTCTGTTTTGTATGGGGTAGTAATTACACGTTATTTTGTACTTGTTTTGCGTGTGTTCATTGATTTTACTGCATTTCTTTTTATTCAATAGCGCCGCAGTCTCAGTTTTAGCCCCCCCCCCCCCCCCTCCCTCCCTTCCGCCAACAGCTGTATGATCATATTGGACTTGGCCTTTATAACAGAGTGACTCGGTCTGTACCGTCCATAATCCTACCTCTGTTCGTTCACAAGAATAGTATCCTCTGTCCCCTGTGTAATAATGTTATCTAATAATGAGAATAATAAAGAGAACAAAAATTACAATAATTGTAACAATAATGGTAACAGCATCGACATAATAATGATAATATTTATAATAATTGTCAAGTGTCATTATTGTTATAGCGGCTTGCGTATGGATTTAGGCACTTACGAAGACATTCTGTTCATACACGTGCATCCAAGCACGTGCGCGCGCGCGCACACACACACACACACAAACACACACACACACACACACATACACACGCACACACACACACACACACACACACACACACACACCACACATTCACACACACACACACACACGGCAGGCATCAATTAGCGCGCAAATACAAATAGCGCGTACGTTTTTCTTATACAAATAGCGCGCACGTCCTGTGTACAAATAACGCGCTTAACCTTAACCAGAACAGCGTGCGATGTTTGACAGCTTGTGGGGCCAGGGAAATCTCTTGCAGTCTGAGGCGTCGTTGCCTTGGCACTGGCACAGTCACGCCCGTTATGGCCGCATTCAGTTTAATGTAGATTTGCACTTGAAAGCGCTTCAAATGTTCCATGAAATGATAGATGGGTGGATGTGGGTGATAGAAAGTGTCCCCCAGATGCCTATGGAAGGCCTCACAGGCATTTGTTGTCCTTTCTGATAAGTGTTCACGGCAGGAAACTCTCTCTCTCTCTCTGCGCGCACTATTTGTATACGAGACATGCGCGCTATTTGTATACGAGACATGCGCGCTATTTGTATACAGGAAACATGCGCGCTAATTGTACTACGCGCGTTAGTTGACAACTCACACACACACACACACACAAAAGGGCGCGCGCGCAGAGAGAGAGGCCCAGTTCATAATTAAATGGACACAGGAACACAAAACACAACAAAACACTCGGAAGGTTCCAGACCAGGAAGATCTGTTTGAAAAGATATTACATTGGATTTGAAAGATGCAAATGAAGTGGAATTTCTCATATTGAACAGATGAGCGTTCATGAACTGGGCACGGCAGACACAGAAGGAACGGAAGTTTTACTGTCAGTAGGCCTAATGCTTGCGGAAGCTGAATGTCCTCTGCAGAACGGCGGTGGTTTATTGCGTGTTGCTTTATTACGGCGGAGAATGGTGTGGTGTACAAAACGAACCACACAAGACCTAGTACCGAGCCCTTGGGTACGCCAAAAGATAGAGTTTAAGGAGTGAAGCGATACTTTCACCCATGTGCGACTCAAACCACCGCAGTGCGTTTGAGTGTATGCCGAAGACAGTGTCCAGCCCCCAGGAGTACAGAATGATCGAGTGTCAAAGGCAGCCCGCTTGGCCAGATTAGCAGAACAGAACATTTATCTCCATCCACAGCAGTTGGGGTTAACTTTGACAACATGCAGAAGAACTGTTTCAAAACTGTGCCTGGCCGTTCGGGCTGACTAAGAGAGTTCAGCTGGTTGTTGGTTTCAAGATGAGACAAACTCATTTACAGACCACCTTTGCAAGAATCGTGGAAAGGTGGATCTGAGACAGGTCTGTGGTTCTTCACCTTTTTCTTACGAACAAGGCTTTTTGAGGAAAGGTTTGATGACAGCAGTCTAGGCACTTCAGGGGCTTTAACAGCTGTTATATATACATCAAGCAAGAGATAAAGAAGAGTTTATGAAGTGACTGATGATGATTAAGAAGCGTGACATCCGGGTTTAGGCTGGAGAGGTATTCTTAAGAATTTTCGGGACAGATTGTTCAGGGACAGGGGTAGAAGAGTCAAGGAAAATACCAGTGTGTTGTAAAGAGGGGAGGAGGGAGGGGGTGAGGACGACTCTGGACAGGGAAGGGTACTTCTGATGGTTTGAATCTTTGAAGAAAGTAGTCTTAGACAATGGCAGCAAGTTCACATAGTTCAGGAGTGTTGGAAAAGGTGTGGTAGTATAGTTTGTTTGTCAGGAAGAGACCTGAAATATTGAAATAGTTCGTTGCTGCATGATTTGTTTGCCATGGTTTAGGTTGAAAAGAAAATAGTCTTCGCAAATTCCAGAAACTCGGTAACTTACCATTCAACACCTAAAATCTGCCTGTGCACAGAAAACCCAGGTTGGACCATACATCTCTCTGCCTGGCAATGCACATGTTTCAGAATCAAACTGCTAAGCAATACTATTGAACCACGAATAAAGATGTCCCTGGACACCAGCCACTGTGGCGAAATGGTTAGTGTCACCGACTCCCAACTGGGAGGTTGTGGTTCGATTCCCATCAGAGCCATTTATTTGTGGGATTTTTCTGCCCCGACCGGCTCCTATCCAGAGTTGAGTTTGTTACGGGCTCAGTTGGGAAGACTGGGACCACACAAGCGAGTTTCATCCACTTAATGGATGCATCTTTCAGAGTGCTGCTAAAATTTCCTGACCAACACTGCTGTTATCTCTCAGGTCTGGTTGACGCTGGGATGCGTTATGAAAGTATGTGTAGAGTACAGCCCTGTCCATGTCATGAAGTCTCAGACCAGAACGGAAATCCATAGGATCCTCCTCATTATCCTTATTCTCATCGGAATGAAGATCAGTGATTGTTTGTTCATTTTCGTTGTCCTGAGTGTTTTGTATCGTGCTTGAAGAAGACCTAAGAGGTCGAAACGTGTCCTGTTTTGTCTTGTGATTCGTTTGTCTATGTTTTCTTGGCAGTTCGCTATTAATTACATTTAAACTTTGTTTAGATTTCTGCCTGAATTCGCCTCACTTTGCAACTAGGTATAACAGCTGTTAGCTAACATGTTTGCTGACACATTCCTTGTATGTAAGGATTTCATCATAGCACTCTACACAGTCAATGTATTTTATAAATTTGTTTCAAATTAAACATGTTATCCCTATTTATGCGTATGTTAGGAACTGGCAACCATTTTGTTTTTTAAAAAAAAAAGTATCACACTTCCTTTCTTGTATCATACCTGTGAGGATATACAGCGATGTACTTAACTGGGGAAAAAAATGACTCTATGTAGGATGATCATAAAGGGAAAAAGCTTGCAAGTGTTTCATTGGATATTAGAGGACCAAAGTACAGTACATGCAGAGACCTAAGCCATGGCACACAATTTACAGAACTGAAGATCTGTTCCTAACTGTGGTGCCCCAATGATTCCTCATGGTGTTAAAGTGCCATGTCAAACATACAACCAACATAATTTGATAAGGATCTTGCTTACCATTCTTATTCCCAAACAGCCAACTAGCAAGTCACACCACACACACACACCACACACACACACACTTTCTCTCTCTCTCTCAAACATACACATACACCAAACACACATGGAGCGTTAAAATATCCTTTTTAATTAGTAATCATAGTTTAAAAAGAGAATCAATATCAGTGTAAATATATATACATATACAGACAGTACACTGAAGGAGAAAAAAGATAAAACTGATTGTATACTTAAATATCCGTTTTGTTTGTTATGATACAAACAAAACTGTCCATGTTACAAACAAACAAAAAAATCACAGAGACACATGCACAAACACCATCGGTACCCAAATAATATCACAGATACAGTAACAGTGGAATAAGAACAGTTCTTCAACTGTTAAAGTCCAGGTGTTTCATTTTAGGTTTTGTTCCATGTTGAATCTGTTGGACATGAAACCTGCTATGCATCTATCTGTCAGTATAAACAAATGGACTGCTTAAGAATCAACATCTCATACTTGTGTTCTAGGTATGTGAATTTAAAACTGGGAAACTAACAGCATCCATTAAATCTTACTTTAGTTGGATGGAATCACAGATTTTTTTTCTTAGTGATTTTCATCAGTTTACTGAATGCTTTGTTCACATTTCTTTCACAGTTTGGTAGCAACATACACATCAGACAGTATGGTTACCTACATAATTGGATGTCATTTATCAGTGTTCATATTGTGATAGTAAGTCCATGACATCAGACAAGCCCTGTTAAAGGCCAGTTCATTGCAGTCCACCAGGACAACATGCCCTGATCTGAAGAACCAGCAAGAACTTCATGGTTCATGGTATTACTGACAATGCAGCTAGGAAATCCTGATGCCCCAAACTACCCAGTGTTCAAAGTCAGTGATCCACAAGTTTCATGTTAAAACCTTGATCCATACAGCATTCTGATGGGATTTCTCTCTCCCTCTCTGTTTTTCAATAAATAGTAGTGGTGACCAAGCCCCATGACAGGTTGGATGACTACAGAGAAAAAATTGTGGAAAAAAATTGCTGACTGAAATGACCTGCCTCTCTGAGGAATGTGTTGATGAGCCCTGGGTTAGTTCCCTTATGTCTAACATTGATCAGCTGACAAAGAATATACAGGACGAGAGATGCTGAAATCACATAAAATGTATAGATGTCAATTAAAATGACTCTAAATAGTCACACATACAAACAAGTACCTTTGCCGACTGAAAAATGTTATACTTTAATACAGTGACTATAAAAGTGAAAAACATACAGATGACAACACAAGAGGTTTTCTTTCACATTTGTCCAATGATAATTTTTTAAAAATGTCTTTTAAAGATGAGACAGAGATTTACCCATTACACCCATAATACTGTAGAAAAATGTTTCTGTCAAATGAAATGGAGAAACAAAATCATGATTTGGAAAGCTTCCTTAGTAAATGACGGGTTATATTTTTTCTTAACCAGACACTATTTCAACACTCCAAACTTTTGCAAGTTTGCTTAGCTGTGACAAAAACATGACAGGAATGTTAATTTTGTCAATATTTAATCAGAACATATATTCATGTGTATCTGGATAAATAATGACAGACACAAGAGATAATATAAAAAGTGGACACAAAATTTGGAAAATGACTAAAAGCCTTCACAGTGTTACAGTGTTTGAAAACAATCCACTTCGGCAGGAGTTTCACAGATCTTTATTTGGTGGTTTTTTTTTAATGCCTGTCCATAAATATTAAATTCATTTCTTTTTATTCTTCTTCGCAAAGGATATTAAAACTTTTGTGGATAAAATATTTTTCCACTGATTTTCTTTTTTAATCTCCAAAGACCTGAAACGATTCAGTGACGATGACTGTGAGTAGCCATGATGCCGAGGGTGTAGATTCCATCGTGTACCATGCACAGACCAATAGATGAGAGTGAAGCATGAAAAATGACAAGATAGCTGAAAAGACAGCAGTGACTATCAGTCCCAAACAGTGTGAGAAAAACAAAAATTTGGAAACTGGTGCATGACAAATGTATGTACAAACTCAGCCGTTCAGCATTTGGCAGTGAGAATATCTTGCCCCTAAACTGACTTGTAGGTAAATAAGTCAAAAAAATATATTCCAGCAAGATGAAAAAAAACATACAAAAATCTACAATTGTCTTATAAAAAAAAAAAAAAAAAAACCCCAGAGGCCCAGACCACAGTGACAACTAAGGAAGAAAAGCTGGAACAACAGGGTGCAATATATTTACATGTCATTTGACTTCAGATAGTGCCGACTTCAAAGTGAATGGAAGCCTACTTGGTGCTTTACTTTGTGCATGTTCATCAATGTACAATGACGTCAGACTGACAGTACATTAGGAGAGGCAAACTGCCTTATCCCATCCCACCCTCATTTCATGATGGTACACAAGTGTCAACTCCAAAAACAAGCCAGCCATGATTCAGTTACAATCAGACAAACATGATTAACAGGCTGATCAAAAAAAAAAAAAAAAGAATTTCATGATTTCTCAAACCAGATAACAGAACAAACCACAAATGACAGACAACATACTGAATTAAATACAGACAAACTATGTGGAAAAAAGCCTAGCTTATAAAATCATAGTACAGGTGTGTATGTATACATACATAAATACAACCATTCCCGGTGCTAAATCAAAAAAAAAAAAAAGACATGTTACATTTCCAATACTCTCTAACCAAATCATTTATAATGTAACTAAACACACACGTAAAATCATTTGAAAAAAAAAAAAAACTAAATGTCTTTCAAGCCAAGACGAAGGTCTACAGTTTCATAAAATGACAGGAAGCTATACTTGAGTGGAACCCAATGGGCGGGCGTTGCGGTACAGACGGTTATAACTCTTGCTAAGGTTGCTGTTAAAAAGTTCCTGGTGGGATTTTCCAGCCAGCTGGGGGGCCCTCTCAGTCCAGTAGTGTCCCCTGTCTACATGGACGAGGCTTGTGGGGCTGTCCAAGAGGCAAATCGGAAAACACAAACATGTAAGCTCAACTGTTGATCATGTGAGACGATAGTTTGAAAGTCGAGGGGTTACAGACAGACAGTGGAAGCAAGAGAATGCAACTTGTGTTGCTGGAGCGCCAAACAAATTGAATAAACTTAACATTGAAGCAACGCGTTTTGCCATCTAGGTCTTCTTCACGCATGACAAACAAACGTGACAAACCCAGACAAATCAAAGAGCAAAGAAATGACTCAGCTGTGTTGGAAGTGTCCCCAGTGAGTGCCATGACCAGTGAGAGTTGGTAAAATGCAATTTCAGAAAATGTTACAAACTGAGAGAGATCAACCTGCCTGTGGTTATAACATACTGCAGGTTAGGATGTTTAAAAAAATTTTTTTTTTATTTCTCTTGAATGAAAGTGTTGTGATAATACAGCTATCATTAACATTGCAATCAATCTCTCCTTCACTTCTCTCTCTTTCCATTTCTTTTTTCATCATCATCTCTCTCTCTCTATCTATCTTTGTCTCTCACTCTCTCCTAAGTGTGTTTGGAACATCATGAAAGTTTTGTCCATCGTCTGTCTGTCTGTCTCTTTCTCTCATGTGTGTCTGGCAACCTCACAAATGTTCTATGTGATCTGCTGTCAGATTTCTTCACCCAAACATTGCTACTGCTCTCCTTTTCAACAAAATGTAGAGGTTTTTTTTTTCTAGAGGATTTGTACAAATCTTCCATGAGTGGAGAGGTGTGGGGGGGAAAGGTGGGGTAGTGGGGGTTGGGGGGTCCACCTTCCAACTTTCAGTAAAAGGTGTGTGTGTGTGTGTGTGTTTGTTTTCATCTGACATCATCATGCAGCAAATGGTCACTCATGTAGCAACACAGGGCACACTTACCTATTCCTTTGATACAGATTCATTCACTTCACCAAAAGCATGCTCCCATAACAAAAGAACAAAGACAGATTTAAAAAAAACCAGAAACAATAAGGTATATGATTTACAATTAATCATTGAACTATCAGACTGAACAATAAGGTATATGATATACAATTAATCATGGAACTATCAGACTCAAGCATGCGTGCGTGCGTGCTGCGCGCACACGCACGCACACACACACACACATTGAGGAACAGAGCTTGCTAGTCAAAAAGACAACACTGACCATTTCAATACAAGTACCTCCGGGTCTTTGCAAGCCTGGTTGACAGCGCAAGATCATCCAAGGTGGGATCATAATAATAGCGACGGTATGTCTGTAAAAGAAAACATTGTAGAAAGACATTTAGTTTCATTGAAACAGGGAAAGATGGAGCAAGCAAGGAGAGTTGGGATTGGGGGGTGGGGGTGGATGGGGGCATGTAGAGGGTGTTGTGGAAGAGGGGGATACAGTTTCTTGAACCAGGTACTCTTTTTTTTGTTGTTATGGAAGTAATGTACACCACAAATAAAATATACATACACGGTATACACGCACATACACACACACATACGCTCACACACAAACAAGCATACACACACACACACACTCACTCATGCACACAGACACAGACACACTAACTCACTCCTCACACACACATACAGTAACAAACACACATATTCTTTCTCAAACACATGGAAAAACAGAATAACAGATCAAGTGAAATTTAGTTTAGAATTTGTCTGTGGTAGATCTGGTTCTAGAAGCTTATTTCTGAACAGTTTTGTATGATTGTATTGTGATATACTGAACAATATGTAACAATGCAGTGCACTGTGTTGAGCTCTATTGTGTTGTATTGTACAATGTATCATAATGCAACATGTTGTGTGTTTTAATTTAATGTATTGTATTTAGTGAGTCAAGTTGTTTTGTTCTGTGCTGTGCCATTTTTTTTCTTTTCTGTGCATTCCCCCTATCCTCCCTCTTTGCACCCCAGTATTATATGTTTCAATACCTTGTCAGAATATTGTTCTACTCACAGAATTTGACCAGGACTATCTCTCACATTGTGAACAGATTAAAAAGAAAGTTAATCAAGTGGACAATCATTCCTTTTGCATTTCTACCCCAATAAATAACATCTATCTGTTAAGCCATTGTGTCATGCATTATCTGAGTAACGGTGAAATGCAATATTTTCCTGAAAAACTGGAGATTAACTGAATATCAAAGAGTATTCTTGATGACGTGAACTCAGAATCCAACACTTGTGAAATACAAAAGTAAAAGATTTCCAACAAATGAAATATCATTTTTTTGGTAATGTTTCTAACAACCTTACCATCAGGCACAAGGCAAAGACAGTTTCACCTTGGATTGCATGGGGTACTGTGACTTCCATGTCACATTTAACGGATACAGGACTGATGCATCGACCTGAACAATTTATCCGCTGTCAGTTATTTTTGGGACTTTGAAAATAACCAACAAAACCTTTGCATGTCGCAAAAAAAATACAGACACACTTTAGCCGCTCTACACACATCAGTGAACTATAAAAAAAATTTTAAATATTAGAAAAATGAAGAAGAAACAGCAACAGGTAAAAATCCCAGATGTCACAGTCATACATAATTTAGTTAGCAATGGCATCAAACAAAAAACAAAACTCAATGGCAGTTACCGAGTAGTATGGGTAATAGGGATAGAGGGGATCCGTCAGCCTCTCCAAGCGGTAGTCATCCAACCTTCTCTTCAGATAATCCGAGTACGTAGAATAGTAGGACGGGTAATAATAGTAGGGAGTCACGCCATAGCGAGATCTGAAGGATGGGCGTGTAAGCACAGGACTGGCAGAGCGTGGCCGAGGTCGCACATAGGACGACGGGATTCGTGAAGTCAGCTCCGACACCTCAGCATCTGTAAACACATGGTACAGAATGGCACGTTTTAGAAAGAAAAAAAAAGGGGGGAAAAAACATGAATAAAAACCCGGCTGAAACATACATTCAATATTCTTCTTAAGTTTGAAGCTGTTTCTGATGAACTTCATGGGCTATTTTCCTGATCAGATGGAATCAAAGAATTGAACTACCTTGAATCATATTCCAAGTACAATTTTTCTAATGTCTATTACCATTCTGAATGTATCAATGGATTTTGTCTTTCATTTCATTTTGTTGTTTCTGCTTACAATAGTTTTGTATTCTGCAGATTCTAACTTACCTTCATCATCCAACTTGTCATACCTGGACTTGAAGGACAGGTCCTAAAAGACAGACCAAACAAAATGAGGTGCTTTCAAATTTTAATGTAAAGATAATTATTATCTCACACACAGATAGACACACAGACTCAGACAGACACACACACACACACAACCCAATAATACATTCCACAATGAGTGTGCATACGTTAGTGTATGCTCGTGGGCACATAAAAGAGTGTGTGTGTGCATGCGTGTGTGCGTGCGTGTGTGTGTGTGTGTGAGGGAATGACAAAGCAGATCTTGATATGTGTGCGAGTATTAGGAAAATCACTTGTACTTTACCATATACCTTTTTCTGATGAATTCAGATTTTGTTTTAGGGTAAGATTACTGCACTAAGTATCAAACATGGAATCACAAGGCAACTGCCATGACTGCCAAATCTGGTTTGTTCAACTTCTATCAGTTATATATCTATCTATCTATCTATCTATCTATATATATACACCATGTACATACAAATAACTGGAAACTACTGACAAAAATATCATTTTCAAGGTCAAGTTTTCACTTTTGGAGCTGACCAGGTTATATGCACTATTAAAAACAATTACTAGATTACTGCATGCTTGAGGCTGATATGATTTAATACCAAGACATACTGCAGGACACATTACATTTTTGTACTCCCAGTTCTTATAGAACAGGGAGTACTTTAGAATGGGAACGAAGAAATGCTGTCTGTCTGTATGTCCGTGGTCAAAATGTGTTCCACTTGCTCCAGACAAAACTACAGGGCCGATCTTTCTGAAAATTTGTAGGTATGTTCAATATGGGCCACGGATGATGCCCAATGTTTTAGTTTACCGCTATAGCTGTTACTAACGGCTGTAATGGCCTGTAACGGTTTTTCTTCTTTATGGAATACCTCAGAAAGTACTAAGCCAATTTATAAGCGGTTTGGATGATCTTGTGACAAATCGGAGCCTCTGTCCATATGTAAGTGATGTAATGCTGAAAATGGATTAAACAACCATTAAAAACTGTTATTCTGCCGTTATGTCTTATATATAGGTGGATTTTAATGAAATTTGGTATATAGAAAGGTTATCACACACAAATGGCACTTCTATATAGTGTTTCAAAATTTGACCGTTAAAAACCGTTATTCTTGACATATTGTCCGATTTGGATGAAATTTGATATGTACACAGGATTTAGCCCAGTGAGGACTAAAATACTGCTTTCAAAAGTGTATATCGTTTATATCACCGTTATTCTTTATATATTGGTGGGTTTTAATGAAATTTTGTATATAAAAAGGTTATCACACACAAATGGCACTTCCATGTAGTGTTTCAAAATCTGACCGTTAAAAACCATTATTCTTGACATACTGTCCGATTTGGATGAAATTTGGTATGTACACAGGCTTTAGCCCAGTGAGGACTAAAATATCAGTTTCAAAAGTATACATCGGTTAAATAACCGTTAAAACTGTTATTTTGCCTTTATTTCTTATCTCACAAAGCACTTGGCCGATTTATAAGCGGTTTGGAAAACTGGGAGTACGTTTATATGCTTCGCATCTTGTTCTAGTTTACTTTTTCCCTTTGCAGTTGAACAGGTAATATGTACCTGGCACTGTACATTGCCATACTTGATGTTGATATGATTTAATATCACAACACATTGCATCATATTGCTGTACTTGAGGTTGCTATGATTTAATATCATAACACATTGCATCATATTGCTATACTTGAGGTTGCTATGATTTACTACCATAACACATTGCATCATATTGCTATACTTGAGGTTGCTATGATTTACTGCCATAACACATTGCATCATATTGCTATACTTGAGGTTGCTATGATTTACTACCATAACACATTGCATCATATTGCTATACTTAAGGTTGCTATGATTTACTACCATAACACATTACATCATATTGCTATACTTGAGGTTGCTATGATTTACTACCGTAACACATTGCATCATATTGCTATACTTGAGGTTGCTATGATTTACTACTAATGTAAACACTATTGCATCATATTACATATAACTGAGGTTGCTATGATTTACTGCCATAACACATTGCATCATATCGCTATACTTGAGGTTGCTATGATTTACTACCATAACACATTGCATCATATTGCTATACCTGAGGTTGCTATGATTTACTACCATAACACATTGCATCATATTGCTATACTTGAGGTTGCTATGATTTACTACCATAACACATTGCATCATATTGCTATACCTGAGGTTGCTATGATTTACTACCATAACACATTGCATCATACTGCTATACTTGAGGTTGCTATGATTTACTACCATAACACATTGCATCATATGCTATACTTGAGTTGCTATGATTTACTACCATAACACAGCAAACTAATCAGCGCCTTTCTGAGTTACCTTCTCCAAGCTATAGCGACTGCTCAGCAAGTCAAGGTCAAGATCATCCCCTTAAAAATAAATTTCAAACACATGCATCAAAACATTGCAAGCATGCAAATCAATAATAGTGTCATAACAAATCCAAACCACCTTGCAGTTTTGTAGTCTATGTTTCTCTACAACTATCAGCCCTTATTATTACAACGTACACTTTCCCCTAACAAAGGAATGCGTGATTGAGGATAAATTACATTGGTCAGATATTCTCTGTTTCTTTTATTCTGTTTGTATCATTTCACCCAATTTCCATACCTTTTGCTGTCTAGTAATTTCAACCAGTCAAATCAACGTTTTCTTTTTGTTTCTATTCATTATTTCTGAAAAATCTTTTTTTCCTTTTCATAATGAAAAAATGCTAGTGAAAAGAATTAGTTTTCTACATGTTTAATTAGGAATGTTGGTGTACTGTAACTAGTTCTGTATGATCAGGGAAAACCAAAATTTAAAAAAAAAGCTTAGTCTTGTCAAGTTAAACTACAAAATGTCAAATGGTTTCAGACAGTGATAATGTATGCTAAACTGAAAAACATTCTGTATAATGAGGGAAAACCAAAATTAAAAAAAAAACTTAGTCCTGCCAAGTTAAACTACAAAATGTCAAATGGTTTCAGACAGTGATAATGTATGCTAAACTGAAAAACATGTATCTTATTTTTTACATGATCAAGAACAAAGTGTGAATCAGAATGTCTGTTTTATGCATACTAAACCAGCATATTTAATAGGGGTGATTAGTTTCATATGAAATGTGAATCCCAAATGTTACCAAAGTTCTCTGAATGTCAGACTAGAAGATTTTTCCAACATAAGAATCTGTTGTAGAATGCGCCAGGTTATGACTAGGACCAAACAAAAAAATAATTTTAATCATTTGCCGCCACAAGGATCCTGGGTCATTTTGGGATAAGGAAGACTCAAACTCAGAAAAAAAGAAACACTATGAGTTATAAACACAACTTCATCAATAATAAACAGATTGATTGTGCAGCCCTGATGTGGCCCTTTGCGGTCGGCTGGGCTATAAGCAACATTATCTTATCCTAGATTGATTGTGAAAAAAAAAGTTACTGAGAGAAAAACGCATGTGTTCATGAACTCATTCCAGATGATTTACTAAATAATTTATAACAAGATGGAATCTACACTAGTCAACTTACAAGATGACTCATGATAGCAAGTATGGTCCAAATCCTTTTAAACAAGGCCAATTATTTCATTTTATTTCTTTTTTTTGTTGTTGTTGTTTTTGTTGTCCCAACTTTTCTGCCACCTCAGTGGCAGTGCACCCACACTGCTTATTCCGATACCCCGTCCACAGATGCAGCTCCGGCACCGGCAGTCCACAGGGAGCAGTCAGTGTCAAGTCACTGAGAGGCAACCCACTGGAGGAGACACTGCACTGCTGCAGAGTCACTTTGATGGTGTTCAGTGGTGCCTCTTCTGATTCAACATACGCAGGACACCACCTACTAAGCCCCCTATTGACGACAATAATTGCTTATTCGCGGAGCCGGCATGAGTGAGCTCTCCCTCCGGAGAGGCTAATTATTTTAAGTTAAGACCATGTTTTCTTTTTGATCTCCATTGTACAATCTCTTTCAAACGCTGAATGTGCTTTGTCACCAAACTGACAGGTTTGGATTGTTATATTTACTGTGTGCTGACATTTTCTGAGACACCTTCTCCGCAGCCAAGACCACAGGGTTGATTTGTTATGGCAACCGAGTCAGAAATTGGTTCATAATTCTGTAACATCATGCATTTAACAGCAAGGAAAAAAACAACATTAAAAAGTCATTTTCACAGCTATAAATGTCAGAGGCTAAGGATGGGAAAGGTATGTCATGCAGTTACTTCAAGAAAAATGCTTGGTAAAAGAAACCACCAGCAGTGGTGGCACTCAGATCACAGGTCAGTGGTTCCATCATGCACAGTTACCCCAGCCCTGAGGACGGGGAAGAGGGCGAGAAAGTAGAGAAAGTAGTGGTGGGATTACCAGACCATGGAAATTGCACAAATGCACTGTGCTCAGAAATAAGCCATCTGCTGTTTTCTGGTACTGGTCGTTTTCATGAATATTTTCTTTTTCTTTTTGTAAAGAGTCGACTAATGAGTTCAGCAGAACAGCTTTGTTAGATGTGCAGATAGAACTGTATTTTCACAGGCAGAAGGGTGGAGAAGTAGTATCAAAATAACATTCCACATTCCATTTTACCGATTTCCTTTTTCAGTTATTTAATTTGTTCCCATTAAGAATGCAAGTGTTTCCAGATAACTCCTCATGCAGTTTGATCATGATTCTTCTTAAATTTCTTTTGTTGTTGCTGTTTGTTTCCTGTGAGAAAAACACTTGGCATGTAAAGTTTGATCATGTTTCTTCTTAAAATTCACTGGATTTTCTTTTCCCTGAAAAAAACAAACAAATCCTGGTTCAGAGGATTTGCTCAAACAAGAAGAAGAAGAAGAAGAAAACCTGAAGATAACTGACATGCATGCGCATCCCAATGTCAACAAGCAGCAAACCAGTAAAACAATCTCTCAACTGTCAGCAGAACTGGGCATACTGCACCCGTCTTAGGGGACTGTAACACCCGTCAGAACGTTCCCTGGAACGGGACCTCTCCAGACACAGACATCGCTTGAAGTTCCAGCCAGAGTGCTGATTTAACTGATTGCATACTGCACACTTGTAGGCATAGTCACTGACAAAGGGGCGGTGGCGGCGGGTAATTTCATGGTAGTATCGGGTGTGTCCCGGGTACAGAGTACCAAGGGTGTATAGGTTTTCCTTACACAGCAGGCACAAGGTAGGACTGTGTATGCACATGTCAGACTCTGCACAGAGAGGTTCATAAGGCAAAGGCATAATGTCTAGAACTGGACTGCCTCTGAAGAATTGCTGGTGGTGGTGGAGATTTGTGTGCATAATGATAGTTGGCCGAGTGTGGTAGATCTCATGGGTGACCTATTATGATTTCCAACACTGATGAATCAAGATCTAAAGGAACATCACAGTATTGTACTGAATTGTGTTGCTCTTTATTGTCTTCTATCTGAGTTAGTATCTGATAGATTACAACAGTCAACCTTCTGAATGGAAAATCTACAGCTGAATAATCAATTAGGTGGAAAAAAGAAATCACAAATACTTCTGAAGACAGAAAAAATGAATAAAGTTGATTAGAAAATGTATTCCATTACACGCTGGACCAGAAAAAAGGCAGTCTCCTGTACTACTGAAAAGAAGACCAACATGATATTTACATCAAATTATTCAAAGAAAGAAACAAACTATGGTCAGATCCTACAGTACTGAGATATTTCATGTTTTCAACTATGACACAAATTCTTCTGTAACCATGTTTTTCCCCTTGTGTTTGATTTTCCAAATTGGTCTGTTCACCAGTATGAACAAATAAGTCATTTTCCTTGGGTCCAATTTTGAACACAAAGATAGCACACCATGAGTAATAAATAATGACACTGGTATTTTTCAAATGGATTCATGGCAAGCAGGTCAGACACATCATCAGCGTTCACCCTGACGATGGCCACAGCTTTGTGTTGCTAAGTTAAAGGAAGGTCCATGAGTTGATGGCTACACAGCTTCTCCACTCCCCTTTTTTCTACACTTTTTTCTTTTCTTAAATCTTTAATCAATGTATAAATTGCATTGGAATTCATCTTTAAGCAGATACAAAGGTCACTGAATCAAAAAGCATTTGCTGTTGTGAAACTTTTAAACATACACACACACACACACACACACACACACACACACACACAAGCTACCTCCCTCTACTCATATCTTTTGCAACTCATGCCCATACAAGCGCACTTCACTAAAGGCCTTGGACCTAGCGTTGTGGAACTAGTGAAGGGGCAGCACTCACTGGAGAAAGAGACGCCTTTGCCGCTCCTTCCCCTGGACTTGCCATGAGCGTCGGGACCTCCGCCGGGAACACGGCCAATCAGATCCGTGCCTAACTGCACATCAAAGACGTATGCAGTCTGAAAAGACTTTATCTTTCCTACAAGGATAACTTAATGCAGTTCATTAAAATTCATCATCATCAGCACAGTAATGTACTATCTCCTTCATCATCAGCACAGTAATCTACTATCTCCTTCAGATGATAACTCTGTTAACATCATAACTTTTTCAGCACATGCATATATGAGCATGACTTTTGACAGCATTTTGAAAATGGAATCCTGACTGATGCTAAACATGACAGTTCGGTGACTGGTATGGGAGTAGGCTGGACATCGTTTGCTAGCATGCGACAAGGACTGCTGTAAAAATCTGGACCCAGAAGGTAGATAACTACCACAGTATAATTTTATAAAGAAAACATGCTAAGGTAATACAAACATGTGCCCATTGTCTAGGAGTGCACATGTACACCCACACACAATACTTATGCACATACTTGTGCACACAAAAAAGCACACATTAGGCAAGCTGTTTTGAAAGTGCTACCGATTAAATATGATTTACATTCACATATGCGTTTCCAAAATTCCTCACCTCACTGTCGCTCTCTCTCACGTTTAGTTCAAACAAAAGTTTTCTACTGTTCTGCCTGCACTCTACTCCTCCTTTCACCCCCCCTCCCCCCTCCAAGCTACCTCTTTCTTGTACACATACATACAGACAGGAAAACATGCACCAATGCATGCACACATGTGCACATGCATGCATGCATGCATGCACGTGCAAACACACACACACAAACACACGCATGCACACACACATATACAAGCCCTTTGCGGTCGGCTGGGCTATAAGCAACATTATCTTATCCCACACACATATACACAACACACACACACACCACAATAAACTTCTCAACCTGACCCTCCTGTTTTACTGAGACAACCCCACATGCTTTCCCTTCTTTATGGACACCAGGACCAACCTTGCGTACGATGAAGGGTGGACGTGTTTCTAGGGTGTCAGACAGGCTAAGGTCTGTGACCTTGCGTGACAGTGAGGAGGACCTGAAATCAAGAGACAGCATTCACAATTCAATCTTTAGGATGATAAGCTACCTGATTTTCATTCTAGTGTTGACAACAAGCTTAATCTGTATGTTTAACTATTATCTGTGTGCTTTTAAATGATGATTCGTACAGAAAATAAGACATGATGTGATAAAAGTGCATCTGGTTCAAAGATGAGAGGGAATCATCTTCAGCTGGAATATTTCTTCCTTCTCCGTTAAAAAAAAGATGCTTTGACCTTCTTACAACATGAAAACAAAACAAAAAAGTAACAAAACTTTTGCTGCTTCTGCTTTGTGACTTTCCAAAGATCTGTCTGCAAAAAGAAATAATTATCTAATCAAATTCTTTATTCTAACATCTGTTTGCACAGACATGCAGAAAATGGTAATGAATTAAAAAGAAAAAAAAGAAAAAAAACAATTTTTATAGTTCTGAATTGTGCCAGTTGCTGCACACTGGGAGTGGCCAATGCCACGGACTGAATTGTGTTCTTTTCTAACAAAGGAGATCTCCGACATTGTCAGAATTGCAGCACTATAAGTTCGATCAGCAATGCAAGCAAAGTAATGCTCAGAACAATTCTGCACAGACTGCAACCTCACCCAGATACTATCTTTGCTGAAGAAAAGGCTGGATTCTGCAAAGGCAGAAACACCACTGAACAGATTTTCAACCTTTAGTGGCCTTTATGAAAAACATGTCCAACACCAGAAGGAGTTCTACCATGTCTTCACAGACTTCAGCAAGATGTTTGAGAGTCTATAAATAAGTAGAGATATATACATATATCAAAATACACAAACTGGTAAAATAATTCTATTGCACCTGTGAAGTTATCATGTACAAAGCCCTAAGGAATAGCAACACACAAAGTAATGTCAGTTTATGTCAAGACATCAAGGCAAATCCTTGCAATAACGTCAACATTATGAAAGGCTGTATGCTTTCCTTAATCATAATGTTAATATATATATATATATATATATATAAATAATATATATATTTGTTATATTAAAAGCAAGTTAAAATCAAGCTGCTAAAAACATCTACAAATTTGTTTCACGCTTGTATTGCCAGTGCCACGTATATATATAGCTAGCTGGCTTGCTGTTGTTTTCCCGTGCTACATGTGTTTCTCAGGTGTTGGTTTTATTCACTGATAGGAACTTCCATCTGTGTCTGCAATTGTTAACCATTTCTGTTCTAACATTTAGAGTTGCCAACTGTAGTTTACATAGTATAATGTATTTCTCTGTAAGGCATAGATTACATTACAAATGTCTTACTGACAAATGAATGCCAGCTGTCTGTCTCTTGTACACACAAGACTTGTATCAGTACTGTGACCAGGAATCAAGATGAAGAGATCAAATTAAAAAAAAAAAAAAAACACTGAGGGTTGACTGCCAGAACCCAGTATCTCATACATACATATATATAAGGGAGATACTGGGTTCTGGCAGTCAACCAACAGTCTAAGTCAATCCCTTTCTTTTTTTCACCTGGGTCTCCTTGTTGGACTTCGGCTCCTTCTGGTGGATTTTCTTCCCTGTAACATTATCATGTAAATCAATGAAATTTTGCTACATGTTAATTCCTATAACATTATCAAAATATCTCGATTACTAAATTCATTACAATGCACTATTAACATGCCTAAAATCAGCATCAAAATACACAAACAGTTAAAATAATTCTATTGCACCTGCGAAGTAATCATGTACAGTGCCCTATTGAATAGCAACATACAAAATAATGTCAGTTTATATCTAGACACCAAGAAAAATTCCTGGCAATAGTGTCAACATTATGAAGGGCTGTATGCTTTCCTTAATGTTGACCTGCATATTAAAACTACATGGATCTATTCAAGACAACAATAGGGGTGTATTTTGTATGTTTTTGCATGTGATTGAATGCATCCATCCAAGATTGCATACCCAAGTGCATAAGAAAAAGAGAGTGACAGAGAATGTGTGTGTGTGTGTGTGTGTGTGTGTGTGTGTGTGTATGCGCACGCGTTTTGTGCAGAGTGTGTTCATGCATAATCATGGTGTGTGTGTGTGTGTGTGTGTGTGTGTGTGTGTGTGTGTGTGTGTGTGCGTGCGCGTGTGTGTCACTTCTCTCTCCTGTCAATGCTGTTTACAATGAATACTGACTCTTTCCTGATCCAAGGCATCTTCCAACGCATCCAGCTGAGGAGACACAGACTCCTTGATCACTGTTTTTGTGGAAAACTCCAGTTTAGGAGAAATGCCCTGAAACACACAAGGATTATGCAGGTACACAAATGGACACATGCATCATGAAGAGGCATGCCTTAATGCATGAATATTCACATCAGAGTATCTTAGCCAGGAGTTCGCAACACCAACCACTTTGACACAGCTTCTGTCTAAAAAGATCTGCTATCCGCAATGTTGAATGTCAGATTATTGAGCCCCAAGTTTACATTCTATCGCCATGAAGTGTTTGACGGAAACAAAAAGCACCTGGCGTAGCCAAACTTTTGACTAATCAACAACTAGATTGCCGCTGTCATATCAACACTTACACCCGACTGACCGACAAGCTGACAGCAGCTGTAAACCCTGGAGCACTGACATTTCCGGTCAGATAATTTACATATTATTTACATACTTTAACTATTAGATTACACTCCTAAAAGACAAGTGGGTTTTTTTTCCCTAATTTTTTTTTTTTGCGCCTTGTTTTACTTTTATGCATACATCAGTTTGCTACTTTGATATAAACATACAGCCCTGATATGGCCCTTTGCGGTCGGCTGGGCTATAAGCAACATTATCTTATCTGATATAAACATTGTCACATATACATACATACTCCTCAAGCATCCCATCCCTCCTCCCACCTGATCGCTCCTCCATCTCTAAGTCACTATCCCTGTGGGATAACATCAAATGAGATAAACTGAAGAGCTACTCACAGGAAAAGCCACACTTCTGGTGAGCAGGAGCTCACGATCAGTGGAGGAGTAGGTGGGAGCCAGAGACGGATAAGGGAAGAGAAAATCCCGGCACAGCAGGAGTATGAAGCGAGACGGACAGCGCCATCAGTATACTCTGACAGCTGTAGCAATTCAATGACTACCAGCTCATCTGAAACGAAGAGGCAGAGGCATCAGGACCCCAGAGTGACAACATCACACAACAGCAAAATGATTCTGATCATTCATATGGCTGTGAAACAGTTGTGTTGTGGTTACGCTTCTATGTAGGTGTGTGTGTGTGTGTGTGTGTGTGCATGTGCGTGTGTGTGTGTGTGTGTGTGCACGTGCACATGTTACAGTACAACAACATAGCTTCCAAGGCCTCAGATGCACAGTGTAATATTTTGATATTTTAAGTGTAGCATTACAAATTTGACAACAGCACTCGTATGTGGTGTCACGAATCAAGTTCAACAGCACATTCAGATGCACTTTCTTTCACACAAGAGAAGATGGCAGACTAAGAAGACGAACATCTCCCTAGTTATGATGGTTTTGACTTGACCTACAAAAAATGAAAATGGCCGACTAAGAAACCAGTGCATAAGGCAGCAAAATCACAATCGTCTTTTGTTGCTTTTGCTTCGTCTTCTTTTTGCACTTGGACATTTTTTGATGAGGTCAGTCTATCTTCCTTCTTTTGGTTCCTTTTAAGTTGCCAATAAGTCTGTGAAGCATTAAACATTTGTTTTTGTTTTTAGTTTGTTGTTCTTTACTTTGTGTAGCACTTCATCACAAAGTGTAGCTGCAAAGCAGCATGCTGCGCCAAAGGAGTGGCATTTGGCAGCTGAGCATGAATGTCAAGTCAAAGTCAAAATCACTTATTATCTCTAAAACCAGAAATTAAGACCAGATGCTACAGTTCAAATATATGCAACTGGAGAGAATGTAAATATGCGGGTTCAAGCTCACCCATCTTATTTTGCACGAAAACCCCCCTTTTCACATACAAATCACGTCCATCGCATATCAGTTTTGACCAAAATTAACACCTGTTTCACAAAAAAATTAACACGCAAAAACAGCAAATATTGACAAAATTAACACATTGAAACGGGGGTTTCCGTGTAGAATAACATGGGTGATCGTGAACAAACATATTTACATTCTCTTCCAGACACATAAAATGAACTAAAAATGTATATGGCTTAACAGTCTTACTCCAGACTGACACTGCTGTTGTTGTTACTCGACACGGCAAAATCGATAAATTGCAATTACTGCCCGACAACGAACTGCTGCTGTTGTTACTTGACACGGCAAAATCGATAAATTGCAATTACTGCCCGACAACGAACTGACGCAGTGCGACACATTATTATTCATCGCCCGTGCAAGCTTAACCAATCGGCAGGGAGGTATGACATCATCTCTATGGGGGCTAGTTAGCAACAAGGTAGGGCTGCCGTCATTTTACATTTGAGAGACGTGCCGTTCGGATGTATGCTGGTGTGCTAGCATTTCTTCACAGAATCAGAGAGAGCTTGTGTTGGGTAAAAACATGGCGAGTCAGGGCAGTGATGTTTCAATGCGTTCTGTTAGCGCTGGAAGTGACACTAATATTACTCAAGAAATGTGTGAACTGTTGTTATCTTCGCAAGGAAAACTTTCTGATCAACAGACCAATCTTGTGGAAAAATACATTGTTTATCATGAGGCCATGACAAACTTTTTGAAAAAGAAATTGAGTGGCGAGCCTTGTTCTCCTCCCTTAAAGCCAAAAGGAAGCATTTCGTTTTTGTTCCCTCAGCAAAAAACGGAACTATCAGTTGAAGATCTTGATAAATATTTGAAAACACGGCTTTGTGAGCTGCCTTCAAAGCCATTTGATAAAACCAAAACCTTTGAAAGTATTCAAGAAATGACCCCCTTCTTGCACAGTGCTTGTTACTCAGTGAAAGATAGTGAAAAGAAATCTCTTTCTCAGGCTCTTTTTTTAGGGCACTGGCTTCAGAAAGCAAAGACAATTTTGAAACAGTCAAAAACAAAAAACTGGGAGTCCTATCTGAAAGAAGATTTGCTGGTTGAGCCAACTCGCGTAAGAAGACTAATTGAAGTGTCATTTTGTTTCTATTCTTATCCAAAATTTCACGAACTCGCGATTTCTTTCAATGAGTTATACAGCAAACGAAAACTCATTCTGAAATACATGCAATCCAACCCCAACTTTAAAGCATTCTGGCATGATACACATGACGTGCTTGAACCTGCGTGGCAGGAGTAATTGAGCCACTTCCACAGTGGTAGTTTTACTAGCCCGGCCGCCAGAAAGCGCCCAACAAAACTGGGCCAATCGGCAGTTCTGCCGATTGACCTACAAAGCCCACCTCTACCCCACCTGCTGGAGCTGCGCCAACACCCCCCCTCACCTCTAAAGGCTGTCTATTGAGACGGCCGCCGAGAGACCTTTGAAAGAGATCCTGTGATTATTGATTCAGGACTCTGATAAGTGCTTTGGCGGCTGTCTCGAATTTACGTCGATCAAGTGCAACCCACAAAAGCCCTCGCCACACTCCCCTGCAAGCACTATCCCGCCTATTGTGTGTTGTGTGTGTGTGTGTGTGTGTGTGTGTGTGTGTGTGTGTGTGTGTGGTGTGGTGAATGAGAGCGAGGGAGAGAGGGGGAGACAGACAGACAGACAAAGAAGTAAACAGACAGACAGACAGAGATGTGGGAGTGAATGAGGGGGAGAGATGTGGGAGTGAATAAGGGAGAGAGAAACTGATTAACCCGTTGAGCGCCTTTAGTCAGTCAGCTGACGCTGTAATAAAAGTGCTTTTCCAGTGCCTATGGGCATTCCCCTGACGTCATGCATTTTTCTTGAATTTTCATTCGTTACTATTTCTATCAACGGACTCAAATAGAGTTTGCGTAGAAAGCCTTATATGTATGTAGTCTTAAAATAATATGTAAATGACCACACGTGAGGGGGAAGCCCATTTATTCTCATCACTGACTGGATGACCAGCCAGCACTTCGTGTCTCGCTTGCAAAGATGGCGGCGCAACCTTCGACAAGCCCAGCGACCAAATCAACGTATTTACACAGCTGAGCAGGCTCTGCTGATGATTTTTGACAAACACAATAATCTTTTATTCAACGACTCACTCGTCGAGCATGAAGGTGAGATGATGATAGTGGTGGAATTGCCGACCATATTCGTCAGTTATTGAGTAGGGCTCTGTGACCTCAGTGTGTGTGTTCAGCTGACAGCGTCGAACGAGCCAGCCTAGTGTGTACTGTGCACCGCGTGGTGTCCAGTGATGTGAAAATCAGCGCGAGAGGGGAGCGTGGCATGCTCGCGGCGTGACACACGGTGCAGACGGAAAGGTAGGGGGAGATGAGGGGTGAAAGAGAGGGTTGAAGTCAAGCAAGGGGGTGTGCTGGGGAGAGGGGGGGCGTGGTCGTGGACTGGTCAGTCTGCATCGAGTGTGAGCGTCTTGATAGACTTCCAAACTGTTTTACTTTCATTTACAGGTGTAGTGTGACAATACAAACTTTATTTTCAACTTTTTTGCTGTGTGTTCTTGTTTGGATGTGAAGATGTCGTGGTAAATACATATGTTTTTGATCGTGCAAAAAAATCTATCCAAATCTAAATGCCTAAATACTTTTTTATTATCACAATTAAAACAAAAGAAGCCCAGATTCAAAATCTTCATTCAATTTCCTTCAAAATGATATTGATTTCATTTTTCTATCTTTTGTAGTTTCTGAGCAAGAATTTTTTGTTAATTATGACCCCCAAATCATGAGATGTCCCTGGCACCAGGGGAACACCTTTGTTTGTATTATTGTGAGGCACTGAACGGGTTAATTAATTTTTTTAATTTATAATTTTATTCTGGTTTAAAATGAAGCCCGAACGTTAAATTGGAAGGGCCAAAGAGAAAGGTTAAGGAGCAGGTTTGAAACATCAATTACTGATCTTTTTATTCACATAAATATACAAACAAACGTGAAGAAGGCCATCAGTGAAATACAAGATTCTTGGCCTCAACCAGCCATAAAATTGTTTGCCATATTAGTTGATTATATGGCTTCTCAAGATGTTAATCTGACAGTTTCTACTTGTCCTTCAGGGGTAACTATTTGCTTTAATAAAGATTAGGTTTTACGATTAGAAAAGACTATAAATAACAGTTGAATTACAATTATTTTTTTAATTTATTTTAGATTAAAAATGGCTGCCGAACTTAGTGCATCTGATTTAAAGAATTGTAATGAACTATTTAACGAGACAAGAAAGCGTTAAACATTGATTTTAGTGAATCTGGGTTTGAGAATGATGTAAACAATATAATAAAAGATCATAGTGAACTATTTAAAGAAGCAACCAAAGTGATGAAAATTGACTGTAGTGATTCAGAAAAAGCTAAAATATTAGCGGACGTTATTGTAAGGTTAACGTGTCTTGAAGTGTTGCAACGCTTGGGCGAAGAATAAAAAGCTTGTTTACTTACTTTTATATATATTTATTTTTTTAATTTACGTAAATATTTTGAGTTAAAAAATGAGCCTCACAAACACGTCTGAGTTTGAAATACTGCCAGCCAGCGCACTGGTGAAAGGTAAGTGACAAACAATTAATCAATATGTTAGCGAAGTAGACATGGACATCATTACCCTACAAACGTTTATGAAAGCGTGGCACACGCTATCTCTAAAATCCCAGAGTCACTTTCAGATGGAGCCACCAGTAAAAGTGCTGTTGGCTGTTCTGATTTGATTATATAATGCCTGACGATAGTAGCATGGAAGTTGGGTTTCAACTAGGCAGAAAGAGTAATCAGCTATCACGACTTTAATTCTAACTGGGCTAACTACATGCTTACACAGTTTAACCATGCAAGTGAGGAGGCAAAGTTAAGGGTTCTGGGTGGTCTGAAGGAACAGTCCTGAAATCAAATTGAAACAAACAAAGTTCTATCCTATAGTTGGCAATTCTTACCTTCCTCTCCCAAAAGAGTTAGTTTAAAACGGCAGTCTTAAACATAAAAAATCCTGACAAACATGTGTTTTATGTGGTGTGTTTTAAGCACATTTACACCCTGTTATAAAGAACGCAGAAAGAGTATCTAATTATGAACAGTACAAACAAGAACTGAACTTTGAATAACATAACCTTTCCAGCGAGTATAGAAAGTATATCTCAGTTTTGAAGAGCAAAAACAAACCAATCACTGTAAACGTATACACATGGTCTGTAGAAGCTGATCTAGCGCTCTAAGGGTTTCTCCCAACGCCCCTACTTTAGGCGAACCGCTTAACAAACATGTAGACTTGATACTGTTTGCAGACAGCCCTAAGAGTCATTATGTATTAATAGAACAATAAGCAGACTGTTAGAGTATACATCAAAGCATAAATCTAAACAGGAGCTTTGTAGAAGATGTTTAGTTAGAATCCCCACTATAGAAGCAGCTGCCAGTCATAGAACTCATTGTAAAAGTTTTGTAGACTGTGAAACCAAACTCCTTACACCTAAACCAGGGTCTAAAGTAGTTTTAAGAATAATTCACAAAATGCAGATGAGCCCGTACGTGGTTTATGCTGACTATTGAATCGCTCTTACCGCAGTACTACGGACCACAACAGCAAGAACAAAAAACAACGCTATTAACCCACCATCAGATCTGTTCTTATGCGTTATTGTTGTTAGGTCAGACGGTCAACACACAACACCCGAGATTACAGAGGCCCCAACGCAGCTAGCAGATTTTTAGAGCAGATGAAACAACTTCGTAATCACTACTCCAACCAACTAAATCTTTCAGACATTGTTATGACTCCTGAAGGCCAAGAACTTTATGACTCATCTACACACTGTTGGATTTGCAATAAAGAATTATTAGGCAACGCTGTAAGAGACCACGATCACATAACTGGAAAGTTCAGAGGGGCCGCGCACAACAATTGTAATCTTCAGCTTAAGGTTGACCCTAAGACATGGAAACTGCCTATCTTCTTTCATAACCTACGAGGCTACGATTCTCATTTTATCATGCAAGCAGTAAACTTCTGAATATAAAGGGTTACCTGCATTGCACAGTCTTCAGAAAAGTACATGACTTTTACTCTTGACAGTTTATTCCTTTATGACTCAGCCCCAACATCTGATGGCTAGTTTAGATAAGTTAGCGGGATCTTTACAAGACTTTCCAATCACTAAACAATAACTTCGATCCCTCTTTAGTGCGTAAAGGAGTTTATCCTTATGAATACATGAACTCGTGGGATAGGTTTGATGAAGACTCACTTCCTCCTAAAGGCGCTTTCTTATTCTAGTCTTAGAGGCAAAGATATAACTGACTCGACTAATGATACGCACAGAAAGCCTGGACAGAATTACATGTGAACAATGGGCGATTATCATGATCAGTATTTAATTGGCTGACGTGTGTTTATTGGCAGACGTCTTTCAGAATTACAGATCTACATGCATGAAACATTACAACTTAGACTCATCACATTACATCTCTGCCCCAGCCTTTCTTGGGACGCTTTCTTAAAGGCTACAAACATCCAGATTGACTTAATTTTCTGATCTGCCCACACTTCAGATGATTGAAGATGGGCTGAGGGGAGGTATTAGCATGGCCTCACATCCTTACTGCAAAGCCAACAACAAGTATTTAGATGATTATGATCCCACCAAACCATCCAACTATCTAATGTACTTAGACGCCAACAATCTGTATGGATGGGCTATGAGTCAACCGCTTCCACTGAGAAACATTTTATTAAAAAGCAATAAAAAATATATAATACTTTTAAAACCATGAGTTTAACGCTGGTTAATTATGCAGTGCCTATCGCTGGTGTTATAGTCTATTCAACCTTGCAAAATGTTTGTTAGGAATAAAACCCCCCAACATGGGAAAGATAGAAGATTCGCCAAAACTAGTTGCAACCTTATTTTTAGCTTTAACAACAAAAGATTATCTGATTAAAAAGCACATAGACAGTCTTTCGTATTAATATTAATTTTAATTATTTTTTTAGTTAATAAAAAGATGAGTGAAAAAAGATTATCAATACGATTTACCATTCTGCTGTGATTAGCGGCCTTAGTATAGGCTATAGCGTGTTAGCAAAAAACATGTTTAAAATGAAGCCGGCGGATCTAGGAAGGTTAGACATTGAGGACATTGTTAAGGTTATAGTTGTAATTACTGCGGGATTGCGTCTAAAGACTTTCTTGTTACACAGGGATTATTCCAGAAAATGTTAGTTCATAGAAAGATTAATCTAGAAAATAATGATATTATAAAAGATGCGGGAGTAGTTATGATGTAGAGAGCTATGTTAATGCATTGGCCTTCTCTGAAGCAATTATATGTTTAGTAAATTGCGGTCCGATGAAGAGAGAGAACGGCATAACAAGGCAATAGAAGATTGGCTAAGGCAAAAGATGCTTATGAGAAAAGACGAATTGCTCACTTAGACTTTATTAATAAAACGTTAAGGGAACAGGGACATGCAGAGCACAACATTTACAGACGTTGATGAGGCAATGAATGAGTATTACTTAGTGACAGGAAAGAAGTTCTAACACACCGCCGCCAGAACTGTCTGACTTTTATGAACCATCAGAAGAACAGAAATAGCAGAAATTGGTTTTATTGTGGGTGCTATGGGCGCAATCTATATTCTGCACAAACAATCTAAAAAACAATTAAAAACACAATTAAAAACACAATTAAAAACACAATTAAAATACAGTCCTTCTTATGGACAATACGAAGTACAAAATATATTATTCTCCTAAGGGGTATTGGAAAGGAAAGACTGCTATTGAAAAACTGAGTAAAGCTGCTAGAGTGTCTGAACCAGATGCGAAAGACTGGCTTTCAAACAGGCAATTTGGCAAATATATCTGCTGCCCCAAAAGAATAATAACACCTAGATTTGTTAACTCAGTTCCAAATGACACCACCAAATGGACTTGTTGTATCTTCCACATGATAAAGTTAGAAGAAAAAAGTTAAGTATGCTCGACAGTTGTTGACATGGCTTCAAGGTATAAGACGCCGAGCCTTATAACGGATAAAAGTTCAACTGCTGTGGCTGTGGCATTACAACAAATATACATGAGAGGCCCATTAAAGTATCCTAGGTTGATCCAGGTTGATGATGGAAAGAGTTTTAAAGGCTCTGTAAGCCAGCTGTTTTTAAAACATCATGTTACAGTTAAGAGAGGGATCCCAGGCACAGCCCTGATGTGGCCCTGTGCGTCGGCTGGGCTATAAGCAACATATCTTATCTTATCTGATTCCAGGCACCATCGATCACAAGCCCTAGTAGAAAAACTTTAATAAAAATCTAGCTGAACGCCTGTTTACCTTCAATATCACAGAGAAATTATGGACACTACGAAGTACCTACGAAGTACAGAGAACGCAACACAGAATGGGTTAGGAGATTGCCAGCAGTCTTACGTGCCATGAACAATGAAGAATTTAAAGCAACAGGCCTTAAACCGTAAACGCAATCAAATTAAAAAAAAATTAGCATTACTGAAGATGTGCAGGGGGCTCAAAAACTCTTCCGTTGGACTAAAAGTAAGATACTTGTATGCTCCTGGAGAGGCAGAGGGCTATGTTAGAATTAGAGCCACAGATCCTATATGGAGCGTAGAGTGTATGAAGTTGAAAGAATTATGAAAACAGACCCTCCCGTGTATTATTTAAGAGAAACTCTTTCTTCTAGCAGTGCTACTACATCTAAAAGGCCTGCCCCTAAAAGATCGTTTGTTCGTGAAGAGCTGCAAGTTGTCCCGCCAAACACAGTTAGTTAACAAAAAAAATAGTATTATAGTTTTGTTAAACTTATATTTTTTTGTTTAAACTTATTTTTTGCTCTATTTTGGGTTTAACATGATCATGTGTTTGTTTTTCAATGTTCTGTTTAATTGCATCAGTGTCTACCTGTCGTGAAGTAAACGTCTTTCTCCACTCCTTTTGAAGTTCAATTTTCTGTCGTCTATAATCATCACCATCAGCCATAAGCTTCTGAAATTCTTCGTCCGTAAAAGTTTTCATCCTGTATAGATTGCTTATTCTTAATTTTAATGAGCAAAGTTTTGCTGATGCTAGGGCAACAATGGCAGTGTGCTTTTGTAATTTAGGAGTTAATTTTTTAAAACAGCGCTTACAATCATAGACATGGCGCCTAAACCTAACCCGAGACCTCCTAATGCTAAAGAGGCTGGCGCACCAACCCCAGTAGCTAAAACAGCAATGCAGACCCACACTTACGCTCGCTACAGCTGATGAGCCAGTAATTACATAAAAGAGTATTTAAAGCTTTAGCATATTTCTTTCTAGTAACTCATACTATCCAAGTCGCTTTCTATTTCCTTTTGAAGTTCAGTTATTTGCTTTAAAACCTAAACTGTTGAACCTCCATTTTTTAAATAAGATTATTTTATTAAAATTAATCTTATACATATCTTCTTAGTAATCCTTCTGGCAGCACTTCATCAACAGAGTAAAACGCATAAAATCAACATACTTAATAAAAATAAAGTCAGTACTGTTATTTTGTCTTTGTCAACCATTAAGTAACCTTGTCGGATGATGCAAGGGTGTTTATTTCATCTCCGTTTTTAGTAATAACAATAACGAGCTTAAAAGGGGCATCCAAGTTTTCAGCCTTTATTTGTATGCCTAATAAATGCATGTTCTGGCAACTAGTATCGCCCTCCCTCGGAGTAATAAATAAGCGAAAATCATCGTCATTTGCCTAGGCAGTGATTCTAGTTTTGGGGTAAATTCTAAGCCTACGGTGTCGCCCCCCACTTCAGCTAAGGGCTTCTTTCTCTGTAGCACATATTCAGAACCCCGCTTAGTTATTTCAATCTGCTTTTTCTGTTGTGTTCCTGGACAAGGCTAACAAGAATGGGACCAGCATTTAAGGCTTTTCTAAAAATTGTTGTCTTATTCATAGTATACATTGGGGCTTCGTAGTTCAAACTTTAAATTCCAGTCAATTTCAGGAAGCAACGCCCAAGCATTTTCTTTTTATGAAGTTTGTATTCACGTTTGCCAAAATCGTTTGCTCTTAAATTTTTAT
The DNA here is from genome assembly GCA_018398815.1 of Conus ventricosus. Classification (NCBI taxonomy): domain Eukaryota; kingdom Metazoa; phylum Mollusca; class Gastropoda; order Neogastropoda; family Conidae; genus Conus; species Conus ventricosus. Next base: position 46,364,764 of record CM031600.1, on the reverse strand, counting down.
CTCTTCTAGGGTAGGATGCTGCTGCCGTTTTTGTCTTCAATTTCTGTTCGTTTGTAAACCCCGTCATCTGTGTATTCAAATCCATAAACATTTCCTGGCACTCCTATTAGATTCAAACTCAGTTGTGTCTGCTAGGTCTTTTAGCTCTATTGCAGTGCATTTAGGAGCTAGCTCCACTTTTGATTCTGGCCCTCGAGACATTCTTTTTATAATATTAAAATATAATAAACAAATTGTTATAAGTTTAATAATAAGCAATCAATAATAAACAATCTACAATAAACAAACGTATTGAACTGGGGGGTCAGTCCGTAAGCATCGCTTAGCGTGTTTAGATTTTTCTAACTGCTCTTTTATTTTTTTTGTATCTCATCTTTGTCCCTTATTATATAATTTTCACTTAAACATTCTTCAAAACTATCTTTGTCCTTAGTGTAAAATAATACAACTGATTTTAACTGCGATCTAAAGTCTTTTAAGACAGCATTGTATTTCTGAGTTAAGAGCCACACAGAAACTAAGGCGTGGCGCCCACTAAAGGCTAGCTTTGAAAGAGCTTTTCTTTTTTTAACAATGTCTTGTTCAGCCGAACAGTCATCAATAATAAACAGCGTTTCAGTTCCCTCAAATAGTTTATAGTAATGTTCTAAACAGTCACTCAGTTTGTCGCTAGGATCAACTAGAAATATATTATCGTCTGTCCAAATAAACTCCTTTCTTTGTAAGACTTGTTGTGCTTAATGGTTGTGCAGAATTATACAATGTGCTCGTAATGAAACCTGTATATGTTTGTAACAATCAAGTACGAAGACAGTTTTCCCACACCCAGTAATCCGCAGATAAGAGAACAGTGCGGATCTTTAGGAAGAAACTTCAAGCCATCCATCTGTTTTTATTAGAATATTTCTCTCTGCATTATTAAAAAGCCGCGTCTTTTAGCCTGTTTTCTTCAATGTTTAACTGAGCATCACAAACCATAAAAATGTGCATTTTTAATTGGACTGTTTCCGCTGCTTTCTTGTGAAATTATTTTTATACCATCTTGCCCATCCTTTCTCCACTTCCAAACAACCTGTGTCAAATGTAGATCTAAAATCCAGCCACAGTCCATATTTGTTTATTAAATAGTCTTCGAGTCTTACATCATAAAGGCGAAGGTTTTTACATACGCGATCAACTGCAGGATCCCTTTGCCTACCTCCAGCGAACAACTTTCTTATTTCATCAAAGTGTTGGTGAGGTAAAAGTCCGCGCCCCGAATACAACTGATCAGACTTGCCATTTATTACACATCAACCTCTCAATTTTTGGATTATAAAACGCTTCTGATTCTCTCTGAAAAGGAGTTGTTCCTTCAGTAAACAAGAACAAAATTCCTTTAAAGACTTCAGAGACTGATTTAGATGTATGTTCCAGAGAGTGTCTCGCTTGTTTCTATTTTCTGTAATGGCGTGCATAACGTTTCATAATAAATAACCGTTTTACTTTTATACTGGGTTTAAGATTGTTCTGGCCAGTCCAGGTTAGTAACAACATCAAACTCAAGAGAGATGTCACTAACCGCGTATTTAGCTAAAGGATCTTCAGATAGAACGACAGAACCGCTAGGGTTAAATGTCAGATGATAAGTAAGTTTTTCTTTTAGTGCGCCTTGGTAAATGGCATATGCGTCTTTAACACTCAAAATCTAGAGGGATGCAGAATCTGTTGCCAAATGCTTCTGCTACTGCCTCATCTTTAACATCATTCTTTGCATCCCCTGCTTTAAGCCTGTGCTTGAGGCGTTTGGGCTTTGTATTCCCTGATAAACTTTCTCTTTCTTCTTTTTTAGGTAGCCATAGATCAGAATAAGAGGGCAAAAATGTTTGCCTCGCCTAGTAAAAAGACTTCTCTGCCCTCTAGTTTGATTGCTATGTGATTAACGATAGCTCTGCCTAAATTAGCAACAACAGTAGCATTAGGATCTGCCGATGTAATATCTATTTTGAATGATAGTTTGGCGGTGCTGCATATATAACATCATCAGCGCCAAGATCAGGACAACTTAACTATTAAAGTTTGTCCAGGCTCAACTGTTTGATGGAGTATTTACGCTAATTACAGTCTGCTTATACCTTTTACGCCGTGGGGTTCCTTCTCTTTTCTGTATGGATCAGGTCACAACCGTATGAGTTCATTTTTTATAAAACAAAAAAGAATATAAATAAAAAATATGGCTGAAGATTTTGACGCAATTGATCCTATTGAAGAAGAAGAAGATGAAACAGAACTGGGGCCCTTCATTGCAAGAAGAGCTTGAAGGAGCAGGTTCTTTACTCCCTAGACAACGTCAAGAACTATTGCGAGAAAGAATTCAATCATTCTATAAAAGCATAGGACGAGAGCTACCAGAAGTAGTTGATCCTAACGATTTTGAGGAAGATGGTGGGCATTTGTATATAAAAACTGGTGCAGGAGGTCGTGTAAATGCTACTTCAATGCAAAACCCAAACAGGTTTTAAAAATAAGCACAATAAGGCGAAAACTCCTATTGCTAAGGCAGAACAATTAAACCTTTTAGAGCTTAGAGCCAAAGCCGTTAGTCATTTACAGAACTTAGAGCGGGGGCTGCCAACACAATCTAAAATACAAAACATACCTCTTCAAGAATTAAGTCAACAAGCAGATGAACTAATAGCAAAATTGAAACGAGTTTAGATGAGGAGACAGTCAGAAAAACATTAGAAACAATTGATGATCCTCCATTGCCTGTGCGTGACCTCCGGGGTCTTAAGGGTGCTTTTACAACAATAAGAGAAGAACTAATGCTCGGCACGGCAAAACTTAGTAAAGCTAGAGAGAGAGATAGAAGAAGAAAAAAATAAGCTGGCTGATAACAAATTAGGGCAAGAAGAAAAGGCTAGAATACAGCAGAAAATACAGAAGTTAATGGTGAAAGGGAAGGGCAGTTAAGCGCGATTTCTATTCTCAGAGGAAATCTAGAATCTAAACAACCAGATTCAAAGAAACTATAAAGAGAATACTTCATGAAAACACTACCTGGCAGAAAGAATAGGATTCTGTTTAGAGAAGAGGGGATTACAGTAGTTAGCATATTTAACGGCTGTTGGGTTTGCTATCTCTACACTCGTTTATGCTTTAAACGGGTGGTGCGCCAACGGGGCCAGTAACGCCTCCAACACCTCAGCCTGGTAAAAGTTGGATTAGAAAACAATTGCATCATCTAGCAAACCTATTAAAGAAGTTAGCTGCTAAAGCGTTGATGCTCTGCCTGGCATAATAGGCAGTGTTTGTAGTTGGGTTTTTGTCTACTATAGGTAAAGTTGCTGGTTATATGGCTGACCATCTGTGGACGTTAGGGGTGCTAGCTGCTGGATTGATTTTAGTGAAATAAAGTATGGCTAATCCAGTAAAAGTTAAAAATACAACAAGGGCTGTCTTTTCGCTAGTGTGACTGTCAGTGTGAGGCACATTAACGGGTGGCGTGCTTTCTGGGCTGCTTTCTGGCTGTGGGGTGCTTTAAAAATGGATTGTTTTCTTCAGGGCTAGGCACTTTTTTAAAATGGATGGGGCGGGCCTTGTGTTTAAGCTTTGATTGTGCCCTAAGTTTTGATCGTCTCCAGCTATAAGGATTTCATTGTTATAATTCTGTAACATGCCAATCTGCAGTCTAAGGTCAGAGGGCAGCATGTATAATCCATGGCCTACAACAAAGTCAACCTTTAACCTAGCATGTGCAAGAACGTCTTGATACCTTTGTATGCTGGCAGGCAAGTCAACGGCAGAGTTAATAGCATCTTCTAAATTGGCTAGAAATTGTTTTCTAGCATCAAACCCTGTAGACTGATCTAGTATGCTAGACTTGGTTTGTGCTTGTGCTCCTAATAAGACACCAAACGTATGTCCTTATGGAGTCATTAAGTCTATGCACTCCTGGCATTGTTAGGCCTTCACTTTCATCTAAGATAAATGTTGCCCAAGCATTAGGATGTTTTTTGTTCTATGGATCCCAATCTAACTTGTTTGTTTGGTTGAAAAGAGGTGTGGCCGGGCCAGTAGTCATAAGTATATTCTCTTTTTACACCCCACAAATACAATGTGCCTAACCATAATTGCGGTCTAACTTTTGTTTAAAATCATTTTGAAGGTTTAATGTTAAATTCGTTGCAAATTCTTTCATATGCATTATTGTCCATTGGGCTGTTAAATGGATAAAACGCGTTGTCGTTAGGGAGAGGGCACTTTTAGTTCAGTTAGTATTCGTCTGCACTGGTAATAAACATGAAGTTATATACTGACCTTACTAAAAGATTGGGGTGGTTTAAATGGTTTGCATATGAAACACCGCCAGCCAGTAGTTGCGCAGTAAATGGCAAAATATAACTGATTCTGGTAAAACGTCATAGGGCGGGATGCCCATGCTGATGGCACTCTATCATTCTTTATTGGTGGATTTAAATATCTAGTTAGCGGGTTTACAAGCCTAACTTGGAAGCCATATGATTCATCTACTGCAATGGTTAAGTAAACTGAAGTCTAAAGATTGGGGTTATAAAACGCTCCTACATTGTAAGTGGCGCTTTCGTTAAATTAAATGGTCCCATTTTATAATTAGTTTTTTTAAAGGGGTTTTAAAATAGTTATAAAAAAGATGTACATCTATATAACCAAACAAAACGAGCGTGTGTTCTTAACGTATCCAATTGAAAATAGGCGCGGTGATTGTAGGATTGCCCTTAGAGAAATTGGGTTTAAAATAAAATGGATTAACATATCTGAAAAAGATAAGAATAACTGGGTGGATATTAAGGATGGGCAAGGCAATCATTAAAACATTTAAAAATACCCGATGGTTACTACAACTTTTGTTCTTTAAGAGAAGTATTTAGCAATTTTAAACATTAAGTTAAAAATTAATGAGGCAAATCTTATAGTTACTATGAATTTTCCAGAAATTGAAGAAAGGGAGTACGTTTTTCCTAGAAGCCTTGCTCGAATTTTAGGCTTTATGACAGTGGTAAAAATATCATATTAAAAACACATATGTACTTAAAAGGAGGTCTTTATGAGTATGTAGGCAGTAGAACCGTCTGATTTTCTCGTGAACCCAATTTTGTATGTCCATTTACAACAGTTAAAAACAGACCGCAATTTATTTAATGGCTATCCATCTGCTGACTCTACGAGCATGCCACCAACTAATGTAGGGTTTTGCGATTATCAGTTACAATAGGTTTGGCGGAGACAGTGAATTTAAAGAATTAATTGAGGTTCTTTAAATTCATTGAATGTAAAAATAGTTAATCAAGACGGAAAGTCGGTTGTTTGTTACTGATTTATTGATAGAGCTGGAAGTAGAAGAACATGTTAGAATAGTAAGAAGGACCAGTCCCGCGGGCGTTAATTTTTATGTGTCTGGAAGAGAATGTAAATATGTTTGTTCATGATCACCCATGTTATTCTACACGGAAACCCCCGTTTCAATGTGTTAATTTTGTCAATATTTGCTGTTTTTGCGTGTTAATTTTTTTGTGAAACAGGTGTTAATTTTGGTCAAAACTGATATGCGATGGACGTGATTTGTATGTGAAAAGGGGGGTTTTCATGCAAAATAAGATGGGGTGAGCTTGAACCCGCATATTTACATTCTCTACTGGGGACAGAACATGAAATAGTGAACAATTCTCTAAAACAAAATGACCTTGCACCTCACTCCACATCACTCCACCTGCTTTACATATATCCAAAGGTCTTTGACACTGTTATGACGTAAGCATTGTACATTTAAAGAATGCTAAACATTCAAAATTAAACAATTCAACAAACTGAGTTACAATTATATATGTTAAACACAATAAATAATTACAACAGATGGGATGGCAGGTTATTTCATACAGTGACAATAAAGAAAATTGCATATCGTCTTTGAAACTGGGTAATCAAACGATTGACTGTATGAAAAAAAATACAAGCTTCAGAATACAGAGATGTGACCCTAGATGAGAAAATATGAATCCCACCTTCTAAATAGTCAGCCACTTCTGCAGGATCTAGGCAGTGTAAAATGTCTGAAAAAAGAAATTCATTTGTAAATCTACACAAAAGTATACTGTGCAAACTGTTATTCATCAAAAACACATAAGTTTATGGTGAAAAATGACAATTCATCATACGAAGTTGATGGTAAAATCCCATTGATTTTTCATGTTCATATGATCTACAAGCAGCATAACTGACTGCAAATTTTGGGGCACTGGAAAATGTTGTCCTTATATAAAGAGATCAACCTTGTAATTATGTACAGATATCCTATGTCATGCACTATGCAACAAAATACACTCCACAACATCACTACACACATCACTCATCACAAACACATGCACACAAACATCACGACATATCAGTGACACACACTTTATGCTATATGCATTAAATATTTGTTTCAATTTAAAATACATAGCTTTTGTTTCAGATATTGTGTTTGAAGAAAAGGAATCACATGTATATTATTATTATATATATTATATATTATTATATTAATAATATAATAATAAATATTATTAATATATATATATTTAAACAATATATATATATATTTATAACTAAACCCAAAGACACTCGTGGCAAATTACGGGTGATGCTTAGCATCCACCTATAGTAATCAAAATTGTGTCATGCAGCAACACCAAAATATATATGCAAAACTATGTGCGCGTGCATACACACACACAACACACCAGCACACACACAACATTGAATTTCCTAAATTTGCATTACCTTTTGAATGTTGAATTTTTATGTATGAGAAGGGGAAGACTGAAGTTAGCAGGCGAGTGACCTTGTAGTTGCCCAGTATAGAGATACTGAGGTATAACATCTTCTCTGCTGGGAAGCCATACACCTGGGGCTGACACCTGTAAGATTCCAAGTACAGGCCAAAAACAAGCTTTGAGTTAATAATACTTGCTAAAGCATGTGCTTTACTGGCTATCTATTATATACTAAGCATCCCCCTCTTCCTATCTTACACAAAAATGTTGCTTGTAACTAAGTGTAAATTAAGGATAGGTGTCAAAAGACTCAAAATTTTCAAACTGAGGTTTTAATGTTAGAAAGAAATGGTGATAACATTTTCCTAACAACATTTGCAAAAATCTAGTTTCGGTTGTCTTTATTAGTTGCTGAGATGGGTGCATTTCAATTCTGAGGTATTGCTTTCATGACAGTAAACATACTCTGAATAAAATTTAGTTTTATACATAAAACTGGAGCTGGTTTCTTATAAATCTACTCCTTTCACATGCTGCATGCAGCACCACACTGCTGAAACACCGATCTGATAAAACAAAAACTGAGATGTGCAGTGTTTCAGTTTTCTGAAACCATAGTGGTATGCTTCAAGTAGGTAAGTCTGAATGATGCATGATATGTTGCCTAGCTTATTTGTAATACTAGATAAGAACATTTTTGCAGGTGTAAGAATGACTGCAAAAATACAAAATATAATTGTATATAACTTATAAGTCTCCTTCTTACACTCACATGCAGAATCAGTTTTATCTATAAAGAGCTGGTTTCAGACACTGATTTGAAAAATCATATGTTGGACTTGGGGACGAACAGGAGAAGTGAAGCTAAGTGGATAAATGTTGTTCTTGTCACTGTCCTAAATGTTATTTGTTTACACCTGAAGAAGACCCAAGAGGTCGAAATGCATTGTGTCTAGTCCTGTACTGTTTGTCTGTGTCCTTGGCGGTAACTAACCCCCTCTCTTTCCAAATTTTGCTTCATATGTTATATGATTTTGTATACTTCTAACTAAAGTGCCTAAGGTCTATAACTCTTCTTTTTCTGTAGATGATACTATATTAAATACATTAGAACTGGCTACAAACCTTTTCAACATGAAATGGTGAATTTTGATAACAACTATTAATTATTTTGACATTTACTGAAAAAACAAACTATCTTATAGATTATTATACAGCTCATATTTGGCATTGTCAGAATATTGCATTGTTGTAAAAAACGAGAATGAAAGAAGGCAATATGGAATCATCATTACTGGTGTCTATTCATCTTCAAAACTTCACTAGAATTTAAACAATATAATGGACTTTCTATTCATTTTGAATATACTAGATACTGACAGTATATCTGCAATAAAGTAATATCACCTACTATAAGTACTTTTTCTAAGGGGAAGGGTTGGGGTGTAAATTGTGTGAGGTCAGAAGAAAAGACCAGAATTATACTAAGAGATCATGAAGGGGGAGGTGGCATATATCTTGCTCTATCTTCTCTTTAAATATTTAATAGTTTACTTCAATTCTAGAATGTCAGTTTAAAAATCTTTTGTACAACTACCCTTAATAATTCTTGCTCTATCTTCTCTTTAAATATTTAATAGTTTACTTCAATTCTAGAATGTCAGTTTAAAAATCTTTTGTACAACTACCTTTAATAACACAAAATTTGCAATATTGCAACATAGAAAATGACACAAAAGTTATAACTTTAATAACACAAAATTTGCAATATTGCAACATAGACAATTCAGGGGAAAATGGAGACGAAAAAAATAATCTCTCTCTCTCTCTCTCTCTCTCTCTCTCTCTCTCTCCCCACACACACACACACACACACACACACACAACACACATACTTTTTCTCATTCTTTTCTGTAAGTCGGTCATGATCCATTTGCTGATAATCAATATGTTGAACTGCAGGACATGATTAAAAACAACAACAAAGAAATCAGTCAAATATAAACTTCATTTACGCTACCTGTATTGAAGGCTGGTAACTTTTCACTGAAATTTCCAAGATCTAATGTGACAACAGGAACGCTATACTTTTAAAGTGTCATTTCTTAAAACTTATCACTTTATTTTTTGCATCATTAGTCTCCACTTGAAAATAACTTTTCCTTCAAGCAAGAAAAAAAAGCTGATGAGACTGTGAACAAAAACAAAATAAAACAAAACAAAAATAAATAATAATAAAACAAAATAATTGCAACTTACTTTGTAAAAGAAAAAAAAATACTCATAACACATTTATATAACTGATGCTGAGTATATTTTTGCCAGGGCACAAGCTATCACTTCAGTATCATTGGTGCATGACAAGCACCAATGACAATCATTTAACATAATTTGTATGACAGTGGTGATATTTGCTTTAAGTTTAACCTAATGCTTGAAAAAAGAAAAAAGAAAAAAAAAAAAAAGCACTATCGGGTTAATTGCCATCTTTCGCACTGAGTCTAAACCGAAACATGACTGGGCTTGCACAGCAAGGTCATGTCGACTTGACTTCGCTACTGACACAACCGGGCGGGAACGAAAATGAGAAAATATATCACCCAAAACACAATGCAAACGAAATGTTCTAATTTAGAGCAGATAATGCTTACTTACCGCATGAACGTTCAGCTCAACACAGCAACGCAAGGCTCTTCTAGGCATGATGCCGGAGTTGGAGCGGCTAAGTCAGCTCTAAAAGGCGGTGTTCCGGTACCCTTCGACGTACTGAAGGCACGTCAACAACTCCCTGCCAGTCCCAAAACCGTCCGCCCCGTTGCAAGGGACGCATTCTCGTTGGTCGCGGGAGGACCTTGAGACTTTTATCTCATTATTTTTTGCCGATTCTTATGCTTCTTTGTAAACGAGATAAGACAGATAGACTAATATTACGCCATTTTTATTCATGATTGTTGAATTATTTTAAAAAGCTAGTCTTGTGAGACGTTTCATATTCGTTTGTAAAAAGCATAATAAATGACCCTGAAGTCTCGCCTCTTCTCGCAAATGAACGCACAAACACGTCCCAGAATCCACCGATCGCATAAGCCAGGACCTAGGCCTACCACATTTCCGTAAATTCCCGATCAACATGTCTGCGTACGACAGTGTACAGAAAGGAGGACTGAGATTGAAAGGAGTTTCTGATCATGGCTCGAAGAAGTATGTATTGGTTGAATCGTACATGAAACAGTTGGTCAGAACGATTAGTATGCAGAAAATCTTTGTGTGAGTTTAATTTGGTTATATTTTAGCATTAAAATCAGACTAAAACATTTTGACACTCGCCAAGACTTATTTAGTTATTATAGTTTGGTCAGTTGTAATTTGTATGGCAAAGTCACACATTCAGTAACTGACTCGGAATAGACTGAGGTATTTCCATAATTACTGGTCATCTGATGTCATCATCTACGTTCAGAAAGTAAAGAAAATTGTGATTTTCCACAACAAAACAAAGACAACGATTATGAGTTGCCAAATTGGAAATGAAATGAGGCAGGGAACAGTAAACAATAAACAGTAAACAAGTGGGGTAACTTTTGCTCCCATAAGAAAACCTAACACAGAGTTTATTCAAGTTTAAAAGGCTGTGCCAGTCTTGAATAAAAGTTACTCTGTGTTAGATTTTCTTATGGGAGCAAAAGTTACCCCACTTGTTTACTGTTTATGAGTTGCCAGTTTATGAGCACACAAAATGTAAGTAAAAAAGGCATCGCCTAGCCGATACAATTTTGAAGAAATTTTATTGTTTGTTTGTTTACTTCTCCAGTCCAGTTGTTCCTGTGTCATGTGCAGAGTATTAAATGGGCAAACTTGGAACATCCTTCTGGGGGGATGTCTTTTTTATGTATGTTTTGTGTGCTGTGTGTTTTTCATTTCTGCTTCAAAGTTGTGCAGATATATATATATATATATATATATATTATATATTAAATTAGCAACTGTGGTCGTCTTTTTGGTCACTTTCAAAGCAGAGTTCTCTGAGTAACCAAAAGTTAACTTAGGTTATATTTTCATCTAAAGTGTTTGTCCTCATACACATCTTTAGATGAATTAAACATTGGATTAGTCATTCAAACCTTTAGAGAGAGACGAAAGGATATGCAGTGTTCTGGTCCTTAGCCGTTGACTTTTTTTTTTTTTTACAATATATGTAGACTAGGAATGTAAAAGCTGAGTGAAATTTATCATTTTAAGAATTTTTAAGTTTACTGCTCAGTTTATTTAATTTCCCCCTCACTAGAGCAAAAGTTTTTAGTTACTGGTTTATTCTTAGTGTTACTTGCTCAAATCAGGGCTTCAATTGCTTCAGGCTTTGTGGCTTATAGGCTTGATCAGTTGATGTAATAATGGTGGTAGAGAATTGCCAGAACATGTTACCTTTCTTGTCATCTTTACTGCGGTTCTACGAAACTTGAAATGAGGACAAGCCAGCACAATGTTTCATACGGACTAGAAACAAATGTTTATGAGCTCTTTTAAATTTCATAACATTCAGGTGAATAAAATTAGGCTGTACTGAGTGCTTCTGGCATTCTGTTTGTTTACTGCATATTTTTGTTTTGAATCTTTATTTAAAACACAAGAAGAAATTCTACTTATTTATATTGTAAACATAGCTTTGTTGTTTGTGTTTCAATTCATTTTTTATTGTGTGTGTACGTGTGCATGGATGTGTGTCAGTATATGCACTCTTGTTTGTAGGTTCATGGTACTTATTGCAATATTTATCTTCTAAGTAGTTTCATTATGTTTTCTGTAATCTTCTCTGTATTTGTAAGCGCGTAGTGCTTATCTAAGATTAAGTGCCATAAATTATCATTTGTTCATTCATTTCATTTCCAGGAAGAAGAAAAAGGACAAGAGCAAGGAAAAGCTGAAGGAGGCATTGGAACAAGACCAGCAGATGGTGTCAACAACACAAAGTCCTATCTCCTATAGAACCAATGCGGAAATGGCATTTGAAAAGAGAAAATGGAAGAAAGTAAGACAAAAGATTGATATTTTTCATTATGTATCGAGTCAAAGAGAGTTCGGGATGTGTCTAGAGGAAATATGTATTGAACCAGACTTTCAGAAGGGAGTGTCAGTAGCTTGTGTGTCATTTTCAGGGTTTTTTAGAACAGAAGTAGACATGAACACACAGGGAAACATTTAGTCATGCATCACACACACACATGCACACACACAGACACACCCAAAACAACACACACACACACACACCAAATTGAAGCACAGGCATCATCTGCCAAATAGTTAATTTGTAAATTAATTTCAGCTTGCATTATTTTTTAATTTTTTTTTTATGTTTAATATTTTTCCCTTGATATTTGGCTGTAGACTTGAACTGGTCAAAGGGCAATATACAAAAGAAATATGATTTAGTTGCTCTGTTTTAACAAGTTCAGTTACTTAAGTTTTCCTGAACAGAGATCCACCCATACCTTCTCTCTCTCTCCTTGTCCTCCACTCTCTCTGCCTGTATCTGTCTGTTTGCGTTACTCTCTCTGACTCTCCGTCTCTCCTCTTTTCTCTCTCTCCATCTGTCTGTCTATCTCTCACTCTCTTTCTCTTTCCATTTTTCTCTCTTTCTCATTATATTGACAGATATTATGTTGCAAATCCAGTTTCCACAAGTTTTCTAACTTATGTGACTTGCATCCACATGTGTACCCATCCTGCACACATATATATTCACACGCACACACACACACACACACATTTGCACAGTGCATCTCTTTGTATACTGTTAAATTTTTGTTGTGTCCGTTATTTCTTTAGTATACCATTTAAAAATAAGTTCATATTTAAAAACAGAAGATGGATGCATGGATAATGGTAAAGCTAAAACAGTCACAAAATGTCGGACGGTGAGAACAATAAACATGCAAGTTCTGATGGTTTGAGTATAGATCTTGGTACTCAGTCATCTACAATATCAGAAAAGGTTAAAGTCAGTTAACCTGCAGTGTGTATGTTTTTCTCATTTTTAGTTTACGTTTAAAAATGTTTTTTCTTCAGCTTGAGGAACAACTTGTCGACAGAGCTGGTAAATCACACAAGGACAGAATAAAGGTAAGTTCTTATAAAATGAAAACTTTTTTTTTTTTTTTAAATTTGTCCTCTTTTGTGACCTCTTGACAACAGTTTTCCTAGCCTGATTCTATACTGGTCTTAAGCTGCACGAACAGATGGTGCCTTTCAGAGCCATTCACACACATGTATGTGCACATACAGCAACCACATCGCAATCATGCAAGCACGCACGCTCGCACGCAGCAGCTGCGAAAGCTGACTAGTCACAAGTGATACAGACCTTTTTCTATTCAACTTTAGCGTAAGTGCACGTGCACACACCAGCCATGCCACCTGTGTACTTTTCAGTGGGTTTTCGCTTCAGGAGATCTTCAGGTGAAAGTGGTGTGGTTCTTTTCACCGTCCTTACCAGCCCAGTGGCATGACTCCTTTGCGTTCATTTCAGTTCCCCATATACGTTCATGATGTGTCCACTCACCGCTCACCACTCAAAATTTTCTATACACATAATACTGTAGGGCAAAGGAAGAAACAGTCGTACGTACATGTATGTTTTAACTAATGTGGTGATAAATGCTCTCTCAATCCACATCTGAAGCTCACAGACTTATGCCCAGAAATCACCAAATTGTCCAGGTCTTGGTTAAGTTTTTAACAAGATTATTGGAGTGAGTGAGGGCGGGAAATGAAGCAAAATTTGGAAGGAGAGGGGGTTAGTTACCGCCAAGGACACAGACAGAGTCCTGTCCTCTGTTTGTCTGTGTCCTTGGCGGTAACTAACCCCCTGTCTTTCCAGATATTGGGTGAGGGTTGATAGGTTTCATGCCCCTTGGGCACCCCAAGAGACATGTCTGCTGAGCAGTTTGGCTTGTGGCTTTGCCACATCGTCCCAAGGTGTCATCCAAGATGAAAAAAGTCCTGTTTTAAACAGTTGTATGTGCCAATTGGATAAATTACAATGTTTTAACAGCAGCACTCGGCATGCCAACCCACACACATACACACAGAGCAGCAATGAAACAGATGCGTCACAGACTCTTTAATCAAGTAAACTTGAGAGAGTTTTTTTTGATGGTATCGTTTTTCAGTGTATATTAGAATTGTTAATTTCTTTGACAGTACTTAAAGAAATTTACTCTGAAAAATTTTTGGCTGATTTTCAGTGAACAATTCAGGTTTCTCAGAGTAGACAAAATTGAAAAATATCTTTTGTTACTTGACTCAAGAAAAGGGAATATAAGAATCTAAATGCACCAAAAGAAACACACACACACACACACACACACACAGAGGACAAAATGTGCATTTGTCACATCTCACAAGGGTGAGAGTGTATCGATGGTTTTAGACACAGCTGGTTGAGATTATTCAAAGAGGTTCTCATATATGGTGCTGAAATATTTTTACCTTTACACTTTTAAGAGAGCTCATCAGTGTAGGTATCTGTTCTCTGTGTGCATGCAATTGATGCATTAATTTGATTCAGCTGATTGTTGTGTTCCCATCGGAATCTAATTGAATTTACTTTCTATTGATTGTTTCATTTCCGTCAGAATTGAGTTGAATTTACTGTCTATCCCTGTTCAAAAGATGAAAAATTTACTTCTTCTCGAACTGACTGAACCTTCGACAAACTAGCTTGAAAATGCAGACATGGGTGAATTAAAAAAAAAAAAAAAAAAGTGATGAAAAAGGAAAATCTAGAGATAAGTTCTTGAGTGGTAATAGTACCTGTGGAGTCCAACTGTGATTGCGGTAAACAAAATGAATAGCATGGCAGAAGCAGTCAGTACAGCCTAGGTTTATCACCTGAATGTTCTAAATTGTTTTTTTCCCCCATAACAGGAATGTTATCCCGATTGATTTTAACTTGTTGACTGCCCTGAAATGACCTTGTGTGATCGGTTGGGCTGTACTCTTGTAGTCAAACTGAAACTAAACCAGTGGTGCGTTTTGATTGCCAAGTGTTCCTCTCCCCTCCGCCATTTTTTTAATTTTCAGAATTATGTGATCTTTGTTTATGTTGAATCTTTTTAGCCTTTAAAACCAGTTTCATTATCAGCTTATCGCTTTTGGGGGTTTATTATTGCTGTCCCATCTCAGTGGCAGTGCACCCACACTCCTCATTCCAACACCCCCCGTGCACAGCCACAGCCCGGCCTGACCCGCTGCAGCCCTGCACCGGCAATCCACAGGGAGCAGTCAGTGTCAAGAGCCAACCCACTGGAGGAGACACTGCACTGCTGCTGAGTCACTTCAGAGGTATTCAGTGGCGCCTGTTTTGATCCAACATACGCAGGACAACACTAATAAGCCCCCTGCTGACGACAATAATTGCTTAGTTGTGGAGCTGGCGTGAGCTCTCCCTCCAGAGGGCACAACCATATTTGTCCAACGCAACGACAGCCCCCATGGACTCGCAGATACTGGTGACCTCAACGAATCAAACCAAGGCCTAAGGCGTGGAGAGGACATTGAAAACTGGGTTCACCGCGAGAGCAGGCATGAAGGGACACAGAATTTGAGACTTTTTTTTTATGCTGATTGATGAGAATGAGGATGATGATGATGCTACGGATTTCCATTCCAGTCTGAATCTGCATGACAGGGCTATACCTTATGCTCTCTTGCATAATGTATCCCAGCGTCAACCAGCCTGAGAGATACATACATCTGCAATGTTGATCAGGAAATTTGAGCAACACTCTCAGAGACAAATCCATTTAGTGGATGAAACTTGACTGTGTGGTCCCAGTCGTCCAAATTGAGCCCGTAGCGAACTCAACTCAGGGTAGGAGCTGGTCAGGCAGAAAAATCCCTCACAAGACTGATGGGAATCGAACCCATGACCTCCGAGCCGGAAGTCCGTGACGTTAGCCACTTCATAATGGCAGCTGATACTGTCAGCTTTTCTGTTAACCCTGATTTCACATAAGGGCTGATCACCAACCAGAAACTTCGAAAGTCCTTGATTGTTGTGAAGAACTGTACTCATGACTTCATATCAAAGAGTGTTCCTAAATGTTTTGGTTTGTAATTAATGTGTAAAAAAGATAGCCAGTTTGACAGACACTTGATATATATGTGTTGCAGCGATTTTTTACAAATGCAATGAATTCACTGCTTGCATACCTGAAGATTTTCTAAAGTCAAGTTCATTTCTGTGAACAGGAATTCAACCGACATCTGGATTCTCTGACGGAACATTTTGACATCCCGAAAGTGAGCTGGACCAAGTGAAGACAGTGGAAATATCCAGTCATGCCAGTGACATTTCCCACGACCGAGTTGGAAGGCGTGTCCTGCCCAGTGCTCCAGGGATCATAGTGATGTCTGTAAGCTGCAGAGTATCCATCCCCCCTGCCAGCAGACATTTGATGACAGGCACACTCAAAGATGGCTTCTTGTTCAGTTTGTGTTGTTGTACGTGTTGTGTTAAGTCATCTGCATGGCTAGGATTGCCACGTGTGATCTTCATTCTCTAGCAGCTGGGATGAATGTCATCGACTTGCCACGTTCTTAAGGTCTTAAAATTTGGTGCAGTATCTTGTAATAAAAGAACTGATGTAGCCCAGGGAACTGGGTGTGTTGTGTGTGTGCGTTAGTATTTTACATGGTGTATTGTATATAAACTGTAACTGTGTGAAAGAGACTTTATTTTAGACCACTTTGTTTTAGACCGAACAAGAAAAGATGTCCATGTGAACCATTCTGGACACCCAAATATTGTCATTCATGCACAGACTATACGACAGAAATTTTCTGTGTTGCTGTTCAGGGTTAAGGAAACCTCGTTTGTGTATGAAGACTGAAAATAATTAAAAAAAATAAAACAAACTTGATTCACTACCTTTTGTGTTTGTGTACGTCTCTTTGGTATTTTAAAGGTAGGTCACCACACATTGTAGATCAAAATGACCATATTTGAGTATTATCAGTTTGTAAAACATTTCTTTTTCAGACTAGCATGAGACTTTATCATGTAGCCTAATATTGACTTTCCGAAAACAAGGTCGAGCCATCCCCATTTCTGCTTACATTGTGATCCATGCTTGTCCAAACAGGCCTGTGCCTGGTTACCAACCTGCTGGACTTTCATTCTCGTCTTGTATGCCCATCTTTTAGTCTCACTGCCTGTCCTCTTTTCTCTCTTTCTGTGTATGCCTTTGTCCATCATGTCTCCCCATCTCTCTCTCTCTTCTCTCACATTGACTTTCTGAAAATCTCAGTCTCTGTCCTCACCGTTTGTTTCATTCTGCTTTTAAATATCATTTCTCTCTCATCACTCTTTACTCTGGGTGTTCTTCCATCTGCCTTTTTTCATGTGTCCTCTAATCTGCTTCTTTCTTTTGATGTCTGATGATAGAATGAAATAAAACCCTGGAGAACTCCCTTTTTTGACATGTTGGATGTCATTGGAAACTACCACTGATTGTGGAACCCTTCATTGGGAGATGCTCATTCATCTGGGCCCTGCAACTGTGTTGTTACAGGCCTTAGTAGGTCGCGTCCTGCATATGTTGAATCACAACAGGCACCACAGAACACCACACCACCAGTGCAGTGTCTTCTGGTGGGTTGCCTCATGACCTAATATTGATAGCTGGCTAAATAGTGGTGAAGCAGTGTTCAGGCAAGCCTGGGAGTGACAGGAAGTGAAAACGAGGAAGGGAAGATAAAAAGAAAAAAAAAAGGGGAGAGAGAGAAACAGACTATTTTTGAGTGAAGATTTGAAGGAGTTGTCGGAGATTTCATATTTACTTTGGCCAGGTGATCAATGCATGCAGAGATCTAGCGTAAATAGATGATGTTCTGAAATCTGGGACAGAGGTAATCTGTAAGAACTCGCATTCAGCGAGAGTGATCTCGCCCTTTTCATAGGACAGATGCCGCTGAGCAATTTAGCCTCATCAGTCAGCTTAACAGTTCAATCAGAGAAAATGCAAAACATGGGTGATAAACTAATCACCTGTAACACACAGTCCATATCCCAATCGTTATCTTTGCATGTCAGCCCTGATGTGGCCCTTCGCGGTCGGCTGGGCTATAAGCAACATTATCTTATCTTATCTTTGCATGTGCCTCAAATCAAACATCTGACCCTCCAGATCTATTTGCTTGACCCACAAACTGAGAAAAGGTAACACTTTTTGTAATGGAAAGGCAGGCATTATCTTCCCTTGATTTTTTTTTTCCCGGAACAGATCTATTGTAATGCTTCAGAGTTCCCTTGAGCTGCTCTTCATATGGAGACTGCA
This sequence comes from Conus ventricosus, assembly GCA_018398815.1. Classification (NCBI taxonomy): domain Eukaryota; kingdom Metazoa; phylum Mollusca; class Gastropoda; order Neogastropoda; family Conidae; genus Conus; species Conus ventricosus. Next base: position 46,346,658 of record CM031600.1, on the reverse strand, counting down.
GCAAACCTTTGACATATGAACGCTATTGACAGTGTACATGGCATACAAAGAGAGCAAGCAAACACGGAGTGCCACTGGTTTTGTCATTTATTGGTTCACAATCACTCTTAGCATGCCTCCGTTACCTCACTCCAAATTCAATTCAGTTTCTATGCAGAATGACTACAAGAAACCAGGAACATTGTGTCTCACTACTCAATTCTGCAGGCACTTCATTATCATGAACTTTGCAGATTGTCGGAACACCTGATCCGTGCAGATATAATTAAGGCAGCAAACAACAATATGGCACCAAAACAATGTTTTTAACAATGTTCACATTTATACAAACAGAATCTAGCGTTTTCTACATCACAAAGACATGGCACACAAATAAACACTGTAAATCTTTGAAAAATAAATCAAAGCAATGCCATTTCCATGTGAAAATGCAGTATGGCACATGTAATTACATACAAGTTGATACAAGACAATGAAATGAGCGATGCAAATCATGCATTCATGTTCCCAAGCAATGCGCAGAAGAAAATCTGCAAAATGGATTGGGAAAAAAAAAAGATTGATACCAAGTCACAAAATGTCTGAAACACAAGTGGCAACATACTGGAGAGTGTTTTTGATCTCAGCACCACTGTTTCTGATATACCTCAGTATTGCCGTTTCCACAACAGCAACTGGTGCTTTTCACTGTATCTTTTGTTTTTCAGCTCAAAGGGAAGGGTAAAAACGGTCTCTGGACACTGCTAATTCTGTTTACTCAAGAGTGATAAAGAAGAGCAGATATGTTTAAGAAATGCTGTTTTCTTGCATTATATGTATCCATCTTCTTCCTTCGCAGACCCATCACTGCATGCATATACTTGACAGGTTTGTTTTTTTTACATTTACTGAAAGGCAAAAAAATGTTCTCCAGACCACTAAAAAGTATCCCTAAAAGCGTCATATATTCACAGTCCATGTGACAAATTATTCCTCTTATTTATTTTTTTTAATTGATAGATTTGGTCCGAGGAGAATGGCTTCTCAACATTTCAAGGCGAGATCCACAAGAATGGATTTGTCACTTAAAATCTCAACACTGTTGCGTTCAAGTAGTTTCTATCAATCATGGTGAAATGCTAATGATCTGACGGAAAGCCTTCAGCTTTCAATGAACAATTAGTCAAAAGCTAACAAGTTTCTTAATACAGTCACTCTGATCATTCCCCGTCATCCTTCCCGGAGCAAAAACCATCAGCAACACTACACAGGAGCCCTGTCGTGGGCCTTCTCCTCCAGCTGTTCCCTGTGCATCAACTAGTTCATGTCCACTTCAAAGGTCCTGGCTCCAGGTTTTTTCCCTGTGTATCATTACTTTATGTCCACTTCAAGGTCCTGGCTCCAGGTGTTCACTGTGTATCAACTAGTTCATGTCCACTTCAAGGTCCTGACTCCAGGTGTTCCCTGTGTATCAACTAGTTCATGTCCACTTCAAGGTCCTGGCTCCAGGTGTTCCCTGTGTATCAACTAGTTCATGTCCACTTCAAGGTCCTGGCTCCAGGTGTTCCCTGTGTTCAACTAGTTCATGTCCACTTCAAGGTCCTGGCTCCAGGTGTTCCCTGTGTATCAACTAGTTCATGTCCACTTCAAGGTCCTGGCTCCGGGTGTTCACCGTGTATCAACTAGTTCATGTCCACTTCAAGGTCCTGGCTCCAGGTGTTCCCTGTGTATCAACTAGTTCATGTCCACTTCAAGGTCCTGGCTCCAGGTGTTCCCTGTGTATCAACTAGTTCATGTCCACTTCAAGGTCCGGGCTCCAGGTGTTCCCTGTGTATCAACTAGTTCATGTCCACTTCAAGTCCTGGCTCCAGGTGTTCCCTGTGTATCAACTAGTTCATGTCCACTTCAAGGTCCTGGCTCCAGGTGTTCCCTGTGTATCAACTAGTTCATGTCCACTTCAAGGTCCTGGCCCCAGATGTTCCTGTGTACCAACTAGTTCATGTCCACTTCAAGGTCCTGGCCCAGGTGTTCCCTGTGTATCAACTAGTTCATGTCCACTTCAAGGTCCTGGCTACAAGTGTTTCACGGCAGGTGTTGCTACTGTTCACTTGAATGGCTCCACTTAAGTCCATCAATTTTCATTTACAAGTTCTTTATCTTTGATGGAAAATGTTCTGGTGGCAATGTTTTCAGTGCTGGTTTGCAGTCCCGATGTTTTCCTTGAAAAGAAGTACAAACTAATATGTCTGAAAGTTTTGTGTTTTTTTGGCACAGATTAATAATTACTTGTACTCATCAGTTAAGACTTCCATACACCAAAATGCTAGGGGGGAAATCGTGATGTTATTAAAGGAGGCATTGTGGAGATTCTAATTTCTGACTGAATCAAAATGAATCTGATTCTTTCAGAATCTATCAGTCCAAATCACGCGACATCTTGACGCAACGTTCACACAATATACAAGAGCCCTTTGGATTTTCAGACAAACCAAATGAGTCGAACATAGCTAGAATATTTTCTGCATCCCAGTTATACATAAAAAAAAACAAACACCCTCTCATACACACAATGTTATATCAATGTAAACAAAAAAAACATTTATATGGACTGCAACTGGTGAACTTACAGCCAGACAACAGGTATTTTCTTACAATACTGAAAAGGTATATTTCATGTGTAGTCTGTGTTGGCGATGGCAAGTTTACATTTAACAGCTGACAAAACTGAATGCAGGGCCATTGGTGACTGTCCAAATGAATCGATCCATCCTGACATTCAAAAGTACAAAACCTTTAAAGCAAAATTTTCTTTTTTCATGCACTCTAGGCCACAGTAGTACAGTTGAAATCTTCTCTCTGATTTTTTGTGTGTTTCTAGTCATCATTTTGCCTATCTTCGACTGAGAACAATTTGTGTCATGACCTCGTCTGCTGTAAATTCACTTTGCTCTCATAACCTTACATTTTTTTTAACTATCAGGTTTTAATCCATTTTCCTATATACCTGATTTTCAACATCGACACATATATACCCCTTTTTTGTATAAAATCTAAACGCTTCATTTATCAATAATATGTACATCTGCATCGATATTCAATTCAAACATTCATAGTATAATATGAACGGTTAGCAATAGAAAAAAAAACCCATTTAGGCAGTGAAGTGGGAGGGGCAGAGGGTGTGTGTGTGTGTGTGTGTGTATGAGAGAGAGAGAGAGAGAGAGATTGTGTGTGTGAAGTCTGGACCTAGACTATACTTAGAAAAGATGCATGAATGAGGTCTACACAAACAGCAAAGATGATGGCAGGAGGGGAGGGGGGCAGGGTCTTTTACCTGGTTGTGCTTTTGGAATGGGGAATTTCAAGGTCTATATCCATCAGAGGGAGGAAAAACATAAGTCTTCAACATCGCAAGGGCTTTTACTTTTTTTTTTTGTCATGACAAATCAATAGACTGAAACTGGAATTAGGAATAGGTTTTGTTTAGAACTTACCGCCAATGACATAGACAAACAAAGCACATGACAAGACACGATGCATTTCAACCACTTGGGTCTTCTTCAGGCGAAAAATAAATCACATTTGACATGTGGGACAGTACAAACAAAGACGAAAAAAGGAGAAAGAAAAATGACTCATCCTTTTCGTCCATGTGGTCGGTGGGCGGAAATGACATGGGCCAGGGGATTATGGGAGAGGAAACGGAGGGGGGTGGGGGGGGGGGGGGTTTGCGTCGGGGGAGGTGTCTGTGTGTGATATGATAGGGTTGTGTGTCTAGTTTATTGGGATGGTGTGGTATCTTTGTGATGGTTGTGGTAATGGTGGATTGATAATAATGGTAAGGGGAAAGAAGGGGGGGGGGGGGGGGGGGGGGGGGGGAATGAGGGGGGAAAAAAAAAAAAAAAGGGGGGGGGGGGGGGGGAATTTAAGGGGAGGATAAAAAAAATTAAGATTAAATAGATGGAGGGTGCTGTAACTCTGTATGAGTGAGTGAAGGGGATGTGGTGGTGGGGTATGTATGTGTATGTGTGTGGTTGGTAGGGATATTGCCAACTGATGTGGAAGTGGTGGGTATGTGTGTTTGGTATTGTTGGATATTGATGCTGGGGGTGTAGTGTGCCCAGGGTTGGCAATGAGATGGGATTCCTGAGTTGTGCGTTCAAAGCTGTCACTCTGTGACTGCCAAGTGCCATAACTTTGACATGGTCGATGTTTGTGTTGGGTGTGGTTGAAGTGTAGGGCGACGGTTTGGGTCGGTTGGTGGCGGATATCAGCCAGGTGTTCAGAGATGCGTTGTTTCAAGTGTGCGTGACGTTTCCCCAATGTAGATCTTGCCACAAGCTGGGCTAGTGGATGGCATATATAATGTTGCGGCTCTGACATGAAATGTGCGTTTGACTGTGAGGAGTCTATGGGGCCCTGTAAGGTTGTTCTGTTTTGGTGAGGGGGCAGATTTTGCAGTTGGGTTTAGAGCAGGGGTGAGTACCTGGTGGTGTAGTGTAGTTCTGTTCAACTGGACCGCACGAGGAGGTCTTTGAGGTTTTTGTCACGTTTGAATATGATCACGGGTTTGGTATGGAAGGCGGGTTTGTGTTATGTACAATGTGACATGTACATTTTTCTTTCTCCTTTTCGTTCTTTGTTTGTACTGTCCACATGTCAAATGTGATTTATTATTTTCGCCTTTAAGAAGACCCAAGTGGTTGAAATGCATCGTGTCTTGTCATGTGCTTTGTTTATCTACGTCATGGCGGTAAGTTCTAAACAAACTCTATTCCTAATTTTGCTTCGTTCGCCGCCATCAGTCACCCCATTTTGAAATGAAACTGGAATATCAAACCATATTGCATTGTGTCTGTAGAGTCAAAAAAAGAGAAAAAGAAAAACGTATGAAACTGAAGCATGAATAAAAATGTTTCATGATGTAATGAAAACGTACAACTGAAGTATGAATTATATATCAGTATGCTTTGTGACAAATAAAACAAAGCAATACTGATGCCTCGAAATGAAGACCCCAGTGCCATACGATACTTGATCTCAACCATCAGTATTCTGCTGCAAGAGCTTGTATAGCCTTTTTATATTTTTTCAACCAACACACACACGTACACCCAGAACAGAGGGTAAGTATACCTGCAGAACACATAATTATCAAGTCATAACTTACATGATTCAAGAATATAACCTTGGGCAATAACAGTTTCATATTTTATACAATAGCTGCAAGAACTTTTTGAAAAGAAAAAAAAAGTTGTGTCTCTTGAGTACTGTGAACAGGTCACTATTCTTTTCTTATGATTTCCTCCATCCAAAACTTCAGCATGCGGACGATGAAGCTTCTCACATCTGAAACAGAAAAGAACACATCTCAGCTTCACCAGTTGACAGTTCCCAACACTGCCTAAGTAACCCTCTGTCAGCATGAAATTCGTCCGCCTAAGGCGGATTTTTCCGCCCATTTTTTTCATCTGCGCCGCCCCCCCAAAAAAGTGCCGCCCAAAAAAAACAAACAAACAAAAAATCCGGAAATAAACTTTCGTTCCATGCTAGTCCCATTTGGACAATTTGCAACTCATTCTCAAAAGAGTCAACCGGTCACTTCCGCCGTTAATCAACGTCCGGTCTTTTCGCGCCTGTCGAACGTAGGACATTGTTAAACTGGCGAAGTTTGTCAAACGCGTTGCGATTTCACGGCAAAAATAAAAGGGATGAGAAACGATTGGAGGTGGGACTGGCTAGACCAGGAAGTGGACGATGTTCGAGTTGGTGATGTGTTTCGCAAATTAGACGAAAAAGGCGCTGCATTTTGTGTTCCATGTGGAAAGATTGACTGACTGAATCAATGTTGTGATGAAGGCTGTCTCATTGTTTTGAGTGAATGAGTCAGTATGCACATATAAAAGTATATACATGGGTGAAACTTCTTCCATCTGAGGACAGAATCCGTTTTACGAAATTATTCGAGACGGAATTTTCCGTTTTTCCTAAATCTGGAAAAAAAAAAAAAAAAATCAAAAGTCTCTAAAATTGTCCAAATTACGTATTGAGTGCGTCTTACCATAAAACTGAAGTGCCGATTCGGTAGTACTCTTTATTTTAGGGAACAAAGATAAACCACCATTTGCCGAAATCTAGATTTCGAGTTTGGAGTTCGTTGGAAACCGTGACAATATCCTATCTTAAAGAAGGTGATTCTGTTGAAGAGATCGACGCTGGCTTTACTAATCAGTGGCGATGGGCTTGGCTGAACGAAATAGATGATGAAAAACGACAACATCGTGTTTGGTGTTTGAAAACGAACAAACCTGGTGTAGCGTTTTGCCGCGTGTGCAACTCGGACCTCAAGTATGGATCCAATGGAAAGTCTCTGCTAGCAAAGCATGTCAGAAGTCCGACCACATTAAATGCATGAAAGTGAGAATTTCAGTAAAATCTTTTTCAGCAGCCTCCCCCCCCTCCCCCCCCCCCCCAGTGACACACACACACGCACTCTCTCTCTCTCACACACACAAATGAATGCAAGGCACAGAGACAGAGAGAGTGAGAGACATCAGGGATGAGAACAGTTTTTTAAAAAAGAGAGGAGATTGGCGGGGATCTGTTGGTTCACCATGGGCCCCCAGTGGGGTCCATGGCAAGAGGCCGGCGGGGGACAGGGGGCAGCGCCCCTGAAGCTGAAGCATATTTTGTATTACATAAGGCATAAAAATCTTTAGAAATCACTTTCTTGCTTCTAAACAACTCATTCTATAGAACAGCTTTCAACACCATGAAGACTGAGACTGATGTGGAAAGAAACTATGTCAATTGAGACAAAGCAAACATTTAGTGTGATGAATCCTCAGAACTGTAGCTGTAGAAAATTTGACAAACAGTGCTTTCAGGACATAAAGAATAAGGCCTGTAGATAGGTAAATCAGAGTGGGAAATCAAACTAAGTAAATCAGATGTTTGAAAACGACTGCTGGACTTCAATAAACACAATATGAAAAATGATTACTTTGAAGTCCTTTAAAAAAACAAAACACTCAAGCTTTTGGGCCTTAGACCCTTCGTCAGGAAACACTAAACACAAAAAGGAACAAATGACATCAAAACAAACTGATGTCACAACAGTACACCACACACAACCCCCCCCACTTCCCCCTTACAACTTTTATCCTCCCCCCCCCCCCCCCTTGACAAGTTTGTGTGTGTGTTTTGGGGGGGGGGTGTGCTTGTGTGTGTGGGGGGGGGGGGGGGGGGGTTGTGTGTGTGTGTGTGAGGTGGGGTAGGGGACTGGGGGGGGGGGGTGAAGTGTGTGGGGTATGTGTGTTGTGGGGTGGGGGTTGGGGGAGAAGGAGGAGTAGAAGTATATGAAAAGGTAGTGGGGGGAGTGGGCTGGTGGAAAAGGATTTCATAGAGGGGCTGTTAGCAGACGCCCAACACATGTAGGAAACGTTTGCATTATACCAGGGAAAAGTGTTACACAATACTGTTGTGACATCAGTTTATTTTGATGTCATTTGTTCTTTTATATTCTTTTCGTCACTTTGACGTTTTTCCCTTGCTTTGAAGACTCTACGAGTGGAAGTACTTGATTCCTCATCTCTCCAGTGGTTCGAAGTTGTTTTTTTTCCTCCGTTGTTTTGTTTATCCTGTTTTTCCCTTGTGTTTAGGCTACTGTTTAGTGTTTCCTGATGAAGGGTCTAAGACCCGAAAGCTTGAGTGTTTATCATTTTTTTTGTAAAAAAGGACTTCAAAGTACTCATTTTTCATATAAAGTATATCAGAGTTAGAATCAAAACTATCATGGAAATGGAACTTGTAGAAAAATCAGAGTAGGAGTCAAACTATCATTGGAAATGAAACGTAGATTGCTGCATACCCAATGATCTGAAAACATGCTGTAATGGTGTGGGAAACACACACATTTTCTGTTGGTGACTGGGACGCTCGATGTGATCTCTGATTGCCACAAAGCCACGACAACCAAAGTAGACACGTTTTGGCAAGGCTCGCAAAACACTTCAAATTCGCCGTCTTTGTCATGTTTTCTTATTACATTCGTGACTCTGCGGTCACACACGTCCTTCTGCAGCCACTCGGTCTTCTAGTGGTTCACATACTTCTTTCTTTTTTTTTTCCGTTTTGTTTTGCACTCACTGGCGGCAAACTCGCGCTGTGAATCGACGCCATGATGAGAAATGATACTGGAAGGAAGCAGAATGAGAACTACGCCGTTTGAGAACATTACCGACAGAGAAGAAATTCGCTGTGCAGACAAGTTGAGATCGTTTCTGAGCTTCACTCTTCGAAGGATTTTTCGGCGGAGACTTTTTCTTTCGGCGGAGATGCGAAAAAATAACGGCGGAGACGGCGGAAATGGCGGAGGACTTTTCATCCCTGGACATAATAGTATGAAAAAATATTTAAAGAAAGAAAAAAAAACATGAAAGAAAAATAAATATAAGGGTTAGTTTTCTGGAAAAAGGATGGGGAAAACTATTAAAGGTTCTATTTCTCTGTGTAATAAAATGGGTTCGTTTTGGAAGTACAGTGGAAACTCTGTATTAAGACCTTAGAAAATGCACAGATTTGTGATCTTGATACCCTTACTGCCCATCTATGTCCAAGGCACCAACCAAGCTGTATTTGGGGGGGGGGGGGGGGGGGAGTTTTTTTCTTTTTTTTTAGAATTCAAAATAACGACTTTTGTTTATATATAAGCAATAAATATGTGTTTTAAACAAGGCCTCGGTTCCAAATTTCCTTTCACCAGAGGCCACGAAAACTGTCTGAATTTTTCAAAATATTAATTTTGGCCCCTGGACCTCGACCTTTCAGTTTTTCAATTTTTTTCCAGTTTCACCCATGATCTTTTGAAGTATTATTTTCATTACTGAAAACATGAAAATTTGGCTTATTTGCCCTTCTTAACATCGCTGAAATTGGGGTTTATTTGCAGTTTTAGGCCTTTTATTTAATAAAAAAGCTTCAGCTTCAGGGGCTCTGCCCCCTGACCCCCGACGGGCCGTTGCCCCTGGGCCCCCCACTGGGGGCCTACGGCGGCCCCCAGACCCCGCCCATTTTTCAGCCTTTTTACTGCTGGTCACTTTCATGCCTGTCTTGTGCCAGGACTCCCATTTACACTGATTCTGAGGGGATCCTAGGGATTTTTTATTGGGTGTCTCACTGAAACTATGGACAGTCCATACCACAAAGATGGCATACTGACTTTTTTAAGCTCGCACGAGAGAGGACTAGCTCCTCATTACACTTGTCTCTACCATGCGAGGAATTAGTTGTCAGACTGGTTATATCGAAAAGCTGGATTGGCACAGCAGAGAAAGGCGAATTTCCTGCTTACATGCATCACTTGCTGAGCAGTTTCTGGATATTCTGCCTGCTATTTCATTCTGACTGGAAATGAGGGTTGTTTTTTTAAAAATTAAATTGTGGAATCTCTTCATGATCTGATGTTCTGCATGCAAGCAAAATCACAAGTTAGTTTTGAATTGTAGTGCTTCCTGCTGGATCTCTTCTTCATGAGCAAAGTACGTCCTCACTGTCGCACAGAGTCACGAATGCTCTTATGTGCATTGATGCAGGAATCAAAAACGTCTCTGTGAAGTCACAAATTTTAAAAGAACCTGCAACTGGAAATTGGGATTTTTTTTTTTACAGGAAGAAAGATCAGACCAAAAAAAGAGAGATAGTGAGAGTGGCAACTGAATTCTCGAAATTCCGGTTGCATGTTTGGTGCGCAAACCAATGACACTGACGTTACAAGATCTCATGTTCATGAGAGCAGCCATCACCATTTTATCTGGTCACTTGTTCGCAGTAAAAAAAAAAAAACGTCCTTCAGGGGGCAAGCAGCTGCCACAGTGAAAGAGGAGAATACAGGTTGTACAACTAAATGGTTGATAAGATGATTTACTAATCTGTTCGTGGTCCTGGTCGATGTGTTTGATTTAGTAGCAGCGTTTTGTTGTTGTTTTTTTCTGGGGGAGGCAGGGAGAATGGGTGGGTGATGGGTGTGGTGTGGAAAGAAAGGAAGAGGCATGGGATGGGAAGGGGGGGGGCAGACATATCCCTCCCATCCCCTCGCCTCTAATAAAATTTCAGGGAATTTTTGCATTTCTGCAATGGCTATTTGGTGCACTCCAGCACACTTTTTTTAGTATCCATCTGAAGCAATGCATACATAAACATAAATATAACAATGCTAAAAGAAAAGAAAAAAAAAGAAAAAAACAGCCATACAACGGCAAATAAACACTTCTGAACAACTAGTGTCCACTCTGAACTTTGTTCAGTAACAAGAGGCCCGAGAATGTTGCTCAAATTTCAGTCAACACTGCAGGTGTCCGTATCTCTCAGGTCTGGGTGACGATGGGATACATCATGAAAACAAGTGCAGAGCATAGCTCTGTCATGCAGTCGCGGACCAGAATGGAAATATGTAGCAGTATCATCATCATCCTGTTCTTCATCGATCAACATAAAAAAAGTCTCAAATTCTGAGTCCCTTCATGCCCTGCTCTCATGCCCTCGGATTCAATCACCTTTCCATGTCCAGGGCCTTGGTTTGATTCAGTTGGGGTCATTGGGTCGCGGCAAACTCAGGTGGTCTGTCATTGGACGGACGTGATGGCACCATCTGCAGGGAGAGCTCACGCATGCCAGCTAAACAACTAAGCAGTTATTGTTGTCAGTAAGGTGGTGCCCTGCGTATGTTGGATTAAAACAGGCACCACTGAACACTACTGAAGTGACTCAGCAGCAGAGCTGTGTCTCCTCTGGTGGGTTGCCTCATGTCGACTTGACATTCACTGCTCCCACGGACAGCTGGTGCTGTGGCTGTGGTAGGCGGTCGAGGTGTGGCTGTGGAAAGGCAATGAAATGGGCTGCATAGGTACATTGTCACTGAGGTGGCATAGAAGATGGGACAGCCCCCCTCTTTTTTTTATGGTTCACCTTCCATCCCATGTCGGTAGCATTTCTCCCGATCCCCCCACACACATCCACTTCCGGATTCCTTCAATCAACAATGAGCTATCACAAATCATCAGGTCATCAAAGGGCAACCTGCTAGAGACACTGCTGTACCTGAAAACGTAACAAAACATGTGACACAGAATTCTAAAAAACAAAACAAGCATGGATCTCAAGTTACCAGCATCGTAGCCCAGCTCGTTCTCCACAGACGCTATGGTGGACGCAGCCAGGTTCTTGCTGCGGAGCACTAGCACAGACTTGGCACGGCTCAACAGCTGCAGGTCGCGCCAGCTGCCTTCGCCGGAGGAACTCAGGCACCGGAGCACCGCTGTCGCCCTGAACCCATCCTCCTCCACGCTCATGCCTTTCTGTTTGGCTGTGGAGAACATGCACAAACACATACATACAACAAAGGCTAAATAGTCAAATCCTCCTTCACACTCATACCCTTCTGTTTGACTGGAGATCACACGCACAAACACATACATACAAAAAAAGGCATAATAATTAGGAAATCTGGATTTTAGGTACTCTTCTTTACACTTTGTGACTTGATTCTGATTTTTTTCTTATGCCCATATCTGCACCCACTGCAGGGTTAACTGATGTTGAAAAAAGAAAGAAAAGTGTCCATCCAAGAAAGGTTACAACTGCCAGTCTGCATCAATTTTGCCTGCTGCTTCTTGGGCATTTGTGTCTGAGACCGGAAAAAATTGACATGGTTTGTGTCCATGTGTAGGCATGTGTGTGTGTGTGTTGTGTCTATATGGAGGCATGCATGTGTGTGTGTGTGTGTGTGCGCGTATGTGTGCATGTGCACTTGCATTGTAAGTGTGTATACACACACACACACACAAAACACACACACACACTATATATATATATATATATATCTATCTTGAAAACATGTATCACGTCCTCTGTGACACAAAAATAGACAGGACACAGAGAAGAATAAACAAAGAAGTATGTAGACACTAGAAAATAGCATAATTTAATTTAGATTTTAGATGTTACAGAAGCAATCAAACAGGGCTGTACTCTGTTTCTGATTTACTTAACAAAGCAACCAGTCAATAAAGTGCATGTAACAGTGATCTAGTAGCAACTGTGAATAATGACAGCTTTCAGTTTCAGTGTTATAATAGCTCTGCTGATGAACACTTAACAAAATTCCTGTCCTGACATAAAAATTTAACAAACACAACTGTCTTCAACATAAATTAATGTACACCAATTTTTAACATGATGGTTAGATTACCGACATACGTAAGGCATTTCAAACTAGGTCATGCCGAGGATGCCAGCCATTCCACCTGACCTTTTCACCCCCGCCCCCCCTCACCGATTAAAAAAGAAAAGAAATAATATACAGAATGCTACAATAATTCTTATACACATGCACATATATTCTATTTTCATATATATGTTTGTGTGTGTATTTATGTATATTATAGACATGTATATGTTGAACAAATTTAGCAGTCAGATATAACAAGTGCAGGCTAACAATTCCTCCATCATTACATTAATGACTCTGCCAAGATTAGAAAAAAAAAGGAGGGGGGGGGGGGGGGGGGGGGGGAGGTGGGAAGGGGGAGGGAAACAGGGGAAGAAAGAATTCAGAAATGAGAATGAAAAATCAAGGAAATACATTGTAAATACAATTCTTCACCAGAGCTATGGGGACCACTGTACCATCTTGTAGACAGAACCATTCATCTGCCTGCTTCCAGGCCTTTCATTCCTTGGATCGGACTTATCAGGGAGGCATGGTGATTGAACATATACATATGAAAAAAAAATTTATTATATATACATATGTATATATACACACATATATATGAAATATTATATATATATATATCCCCCCCCCCGAAATTGCCATAAACAAACGGAACAGACGCTACAGAATGGACAGTGTGGAATCTTCTTTGAACCCTGCTGCCTGTATTAACACCCAGTCACCAGATTATGTTACGATTAAAAAAGCTAGCACAGTATTGATACTCAACAACAAAAATACAAAGACTTAGAACAACGGACACATGAATGGGCAAACAAACCAAAATGCCTGTGGATGACAGTGCAGTAAAATGAATATTAAAAAAAGATGAGTAAAAAAAAAGTCACAGTAAAGAGGAAATTATAGACAAGAATTTCAAGTGGGCTAAGATATAATTCATAGCAGAAGACCCCTCCGCACCCCTTGGGGGGGGGGGGGGGGGGCAATGTTTATAAACATACATATATTCTTATCAGCTTACCTTCACTGCGATACACATCCCAGATAGCATCCAAAAACTCTGTCATGTCCTCGATCATTGTGCGAAGCTTTTCTACACTACTGAAAAAGAGAAAGAACAGGCATGGGTATTATTATTCAAAGTCTGACATCTGCAAGTCTTTGCAATCTTATCACGGGTGATACTAAGATAATACTAAGTAATAAAAATGTTACAACCTCCAGTGCTGTTATATTTCCACATAACAAAATTTGCAGTCTTTCAAGGGCGATGCTAAGATAATACTAAGCAAGGGAATGTTAAAATGCTTAGTGGTTATATTTCTTTTTGCACATAATAAAAAAAAATTCAACCATGAAACGATGATCAAATTAGCAGCACTGCAATTACCTTTTATATTTAAACGTTATCTATCTTACCCCACACATATTGTTTATGATTTTACTTCACAATTTTTAAACTGAGACTCTTCACTTATTTTAAAAACACAAATGTATGCACATAGATATTAAAGACATAATAGTAATGTTACTTATAGCCCAGCCGACCGCAAAGGGCCATATTCAGGGCTGTCACTGCGTGAAGTCACTCAGTCTTTAAAAAAAGAAGAAAAAACCCTTCATTCACACAACTCTTTAATATTAAGACATTGAATAACCTGGTTTGCACACAGGCATAGTCATACCCATACATGCAACACACAGGGGACACAAAGCCCATTCATGAACAAACCCAACTACAACTTAAAAACCCTGCTCCTTTTCACTGGAGTAGATGAAACCCTTCGCTCTCTGTACTTCTAATTTACTGAGGAGTGTTTTTCCTTTTCCGCTTCAGTTTCCTCTTCTGCTTTTTCCTTGAGATCCAAAACCCAGGGAGTGTCGGT
>CM031600.1:46328569-46332461 GCA_018398815.1 Conus ventricosus | reverse complement strand
GATAAACAACACTGGGGCCCATTTTCTGCAGTCTGTTGTGTTCTGGCACATTAGTTCATGCTGTCCAACTGCATGCCTCGGGGAGGCCCACTGCCTCCACTGTCTGGACAAGAAAACAGCAACATAGGAAGCAGACCTGTTTACCCATACGATTTTGCCGCATCTGTATGCATGTTTTGGCGAAATATGAGGAATACGATGAACTACATGAAATATGTCCGAAAATCAAATTCTAGAAACTAAGTGATGGCTGGTGAAAACGAATACTGCCCCTCCCAAGTTTTATAAAAATATGAATTTTTGTACTCATACTTTGTAGAAAATACACTTGTTTTTGTTGAAAAGTAATGGCAATAACAGTTTTTGGAAAACAGGTCTGGGGAAGGGCTTTTAACACTTCAGGGGCACACACACAAAAACTCAGTATGGCAACCATATTCTATTTTTTCACAGTGATAAGTGTTTTGAAGTGTTGCATTTCATTTTACTAATTCTGTGTACGTGGATATATTGGTTGAAACAAGTATAAAATGGTGTATCTTTGAATACATGCCCACTCTGTGTGTGTGTGTGTGTGTTTTGTGTGTGTGTGTGTGTGTGTGTGTTGTGTGTGTGTGAGAGAGAGAGAGAGAGAGAGAGGGAGAGAGAAGAGAGAGAGAAAGAAAAAGGGAGAGATTGCTGTTGTGTAAAAAAAACATACTTCTTTGAAACAGAACTACCCACAGAATCTTAATAGATTTATCTTATCTGTCAAAAACCCAAACATGCAGACTTAAATAAAATTTCTACTCTCGTGTGCGTGCGTGTGTGTGTGTGTGTGGGGTGTGTGTGTGTGCTTTGCCTTTAAATCCTCTTCAGTGTTTCAGAAACTTTAATAAAAGGAACAATGAGCATTAGATTTACTCCCCCCCAAAAAAGGAAAACATCGGGAAAAATTTCTCTTCATCAGTCTTGCTGTAGGTTGAAGCTCAATTTCAATAAATCTTCAGTAATTCCCACTTTTCATAAAACCATCTAATACAAAACAAAAACAAAGTCACTGTGACTGAATTGTTCACAATGCAAACAATGAAACAGCTGCATCACCATCACATAGTGTGCAAGTGTCACATTGGCAAGGGTGTTGTAAATATGTTTCAGTTCTTAAAAATCTCTCTCTCTCTCTCTCTAAAAGGGCCATGGTTAAGAGCTATGTTGTTTCGCTACCTCTAGTTCACAATGTTAGTCTGCACACAGCTGCATATTTTCTCCCAGCCGGCGGCCTCAGACTCGGATCATTGACCCCGAAAAGGTCACACCCGGCTGCCTTTGTTACAAAGCCCGGGCAGACTTGGTACTTTTAGGCCTAGCGCGCCACACGCGTTCTGCTAGGTTAGGCCTTGTGCAGCCCAGACTCAATATAGAGGCTACATGCCCGTTACATTCAGGCGTGGCGGACCAAAAATTCATCAAAACACTTCGCTTGCACCTTTTCCAAAAACAAACAGCTTTCCCAAAACTATACTGAATGTAGGTCGACTTATTTTTGAATGACCTGCGCACGCAAATTGCAGTCACCCAGTTCCACACTAAATCATTTCGTTTCGTTTGCCATCATGATAATCAAGATGGTGCTGACCTCAGATTAGATCTACGTCATTGGTCGCCAAGTCTCCTAATTGCATCATCAGACAGAGGCTTGGCTATCGACGGCAATGTAGAAGCCTAAAGTAAACCTCACCTCTCCCCGTTTCCATGGTTGTGCGTGGTGCAGTGGAGGCGGGGAAGAGTTGCAGAACTGTCGACTTTCCTGGCTCGGTCTGTTCGTCTTTTTTTTGGGCTTGCGCAGCAGCCGATGATGTTTTAAACGCAACATGTGGTTCCCCCGGCCAGACGGGGCCGACTTGGCTGCTTGAAGCAAAGGAGCGGAAAGTAGGTCAACTTTCGTGAGGTTCTTTTCGGGTGCACGCGTCATTTTTTTTTGGGTGAGAGAGGGTTGAAGGAACCCGGGCCTTTAAATACAACTAACCACGTTGTAAGATCTCTCTCTCTCTCTCTCTCTCTCTCTCTCTCTCTTTTTTTTCTTCTATATCGAGCAGTAGTGTTTGTGTTCAGTTCAGTGTTTATTTAATCTTTCATCCCCGATGTTTTAGACACTTATTAGAAAAAAACCAACATTCACACTCAATCATCCATGTTTAGTATTTTCAAACCCATATATGATATATGCATATTTACATACGTGAAATCCCAAAGTGGTGCACAAAATTGTTGATATTTATTATTTAAAAAAATTGCGACCTGTGACTGCAAAATGACCAGGGCAGTTTCAGCAACATATGAACCATATAAAACAGTACTGACAATTATCAAAGTAATTCACCTCAATACCTTTCTCTGATAGACGAGGTCAACACTGGGCATTCAAAACAAAAGATGATGCACAGAAATGTTTCTCTGCCGACACAAGTAAAAGTGTTGGTGTGTTGTATCCTTAGTCCCTGAAGGACAAGGTCAGGAAAAACAAAAGCTTTTGTCTGCTCATGTTACCTTACAAATAAAGACTCGCTCTCGATCCCTCCTCCCTCCCTCCTCTTCGCTTAGGCCACCTAATTGTAATCTATTTCTATGTGATGTCAAAATGTCAGCTGCAATGACCATTGGCATTGGGCCCCTAGCTTCCATTTCTGAAGTTTCCTTTCGCCATATGTGAATTTTTTTGGCTTAACATCTGTGACCCCGACCATGCTTTTCCTGTAGGCTACCTATAGGCTTAATTATGTTGTTCGTTCATTTTTTTGCCGGGTTGGTTGGTTTTTGTAAATGGAGCATAAAATCTGATTTTAAAAATGCTGCCTCCACACACTCCACGCACCCCCTCCCCCAACCCCTCTCCCGCCTCTCCATTTCCGCTCATTATTTGAGGGCAGGAAATGGGCTTTGGTCGTTTAATGAACAGTGAGTCCGTCATCACACACAGCGGTGCCAATTCTGCGTCCCTTCCGAGCTAGTCTGGGGTGACTTCATTTTTCACTGTGAATCATGTCAGGTGTTGGATCGAACACTGGGGCACGTTAATAGTACCTGCCCCTAGGACTGTGACCAAGTCGGCATCAGAATGCGGTGTTGATTGTCTGCGGCGGGTTGCCTTCCGTGTCTGTAGCCTACTCACTGTCTCGCTGCCGCTGCAGGGTGCTGCGACGGATAGGACAAACTTGGTGTGGTGTACCGACAATGAACCAGAAAGAGCGGCCCGAAACACACACAGAGACACACACGCACACAAAGCTGCACAAACACAGTCACACACACACACCGCGCGCGCGCGCGCGCGCTTTGGACTGAAGTGGGCCCACTAATTGGAGGGAAAAATAACTTTTTTTAAAAAAATCGATGAAATGGCAACAAAACACGACAGGGCACGCGGGGACTGCACATGGACTTGATAACCCCTGTCTGTGTCTCAGTCTTTGTCTCCCACGGCGGAGTGGTCGCGCGAGTAATGACCACAGCCCTGTCACGTCAAATGACGTGCGTACCGGGCCCCTTCGCTGACGATCACTTTAATTGATAGACGCATACATGAAAGAGTTTACGTGCATCATACACACCCCCCCGCGCGCGCGAGCACGCCACGCACGCACATAGGTACCGTACACAACACACCACACACACACACACACACACAACAGATGCACACACATACATACACACACATTGTCACACACAACACACACACACACACACACACACACGCACGTACGCACACCGCATGCATGCGCGCACGCACACACACACACGCACACGCACACCACACACACACCCCATACATCTCCCACGTGTTTTTCGTGTAATTGTAAATGTCGCATATATTGATGTTACCCCATCCCCTACCACCTTCACAACCGTTGTC
>CM031600.1:46311069-46323569 GCA_018398815.1 Conus ventricosus | reverse complement strand
TTAGCACCTAACAGAAGGGGGGGGTAGTGGGGGCGCCACTACTCCTAAAAAAAGTTCAAATTCAGGACAGGTGTATAAGGCGTTTAAGAGCCGCCAAAAAAGTTTCCCCCCAAAAAAAAAAAAAAAAAAAAAAAAAAAAAAAAAAAAACACAAACTCGAAATGCCGGTCCCCAAGCCGGATGAAAAAAGAGGGGGGGTGGGGTATAAATTTTTTTGTGTGAGAAGGAAAGTATAATAAAATTTTTTTTGCGGGAGGCGGCTGTGGTGAAGCAGTTGCTATAAATACCCTTTATACATGAAGGGCTATTTTTAGAGCAAGAGGGTGTGGGGAAAGTCCCTTGCATAAATAGCCGTTTTACATAAACGGCTATTTTTAGCAGAAGGGACTTGGGGAAGTCACCCTTGCTTAAATACCTTTAAACAGAACGGCTTATTTAGCGCCCCTAACGGTGTGTATGCCGAAACTGGGGACGATGTGCCCCCCCCCCACCCCACAATGCACACCCCCCCCCACCCCACCCCACGCATGCACCCCTCCTCCCCCCCCCCCCCCCCGCATGCAACCTCCTCCCCCCCCCCACCCCACGCATGCACACACTTAAGTTTTTTAAACTTAAAGTCACCCAGTCCCCTCAAGTCACCCAAGTTCTTAATTAATTTTTAAAAATTAATTTTTTAAATTTAAATACTTCAATTTCTTATTAAGTTCTTGAAAAGTTTTAATTTAATTCTTATTAAGTTCCCTAAAGACATAACTGCACCCTTTTTAAGTAAAACCAATTTCTATTAAGTTTCTTATAATTAAAAAAAAAAATTTACAATCTATGTTTTTTATCTTAAATAGAAAATGTCAAAGATAGTCAACACGCCTCAAAAAGGTCATCGTTGGGATGTTTTGTCAGGTTCTTGCTAGTTTTTAAAGGAAGGTCTTAAACCCGAAGAACCGTTTTGATTACTTTGGGGGGTCTTGGAAATGTTTTTTATGATCCTGCTTTATTTTTGATTTTATCATTTTTTAAAACCCATGATCTTTTTTTAAAAAAAAAAATTTTAAAAATTTGTTCTTAAATATTATTCCCATTATAAATGGAAAAAAATGAGCTTTGTTATGGGGTTTTTGGCGTGCGTTGTGTTCGGTTCTGTATTTGCGGTGGAGATTTTTTGGGCTCTTGTTTTTGCCAGCTTTTTTTTAAAATTATTTTAAAACCCGTAATAACAGCCCCCAGCGCAGAAAGGGCCCAAAAAGGGAACAGTTTTAAGTTAATATCCATAAAGACTTTGGCCCCCTTTGTAAACTGGGTTTTATAGCGGCTTTGAATCAATTGTTTGGCGGGCGGTGTTAGTTTTATATGATCAATTCTGTAACTTTATTTTTTTTTCTTTTCCCCCTTTCTTTTTTTTTTTCCTGTTTTCAACACCCGGTTTTTTAATTTTCCCCCAGCCCCCCGTGTTTTTCTGTGTTTTTGGCTGGTTACTTTCTCCCCCTATTCAGTGTTTTCTGTTTCTGTGATTTTCCCTGGGTCTTTTGAAGGAAAAAAAATTATAGATTAAAGTTTTAATCCATGTTTAAATGGCGAAAACTGTTCCAAATCTGTAGAAGACACACTAGAGACCAATGATTTTGTTAAAACTGGATCCTGCTTTAAAATTAAAAAAAAAATTTTTTGTTCGAACAAGGGAGAAAAATCTACGAATTTGTGTACAAATAAAACCGTTTGCCCACACTTTTCCCCATCTAACCCCTGGCCGTTCATACCTGTTTGATACTTTAAATGTTTTGCGGGACATTGTTGAATCTGTTCAATGCTAAATTTTCATTTCGGGAACTTTTTTGTTTTCCCCACTGTCCCAAAAGAATACGCCTTTTTTTTGGGCTTAATAGTTTGATCATCAATTGGTCATCAAAAGTTCGGAAGGTTTTAGGCGCCTTGTAGCGTGGGAAATTTCCCATGTTCATTTTTTTTTAATAATTATAATTATTTTTTTTTATAAAAATGAGCCCCGAAAAAATGTTACTAACCTTGTATACCATTCTGCTGTTTTGGGGGACTAAGTGTAGGTTATAAATGCTTGGTAAAACCCTTTAAGAATTAAACCGCAGTTTTGGCAAACTAGCTTTAGGTTTCGAAAGCTGTTGCTATCATTGCAGTTTCGGTTGCTCAAAGATTTTCTAGTTAAGGGGAATAATTTAGACAAAAAAATTTAAAGAAAAAAAACTTTTTAAAAAATGGTTTCACTCGAAATAATATGGCGGCGCTGTGGTGAATGCGCTTGCTTTTGCGGAAGAAATTTCGCATTTAGTAAAGGGGAAAAATTTCGGCGAAGAAAAAGCTAAAAAAGCTATGGGCAACTAGCAGCTGCAAAGACCCCCAATGAAAGGCAGAGATTGAGATTTAAATTTTTATTAATGCACACTAAAAAGACAGGGGCTGCAGCTTACAATTTAAAAATGTTGATCAAGAAATAAAAAAAATATTATCTATAAAGGCAAACCATCGGACATTGCCCCACCAAAAATTAGTGACTTTTTCAACCATCAAAAAACAAAAGTTGAAAGAAAGGGTTTTTGTCGTTGGTATGACGTTGTGTTTTTGTTGCCAAAATTTTGGGTGAAAAAAAAATAAACAAAATCTTTTTCGCCCAAAGGATTTTGGGAAGGGCATACAAAAATTAAAAGCAAAGAAGCGGCAGGAGTCGTGAACAACAGAAAAGGAAGGTTATCTAAAAAAGCAATTTGGCATTTTTTTCCTGCCCTAAAAATTTCAGAGACCCACTTTTTAATACAATCAAAGACACCCATAAAATGGATCTCTTTTTACCCCGATGGATTAGAAAAAAAAAGTTTTTAAAGTACGCCCACAGTCTTTGACGGGCTTAAGATCCGATGCAAAAACCATTAACAAAAAGAGTGTTTCTGCGTTGCTGTTGCCATACAGCTATAACCAGCGAGGCCCTTAATTCCCTGCAGTTCAAGTCGATGTGGAAAAAAATTTTTTGGGCAAGTGAATCAATTTTTTTTTTAAAACATGGTTTCCCATTAAAAAGAGGAATTCCGGGATTTTACAGATCACGGGGTTATCGAAAACTTTAACAAACAGTTAGCGAAAAATTTTTTTCCTACAGTTCCAGAGAGTGATTGACAATTCTCGAAAACCGGGGGTTTTGAAGATTCCCCTCAGTTTTGCGCGAAAGTTTTAAAAGAATTTAAAAAGGGCTAAGCCAGTACAAGCAATCAAAGAAAAAAAATAAATTTGGAAGGAGAGTTTCATCCAGAAAACTTTCCCATTTGGTTTGGGAAAGAAAGGGACCTTTTTTTTCCCGGGGGAAGCAAAAGGGACATGATCAGGGCCAAAGACCCAGTTTGGAGTGTTGACCTTTTGAAATAAAAAGAATTGAAAAAGAAAATCCGCCCGGTTTTTTACGAGAAAGGGCACAACAAAACAACCGCCCTAAAAGATCTTTTGTGAAGGGAAAGAACTGCGATAACCCCCGGGGGGCACAGTTCCGTTTTAAATTAAATTTTTGGTTCTCCGGGCCGGTTGATATAAAAAACTCTGGATTAAAAAACACCTTTTTGTGTTTTTTCTATCTAACGATTTTTGTTACAACCGTTGTGTTTGATTAATGGATTAGAGTGTTTTTAGTTGTCTTGTGAAAAGTTTTTTTGCCAAAATGTTCTTTGTTGTCGTGATTGTTTGATGCACAACGCGCAGATTTTCCCCTTTGTTTCTTAATGATTTTCTCCAGGCTCGAATATGTACATTTTTGATTTAAAACCCAACAAACCCCTTTTGATCCCCTTTTCGATAATTTAACCCTTCATTTTTCCCCAAAAACCCTTCTGTTGAAATTTGAATGTAAGGGAGTCTTTGGATAATCGGACTGTCATACCATCCCGCATGTCCTTTAGCTACTTCCATTTCCAGTCTTTATAGATGTTTTCAGTGGGAATTTTTTAAAAAAATATTGTATGTGTTATCTGGACCGGAAAAAGGCTTAAGTGTATAAAAAAATCTAACATCAAAAGTTTTGAAAATTCAAAACAGAAACCCCAAAAATCGGTTTGCAAATTTGACTTTTTTTTTTTTTAATCTTTATGAAAAAAAGGTGATCAAAATCTTCTAAGTCCGGATAATTTTTTTAAGTCAGCAAAAATTGCTTCGTTTTTTTGGGATTTTTGACACTTGCGCTTGTGGGGATTCTCCTAGTCTTTCCAAAAACTGTTGTTATCAGCAAAAAAATCTTTTTCTAAAGCATCTGTGGATTTAGTTCTGAGTTAGTGTTCTTCATGATGTAGGTTTCTGAACTGTTTTTTGGTCAAAGAATTTATGCGGGACAGTGTTAATTTAACCGTTTTAAATAAAAAATTAGAAGTCTGAAAATGAAGACAAAATTTTTTTTTTCCCCCAAAGATGGCAAAATTTAGGGGTCTCTTGGTCCTTTTAGATTTCTGGTAATGGTAGTATTATGGGGTCATGGAGTTTTTGAGGATTTTTAAAGTCAACTTTAGAATAAAACCCACGCTGCTGATAGGGTTAAACGTTAAACCATTTAATCCCTTTTTAAATATTTCGTCCCTGTTACATCTTGAAGTTACGAATGGAAGTGATTGCCCCCTACCCAACCATACAGATTTTTTGATCTAAAAACATGAGTAGTTAGACCTTTTCCCACATAGTCTCAAGTATTTTTTGTTTGCTTTACAAAATGATGCGAGCCAATAATTCCCCCCGCAATCGTTTTCCATCTGTCATGGTAAATCGCAAAACCCAACTGTACCCAGTAAACTTTAAGAAAGCACCCCAATATCCGGGGAAAAATGTAATGCGCGGGATCCAGGTTAAAATTTTTCATGCAGGTCTTTCTGTAGTTTTAAAGACGTCCGCCAACAAACTAATCACCAAAAGTAAAATCATGATGTCTCCATCGTTTTAACCCTTTCTGCCAGTTTTGAGTTTTGGAAATGGGGTCCTGAGTCTTTCCTCTAAGAATAAAAAGAAGCGCCTTTAGGTGGAATGTATCTTCATAAACCTTTCCCAAATGTTCTGTCTCAAAAGGGAAAACGCCCTTTCAACAAGATTGGGTAAAAATATTTTTCCGTTATTGGGGGGACTTTAAGGCTGCCATGACTTAATAAAACCCCATTGTGGCTAGAGTTAAAAAGACTTTTTTTTAAAGTAAAAAAGACTTTTTCTGGATGTGCAATGATGCTACCCTGACATCGCCCATGTTTCATTATAAGGGGGGAGTCGAAACCTCGAAATTTTGAAAGAATACAGGAGTTTCCCATGTCTTAGGATCAAACTTTGTTGAAGTTGCTTTGTTATGCCCCCGCCCCTCAAATTTTCCCGAAATGTGCCCATGGTCTCTTATTTGGATTCTCTGCGTTGATAAGGGCCCAAAAACCCACAAACCCAACAATGGTGGCTGAGTATACGTTGTTGGTCTTCGGCGCCTTTTGTTTTCAGTTAAATTTCGAAATTAAACAGTCTTGCGCACTTGTGATCGGTAAAAATTTCTAGCCGCATTTGGGCCCTCTTTAATCGGGTTTGCTGAAGGGCCCACCGCCCTGAAACAATGAAGGCAAATGAACAAATTGGTTACTCAAAAAAGGTGTTTTTCAAAGTTTTTGTGGCGCGGGCCCCTTCAAAAGGAACAAGAGTGATTCAAAAGTTGGTAAACAACTAGGGAGAATGTTGAGTTTTTTTCGTTTTAAAACTAATTTTAACCCAGGTGGGGGCGTAATTATTTCTATTACAGTCAACGGGCCGAAAAAATTTTCTTATGTTCGCTTGCGGCTTGAACGAGGGATTCTTTTTAAAAATTTTTTCTGCAGAATTCTTGTTTATCCCCCTTTTTGAAGCATGCGATTAGTTTACCCTTTGTTCGAATAAATGTGAAAGCGGTAGCCCCGCGGTAAAAGCTTAGTAGAAGAAAAACATGATTTTTGCCCGGGCTCCCCAATCGTTGGACGTTTTTTGGGAATTTTAAATTTGGCCCCCAAATTTTTTCCTCACCCCATGTGTATACGATAACAGTTATTGGTTTGTTTTGTTCTTCAAAACCGTCAATTTTGGTCTAACTAACGGAAAGGACCCCCCACAAAAGTTAAGATTTTTGTGTAGGGTGATATTTGACCTTCTGGTTTTGCGGGCGTGATGCAGCCTTCCCAGAAAAACAAAAACATTTGGTTTTTTATGTTTAGAAGTTTTTTCCCAAAAATGCGGAGGTGGGGAATGTACCTTCCCAACAATCGGCGCATACTTACCTGTTTTAAACGCTCTGCTTCCCCCCTTTTCCAAAAAGAGCCTCTCATTTTGGCTTTTTCGCGGGAGGGGCAAAGTGCAAACATTCGTCTGCCCAACCGGGTGTTTTTGTAAATTTCGGAAAGAAAAATTTTTGTTTAGTCGAGACCCCGACTTTAGATTTTTTCATTTATGTTACTAGCGATTAAAAAAAACTAACATTTCTTTAATGGCGGGGTTTTTTAGTTACTTGGAACGAGAAATGATGTACAAGTTGCCCCATTGCTGGATCAAAACTTCAATAAAACATTCGTGCTTTGAAAAAAGCCTTTCTCAAGCATTCTTCAAAAAATTCGTTTTCCCCTTAATATCTTTGCCTTTTTGAGCTTCTTTTTAACTCAAAAAAATTTATTTTAAAATTAAAAAATAAATTTAAACGAATCAATATCAACGGTTTTTTGGGTTGGGCTCTAAATAAGGTTAAAAAACCCTTCGGTGTTTTTACTGTGAGCTTTTTGAAAAAAGTTTAAAGTCTCTTTTTTTTTTTTAAGCATTTTTTTTTATCTGCTCGGGGTTGGCGTTGAGAAAAAAATTGTCTGCCTTTCTTTGAAGATCAAACTTTTGTCTTTTTTAGTATCAAAATCGGCCCTTAAAAGATTAATTTTTCATCCGTGATGTTTGAGTCAACAAGCGCTTTATTTTTTGCGTTTAACGAAAAAGTTTAGCCCTTATTATTGGAAACCCTAGTGGTTTCTTTTGGGTTTTTTTTTTAATTTTTGCCACCGCCTTCACTAAGAACACAGACCCGGGGTAAAGAAAAACTCCTAGAGGTAAAGCTGGGGTGCGCCCTTTCCCCCTTGCTAAAGACCACACTGTTTTCCCGCTAAGGCACTTTTAGTCGAGCTCCAATTAACTAAGTTAAAAGCATTAAAGGCAGCAGAATCCTTGGGTTTGGGTTTTTCTGTATTTTGAAAGGTCTTGCTTATATTGCTGCTTTTGGGAAAAATTGGTTTAATTTGAAGGTTTTTTTATTAGGGTTTCTATATCTTTTTTTGGCGGCGCTGGGCACATTTGGGTAAACGACGGACATCTTTTTATAAAATGAAAAAAATAATTTTGTTTTCTAAGTTTTTAAACTGTTAGCTTAAAATTCGTGCGCATCATATTTAAAAAACAAATGTACATAAGCGTTTATCAGCTTTTTTTTCTTTATCAATTTGAATGTTTATTACGTCTCTCCCTTCTCCCCCTTCCTGAACTGATTATCCCCGTTGCCTTGGTCAAACCAAAAACCCTATTTGTGTTAAAAAAACACAACCCAAAATTGTGAAGATGAAATTTTAGACACAAAGGTCAACGTTGGATTTTCACCTCCCCCTCAAAAGTTTTTTTTTTTATCAAAGCTGTAAGGTTTAAGCCCGCTGCTAGTTTTGGTTAGGACTGCCCTCAATCGAAACCTTGTATTTCGTTATTTTTTTGGGTTAAAAAACTTTTCACTTCCTCTTTTGAATGTTCTTTATCTTTACACACCCAATAAAATCCTTAAAGGATCTTTCTGGACGTAAATAAAATTCCCTATAGTGTCCCGCCTGCTTTGGGGTATGTTTTATTTGAACACTCTGTCTAATATTTTGTAATCTTAATGAATTGGTGCTCAATCAGCCTTTTAAAATTTGGGTGTAACAAAGTCAAACCTCTATGTCAGAAAGTTACTTTTCTTCGGTGTCTGTTTTAATTTAAAAACCTTTTATTCGTTAAAAAAAAAGTTTAAAACCCGTTGTCTTTTTTAAAGCCCTTTAAAGTATGGGCATGCCTTTTAACAACTAAAAAACTAAGGGGAAAGGAAAAGGATTACCATACGCATAACTTTTCAGAAAGCCTTTTTGTGCTTTTTGCACCTGAGGCGAGTTCAGGCCCCATTCTAAGTTTTTGGCTTTTTCTTGCGATTCCCTTTAAACGCAAAATTTCCCTTTCATTTCCCCCGGTTAGCCAAAAATCAGAAAGGTTAAAATATGTTGCTTGGTAAAGAAATATTTCTTCCCCCCCAAATTTTATAGAAATTTTCTTAACGTTTCCCGCCCAGGTTTGTCAATGTCCGTTTGGGTCTGTTGTTGAACGAGCCCTATTTTGAAATAAGACCGCGGCCGGCCCAAAACAGTCATTTGCTCCGGTCTGGAAATTTGACAGTGAATTTGTCCGACAATAGGATGGATTATTTGGAACAGTAATAGTCCGTATTTTCCCTTTACGCCAGGGGTTTTTTTTCGTTTCTTGCGGGTAGAAACGAGCCCTGGCTTTTGCATTTTTTGAAGCAAAATAAAAAGTTATTTTTTTAAAAACATGGGAGGAATTGAAGGCGAAGAAGATTTGAGTTTTTTATCGTGGAGACGAATGAGTGATTCCCCCTTTGGGTCGGCATCGCCGGGGCTTATTGCATGAGAAATTTGCAGAATCGGGAGTAATTACCAAAAGTCGGTTAAATTTAAAAGAAAAAAGGCCGTCATTTACCAAAGTTTTGGCCAAAACCTCCCGAATTTATGACCCAATATTTTAAATAAAGATGACATTTGTTTGTGAGGGCGCCCAAAGGGAAATTTTTAGCTTCAACTAAAAAAACCCTCAAAATTTTTAGCCGTGGGGTTAATTGAAATAGGTCAGGTGAAAGATCAAAAAGCCTTTGGCCCTTTTTGGGGCCCAAAAATTTGGGCGGGGGCAGTTTCTAAACTTCAAACAACGCAAAACTCCAAAGAAACCAAATGCAAAAAATGGAAATTAAAAAAATTAAATCAATCGCAGGGAATTAATAAAAAAAATAGAAGCAGAATCCCGTTTTTTGAAGAAACAGCGTTAAAGATAACACGGGGTCACCGCTACCCCCAGAAAAAGAGGCCCTTTATCAGCTTTAAGAACCTCAAAGGGGAATTAACAAAAAAATTTAGAAACTAGGGGAAAATAGATGGGATATTTGAAGAAAAAAGAAAAAATCGTTGGGTGTGCGCCCCAAATTAGGGCATTATTAAAAAAAAATCCCCCCGATAAAACTTGAACAAGAAAAACAGCAAGACTAGAAGTCAACTATAACCCCAGACCCAAATTTCGAACTCAAGTGAAAAGAATAGAGAAAAATATCGAAAATTTTATGAAAAAAACCCCCCTGAGAAAAGAATCCGAACAGTTTTAGAGCAAGGGTAATTGTAAGCGTTTTTAAAAGCCTTGGTTTCAAAAGTACACTGTGTTGGCTATTTCAGGGGCGGGGAGGTCAAAGTAGTGTCCCCCCATCGCTCCCCGATAAAACTGGGGAAAAAAAAAGCTTGATCATCTTGCGAAATTTTTTAAAAAAATTAGAGTAAAACCCCTGGACGCTTTACGGGGTATTAGGGGGTGTTGTTTTGTGGGTTTTGTTATGAACAAGTATTGGGTTTGGCCAAAACACTTTTGGGCATTTTTTCCCTTTAAAAGTTGGGTTACTATTTAGTAAAATAAAGCCGAGTAATCCCATGCCAGTTAATCCAAAGGGCAAGCGCTGTCTTTTATTCCGGTCATCGCGAACAGAGTCCCGCGAGTTTTTGATCTTCAATGGTTTTGGGGTTTGGGCTTCGGGGTTGGATACTTTTTCTTTGGGTTTTCTTTTATTGTTTTAATTTATGGCTCGATTTAGTCGTTTTTCCCAACCTTTTTTTATTGCTGCATAAGAATTTCATTATTATAGTTTTTTATTGTACCTACTGGAGTTGAGGTAGAGGGAAGTATAAACCCCGTGCCAACGCAAAGTTACTTTCGCTTGGTATTGTAAAACATGTTGGTACCCTTTGAATACTTGAAAGGTAAAAAAACTGTAGAATTAAGGCGTTTCCCCTAAATTTCAAGTATGTTTTTGGCATCAAAGCCGTGAAAAATCAGTTTGCTCGATCTTCCCTTTCTTGCGACCCCAGCAAACACCAAAACGTAAAATACAATAGAGTCGTTTATTCGTTCTATTTCCCCCCTATTTAGGCCCTTAGAAATGTTAAAATAAGTGCCCTGGGTTTTAGTATTGTCTTGGCCAGGCCGAACAATTTTGAAAAAAGAAGCCCCGTCTAGTTATACTTTCGTGCGGCCGAAAAAAAAAATACGCCTGGCGATGATCAAGACCAAATTTTGTCTAAAAAATTTGTCTTGATGTTATTATTGAATTCGTTTAAAATCCTTTCAAAGCCTTCTGTTATTCTGTTGCTGAAGGATTAAAAAGATTTGTCATTCGGGAATGGCGCTTTCAGTTAGTTAAAATACGTTGAAGGTTAATAGAAAAGAAATCTTACACTGACCCAACCAAAGGAAAGGTGATTTTAAAAGATTTGCATAGACCCCCACCCATTGATGACAAGACACAGCAAAGTTTAATGGTTCGATAAAATGCAACGGATGACTAAAAACCCCGCTTTGGTTTTGGGGTTTTAATAGGGGGGTTTTAAAATGCTCTTCAATGGGGTACTCCCTTTTTAAAAAGAGGGGTGTTTTTTGGGCCAGCAATGTCGAGGGGGTCGTTGTATATTTTTGTTGTAGTGCGCCCCCCCAAAAGAATATTTTGCGCCAGTATTTTGAAGCAATTTTTTTTTTTTTAAAAAAAAGTTTGTAAAAAAAACAACCAAAAGTTTGTTTTTTTGAACATGCTTTGATAACAATTTCGGGCCAAACGGTGCGCTCATGAAAAATTTTTACAAAGTCGAAGGGTTTAATATGCGAAACCAAGGGGGAAAAAAAAGTTACAAAAGTTGTGGGGTCAAAGCTAACCGTTTAAAAAATACCTGATGGTTTTTTACGGTTTTTTCTCACTAAAAGAAGCATAGAAAATTCGGCATTACCTAAACTTAACAAAGCAAATCTAAAAAAATATTAACTTCGAACCCGAAAAGCAGTTTTTTGATAAAGAGTAGCTAAAAAGTTAGGCTTAAGTTGCACTAGGTCCTAAAAGTTTGGTTGCCCCAAAACTTTTTAAGGGGGAAAATCCCCTCGATCTTGCATTACATTATTACTTTATGTTCATTTGGATGAGCTGAGACTGATGAAAACTTTTTAAGATGGAAGGCCCCCCAAATGTTTAAGAGCTTTACCGGGGGGAAGTGCATATTGGATTATGAAAATTTTACAATTTCCCCAATTTACAGTTTAAAAGATTGTTTGTGGAGGGTTGGATCATTTAAAATAAAAATTTTCGACAAAGCAGGGAAAATTGTGAAATGCAAAAACCTACACATTGTTTTTTGGAAATAAAAAAATAAACGTACTAAAAAGTCGCGTGGGGAGAAAAGGGGGTTAATTGCGCCTGTGAGGGTATAACCTTTGAATTAAAAGACCTTCAGCGTTGCGGACTTTGACGAATGGGAAATAGGGACTTTGTATGGTTTTGAGTCACTAAGGGTGTTTTTAAACGCAAAGAGGTTGGCGACAGCAAAAAGTTTCCTAACCAAAAAAGCTGCGAATCTAGAAGCAAATAATGTTGGCCAGTATGAAAAAAAATTCGAAAGCCTGACCTCAAAGGCACTTGAACCCAATTTTGAATGGGGCATAAAATTTGAATTCATAAACCCCTTTTCATATTTTGCCCCCAAAAAAATTTAGAAAAGCATTTTAACTCTGGCCCCCCTTACATTAAGTCTTAGCCCGACGACAATAGCGGAAAGGATGAAAAAAGCCGTTGGGGTAAACGTACATCCCCCACAGAAGAAAACGGTTTAAAGGATGCTTCTACAAAATTCAGTTTTTCCGCAAATAAAATAGGGATGTGTTCACAATGTATTGAAATTTTTTGTCTTAAAAGTAAGGGGGGGGATGGGGTTTTGGGCGTTGTGACGTTTCTAAAAGGAATTTAATTAGCTGGAAAAAAATTAGACGTTGAAAAACTTAAAGTTACCCTTCAATTTCACAATGGGAGGATTTTAAGGTATAACAACAAACAAAAAACAATTTTTTTAAATAGAAAAAATCTTACAGAATGAATTTTGGGTTTTCTTTCGCATTTAGGCCCCTAGGGTTTATTTTAAAAGAACAAGTTTTGACAGAGAGTATATAAAAAAAATAAATGGATTAGATTTAAAAAATTTTGTTTTTAAAAAAAAAGGAGCGTTAAACTTTTGACAAAAACCCCCCCATTGTTCATTATTTGTGGGCAAACGGTTGGGAAAAACAAAATTTTTTCCCAACCGTTACAAACGTTTATCGTTATAATTTTGACATATTGTGATTTTTGCCCCCAATTTTAAAAGGAACAAACTTCAT
>CM031600.1:46289042-46301550 GCA_018398815.1 Conus ventricosus | reverse complement strand
CGGGCTTGATCCGTTTTCTGTCGCAAATCAAACCAGGCTGGTTGCAAAAGATGCGAAAAAAAATGCAATGGGATAGCAGTTCCGTTGTGTTTCAGCTAATGAGCTTTAGTCTTCGTTAGTCGCAAGGTCTGTTGAAGGGGAGAGGCACTGGGAGATCTTTCTAAAGCACTCTTACCCATCTTCCCCTCCTGCGTCCTCCCCCCCCCCCCCCCCCCCCCCATCCCTGCTCTTTCCTCCACTCCTCTCCCTCATGCGGCTCTCAGCCGATTTAAAACAAATTCGGGTAAACTACAGGCAGGCAGAATTTCATTTTCGCCTCCTCGTCCATTCTCATAACAAACCAAGAGAGGGCGATAGAAGTTTACACACAATTCTCCACACACACGCGCGCACGCGTACACAACACACACACACAAACGTGCGCGCATACGTCCACTCGCTCCTGCGCACACACACATGTGCATGTGCACGTCCACACCCACACGCTGCGCACATACACGCATGCACATGAACGCACAAATGCATGCACACACGCACATGCGTACACGCCCACATACAAAGACACACACATATATGTACACATATATATGCAGATACGCGTGTGCGCTCACACAACCCAAAAATTACACACACACACACACACACGCACACGATTTCTGCACACGCACACACACATATATGCAGGCACACACACACAGACACACGTGCGCGCACACATACACACACAAGCGCGCACACACATACACACACATTGGTCCGTGCCCACACATCCATACACACATCACAATTAAGTACAAGTAACAACTGGTAATGGTGAAACTCGGCCAGTTAGCAGCGATTGTTCAGTGGCGTCGGAAGAAGATACTCTGCAATTGCGGAGGAGGGGGGGGGGGGGGGGGGGGGGGGGGGGGGTGGCTCAGCCTGAACTGACGCCACTGCGTTTTCACAAATGTTTAGAATAGAGGAGGGAGGGGGAGGGAGGGGGATTGAAAGGTGGGCGATATTTATCATAAAAACGGGGGGTGGGGATGGGGTGGAGGAGAGACTGTCCGTCCCTGAGCTAGCGAGTAGTACAGTAACTCCAATTCCTTCTGTACTCTCTCAAAGCAGCTAGAGAGAAAGAACCAAGGCAATTTCTGAACTGTTCGGGTAACTTGCCATCTGGTGACAAATCTACATACTTTATCTATAACTCCTCACGACTTTCTTGTAAGGATAGTGTTTTTATCCCCTTTTTCGTTGATTTTTGGCCTCAGCTCTCGAGCATCTAAATTCGTTAATCATACGGAAAGATTTCCATTCTTTGTACTCTTCAAGTTATTCATTTACCTAGTTCAGCTAGTTCAGGGAAGAATTATTTTTTCATCACCTACAAGAAATCCTAATAAAATGTCAGATATCTATGTACTTAAGCAGAGTAAATAAAAAGTCTTTTTCTTTAATGATATACCATTTGTCATATGTATTATATTTTAAAGAGTTTGAGAAATAAACCTTTTACAACTTTTAATTTGAACTTGCGAGAGGGGAGTGTACGTGCAGGAGGGAAAGACCATTCACAGATTCACAGGCCTGGACACACACACACACACACACAGACACACACACACATACGTATACACACATACTCGTGTGCAAGCTCGCGCGCGCGTGCGCGCACACACACACACACACACACACACACACCACACACACACACACACACACAGCCCAGGGGAGAGTATCAGGAACAGGACGATAGCCCAGGGGAGAGATCAGGAACAGAAAGACAGCCCAGGGGAAAGATCAGGAACAGGAAGACAGCCCAGGGGAGAGATCAGGAACAGGATGACAGCCCAGGGGAGAGATCAGGAACAGGACGACAGCCCAGGGGCGAGATCAGGAACAGGACGACAGCCCAGGGGAGAGATCAGGAACAGGACGACAGCCCAGGGCAGAGATCAGGAACAGGACGACAGCCCAGGGGAGAGATCAGGAACAGGACGACAACCCAGGGGAGAGATCAGGAACAGGACGACAGCCCAGGGCAGAGATCAGGAAAAGAAAGACAGCCTAGGGCAGAGATTAGGAACAGGACAACCCAGGGGAGATATCAGGAACAGGACAGCCCAGGGGAGATATCAGAAACAGAAAGACAGCCAGGGCAGAGATCAGGAACAGGACAGCCCAGGGGAGAGGTCAGGAACAGTATGATAGTCCAGGGCAGAGATCAGAAGCAGGACAGCCCAGGGGAGAGGTCAAGAACAGGACAGCCCAAGGGAGAGATCAGGAACAGGATGACAGACCAGGCGAGAGGTCAGGAACAGGACAGCCCAGGGAAGAGATCAGGAACAGAAAGACAGCCCAGGGAAGAGATCAGGAACAGGACAGCCCAGGGAAGAGATCAGGAACAGGACAGCCCAGGGGAGAGTTCAGGAACAGAAAGACAGCCCAGGGGAGAGTTCAGGAACAGAAAGACAGCCCAGGGGAGAGATCAGGAACAAGACGACAGCCCAGGGCAGAGATCAGGAACAGAAAGACAGCCCAGGGAAGAGATCAGGAACAGGACAGCCCAGGGGAGATATCAGGAACAGGACGACAGCCCAGGGCAGAGATCAGGAACAGGAAGACAGCCCAGGGAAGAGATCAGGAACAGGACAGCCCAGGGGAGATATCAGGAACAGGACGACAGCCCAGGGCAGAGATCAGGAACAGGACAGCCCAGAGGAGAGATCAGGAACAGAAAGACAGCTGAGGGAGAGATCAGGAACAGGAAGACAGCCTGGGGAGAGATCAGGAACAGGAAGACAGCCCTGGGGAGAGATCAGGAACAGGAAGAATGCCCTGGGGAGAGATCAGGAACAGGACAGCCCAGGGCAGAGATTAGGAACAGGACAGCCCAGGGCAGAGATCAGGAACAGGAAGACAGCCCTGGGGAGAGATCAGGAACAGGAAGAATGCCCTGGGGAGAGATCAGGAACAGGAAGACAGCCCAGGGGAGAGATCAGGAACAGGACAGTCCAGGGGAGAGATCAGGAACAGGACAGCCCAGGGGAGAGATCAGGAACAGGACAGCCTAGGGCAGAGATCAGGAACAGGACAACAGCCAGGGGAGAGATCAGGAACAAAAAGACAGCCAAGTGCAGAGATCAGGAACAGGACGACAGCCCAGGGGAGATATCAGGAACAGGACGACAGCCCAGAGGAGATATCAGAAACAGGACGACAGCCAGGGGAGAGATCAGGAACAGAAAGACAGCCCAGAGGAGAGATCAGGAACAGGATGACAGCCCAGGGCAGAGATCAGGAACAGGAGAGCCCAGGAGAGATATCAGGAACAGGACAGCCCAGGGGCGAGATCAGGAACAGGACGACAGCCCAGGGGCGAGATCAGGAACAGAAAGACAGCCCAGGGGAGAGATCAGGAACAGGATGACAGCCCAGAGGAGAGATCAGGAACAGGACGACAGCCCAGGGGAGAGATCAGGAACATGACGACAGCCCAGGGCAGAGATCAGGAACAGGAAGACAACCCAGGGGAGAGATCAGGAACAGGACGACAGCCCAGAGGAGAGATCAGGAACAGGACGACAGCCCAGGGCAGAGATCAGGAACAGAACGACAGCCCAGGGCAGAGATCAGGAACAGGACGACAGCCCAGGGCAGAGATCAGGAACAGGACAACCCAGGGGAGAGATCAGGAACAGGACGACAGCCCAGGGCAGAGATTAGGAACAGGACAGCCCAGGGCAGAGATCAGGAACAGAACGACAGCCCAGGGCAGAGATCAGGAACCGGACAACCCAGGGGAGAGATCAGGAACAGGACGACAGCCCAGGGCAGAGATTAGGAACAGGACAGCCCAGGGCAGAGATCAGGAACAGGACAGCCCAGGGGAGATATCAGGAACAGAAAGACAGCCCAGGGCAGAGATAAGGAACAGGGCAGCCCGAGGGAGATATCAGGAACAGGACAGCCTAGGGGAGAAATCAGGAACAGGACGACAGCCCAGGGGAGAGATCGGGAACAGGACAGCCCAGGGGAGAGATCAGGAACAGGACGACAGCCCAGGGCAGAGATCAGGAACAGGAAGACAGCCCAGGGGAGAGATCAGGAACAGTATGACAGCCCAGGGCAGAGATCAGGAACAGTATGACAGCCCAGGGCAGAGATCAGGAACAGGACAGCCGAGGGGAGAGATCAGGAACAGGACAGCCAGGGGAGAGATCAGGAACAGAAAGACAGCCCAGGGGAGAGATCAGGAACAGGACAGCCAGGGGAGAGATCAGGAACAGGACGACAGCCCAGGGGAGAGATCAGGAACAGGACAGCCTAGGGCAGAGATCAGGAACAGGACATCCAGGGGAGATATCAGGAACAGGAAGACAGCACAGGGGAGAGATCAGGAACAGGACAGCCTAGGGCAGAGATCAGGAACAGGACATCCCAGGGGAGATATCAGGAACAGGAAGACAGCCCAGGGGAGAGATCAGGAACAGGACGACAGCCCAGGGGAGAGATCAGGAACAGGACAGCTAGGGCAGAGATCAGGAACAGGACATCCCAGGGGAGATATCAGGAACAGGAAGACAGCCCAGGGGAGAGATCAGGAACAGGACAGCCTAGGGCAGAGATCAGGAACAGGACATCACAGGGGAGATATCAGGAACAGGAAGACAGCCCAGGGGAGAGATCAGGAACAGGACAGCCCAGGGGAGAGATCAGGAACAGGACAGCTCAGGGGAAATATCAGGAAGAGGACGACAGCCCAGGGGAGAGATCAGGAACTGGACAGCCCAGGGCAGAGATCAGGAACGGAAAGACAGCCCAGGGGAGAGATCAGGAACAGGAAGACAGCCCAGGGGAGAGATCAGGAACAGGATGACAGCCCAGGGGGGAGATCAGGAACAGGAAAACAGCCCAGGGGAGAGATCAGGAACAGGATGACAGCCCAGGGGAGAGATCAGGAACAGGAGAAGACAGCCCAGGGGAGAGATCAGGAACAGGACAGCCCAGGGGAGAGATCAGGAACAGGACAGCCCAGGGGAGAGATCAGGAACAGGACAGCCCAGGGCAGAGATCAGGAACAGGACGACAGCCCAGGGGAGAGATCAGGAACAGGACGACAGCCCAGGGGAGAGATCAGGAACAGGATGACAGCCCAGGGCAGAGATCAGGAACAGGACGACAGCCCAGGGAAGAGATCAGGAACAGGATGACAGCCCAGGGGAGAGACCAGGAACAGGACGACAGCCCAGGGGAGAGATCAGGAACAGGACGACAGCCAGGGGAGAGATCAGGAACAGGACATCCCAGGGGAGATATCAGGAACAGGACGACAGCCCAGGGGAGAGATCAGAAACAGGACAGCCCAGGGCAGAGATCAGGAACAGGGAAACATCCATGAGAGAGATCAGGAACAGGACGACAGTCCAGGGGTCATTTCTCTTCCATCGAAGATGCTCAAACCGTTGGATACTATTACTAAATTACTTCCCGGGAGGGATTCGATCGAGAAGGGATAGAAGGTATTGAATTGGAGGAATGGGGAGTTGGGATGGCGAGCGGTGGAAATGAGATCGGGGCGGGGCGGGCGTGGGGGGGGGGGGGGGGGGGGGGGGGTGGGGGGGGCGGGGGAGGAATTGTTTTGATTACCCTAGACAAAAAAAATCTGAGTAAATGCGGGATCTTTTTATATATGTGTCACAGACTATAAATGAAACGTAGCTATTTTAATGACTTTCTGTCTTTCGTTTTGAAATGGACCTTGTGAGATGGCATCTCTTTACACAGGGCTTTCGCTGTTTATTTGAAGTGTGGAGGGCGAGAGAGTGTGCAAGAAGCGAGAGAGCGAAGCGGGGAAAAGCGTACTAAAAATGTTAGCATACCAGACAAGGGGCGAAGAGGTATAAAACATAAGGGTGATGGGGGTAGGACGGAGGGAGGGGAAGGGGAGAGGAGGGAAGGGGAGAGAGAGAGAGAGGGAGGAGAGAGAAGAAAAAATTAGGAAACAAACCACGCCCCCTCCTTTCTCTCAAACATATGCATTGAAAACTAATACATAAGCATTCCATACCTCCTTATAGATCATAGACCACTGGAAATGAAGACCAAACAATCTTTACAAAGAACTGAAAGCAGATCAATGCTAATACCACAACCTAATTCCACATGGGATTACATAACGCACATGCTCATGCTGGATCTGGATCTGGATCTGGATCTCCGCCTGTGGTTGTTGGTTGGCGGCTAGTTGTAGGAGCCAGTAATGGCTATTACACAACTGGTTGCGCAGCGTAAGACTCTAAAAGATTAAAAACAGAGGGGGATATGGGGGGGAGGGGGAGGGGTGTTGGCGGGTTAGTGGTGGAAAATGGCCGCCTCAACCCTGCCTAGTGCGGTGGAGAAGGCACTGGCATTCTGCTGTTGGACGGTGTTGTTGTCCAAGAGGTTCCATTCCTGGGGAGTTCGGATGAAAAAGGAATTTCTATATTGTTCAGTTGCAGTGGACTGTATGACGAAGGCCTATTGTTGTTGTAGATCTGCCTTTGTAGGGGGTTTTGGCTTACACAGTCTGTAAATGTGGTTGGTTTAATTTTCCGCCTGGTCTGATCTGCTGGGGTGAGGAAGGTATCAGCTGGTATGGCAGGGACTAGGTCGCCGGCAATCTTGTACAGCATGGTGAGTCGAAGCTGTCTTCGGCGGTCCTCCAAAGGTGGCAGTTGGAGGTATTGTAGCATCTTAGTGACACAACTGGGTCCCTGTCTCTGTAGTTATTGCAAATAAAGCGGGCAGCTAATCGTTGGACCTTTTCAATTCGGTCGATGTCTTCCTTTGTGAATGGATCCCATGCCACAGCGCCGTACTCAAGAGTGGACCTGACGAGTGCAATATAGGCAAGGCGGCGACATTCCTGTGGGCAGTTACGAAGATTTCGTCGCAAGAAGCCCAAGGTTGATCCAGCCCTCTTGCACAGCCCCACGACATGGGCAGTCCATTTCAGGTCAGAAGAAATCTGTATGCCCAGGTAAGGGTTATTGGTGGACTTGCTTCAAGATCGTGTTATTCAGGCTGTAGAAGTGGCTTGACCGGTTCGAGGTGGAGAGGACATGGCATTTCTTCGCATTAAAGCGCATTCCCCACTGGTTTGCCCACTTTTCCAAGTTTTTGAGGTCTTGCTGGAGGATGAGATGGTCCTGAATGGAGTGAATTGGTCTGTACAGAAGGCAGTCATCAGCAAAGAGGCGTACTGTTGACTTTACTGATGCCGGAAGGTCGTTGATATGGCACAAGAACAGCAAAGGGCCAAGCACGGTGCCCTGGGGGACCCCAGACAAGACTGCTGCTTCCTCAGATGTATCGCCTTCCAGCACCACCCTCATCCTCCGTTTGGTGAGAAAGGTCTGTAGCCATGTCAAGATGGGTCCACGTATACCATAGTGGTCTAATTTCAGCAGAAGGCGGTCATGAGGCACGGTGTCGAATGCCTTGCTGAAATCTAGAATAATAATGTCAGTCTGGCAGCCTGAATCATGGGAGGAGAGAATGTCCTGCATGGTGGTCAACAACTGAGTTTCGCAGGAATGACCAGCTCTGAATCCATGGTTTCTATCGGTGAGGATTCGATGCTTTTCCAGATGGCAGTGGAGATGACGGCAGATATATGTTCCAAGATCTTGCACGGAACTGATGTCAGTGAAACTGGTCTGTAGTTCTCAGCCTTATGGCGATCTCCTTTCTTTGGGACTGGTGAGACATTCGCAGACAGCCAGTCAGATGGAAGTTGTCCTGTCATAAGTGAGACCTTGAATATGGCTGCCAGCGAGGGAGCGATTTTGTCTGCACATGTTCTAAGGATGCGGTTTGGAATTCCATCTGGTCCAGAGGCTTTAGCTGGGTTAAGGTTCCGCAGCAGTTTCGTAATACTTCTGTCTTGATGGTCAAATTTTCAAGTGTGGGGTAAGCTGTTTGCTGGAAGTCTGGCAGAGGGCCCTTAACTGGAGGTGTGAAGACAGACACAAATTGTCGCAGCAGGATGGTTGCCTTGGAGGCACTGTCGCTGAACAGGGTAGTACCTTTCTTTAGTGGAGCGACACCTGTGCTGTCTTGTCGTCTAGATTTCACATACTTCCAGAAGGGCTTGGTATTGTTCTCTTTCATGCCATCTTCTATTGCGGTGTTAACAAATTTCCATTCTGCCTGTCGGAGTTTCCTTCTACATTCCTTCTGGATAAAGCGAAAGTTTGTCCAGTTGTTTGTACGCTTCGCTTGCGTGTAGAGTCTTTTCTTCCGGCGGAGCAACTTCCGTATCTTATAATTGACCCATGGCAGGTTATGACTAGGTCGTCGGAGGCTGGATGGTATGTGGCGTTCTACCGCAGACATCAAGGATGTCTTGAAGTGTGTCCACATGGGTTCAACCTCTAACTCCTTCTCCATGCCTAGTTCTGAGTTCAGGCTGTCCCAGTTTGCCTTACTGTAGATGAGACATCTGTGTGGTTTCTCCTTGGTTCTCTGAGGTTGGACGTCAAAGTCGGACACTATGATGTCGTGGTCAGAGATGCCAGGCACAGACACAGAGCTCTTACAGAGGCTGGGGTTGCTAGTAAACACGAGGTCCAGGATGTTTCTTTCACGTGTACTGTCACGGTGAATCTGTGTCAAGAAGAAAGAAGCTGTGATGCTAACAAGTGACTCTTGAATGTCTCTGTTTGGTGTACCTGGTGGTACAGCGCCACTATCCCATTTTGGGCAGTTGAAATCGCCACCGAGTATGATATGTTGTGAGGGGCTTCCCGTTTACTGAATTTTGTCTAGAGTTGCTTGTAGTGTTCTCATGTCCTTTTCGTTTCTATGTGGCATGTAAAAACAGCCAATTAGCATCTTCCTTTGTCGCTGAGTGTTAGCTTCTATCCAGATCATCTCTGCTTCTGCGTCAAGGTCAGAGCGCGCAGTGGCGGTTAGGCTCTTGTGCAACAGCACGAAAACACCACCCCAAGTGAGCTGCGGTCTTTCCTGAAGCTAACGTAGTTACTGGGGAAAATCTCTGCATGCTGGATGTCGGGCTGTAACCAGGACTCCGTTCCGAAACCACGTCAGGTTTAGTGTATTCAATAGCCGCAGCGAGCTCTGCCTTCTTGTTAGTAAGGCACTGACATGCGTGCTCTTGAGCCTGCGTACTCGCATACACAAACATACCCACACACTCGCTCTCACGCACGCGCCCACTCGCATCCGCACTGGTGCACCAATGCATAAACGCATGTGAGCAGAGAGAGAGAGAGAGAGAGAGAGAGAGAGAGAGAGAGAGAGAGAGATGAGAGAGAGAGAGAGAGAGAGAGAGAGAGAGCAAGGGGGAGGGGGCAGCTGGCAAAGACAGATCTGTTAACTGCCACTATGAACATCGCATAAAATGAGCTGCTGAATATTTTGACTGTCAGAATACACACGTATTAAAAACAAATTGCCGTATTCTGCATCAAATTTTCATTGCCGTCTTAGCGTTTGTTTATGTTTACGGATTCTTTTCAATGATTTTTTAAATGTAGTTCTGTATCATGGCACCCTTCCATGTACATGTTATAGAACTATAATGAACAAATATTTCGGTGAAAATTTGGAACAGATTATATACGGGCCGCAAACTGATTCATGGGTCAAAGAGGCTGGCTGTAAACTAAAGGCAATGAAAGCGGGAAAATAATTATAATAAATAGAATAAATTTATAAATAAAACTGTGCATTTCTGTACCATCATGTCTCGTTGGGTGGTCAAGTCACTTCAGTCCCGAAAATGCAAGTTTGCAACCGAAGTTCTCCAAAATTGTGGAAGATATGCAATAATACTTTCCCTTGACATGGTGAGCAAATTGACCCACTACTTCGTTTGAATCCGGAATATTGCTAGAGAAAGAAATAATGTGACTCTTCGTTAAACTGATTTGACCTACTTAAGCGGATCAGATTCGCTTCCACTGAAAATCAAATGCTACAAACAGATTTCTGCATCTACAGACAGAAGGAACGACACCAATGGCCACAGAAAACGGAAACTAGGTCACGTATGACTAGAAAGTTGAATGCAGCGATTTTCAAAGTGAGTGACTGCAGGCAGAAATTGACACAAATTTAGAAGAAAAATTATTACTACTACTCCAGACAAAAAGGACAAACAGATTACGAGACAAAACACGACGCGTTTGGACCTCTTAGGTCTTCTTCAGGTAAGAGAAACAACATTCAGGACAATGAAAACGAAGATCGAGCTTTTCACTTACCTTCTCAAATTTGGCGCAAAATGGACGTTGAATGAAAACGAGGCTGCTGGGAAGGCGACGATGCAGTGTGTGTGTGTGTGTGTGTGTGTGTGTGTGTGTGTGTGTGTGTGTGTGTGTGTGTGTGTGTGTGTGTGGTGAGTGAGGAGAGACAGACAGAAAGACAGACAGACAAACGGACAGACAGAGAGAGAGTTCCCCAGTGTAAACCTATTACCGCTGACGTTCAGCAGACGGCACAGAGGGACGATAATAGTAAAAGTAATAATACTCATGATAATATTAATGATAATGATAATTATATTCTTCAAAAACGATAAAGGAAGGATTACCACCACTTTTGGTTATAATATGACGATAGTTAGTTGTAGTGTTAATAGTGGCTATACAGACAGAAGGGGAGAGGGAGTGAGTGTTAGAGGACTGTCGAACAGCATGGTTGTTGTGGCAACAGTGTTAGTGGAGATGATGAAGGTGATGATAATGTTAATGACGATGATGATTATGGTATTAACAATAGATAGAACAAAGAGGAGAAGGCGGAGGTTGCAAATCATGGGAAAGATAGAATCTAATAAGTACATCAATAGTTAAAGTACTAATTATGACTATGACCATAAAATAATGGTAGTGATGATATAGGAGGCTGAGAAAAATGGTAGGCTGGAATTCAAGATATATAGTAATGTATAATGATCATATTAATGGTACTGGTAGATATGATAGTTGTAACATTTATGAAGTTATAACAACAGTTATAATGATGATAATAGTAAACATATTAGAATTAACAACAATAATGAAAATAGTAATTGTAATCATAATAGTGATAATCATGGTGATAATGATGATATCAATACTAATTAAGACAGTAAGAATAATAAAGGGTGTTGTTGAGGTTTTTCTTAATGATGATGGTGATGATGATGATGGTACTGATGAAAATGATATGATGACAAAAATGATGATAGTAATAATGATTTTAAAAGAGAACAGGCTACTAGTAACAATAATAGTTGGTGAAAAGGAATAAAGATGGTCAATGAGTAAAAGCTAACAGTACCACTGGAGCAGGGAAAGGGTGGTGATGATGATAATGATAGTGATGATAATAATAATGAAAATACTAATGATGAATATAGTAATGTTAATAATGTTAACAGTAGGTGAAAAAGGATAGGAATGATCAATGAGTGAAAGGGCAACAGCGTCACCGGAGCAGGGAAGATGGGGAGGGGTAAATTGAGAAAAAAAAAAAGGAGAAAAAATAAAGAGAGCTGGAGGGCAACCATACACATACTCTCTCTCTCTCTCTCTCTCTCTCTCTCTCTCTCTCTCTCTCTCTCTCTCTCTATATATATAAAAATATTTTTTTTTATTTAAAAATTAAAAAAAGTTTTTCTTATTGATGTGTTTAATTTTGTCAAATTCATGTAATTATTATTTATTGTTTGTTATTTTGAGGGCATAGTGTAAATAAGCTTCCAGCTTATCTATTCACCCTCATTAAAGATTTCGAGTTTCGAGTTTCTCTCTCTCTCTCTCTCTCTCTCTCTCTCTCACACACACACACACACACACACACACACACACACACACACACACGCGCGCGCGCCGCATGCATGTGCGTGCGCGCGAGCACACGTGGTCTCTCTCTCTCTCTCTCTCTCTCTCTCTCTCTCTCTCTCTCTCTCTCTCTCTTTCTCTCGCACACACACACACACACACACACACACGCACACACACTCTCCACACACACTCACTCATACACACAAACACACGCATACACTCACACACACTCATACACCACACACACACACACACACACACACACACACACACACACACACACACACACACACACACACTCATACACCCACACACACACTGACTCACACACATACACACATACACACGCGCGCGCACACACACACACACTCACTCACTCACTTACTAACACACACACACACACACACACACACACACACACACACACACACACACACACACACACACACACACACACTTTTCTCTATCTCTCTAATTTTTCAAAATCATTATGTATAAGTATTACTACTATTACTGTTACAACTAAAGCTGGTGATGGGATTAGTAATAGTAGAGCATAATGAAAGTGATAATAACGATCGTAACAGCAACAACAACAACAACGACATTAGTAATGATGATAATGATGCTACTAAAGGTAGAAGTAATATTAGTAATAATAATAGTTGGTGGAAAGGAATAGAAAT
>CM031600.1:46287754-46288942 GCA_018398815.1 Conus ventricosus | reverse complement strand
GATCAGAGGACAGAAAAGGAACTCATGCTGCAAGTTGACACAGGGGTGTGGTGGGATGGAGGGTGAAGAGGAGGAGTTGGAGGAGGGGTGGGGGTGGCAGGCATAAGGCGACAAGGATGAGTGATCATTTAAACCGTGAACCGTGAGAATGGAATATTTTTAACTTTGTCATTATAAACACACAATATCCACATTTTACCTCGTAAGAGAAGTTAAATACACTGAGGAAAAGAAGCTCAGTTGATAACTTAAATCGCTTCTTTTTGTTAAGAGATGACAGAAAGGAAATGTAAATATTAAGAAAAAAGTATGATTCATTACAAACTCAAACCACTGAAAATTGAACACGTGCACTAAAAAAGCGGCGGCACGTTGCGGTGGGCATGACAGAAGGGATGGGCGGGAGGAGGTGGAAAAGTCCTGTCGTGACGCACGGATGCTGTGCACGCAGGGGAGCTCGCATGAAGTGCGCCTTGCTTGAGGAAGAGTTCACTGACGGTCAGGTAAACAAGCAGACGAACTCCGGCAGCACGACACGTGGGCTTGAAGAGGACGGACCGGCTAACAAGGAGTTGAGAAGCTACGTCGTGCTCGGGTGATACTGATGCTAGTGACCATGGCTAGAGCCTCCAGTTTATAGGAGATAGACTTGTCTTCGCAGTGCGACAGAACAGCCTCAAGACGGTGACGACGGTAAGGACGGCTTTGGACAGAAGGCCTACCACTATTAGATTCGGGGTTGCTGACACTGGCAGAGTGAATGACAACTTGGTAGTTGTGCCATTGAAGGGCTTGGAAAGAATCCTGAAGAAACCCCCCAAACCAGCGTCTGGACTGACCCGGTAAGGTAGATTGCGCGCGCGCGCGCGTTTGTGTGTGTGTGAAAAGGCAAGTGCTTTAAGTAATATAAACGAAGTTTTTCCAAAGCGTAGGGTAAACACTCGAGTATTGATTCCAGTTAGCCTTAGCTACAGAGAGACAAGGTTCAGAAGAGCTTCCTTTAGGTAAACCACCTTCGACCTAGCTGACAAACGGGCTGATATTGCCCTGGTTACCTCAAAACCAGTGTAAATTTCCTGGATCGATAATGGATCAACTTCAGCACCCCTCCCCACCCTCCTCTCCTCCCACCCCCACCCCTTAAAAAGGGGACCCATCGCACACACACAAGGCACGAATGAGATGAGC
>CM031600.1:46282754-46285254 GCA_018398815.1 Conus ventricosus | reverse complement strand
AACGTACTCCCAGTTTATCCTGAATACGCGTGAGATATTCCATAAAGAGGAAAAACCGCCTTGGACTGGTGTAACCGTTAGTAATGGCTATTCTGGTAAATATCGGCCATCGTCTGTGACCCATAATAAACATACCTACAAATTTTCAGAAATATCGGCCACGTATTTTCTGAGATATTCCATAAAGAAGAAAAACCGTTACAGGCAGTTACAGCCCTTAGTAACGGCTATAACGGTAAACTAAAACATCGGGCATTATTCGTGACACATAATGAACATACCTGCTAATGTTAACAAAGATCAGCCAAGTACTTTCTGAGATATTCCATGAAGAAGAAAAAGCGTTACAGGCCGTTACAGCCGTTAGTAACGGTATATATGGTAAACTAAAACATCGGGCATTATTCGTGAGCCACAATGAACATAAAATACAAATTTTCAGAAAGACCGGCCAAGTACTTTTTGAGATATTCTATAAAGAAGAAAAACCGTTACAGGCTGTTACAGCCGTTAGTAACGGCTATAACGGGGTAAACTAAAACATCGGGGCATCATCCGTGACCCATAATGAACATACCTGCTAATTTTCACAAAGATCGGCCAAGTACTTTCTGAGATATTCCATAAAGAAGAAAAACCGTTACAGGCGTTACAGCCATTAGTAACGGCTGTAACGGTAAA
This sequence comes from Conus ventricosus, assembly GCA_018398815.1. Taxonomy (NCBI): domain Eukaryota; kingdom Metazoa; phylum Mollusca; class Gastropoda; order Neogastropoda; family Conidae; genus Conus; species Conus ventricosus. Next base: position 46,284,573 of record CM031600.1, on the reverse strand, counting down.
CTAAAACATTGGCATCATCCTTGACCCATAATGAACATAACTACAAATTTTCAGAAAGATCGGCCAAGTAATTGAGATATTCCATAAAGAAGAAAAGCCGTTACAGGCTGTTACAGCCGTTAGTAACGGCTGTAACGAGGTAAACTAAAACATTGGGCATCATCCGTGACCCATAATGGACATACTGCTAATGTTCACAAAGATAAGCCAAGTACTTTCTGAGATATTCCAATGGAGAAGAAAAACCGTTACAGGCCGTTACAGCCGTTAGTAACGGCTGTAACGGTAAACTAAAACATCGGGCATCATCCTGGACCCATAGTGAACATACCTACAATTTTTCAGAAAAATCGGCCGAGTAGTTTTGTCTGGAGCGAGTGGAACACATTTTGACCACGGACACACACACACACACAGACACACAGACAGCATTTCTTCGTTCCCATTCTAAAGTACTCCCTGTTCTTTAAGAACTGGGAGTACACAAAAAATAGGGGGGGGGGGGGGGGGGTTAAAGAAATTGAAAGAGCAAAACGGGAAAGGGCGTAACGGAACTCAGTCCACCAGACAACGAAAGGGCGGCAAGTCTGGGTGATAAGCAAGTCTTCTATTCCCTCTGGAGGTGTGGTGTGCCTGTCTCTCTGAACACGCTGTTGTGGGCACACGCCGCAAAAAGGAATTTTGCACGAAATCATTATACAGTGTGTGTGAGCGTTTTGATGTCTACCGCAAGTCTGAGCCAGTATGTCAAGTTGAACTGATATCTGATCAAAGGAACAACTCCTCAGTAATCATTTCCCTTGTTTGGGGGGATTTCCACCGATGACATATACAATCTTCAAATACGTGGCCTTCCCCTTAGTGGACGTCACATTTCAGACCTTTGCACTCGCCCGTGACCCTATCTTTGCGCCAGGTGGTATCCCCAAATAGTCCCATTCCTTTGATCTTAATTTGTCTGCGTGGAACCACCTGGCTTGTACCTTGATGGCCGTATAAAACAAAACGAGGAGAATCAACTTTCAGACAAAATAGAATTCTCAAAACAGTCTAATTGTGCCAGTCCATAAATACTCGACTCCTCAAGCAAGGCCGTGGCGCATTAATTTTTGGTGTGCAGCCGGTCACTTACGTTCCCCCAGTCAGCGCATCCCCCCCCCCCCCCCCCCCCCCCCCCCCCCCCCTCTTGAAAATCAGGTGTGTGTATGTGTGTTCATCTGACCGTCAACATTTCATTTTCTCATCAATAATGGCCTAAATGCAGATACCGAACTTTAATAAAAATTTAAAATAAAAAAAAAGGGGGGGGGGGGGGGGGGGGGGGGGGGGGGGGGGGGGGGGGGGGGAGGATGTCACACTGATATAAATGTAGACATGACCAGAATTTCATCTTTCGTTTTCTACTTCTCCCTCTTTTTGTTGCATGCGGAAATGCGAATTTGCAGAATAATAATGCTTCCAATCTACTTTTGACCGTTTGTTTTTTTTTAAAGTGTAATATAGTGATATTTTTTATATCATTTTTTTTCACGTTAGGCAGTCCAATTCTATTTGGCCTTAGGCTCAAGGTCAGTCACTTTTAAGCCTTCTGTCCAATACCCAGGCCTTCGTCTGGACGACTCGCTGTCCATGGATGCTCAGACATCCTCTGTCTATCACTTCACACTCTCATCTGAGGAAGATCGCTGCGACCATGCCCTAGAATCCTTTCACAAGCAAGTGCAGCACAACTAGTTTCATCTCTGATGCTATCTAGATTACGCCACTGCAAGAGCGTTCTTTCTTATCTCCCTTCATCCAGAAAGTTCAAAACAGTGGT
>CM031600.1:46240254-46272754 GCA_018398815.1 Conus ventricosus | reverse complement strand
GCCCTTTGCGGATGGCTAAGCTGCGTTATCTGTCTGTCTCACCACTTCCGTTGACGGAGGAGACAAAAGAAAAATGTGGTGTGGAGGAAGGCAAAGGAAATGTTGACTGGAAGGAATGGACGTGGTCTTACGACACTGCGCGTATTGACTAGTAGGCCTACCTGACCTCAGTCTTTGTTTCAAATAAACCGTGATCCCGCTCACAGGTGAAGGCCTACCAACGTGGTCGAGTTCAGTGGAGATGCTTGGCTTTGGCGAGTTTTGAACACGTCGGTAGGATTTGTGACGATGCGCAGTTATTTCCCCGATGACATAATTATTGTAAGAGCAGTTAAAAGTTGAATTGTCAGACAACGCACCTATGTGCCCCAGCGATACTTGAATGATTTTTATTTATTCAAACGGTTATACCTACAACTATTCGTGTAGTCTTTCTCATTGTGCACTCAACAGAAACTTCGATCTCTTGGAACAGACAGACAACGGCTTGACGATTTGGATGCACACGTCTGCTCCCCCTCCCCTCAGTTTCACACTCATCCCCCCCCCCCCTCTCCCTTTCTCTTCCCGTCTCTCCGGTAATTCAAAATAATCCACGTTGGCCTTGTTTGGTCTGAAGAATATTGTCTCTATCTAACAATGAAATATGCAGGCCATTATACAGATCATCCACTGTGCAGCACTGATAACAACAGCTCCGAAGTGGCGATGATTGGTGTCGGACTTTGCATTTGATCAGAGTCGGGTCTTTTAACTTTCAAACCCACCTGAGGGGACAAGGAAGATAGGGATTACCATCTCGGGAGAGTAGGACAGGGGAGGGGTGGGGGCGTATCTAGCACTACTCTGATACCAGTGGATCGATAAAATAACTAAACAAATGAAGCGGGAACTGGGTACAAAAATTAAAATAAGGGGGAGAAACGCATCCAGTGAACAAGTAAGATAAGTTGTGTTTCCACATTGCAAAACTTAAATATCCACACAGAGACATTGATAGAGGGTGGTTTGTGTGTGTGTGTGTGTCCAAAACCGGTTATGTGTCTGTTCATCGTAGGAGCTAAAGTTACCACCCTTGTCTGTCAGTTTGAAAAACAAACATCGTTTGAGAAGAATGGATCTGAAATAAGTTCAGGCTGTTGTTGGTTGTTGCTTTATCAAGTTTGGCACCCCAGGGGTCGAACTCTCACCTGCGGACTGCGAACTCGGTGCTTAACACAGAGCGAACCAACCGCGATCATTCTCATTTAGTGGCCGGTGTGCTCGTTGCGTCGGTTACGTCCCTTGCGCCACATGCGCCACATCACTATGGGCAAGCTGGGTGTGCGTAAGACACGTCAACTGGGATTTAAGGTGGGTTTGTTTCTGTTCCCCGGTTTCTTCTGTCTGTTTTTCTTTCTTTGGTGTATGTAAGACCCGTGGACTGAGACTTAAGAAGAAGTTTTCTTCTTCTTTTTCTTCTTCTTCCTTCCTTTCAATCTGCCCTGGGAACTTTGCCCTTCGCTGAACCAAGACTTCACCCAGGCATCGCTATTTATCATACAGTAATGGGGGGGGGGGGGGGGGGGGGGGATTAATGACGTAAAAAACACACATTACGTCAACTAGCTTTGACGCCGACTTCCATGGTCAGTTGAGGCAGGTTTGCAAAAACCGAAAGCGCTTCTGTAAAATGCTTTGGGTGTTTGTTGTTTGTTTATTTGACTTTCTTAGTTTGGTTTTGTTTCTCCCCTCAGTTATATGAATTGCGTGATGGGGAAAAAAACGTCATTTTCAGACAGAGAATTTAGCATCTTGAAAGCGGAAAAAATAGAAGAAAGAAAAGAAAAGAAAGAAAGAAAAGACAAAACAAAGCAACTAAGTTTCGGTTCTCGTGATCATTTGGATTTTAGAAATCACCTAAAAAAATTTTCGCAGGAAAAAAATAGAATTGAAGAAAAACAACAACCACCAGTCGCTGCTTCAAGACGCAAAAGTATTAGAGCAGCAGGTCAAACCAACTACAAAAGCCAGTATCCTCCAGCTGTATGTTGTGTTTTTCCCACAGTCCTGTGGTGTGTGTCGTTTAGTGGTGTGGTTGTGCTGCCGACTGGTGTGAAGAGCTCTGACGGAGGCTGGATGTTCTGTGCCGGAAGGGAGGGTCCCCACATTGAGTCAGGGTCAATGAACCCACCTCCCACCGCTACCAGAGAAAAAAAAAAGTGCAGAGAAGGGCGGAGTTGGGAGTCTGAGAGGTAATGATGAATGGGCAGCAAGAGAGAGAGAGAGAGAGAGAGAAGAGAGAGAAATTTGGAATAGCTGAAATATTTCAACACAGACCAAGACACGTCTCGATCCAATAGTGTGATCAAGCTAGAAATCTCAACGTACATACGTACGTGTGTGTGTGTGTGTGTGTGTGTGTGTGTGTGTGTGTTATTTTTATTTGTCTTTTTATCATGTCGATGATTCTTGCATCTAAAGCAGCTAAACTTTGTTAAAATGTTAACATCATCAACAACAAAAAAATTTAGGGGGGGGGGGGGGGGGGGAGAGAGAGAGTTACAAGAAACGTGCAAAGGACTACATAACACATAACGAGCTAATCTAAATATTGAAAGGTTTGAAAAGATTAAACTGATCCCCAAAAAACTTAACGTTAGAAGCAGGCAAAATACATTCTACGACTTCCGGAGGTAGGAAAGTTTTCATTGAAGCACATTTTACCAGTACGTGCTCAGTTGTCAGTTTTGCAGTTTGTGTGTGTGTGTGTGTGTGTGTGTGTGTGTGTGTGTGTGTGTACGCGCGTGCACATACGCCTCAGTTACAGAAGGGGAGGTTGCAAAGGGGGCGGAGGGGGGGGGGGGGGGGGGCGTTTTCAGGACATGGAAATGGTTGTGTTCTCTCCCTTGATTCCAAGATCGCATTATCCAAATGCGCACGAACACACGCGCTCGGTCAGTCTGTGACAATTTCATCGCGAATCAAGCCTCGATCCAACACCGGTGTGTGTGTGTGTGTGTGTGTAGTAAGCAATAAATATAAGCAGTTCGGGACCTGTTTACTCCCCACCCCCGTCTCCCTTTTTACCATACCACCCAATGTTGCCCTTGACCTGCCTTTGCCCCCTGTGGGGTTGACTTCATTCTTACCATGAGAACATAGCTGAACTCCGCAGGCAGTGATGGCAGTGATATATTATATATATATATATATATAATATATATAATATATATATTAAATTTCCCCCACTACTTAATTGTTCAGCATTATATTGTTTGGTCAATCAGTGGCAGATTGCATCTCTTAGGAGATCCAAGTAAAGGTTGTTCTGTACATTTCTTAGCCACTCACAATGCTTGGGTTATTGAACAGCAGAGCTGACCACTCCGACTGTTCCATATCAGTTCTTTTGATCTCCCTTGCATCCTTGAATGGATCCTCTAGCATAGGCTCAAAGATTGTTCCCTACATTTTGTACTGTTTGAATAATGCTTTTAGTTTTTCAGCAACTTTTTTCCTCTCCACGCTTTCGTTTTGTTCCATTTTACTACCCTTCGCTGGCTGCTTTGGGGGTGCTGCTAGATTCTTTTTGAACCCTTGGTGGTGAGAACACCGCAGAATTATGGACTGTGGTGTGTGTCTATTTGACACGAAGAGCACAGACAATCAGCCGTGTCTCCCTGATGAGTCCGATCCAGCGGACGAAAAGCCTAGGAGCAGGCAAAATAAATAGACGTGCCTTCTAGAGGGATTATGACAGTTTTCTCAGGCAGCTAGTGAAGGGTTTTTCATATTTATAATATATTCCCCCAATTTTCTTCATCTTCAATTTTTTTGTTTGTGTGTGTAAAAGTTCAAATCTTTGCCTAGTCATTACTATAACGACCGAAGAATTGTTAGCCTGCACTTGTTTTACCCCACTACTTAATTGTTCAGCATTATATATATATATATATATATATTATATATATATCTATACACACACACGTAGTCGCGTTTTGGTCTGTGGACCCCCCCCCCCCCCCCCCCCCCTCTCTCTCTCTTTGCTGCGTGTCCGCACGCGGGAGGAACGGATATGCTCGCTCAAAATCCGGTCTGGACGTCACGTGAGTTTAAATACCTGTTGTGTTTCATACCACCTTAGAAAAGAGATGGGGTCCGCCTACCAGCTTCACTACTGAACTACTATGAGGGACAGGTGTGTCGCGCACAACTGTAATAGCCTCTGAAGGCAGGAGAGTCAGGCTTGCTGGTCACTGTAGCGCGCGCGCACGTGTGTGTCTTCGTTCGTACGTATGTGTGTGTGTGCGAACTCGCTGGTGCGTATTTAACTTGCATGTGTGTGTGCACTTCGCGCGCGAATGTGTGTGTGCGTGCGTGCGTTTGTGTATGCATGAATGAGTGTTTGTGTGTGTGTTTGCGCGCGCGTGTGTATGTGCGTGCGTGTGATATAACTATGTGTGCTTTATCTCGCTCGTAACATTTCGGATTGAGCGACTGACTGGGAAAGAACGACTGAGAAAAAAGAAGAAAAAATCGCGCATTCACTCACCCCAGGCATCATGCGTTGTTCCCATCTGTCTGGCAGACGCTGGCGTTGCTGACACAGGGGCTGGCCACATCCACAACAGTCGTCAACTGACCGGACCTCGGAGCCCTCCGACAGGCGTCAACTGACCGGACCTTGGAGTCCTCTGACAGGCGTCAACTGACCAGGTTGGTGTCAGATGTCCACGGTGTATAACAGGTACATTTTTGCTGTTTTTTTTTTTTTTATTGGGAGCCAGACGTTCTGGTCCCTTATCGTATGCATCTGTTAATTTCTAATAAGACTGGCGGTGGTGGTAGAAGTAGTTCTTGTAGTTGTAGTAGTAAGTAATAGTAGTAGCAGCAGCAGTATAAGTTGTAGTAGCGGTGATGATAACGTCTATAATAATAAAACACTCCACACTGGAAGCACATCCGGATCCGCATCAAAATGTCCACGTCATTCGTCCGACTAGTGCATGCGCTGTGTGTGTGTGTGTGTGTGTGTGTGTGTGTGTGTGCGCGCGCGTGCGTGCGTGCGTGTGACAAGTGGTAATAATAGTAGTAGTCGTGTGTGTGTGTGACACGTGGTAATAATAGTAGTAGTCGTGTGCGTGTGTGTAAACGCACGCGTACGTGTTGTGTGCAAGTGCGGATGCGTTGTTAGTGCGCGATGTGCCTGCTTGTATACGTGCGCGCGAGGTGCGTGTGTGCGCATGAGTGAGAGAGAGAGAGAGAGAGAGAGAGAGAGAGAATGTGTGTGTGGAGAGAGTGGAAGAGGGTCTAATCGATTTGGAGCACACACACACACACCCATCCCCACCACCCTTTTTTCTCGAGGAAACGGGGCTTTGGATGTTTATGGTCTATAAAAAAAAAAAAAGCCATCCGTCTTAGTGGAGTTTACACAGGGAGGTGGGGGTGGGGGGGGGGGGGGGGGGGGGGGGGGGTTATAAGCCAGCATGGCGTCCAAGCTGCAGGGTAGATCGGCCTGGAGTTATGCAGGGAAGGTTTTTTTTTTTCTGTTTTTTTTTCCGACCCCGTTTAGGCCATTCTGAAAAACGGTAGTGGACAAAGTTGTTCAACTCATTACAACCAACACTGTATATTTATTTTCTCTCTCTGTCTGTCTGTCTGTCTGTCTGTCTCTCTCTCTCTCTTTTCTCTCTCTCATTCTCTCTCTCTCTCTCTCTCTCTCTCTCTCTCTCTCTCTCTCTCTCTCTCTTCTCTCTCTTTCTCTCTCTCTCTCTCATGAAGTTCTGAAGAAATAAGTCTCAAACGCATCTCCTGGCGAAATACGTCAACAGCATAATTTAATCCTGAGAAATCATCACATTGTGTTCCATGCAGTCAAATTCTCTCTCTCTCTCTCTCTCTCTCTCTCTCTCTCTCTCTCTCTCTCTCTCTCTCTCTGTTCCATGCAAACTCTCTCTCTTCTCTCTCTCTCTCTCTCTCTCTCTTCTCTCTCTCTCTTCTCTCTCTCTCTCTCGTGTGTGTGGTGTGCTTGTGTATGTGTGTGTGTGTGTGTGTTATGCGCACGTGTGCACGCGCAACTGCGCGCAAGTGCGTGTAGTTAATTCTCATTTGGAACTGGATAAGTCGTGTAACACAGGGGAAAACCCCCCCACAGAAGGTGAGATGGGAGGCAGATGAGGGGATGGGTGGGGAATGAATGGAAGTGTAGAGGGGGGGGGGGGTGCACTTTAAGGGATTATGGACCGGGCGAAGCAGGGTTAAAAAGTTAGGATGGGAGGTCAGGGAGGGAGGGACTGAGTTGTAGAGAAGCATAGGGGAAGGCGAGGATTACTCTGTCTCTGTCTGTCGCTGCTCTCTATCCTGTGTCTGTGACTGTCTTATGTTTGACTTTCTCACTCTTTCACCCCCTCCCTTCCCCCCACCCAAGAAAGGAGTTCTTTAAGGGTAAAAAAAAAAAAGTCTCAAAAGCACCTTGTGGAGAAATTAGCTTACCGTTACCAAATCCTTATGACAAATCATCACAGACTATTTTGTGTGGTCAAATGGGTGGGAGGAGAAGGTGGGGGGGGGGGGGGGGGGGGGGGGGAGAGGTGATGGAAAGCCAAAGATGCTGATCCCAATAGCAGCCAGCACTGTTCCCCTCTCTGTCCTCTCTCTGTTTCTGTCTGTTTTTTTCTCTCTCCCTCTCTGTTTCTGTCTCTGTTCTCTCTCTCTCTCTTCTCTCTCTCTCTCTCTTCTCTTCTCTCTCTCTCTTTCCTCACTGTGTGCGTGTATGTGCGCGTGCGCGCGCATTGTGTGTGTGTTTTGTGTGTGTGTGTGGTGTTGTGTGTGTGTTGTGTTTGTAGCTCCATTTTGAATGGATTGGCTTGATAACGGTGGAAAAACCAACGAAGGTAGGACGTGGTGGAGATGAAAGGGGGGTGGGGGAGAGGGATGGAAGGCAGTGAGAGGGGAAGGGAGGGTGGTGACGTTGGACCTGGCGAAGCCGACTTACAACAGAGCCTAGTTCTCGATATGATAATTTGATTTGGTCCGTTTAAAATCTGCCAATTCAGAGCGAGTCAGAGAGCTGTGGTAAAGAAAGAAGAGCCACACTTTTTGCAGACTCCGTTGTTGCAGAGGACAGTGTTACAGCACACAGTCCAATGCGATACCAGTGTGCACTGTGTGGTGCTAGTCTTCACTGTGCGGTGCTAGTCTTCACTGTGCGGTGCTAGTCTTCACTGTGGGGTGCTAGTCTTCACTGTGGGTGCTAGTCTTCACTGTGCGGTGTGCTAGTCTTCACTGTGCGGTTGTGCTAGTCTTCACTGTGCGGTGCTAGTCTTCACTGTGCGGTGTGCTAGTCTTCACTGTGTGGTGTGCTAGTCTTCACTGTGCGGTGTGCTAGTCTTCACTGTGCGGTACTAGTTTTCACTGTGCGGTGCTAGTCTTCACTGTGGGGTGCAAATCTTCACTGTGGGGTGTGCTAGTCTTCACTGTGCGGTGCTAGTCTTCACTGTGCGGTGCTAGTCTTCACTGTGGGGGTGCTAGTCTTCACTGTGCGGTGTCTAGTCTTCACTGTGGGGGTGCTAGTCTTCACTGTGCGGTGCTAGTCTTCACTGGGGGGGTGGGGGGTGATAGTCTTCACTGTGGGGTGCTAGTCTTCACTGTGGGGTTGCTAGTCTTCACTGTGCGGTGCTCGTCTTCACTGTGCGGTGTGCTAGTCTTCACTGTGCGGTGCGCTAGTCTTCACTGTGCGGTGCTCATCTCACTGTGCGGTGTGCTAGTCTTCACTGTGCGGTGTGCTAGTCTTCACTGTGCGGTGTGCTAGTTTTCACTGTGCGGTGCTAGTCTTCACTGTGTGGTGCTAATCTTCACTGTGCGGTGCTAATCTTCACTGTGGGGTGTGCTAGTCTTCACTGTGCGGTGCTAGTCTTCACTGTGCGGTGCTAGTCTTCACTGTGCTGTGCTAGTCTTCACGTGCGGAACTAGCCTTCACTAATGGTGCTAGTGTTTACATGACGATGCTAACCTTCATTGGACGGTCCTAGTCTTCATTGTGTGACCCTTATCTGCAGTGTATGGGCCAAGTAATCAGTGCGCGTTCCCCGTCTTAAAACTGCAAAATACCTGCGAATTACCGCAGTTTCCAGCCACACAAAAAGTATTCATCTCTGGAACTATTAAAACTATTCCAATGGAATTTTAGATACTTTTTTTAGAAACGTAATGTACTATGTCTCAGCAGAGTGTGGTGTCTGTGCATCTACAGGGAAAGAGACGGTCAGTTTGCTTGATCTCTACACTTCCGGTGAAGCGCGGGTCCTGGCGGACTCATTTTGTAAGAAAGGTAATCGGATTCCACAGCGCACTGGGTAAGGGTCCAGGTGAACTCGCATCGTCTGTTAAAGTATGAGCTCTCCAGGACTGATGGTATGGGTCCATCAGTACCCGCAACATCTGAATAGGGATGAACACAGTACAAACAAATAGTAAAATCTGCGTAAACGGTATGGGTGCTGGGGGACCCGTGACGTTCGGACTACGCTGTCCAGGGAGATGTCTGGTGAAGGTGGTTAATTGCACGGCTCTGGTCTGCACTCTGTGTGCCCCCAGTCATTGATGTACGGTCCTGTCCTTCACTGTTCAGGCACCAGTGTTCGCTATGCAGTCCCAGTCTTCTCATCTCAGGGCACAACACTCTGTATGCTGAGCATGCACGATCAGGCTGGGGACTTGAGGTAGGGAGGATTCTGAATGATCGGATGGGGGTGGGGATGGAGGTTTCTGATTTCCACCATTTAGGCATCTCGTGGGTCCTTTAGATGGGGTGCACGCTTACACTGCTTCCGTGAGTGTGTAGTTATGTTCGTTCGGAGGCGGTGAGCGCATTGTCGTCGGAGGAACGTTCTGGTGGCAGTCTGCATTCTAGGGTAGGGCATTCGCTGCACTATGGCTTGGCATTTATTGTCAGTAGGTAGAGGGAAAAGCTGAATGATGTAGCAATTATTGTCAACATGGAGAGGCTTGATGACCTGGAAGTTAGTGTTGTCAATGGGGAGAGGGTGGGGTAGTTTGTAGGTGGTGTTTTTACATGCACACAAACAAAACGCCTCCGAACCCCACCTAAAGATTCGGCACCAGTCGGTGTTTCCTCTGGCGAGTGGCTATGTGGCCATTGTCGGTTGACATTCCAAATCATTTATCCGGCTGTGATTTGCGTTTAATGTCCATTGGCATTCCGAGTCAACCGTTTGGCCATGTCTAGCATAGCATGAGTAGTATGTGATAGCCGTCAATCGTTTGCCCGTGACTTGTACATAATATCCGTTAATTTTGTATGTCATATTGACCATGACTTGTAATTTCTAAGTTAAGTTGACCATGACTTGTACATTTCTATGTCATATTGGCCATGACTTGTACATTTCTAAGTCATATTGACCATGACTTGTACATTGACCATTATTCAATGTCCGTTGACATTCCAAGACTGTTTTACATTGGCCCTGACCGGTATTCAAGGTCTGTTGACATTCCTGATTTATTCATCTTCACGGTTAGTATAATGTCCTTCATATACTAAGTTAGTCACACTGTCCGTGATTATAATGTGTAATATCTGCCGACATTACAGGTCAATCATTTTGCTGACGATGATGTTAATCGACATTCTACGTCAATTGTTTTGGCCACGACCACTGTACTGTCTGTAGACGTTCTAGGTCAAGTCATTTAGTCATGACTGGTATAGCCCATTGACAATGTTAATTCGGTCATTTTGGCCATGAATGAGATTTAAAAAAAAATGCTTACATTGTGTTCTGATATCATGCGAAAAAGCAACTCTCAAATACACTAAAATATGAAGTCTTAAACAAAATGGATTCCACATTCATTTGCGCCCAATCTGAGGAGATAAAGGATTGTTCGTTCTTCGTTTTCATTGCCTTGAATGTTGTCTTCATTGCCTTGAATGTTGCTCTTCATTGCCTTGTAATGTTGTCTTCATTGCTGTGTCTTCATTGCCTTGAATGTGTCTTTATTGCCTTGAATGTTGTCTTCATTGCTGTCTTCATTGCCTTGAATGTTGTCTTATTGCCTTGAATGTTGTCTTCATTGGCTTTGAATGTTGTCTGTTATTGCTCTTGTGAATGTTGTCTTGCCTGAAGAAGACCAAAGAGGTCGAAACGCGTCGTGTTTTGTCTTGTCATTTTTCGTTCGGCGGAGTAGCAGTTTCTCTTTGAGGTTTGTTTCAGTTTCCGCCTGCTGCCGCCTCACTTTGAAACGAGCAGAAATCAGTTGGACAGTTGTGACGTATTTGTTCAGTATCGCGTGGATTTCAGTCCCTGTGGTAGAAATGGTTTACAGCCAGTTTCTCTGGAGTCCCTGTGCGGATGCCCGGCTGTGGGGATGCCCGGCTGTGGGATGCCCGGCTGTAGGGATGCCCGGCTGTCGTTCAGTCCAAACAGCTCCCCGGCCTCAGCTCTGTGCCGGAAATTTCTTCTTTTCTGTGACTTTCTTGACTTGCCTTTAAAAGGTTTTTTTTTTGTTTTCTCATTTCTGTCATCTACCGTCTTTCAGTAGACATTTTGGGAACCGGTCTCTGTCTTTGTTGTGGACACTTTTTTTTTTTTTTTTTTTTTTTTTAAACTTACATCCTGTCACAGTTTACGACAAAGCCAGCGTGCTTTTGCTGTAATCTGGCGACTGGCAGTGAACAAATGTACTCAGTGGCCCTGGCCAGGATGGACACTACTTGTCTAGTCGCAGTGTTTCTTTGCCGATGGGGTTTTTTTAAAATGTTGTTTTGTTCATTTATACTTGCCTATGTGCCTTTTTGTTACATTAACATTTTTCGTATTTATTTCTTAAGGGTTTAAAACACATCTGGGATCGAGAAAAAAGAGGGAATGGGCTGGAGCCCTCATAAAAAAAGTCTTGCACGCCTTTAGATAAGTAATTAGCTACCAGTGAATGAGTGTTTTTGTTTCTTTTCAGGATTTTTTTTTTCATTTTTTTCCAGAATGTAACCCTTTTTTCAGAATGTAACCTTTTTTCCCCCAAAAAAATGCGACCCTTTTTTTTTTCCGAATGCAACCCTTTTTTTCAGAGTGTAATCACCCCACCCCCTCTTTTTTTTTTTTTAATGTAGCCTTTCTCCAGGTTTAATTACTTTTCCTATCTAAATTCTACAGTCCTGAAAAGGCCCTGGGTGGCCAGCTGGCCATGATAATAACTAAAAGTAAACTAAGTATATCTTAAACGATATACTTTTTACACAGCATTATGGCACTAGGTTTAGCACTGGCCATTGAAGAAGAACACGTTGTGAATGCTAATATTTTTTTTTTAAAGGTGCAGTTCACCTATTCAGAATGTTTTGTTTTCCATGCTTTTTTGAGTCTCATTCTGTGTATTAAACCCACAATAGGTCTTTACCTTTGAAAAATAGCAGGATATTGTCAGACTGGAAGCTGTTCTTACCTTCGCCGTTGACTCTGGGTGCAGCACCACCCAGTCTCTCCGTATTGGGGCATATTATATTCATCTTAAGAGTCATCAAACATGAAACGTACAGTAATCCCAGAGCTCATGCATTTGCATCCATCACACAATAACACTTGATGTAATTAGAAAGAAAAAAATAGAAAAATCGATTAAAGGTGGAAAATCACCCTATCCGTTCTAGTGGACGGATTGTAACACGCATACTTTCTTGAAGGAAAATTCTGCTGTGCCTGAAGTGCGGGGTTGGTGCAGCTTCCGGCATGGTCTGGCCCTCCACTCCCCTGAGCCGTCTCACTGGGAGGGTCCCGAGGGCCCGGGATGTTTAAATTCTCCTGCAGGGGGTGTGATAAGGAATGGAGGGAACCCCGAGCACCCAATTAGGCCCCGGGGCAGTCTTTGATACTATGAGAGCCGGCGTTTTCCGGATTCCCACCATTGCCATGTTGTTGGGACTGGAAGGTCAACTGATAATAATTTCTTCCCCACTACCCCCCCCCCCCCCCCCCCCCCCCCCCGTCCCCTTTTCCCTCTCCTTATCCTTTGTAAACGGTGGATTGTTAACTTTGTGTGTCTGCATAGTCCGTATTTTATTTTTTTGTGTGAAGAAATCTTGTTTGCACCGGATGGGCTCGCGTGGGTGTGGGCGAGTGTGATTTTGACTAACTTTCACCATGTTTTGATTGGTTCTAATTGTTTTCCTTTTTGACCCACTTTTTTTTTGGGGGGGGGGGGGCCAGTAACTGAGATCACAAACCCCTTTGTGTATTGATGAGAGAAGGAAGTTCAACGTTTTTCATTCTTTATTTGTTCAAAAGTTGTCTGACATACAATACAAAAACGGACATACTGTGGCGCACTGGTTCATAATACCCGAGGCGCATTTGGACTCCCTGACAGGAACTCTTATGGGTCATTTTCAGAATTTATGCGCCAATGGCGCATAGTAAACGAACCCTGCAAAATGGTGGGAAAAATCAGATTTTGAAGACCTGCATGCATGAGGTAAATAAACAAATGAAAAGGAAAGAAGTCTAAGGATTTTATGTTCGCTCTCTCTCTCTCCCTCACCCCCTCTCCCCCCCCCTCTCTCTCTCCCTCACCCCCCCCCTCTCTCTCTCTCTCTCTCCCTCCCTCTCCAGATGTGTTTTGTTTGTGCAAAGGTTGTGACTCGGCGTGACAGTGTCTGTGTGTGAAAAGGACTGAGAGATGCTTTTTTAAACCCTGGATGGATTGTAAACGAAGTTGCAATCAAACTGCTAAAAAAAGTACAGTACACCTCACAATTTCTCTATATATGACGCAGAAGTAGGGGTGTTACAGCTCAGAAAATCAAAGACTAAAAGATTTTTCAGTGTAGCCGGGCTATTAAAATCCGACAAAAAAATGGAATATTAAATATCTACTGATGGAAGGCGAGATCCTAAATTCTCGGGAGTGCAACTAAACAAGTGTTCTTCTATTTCTGGCACATCGTATTTCAAAAAAAAAATTTATCAACTTGACGTGGAAGCATCGTCACTTATTGCCTGTGGTGGTTTAAAAGAAGAGTCAAAGCGCTTGCGGATCGGAAAAAAAAAACAATTCGTTTTTGTTCAATTTCATCCGAGCAAGCTTGCTTTTCGTAATTCCGTGTCCTTTGTTTTTTTTTCTACTTGGAAGCTATCGAGTCGCATTATCTACAGCATATCACCAAAGGAAAATGAATGAGATACTAGTCTAATAAAAAAATTGAGGGAAAGGGAAAAAAAAACTGTCCCCGGCTCGGCAAACCGAGCCTCCATTCCCGCCGTTCGCACTCAAAAAAAACAACAACGTTTTTTATTCAAGATAAGGTTTTAGGCATGCCTATTCTTCCAACCTGTCCTTGCTAATCTACTGTAAATACATGCAGCAATATCATAGGATGAAATGTTGATAAACAAAAACAAATAGTACGAAGATAAACAAAATAACAACTAAATGCAGATAAGGGAAGAGAAGAGAGAAAAGGAAGAGAGAAACAGATATACAGACAAGAGGGAGAGAGAGAGAGGGGGGGAGAGAGACAGACAGAGAGAGAGAGAGAGAGAGAAATGGAGGGTAGACAAACGTGCACTCTCTTCACAAGGATAGTCCAAAAGAATCGCAGCGTGCAACCCAATAACGGGAGTTTTAGATGACACTGTGTGCTAAACAGACCCTTTCGATAAGATATCCGAACCTGTCAGTTGAGCGAAGGGCAAGGCAGCGCGTGCCCCACGGCGGGAGTAAATTCTCCCCCCGCCGGCGGGTCATGAGTAGGTCACACAGCTGGTGGCTGCTTCGGGGCATATGCCGAGTGCCGTCCCCGTGGTGCTAACCGCACGCTGAGCAGTGAAGGAAAACGCCTATACGGAAAACATGGTAGACTCCACGACGGAAAATTCAGCTGTTAAGGAAAATCCCTACTTGAAAAGCATGCGTGATAGAACTGTACAGGGTCCGACAAATGCTATAAATCTGAGCCTCATACGGCGAAACTCGCGAGTAAACTACACGTTTCATTAGATGGCCACCGTGTGACATCGCCGAGAGCCGGAAAATTTAGCACATGCACCCGTGGTTTATCCGCCATGCCGTGTCATTTACAAAACAACCTACAAAAGGAACTAGCCCAACAAAAATCACACACGGCCCCCTTTTTGGGACGCAGTGCACAAGATTTCATAAATAATATCATTATGCTTTCGTCCACTCACGACACAAAATACTGGTTCAGAATCGCGACAAAGGGGAATGGTAAATACTGTCATCAATAAATTCGGTTGATACAATGCAATGACTAATCCAATCAGCGTAGCTGTCAATGTTTAATGCCCTCGTCAAAGAATAGTACGATTTTTTGCACTTTCAAATCAGGAAATTTCAAAACCAGCCCTGACATTACCCTCTTCAGCTGGGATCCACTAGTGACGGCTTTAGATCAACAGGATTTTTGCTAAAGAATATTGGTTTGGCTAGTGAAGCCAACTGATGACTGGTATCGGTGTGAATTCGTGATCCATGTCAAAGTTAGCTGTATTAAATTTCCAAATACGAAAATGTGTGCGAGTTACATTTTTGGCAACATCAGAAAGTTGTGTGACTGCAAGAGGTTAAAGAAGTCGCATGTGTAAGTTGCCAGTGTTAACAACGGGGATACTTTACTGCTGCTCTTTTAGAAGTCGAAGTCTGATTAAATTTTTTAAGTCGGGCAAATTTGGTGTGGTTTTCAACACAAGAGACTTGCATAAGCGAATTTTCGTTAACATCTGATTATGAAATTGCAGTTTCTCTGTTAATTTTTTCAATAGAATCACGGACAGACACTCCCAGCCGTCAGATTTTAGGCTTTGCCATCTACACCCTGGAGCTGCTTTTTCTTTGAGTATATACCAGGAGATGAGAAATATCACATGACCATTAATCATTTTGATCCATCATTGATGTTGTGAAATGAATCAAAGTAGTTGTAGTCTGTATAGTGACGTTAGGTCTTGAGAAAGTTTAAACTCTTTCCAGCTTTTTGCCAGAATGAAACCTGTTTGTTTGTTCCATAGTAATTTGTAAAGAATTCTCAGGAATTTCACATGTGACTGATACTCTAAACTCTTTCCTTTACATTTGAACGGAGGTAAAAATCTTCCATTTAGTACATTTCTTGAAAAAAAAAATCTTCATTTTTTTTTCTGTTGCCGATTCAAAACCATTTAACTGGTATGTAGTGGCCGTTGTTATTCCACATCAGCCATGACTAGTGTTTAATCCATTGGCTTACAAAGTAAGTATTTTGGCCGTAACTGCTTTGTGTCCGTGGCATTTAATGACTGTTGATATTACATGTCGCTTATATTGGCTGTGATTAGCATAATGTCTGTTGGCATTATTTAAAGAAAACAGATGTACGCTGATGTGACAAATAACATTTTTTCGATATTCTTGTGGATCGTATCCGCCATGACTAGTATATGCCTGTTTGCATTCTGAGACAATCATTTTGGCCACTACTGGTATATATTGTCAGCTGACACTCCACGTTACTTCCGAGCGACCATGACCAGTATATCATGTCCATTGATATTCCACGTCAACTCCAATCGACCATGACTAACTGTATGTAATGTCCGTTCCCATTCAACTTTTCGTTAGTTCCCATCGGGCATCGCATGTACATACCGTCCGTTGGCAGGCACTCGGATGGACAAAGGGGGAGAAAGAAGGTGAGAAGATCTCGACAGACTTGGCACCGGTGCATGGATTCTGGAGTGAAGACAGTCACAATGGCGCGGACCCAGTTGAAGAGGTCAGCCATGAACCGAGTCCACTGGAGGAGTGTTGATGCAGCCTTATGTTCTCCAGGAAACTCGAAGGATTGAGTCACGTAAGTCAAGTGTGTGCGTGTGCGTGTGTGTGTGTGTGTGGAGATTCCACGTCAGTTCCCATTGGCCACGATTAGTATTAAAGGTTCTTAACATTCCACGTGAGTTCAAATGGGCTGCGACTAGTATATTATGTCCCTTGACATCCCACGTCACTTCCTATCCGCCATTACTGGTGTGATGCCTGTTGACATCCAAAGTCAGTTCCTGTCGGCCGTGACTGGGATATAATGCCATGCCCCCTGACATACCACATCAAGTCGAGCGGAGCGGACATTTTTTGCTTTATCATATCCGAGGTGTGTGTGTGTGGTTTTTTTTTTTTTAATTACTTGAGGAGACGCACCTCGAATATAAGATTTCTATTAGTGTACAGATGTAAATTATATCATGGTCTCTCTCTCACTCTGTCTGCGCGATGGCATTGTATTGATCACTTTTTTCTGTTCTAGGAGAAAATAAACACAAAGATACTCTTATAATCTAAGAATATAACACGATCTTCTGTTCTTCGGGGTTTGATTTTAGTTTCCAGTTTCACACTTAATAGAGGAAGGTCCTTCAGATGGGACTTAATAGGCAGAACTTTAGCATTTTGGTGCCGATCCATTCCAAGGGCGGATCCAAGATCCGTTCGACCGTGGCAGAAATCTGCGCTCTCCTGAGCGTTCTTCAAGTTAAACATGATGTTGATTTCTTTATCACATTTGTGACTGGACGAAATGAAATTAGCCAGAATGCTGACTTCGGAAGACCCTTTAGACCTTTTCCGGCACTCGGCAGAAATATTTAGCGTCGCGGACACAGGGGCTGAAAGATCGTGGAATTGAATCCGATCAGAGGGATTTGTGGGCTTTTCTGGCTCTGGCCAGCTCCTACCTGGAGCTGAATGTCTGTACAGGCTCAAATGGGAAAACTGGAACCACAGTGTTCGTGTCTGGGATCTGGCTGACGCCCTGATATGTTTTAATCACACACACACACACACACACACACACACACACACACACACACACACACACAGGATTATCAGTCATGTGCAGACAATTTAATCAACAGGAACTAAACAATTTATCAAATTATATAAAGAAAATGGTTTAAAATTGTCAGGTGAAGAAACATGTTTGCTGCTATTCAATAATGGTGAAAATCCTTCCATATTACCTATTTTGAAATTAGAGGATAATATCTTGAAATATCAAAATTGTGTTAAATTTTTCGGAGTCTTTTTGACAACAAAACTTAGTTGGAAAAAGCATATACAACATTTATTAACCAAGGCAAGAAAAAGATTTAACTTTTTAAAAATAATCACTATCAGCCTTGGGGGCAAGACCACGAAACTTTATTGCATTGGTTCTACTTCTTTAGTTCGATCCAAATTAAAGTATGGCCAAGAAGTATATTATTCTGCTCCAAAATGTCTGTTACAAAAGCTACAAAGTTTGGATAGCAAAGCAGTGAAACTGGCCTTAGGTGTACCAGTTCATGCAAATACTGTCAAAAGTTATTAAGCTGCAGAGGTTATACCTTTTCGAGAACAACGGCTCTTAGACGTATCAAAGTATGTGATTAGAAGTCTGTCAGTTAAGAACTCAGTTACACTAGAATTATTGATGGATTCGAACAAAGATTATCCCAAACGAGCTAGAAATATTTTATATTTACAACCAATTAGAAATTACGCGTATAAGCTTATGTCTGATTGCAACATTGATTTATCAACAGTTTCTGAAGATCCCCTCACGCCTAAGATTCCCCCTTAGGAGCATTTGTGTGGAAATTTTGATTATAATTAACACAAGTGTTTCTAAAACTGAAAACGTTAATCTCTTGGTTATTGAGGTCAGAGTTCATCTTGACAATTTTTTTTATAGCAATCACCTGAAAATTTACACTGATGGCTCAGTCCTAGATAACATTGGTAGTGGTTCTGGTTTTGTCATTCCTAGTCTAAATGTGAAAAAAGAATTATCATCTTGGCAAAGTGTTTTCCATATTTACAGCAGAATTATATGCAATATTGATGGCTTTGAGCTACGTTTATGATGCTCCCATGCCTTTTCATAATACTCTCATATGTGTTGATCAAAAATCTGTCTTGCAGTCTCTGGAACATTGGGATGGTAAGGCTCGGAAAGATTTACTTTTTGATATTCATCACCTCATACAGTGTTTAAGGATTCATGGAATATGCATTGACTTTTGCTGGGTTCCCTCTCATAGTGGGTTGAAATGGAACGAAGCAGCAGATAAATGATATACTTGCTAAAGCTGGAGCTAAAACATTGCCTCGATTGTAATTTATTATCTAACTGAAAACACCTTCGTCAGAAATTTTGCTAAAAATTAGAAAATTGTGTTTATAACAGAAACTGTGGAGAAAATCTCAAATATGTAAATACTTGCCCTCGTCACATTTCCAAGATAGTAACAAAACTCAAGTTAAATGCAGGGAACACAAAAATTCTGCCATGTTTTTGTACTTGTGGTAAGCCTTTTTCATTGCAACATTTGTTGATAAAAATTTCTGTCTTAACTCCAATTAAAAAGAAAATTCTATTGAAAACACGTCCAAGATATCATCAAATATTGTCCAGCCCTTCTATCATAAACCTTCTACTATTATCGCACAATCTCAAATTGCCAAAATTGCTTTGATGGGGTTTATTTTTACTACAAAATTCAAAAAGTTTTTAGTTGTTATTTTATATCTTTGAGGTTCACTTTGTTAGTTTAGACATGACGTTTTAAATTATTTTTCGTCTAATATCATCAGGGGTGAACAGACTTAAATAAACAACTGAACTGAACTGAACACACACACACACACACACACACACACAACCACACACAGCACCACCAACAAGAAGACATTTCTTAAGAATTTAAAATCAATCCTGGCCAACAAAACAAAGGGCAGGTCTCCATGTCGTCAGTCATCACTGCAGTGAATGTGGCATTGCTTAAAGAATTCTGCTCACTTCCAAAGCGACGAAAGATGGGATGCAGTTTTTTTTGTTTACTTCAATGCAAACGTGAATCAAAACGTCAAAGGCTTAAAAAGTTCCCACATCTTTTTAACTACAATCATTTTTCATTGCCCTTGAAATCGCACTGTCATTGCCCCCAAGGGCGGGACGGGGACATGAAATATTGATTTGGTGTGCATTATTTTGTGCAGTCTTCAGAGCCAGTTTTGAAACACCAGCAACTGCACAATCAGAGTTGCTTGTCTCCGCCACCTTAATGTTCAC
Organism: Conus ventricosus; assembly: GCA_018398815.1. Lineage (NCBI taxonomy): Eukaryota > Metazoa > Mollusca > Gastropoda > Neogastropoda > Conidae > Conus > Conus ventricosus. The sequence continues at coordinate 46,253,646 of CM031600.1, read as the reverse complement.
ATCCCTATGGTGGAAAGGGTGAATATGTTCGGAATTCCAAAAGTTTATGCTAGTACTGGCCCACCGAGTTAAATCTTTGGGTCCTCTCATTTTGTTTGACAAGCCATCGGTTGGGCAACCAAACTGTTACAAGAAACCTTTCTGTAAGAATGTTAGGGCAGTGGTTAGGGGAAGAATTGTTTCGCGGACTCTGTGCCCTTGGAGAAGAAATAGGCCCGGATGATGGGGGGGGGTATCATTCTCTTCCCACACCCCCTCACCCCTGGGTCCGCAGCAGTGTGTATTGCCATGTGACCTGTGCAGTGACGACACGGAACCAAAGCACAGACCTTTAAGGAACTAAAGGCAGGAAAAGCAATGCCTTAAAAATATACCCATCTTCCTGCAAAAAGCAAATGAACGATAAAGCACCAGCCTTTCAATTCAGTGTCATTCATGTCTTGACTGTATAAATTAAAAAACACAAACAAACGCTAACAAGCTTGCCTTAATCAAAAAGCACATAAAAATAAAACGTGACTGCCACAAGCGTCTTTCAGTGAAAAAATATCTTTTCGAAAAGAACATGGATACAGGGTATTCCAAAATATGCATTAACGTCATAGCACTAATAAAGCGACAACTAAGCCGTGAAAACGAAGGCACGAGGGGTTCAGCGTCAACATGTCCGTGAAACGCCCAGCTAGCAAGGAATGACAAGCTGTCGTCAGTAACAACTGCGATCATAACCCGAAGTGACATGCAGAAATAACAACCTCCGAGATACTGTGATGTCCACACACTGCACGTGGTTCTCTTGCTTTCAGACGATACTTTAAAAGCGAGGCTTCTTCTCTTTTTAAAAATGATTTGAAACATCATCCACCTCCCAGTCCTCGCTCCGTCACGCCCAAAAAATCCGATGAGGACCAACAGGTCCTCGGGGGAAAAACAAAACGACACAACTGCACATCAACACGATTGGAAAAGTATTGCACTACTAATCTGGATTATGCATCAACAACAACGCAAAAAATAGTCTTTAAATTTTCCATCCTTAACTCTAATAATTATAATAATAATAATAAAACATCCAGGTAAGCCACACAATTCCGAAACGCACGCACACACTTGCTTGCACTCGAGCAGTTGTTGTTTCCTCACCCTTTCACAAAACTTAGACCACGGGCGGACATATGATGATGACGCACCGAAGAGCACTCTACCGTCGCGAGGTGGAATGACAAAAGGATCTGAGTTGGCTTTGTGTCGTACCTCAACAAATGCAAACAACAATGAAGCGGACGAGTATCCAGTTCTCCCCTTTCATGTAGGGTTTGATAGGAAATCCCGTCAGAAATGTACATGTTCCATGCAGAACATATCCGATTCTCGTCAACAACTGTACTTTAAGTAGCAATACTGTGTTCCTTTATCACCTAAACAAACATTTCTAGCACAACACCGCACGCACAGGACTTTGTTGTTCAGTGGCATTTGAACTGGTGAATATATATACCACTGTTTGTTCAACTTGCCACAAGCTGAGCGGTTTATAAAGGAAATTATAATATGGCCTGTTAATGCAATATTCGATTTGATTTGTCCAAACATGGTGGGAAATTTTAAAATCCACCTTTACTTTCAAAGAACTGGTTTCAAAGCGGTGACTGCGTAAAATTGAAACAAGAGCGAAGACAGAAGTTCTCGCGCCGCCCGAAGAAATCATACACAAATTTCAAAACAAACTTAACGCGTTTCGACCTGCCTGGTCATCTTTGTGCAAAACAATTAACGTTCAAGACATGAAAACGAAAGACGAACAGGCCCCTTATCTCTTCGAACAAGATGTAACAAGGCTACGAATGAAAACAAGTTTATTGGGAAACAATACGAGTGAAGAAAGATTAAGAAAACTGACAATAATGATAATCGTAAATGTAGTCAAAAAAAAAGGAGGAAGGGGAGGATAGTTACAAAATTATGGTTACTTACAGTGGGAATAGTAAAATCATAAAAGATGATGGTGTCAATGATAAAAAAGGAGGAGAAGAAGAGAAGAAGGGGGGATATAGACAATGGAAAAGCCAGTAAGATAAAAAAAAATCTAATTTACAAATGTCAAAGTCCTGGCCCTTTGGCAATCACAGAGTAAAACTTTGAACTTGGATGCAGGGGTCGCATCTTAAATTTCCAGACTAGGGACCCTCTGCCCATTTGGCATTAAGAACCAAATAAAGGCATATACCTACACCCCCCCCCCCCCCCCCCCCCCCCCCCACACACCAGCCCGCAGTACTCTGCACCAATAACTTCTAGCAAATCCCAATTTACATCAGAAAAGTTGAGCAGCAATCTTTCCTTCTCCCCTCCATCGCTATTTCCATTTCTTGTTCAATCATTCTTTTTTCAATTTCCCACTCACACCCTCTTCTCACTCTGGTTTTCTTTCAATTGCATATGCCACCTCTTTTACATATATTCCACGTCATCTCTTTTTTCTTCTTCTCTGTCTGTGTGTGTGTGTGTGCGCGCGCGCGTGTGTGGGCAGGCGTGTGCGTGTCCCCTGTTTCACTAGTACCGCTTGGTGGCAAGAAACAGAAATGGACGAGTAAAAACTAATATCGTCATTAAAAAAGAGAAAATATTTCAATTATCATTATTATCGTTAAACGGTTATTACTTGTCACTATCATTATGTAATCATTGTTTCATCATTATCATTCACACTTTGATCATTCACACTGTATGATGAACGTCGTTTCATTTGTATTTCTAAATCTCTGTGCATCAGTACTTGGATTTCAACTTGCTGTCATTCCCTGTATCATTTTTGTCATGATCAGTATCTTTCTGATTATCATTATAACCATATTACCATCAGTATAATTCTTAGATTCTGTCTGTCTTTCCTACTATCTATACATTCCTCCTCTCCTCCTCCTTATCCTTATTATTATTAGTAGTATCATCATCATCATAACTATCGCCACCATAATATTAGTGTAACTACTATCCTCCAACTCCTCTTCCTCCCTCTTCTTGTCAGCATCATTACTATTACTCCAGTTGCCATCATCATTTAGTATTCTGTAACAATGATTATGCTATCATTCTTATTGATTTCATTATCATTATTTCCCTTTATTTTAACCCGTGTCGTCTCCCCTTCAGCCTCGTTTCCATTCCGCAGCCGTTTTGCGCCCAGGTCGCAAGAGAGAAGAGACGGTCTGCTTGTCCTTCGTCTTCACTGTCTTGAATGTTATTTGTCTTGAATGCTGTTTGTCTTGAATGTTAAATATTTTTCTTGAATGCTGTTTGTCTTGAATGTTATTTGTCTTGAATGCTGTTTGTCTTGCACTGAACAAGACCAAATAGGCCGAAAGGCGCTGTTTTGCAGTTTGTTTCTTCCTTTCGGCACAGGACTTCTGTCTTTGCTCTGAAAGAGTAGTTTTTGAATCTCCGTTGACGCCAAGTTGGGTTTGCTTTCTGTTCCAGAACAGGAGAAAACATGAGCCTGAAGGTCTGCGTCTCCTGCCGGCGAGAAATGGCGGCAGTTCGCTGAAAAGACAAAGTCCAGAAACGTTTACAGTTGAGAAAAATCAGTGTGAAGCATCTATGGGCATTTGGTTTCCAAAACCAACAGTACAAAAACTGTTGATGTGTTTGGTGTTGACTACGGCTCCCATCTATAATCGTACGTGACGCTAGAGGAACGCTGCACAAATAATTCCTGACGAAACCGACTTCTGTGACTGTGTCCACACCCCAGCAGTGTCTGGTACAGGCCCACGCTCCTACAGTCGAGCTTGGAGATAAAAGCCGGCTGATCAGCGTGAAGACGTCCCTACGGCCAAAGGCTCCACCCAGTATAGTAGAAAATGACCAAAGGTAAGCTACAAAAAAGTCCGTCTTTATAGCAAAGTGGAAAATGACCAACATCTCCAGGAGTTACATTTTCTTCCTTGCATTCGTCAGCATGGCTGAGAGGACTGCGTAATATTTTACCGTGTGCTTGTAAATGATGAAGATAACGGCTGTCGACTTGTACAAGGACCAGTACACGCGTGCTCTTACATAGTTGCCACCGTTAACATGCCATATTTGGCCTATCGCAACAACCAAATCCTCTGCGTTTACAGAAAAAAGGGTAAAATCAAGAATTATCGAAAAGAAAAAAAAAACCCGAGAGGGTAAGAAGGTAGGAAATGTCATTCGGTTTAAAAAAAATAAACAAAAAACAGTATAATCGACGATTAGAAAAAAGGGCGAAGGGGTTGGAAATTAACTATTTCCATTCATTGTTCGGGACTGCCATTGCATCATTCGCTGACAGAACACTGGAATAATCAGCTTAATTTGGACAAGTTCTGGCATATTATGCCGCTGAAAACCATTATGTACGTACGTCTCCGATGCTGTATACTGTATTGTCCTTAAACATCAACATGTAGGAAAACATATTTTTATCAATTTAAATTGGAATTAATTTCCATTGTTGTCCCCCAAAAATCTAGCTTCAGGCATGAAATTCGTCCGCCTAAGGCGGATTTTCCGCCCATTTTTTTCATCTGCGCCGCCCCCCCAAAAAATGTGCCGCCCCCCAAAAAAAAAAAGAAAAAAAGAAAAGAAATATCCTGAAATAAACTTTTGTTCGATGCTATTCCCATTTGGACAATTTGTTATTCTCAAAAGAGTCAACCGGTCACTTCCGCCGTCAATCAACATCCGGTCTTTTCGCGCCTGTCGAACGTCGGACATCGTTAAATTGCCGAAGTTTGTCAAGCGCGTCGCGATTTCACGCCAAAAAAAAAGGGATGAGAAACGATTGGAGGTGGGACTGGCTAGATCAGGAAGTGGACGATGTTCGAGTTGGCGATGTGTTTCGCAAATTAGACGAAAAAGGCGCTGCATTTTGTGTTCCATGTGGAAAGATTGACTGACTGAATCAATGTTGTGATGAAGGCTGCCTCATTGTTTTCTTCTTCTTCTTCCTAAAATACTGGTTCCCTCAAAAACGAGTAGGTCACCAGCGCGCATGTTAAAAAGTAAAAATAAAATAATGCGAGTGAATGAGTCAGTATGCACATATAAAAGTATATTATTATATGATCTTTTGAAGTATTATTTTCATTACTGAAAACATGAAAATGTGGCTTATTTGCCCTTCTTAACAGCGCTGAAATAGGGGTTTATTTGCAGTTTTAGGCCTTTTATTTCATAAAAAAGCTTCAGCTTCAGGGGGCTCTGCCCCTGACCCCCGCCGGGGCGTTGCCCCTGGGCCCCACTGGGGGGCCTACGGTGGCCCCAGACCCCCGCCGACTTTTCAGCCTTTTTTTACTGCTGGTCACTTTCATTGCCTGAGCTGATCAAAAAGGTATTTCAGTGCCTACCAATTCTATTTCACCCAGCAATGCAAGGAAAAGGAGTATCCCAGTATGACTCAAGTCATGATCTTATCACATTTTCTCATAGTCTCTTTCGCACACCATTCCATAGCAGCATTAAACAAAGTATTGGCAGTGTTTTTTAACCAATTACTAAAGCTCCTTAAGGCATCGGATGCGGTCCAGTCTGTGTGAAACAACGCTAAAACTGAACCAGGGAGTACTACAGAAGGGAGTATTGGTTGGTTTTAGATCACGCATTATCCTCGGGACACTACCAACCTTTTTCTTTTTTTTTCCTTCTTTTTAGTAGTCTTTGACCCTAAATCGGGAATGCTGTCAAAACGAGCCACAACATGCGGTACTTTCTGGAACATGGGCATTTCAGATTTAAAAATGGGGAAAAAAAGTGCTTTGCTGACCGTTCACCAACTTTCTGGGGTCAATTTTACGGATGGGACAAACCCTGAAGTCGGCTCACTGAATTGCTAATCTTTTTCTCTGTTCCGTGATAGCGTACAGATGATATATACTGACTTCCATAAAAAAAACGTGAAAATTTTGAAAGGGTGCTATTTAATTGTGGCAAGTTGTTTGGGTACAAGACTCACGTGCAGTGAAAAAATTGTGAGCAACACATCATTCCCGGCATTGGAGGGTCAACAAAAATGGCAAAACTGGTTGCTGCATGTGAGGCACGTGCACACCATGCAGAGCAAAGTTAACCAGCGACAAGTCGCAGGCATGCAGCCTTTATAAAGCCGCGCTACAAGGTTCAGGTAACGACTTGCCGTCTGAGCGCTACAGAGATGCCAAGACTACGAGCAGAGGAACGCAATCGTGCCCTAGGCCATCTGGAGGCTGGTGTGGATGCCAGGCAGGTCGCCAACATCTTTAACGTCCACATCTCGACCATCTATCGTCTGCAGCACGCATGCGAGTCACTGGTACCACTGATGATCGTCCCCGGCCAGGCCGTCCTTGGGTCACCACACAAAAGAGGATCGCCATCTTGTTTCGAACCCATCTGCGGGGCAGGCGGCAAACAGCCGCTAACACTGCTCGACAGGTGCCTGGGAATCTCCAGCAACGAATCAGCCTCAACACTATGCGGCGGCATCTTCAGGAGAACGGGCTGGCCTGTAGGCGTCCTCACAGAGGTCCGGTACTGACACCAAGACACCGGGCAGGACAGGCTGCAGTGGGCACAAGCCCGAATCAACTGGCGCAGGCAGCAGTGGGGACGCATACTGTTTCTCAGATGAGAGCCGTTTTTGTATTGACATGGCTGACGGTCGTGTCAAATATGGCGTCGACCTGGTGAACGCTATGCTGACTCCTGTGTGGTAGAGCGGAACCCCTGGGGAGGCCCGAACGTTATGATATGGGGTGCAATTGGCATTAACCACGCCATAGGACCAGTCATCTTTCAGAACATTGGTCCTGGTCGGACAGGGTGTCAATGCACAGCGCTACATCAACCAGGTGCTCGGGCCCATGTCGATCCTTTTTTGCGCAACACCCAAACTGGACATTCCAACAGGACAATGCAAGACCACACACCGCCAGGGCCACCCAGAAATTTCTTCAGCATAACAACGTGAATGTGCTGCCCTGGCCAGCCTCAGTCCCGATTTAAACCCAATAGAACATTTTTGGGATGAACTTGGCAGACGGTTGGACCTCCTGCGTCCACGACCAGAACAGCGGCTCGACTTCACCAGGCCATCGTCCATGTGTGGGCTGGTGTGCCAAGGGGACGCATCAACCACCTGGTCCACTCGATGAGCCGCAGGTGTCAAGCAGTTGTCCATCAAATGGTGGCCACAGACGGTATCAGGACTTCAAGCTGGTTTGTCACGTGACCTTGGATTTTCCACACAAGACATATTGCTGACATTTTCACACATTACCGGTGTAATGAATCAAATCACGTTGAATTCTCGCTTCCACTCTGTACAATTGTGACCAATAAAATTCACCCACAACCTTCAGCTTGTTTTGTTTTCGCGTTTTTGTTTTATATGGGAAAATCGGTAAATATTATGATGAGATCTTGGTGTAGTTTTTAATCTTTTTCTCTGTTCCTGATAGCGCAAAGAATATGATGATAGATCTTGGTGTAGCTGAATCAAAATCGAGACCATTTCAACAATGACATGTATTTCCATGTGGATCGGCTACCATCCCTGATCACCAGCCTGTCTGAGGTCTAACATGAACTGTGAGAGCGGCTTCTCACCGGTGGAATCTGCATGCATGTAGTAACTGAATTCTTTGTGTCGAAAACGCTGCTCGCAAGATGAACCTGCATGCATGTAGTAAACTGAATTCTTATGGAGAACATGATCGCAAGATGTTCAACAAAGTAGATGTCCCCCCACCCCCATTCATGTACTATGGACGAAAAGTCGAGCGCAGTGTTCTGTTCTGACAAGTAAGCTGTAATTACTGGCCCTTTTTAAGCAGTTCATGCTGTATAGAGGGAGAAGAGTTGTCATTCTGCATCATGTATTGCCGTGGAAGTGGGTGAACATTGCATGTTTGTTTTCCCCCCAGGACCGATATGCAAAGTCCAGTGCGCGGAGCAAGGTCTCCAGCCCTTAATTGTGATCGGTTTTCCTTGTTGAGGGGTTTATTCGTTTTTGTGAAGAAATGTTCTGTGTTGGCTCGAGACCTGTGCCTGTATGTAAATAGTGCACATTTCCTGAGAAGGACGAGTTAACCGTACAGCATTGCAATTCTCCACCGATGTTACGGCGTTTCAAACTAATAAAGTGAAGGAGAAAAAAACAACCAACTGAAATGAGATGATGCTTATATAGAGACGAACATGAACAGGAGTTCAATTCACTTAACCAATAGAAATCGGGCTACCGTTTCAAATGCATCGTCATGAACTATCCGTTATGCACGTGCAACACACAAAATGAAAAAAACCTGAAATGAAGTGAGCGTTGTGTGTGAGAACACACCAACCCTACAGGGTACTTTGCTTATATAGACAGAACATGAACACTAGTTCAGTTCGCTCAACCAATAGAAATTAAGCTATTCCGCCACGCACGTGCGCGTACGTGTCCATTAGTTAGCCCATCCATATGCGTTTCAGAGTGGGGCTACAGCTGGTGGATATGAAAACGAAAGAGCAAAAATTGGATTGTTGATCCACCAAACGAAGGAACAATTCAATCACAAAACGGACGTAACGCGTTTCGACCTGTTGGTCTTCTCCAGGCAGCTTTGTTCGCCCGTTGTTTCCATCGTTTTGAATGTTTGTCCTGTCTGCGTCTCCCTCGTCATTAATCTGTTCCTTCCTTTGGCGGCTCACTACGCCTAATTTTTGCTCTTCGCATCCACATCATTCCAAAGAAAGTGCAGCGAAGACAGGACTGAGCGGTACAGCGACAGGCGCGACACAGGAACCATGCAGCCCACATGCTACCACTCGGACCCGTCCATCAAGCCTCGTGGACAAGGAAGGTCTCCTTTATTCTGGGATGCTGAAGCCAGCCTCCCCACCATTTGCATGACCTTCTCTACCACAAGTTCCTGACAATCATCTCTACCACAAAAGGAGGGCGATGGATTCATCACGTTACGCACATTTCGTATCCGCGTTCAAGTATGGATATCAATTACAAAGATCAGTTTAAAAAAAAAAAAAAGGCCTAAAGTTATAAAACCAACGAAATCAAAAGTACCTACTGAAATTAAAATGACCCAAGGTTTTAAAACAATCCCAAAGGGCCCGTCTGCTAGATGACCAGTCCAAGCCGATTGTTGTGAAGCCTGTCAATGTATGTCTATCACACCGAGCGGGTTTTAGTCATTTCTCCAGACTTTCATACAAGCGGTTTAGACTGTCCATGGAGCTTGCTGTTTTAGACTGCTAGTCTGTCATGGCTGATAGACGTTGATTAGAAATGCCCAGCCTACACTTCATGCAGTGAGAACACTATAAGCTTTACCAGTGTTCTAACACTGGCTGGTCACCGAATTAACTTCATCAACCCTATTACTCATCCCCTAATTTGTAATGCCATACATATCTAGCGAATTGTTATCTGCTCTGAGATTAAAAAAAAAATGTGCTACATCATTCTGGAAAAAAGTTCAGGTCGAATAAAGTTGTAAAGTCAAAATGCTACACCATTCTGTTAAAAAAAATAAAAAATGTTCTATCGAATAAAGATGTAATGTCCATACACGCGTGTTTGCCAGTAAACTCTGAACATTGCTAATAATGTTAGGGCAGAAAGATGAAGCTGGAAGATGCTCTTTCACTCTGAAGATTCTTAAAGAATTCATGAATTACAACTGAACGGCCAATGGGGGGCAACTGCTGAAACGTACAGAAAGCTCAGAATGCAGAAATGATATTAATCAAGGATTTCGGTGAACTGACAAAAATGAAACCGAAATGCCCTCCATGGCAAACCTTCCAGCGGCGGGGACACCGACCGGCACTTCACTGGGAATGACCCCGTCACCAGGCTGGTGACGGACGTGTCCTGGATTCACGGGCTGGACAAAGGGGCGAGTCACCCAGGATGCAGCACGGCACCCACAGCACTGTCGCAGCCCGTTTCCTCGACAACCTCAGGAGTTCTCAGACAGGTACCCGTCATTGGGTTTCAGACACGCCAGGTTTGCCTCTTGCTGGCAAGCTCTTTAGTTTTCTCTGGCTCTGGTGGCCGACTCGTTCAATCTTATCACAACGAACAACACGGCAATGAATGAAAGGCTACGTGAGGCTGAGCACTGAACAGGCCAGCTCGTATCACTTGCTGCATGGAAATCACATTGGATACTTTTGTCTTTGATTCGGGAAGCATCTTGGAGTCGGACGTTCGGGTATGAAGGAGGGAGAGAGGGGGGAAAGGGAGCCCTAATTCAGGTTTGAAACACATGTCCACGGGAATCCTGTCACAGTACGCTGCTCCTTCAAACCTTGTGTCCAGTTCACGGGGAAATGGAATGGTCCTTCCAGACCACAAACTAAAGTCCAGAACGTGCCCTCTGACCACCTGTCGTTCAGAGGGAAAGGGCCACTCCCACACCAGTCACATCACAATGGTTGCTGTAGAAGATGACCATGGAACCGAAGTCACAGAGAGAGACGGAACAGCACGAGCGCCACCCCACTCCCCACTGCTACATCAACAGGCAGCACTTGGGCCGCCGCCTGCCTTTGTCTCTGTCCTGCTGCTCATTGTCCGTGTCGATGACCACCACCCCCGGGTTGCCGTCCGCCGTCGGAGAGTCTCCCACCTCCAGCCGTACTCTTTCGGGCGATGTGTCGGAGGGCACCGCCTCCCCGGCCTTGCCGTTCTCCCGGAGCTGGGGCGGCGCCGCGGCCTCCACCTGGGTGAGGCACTGGGGCAGATCCGCTCCTCCAGGACCTCGGCACTGTTGGCGCTGGCGTTGGGGGATGGCCCGGTCCACCACGTCGTGGGCGGGGTCGGGCCAGATCCCAGCGGGTCGGCCTGGTGCAGGAGCTTGTCGTGCTCGTGCTGCAGGTAGAACTTGTCCCGGACGATGGTGGCCTTCTTGAGCAGCTCCTCGGCCTCCTTGCTCAGGTCGCCGCCCGGCAGGAACGGGTTGTCCCGGCTCTCCAGGCTGAAACACAGCAGGCAAACTGCGGGTCAGGTCAATCACCTACCAACTCTAAGCGTGCAGGCGTTGTGTTTTGAACAGGATGTTATGTTCAGCCCCCCCCCCCCCCCCCCCCTTCTCCTGTCTCTTTTTCTGAGTGAGAGAGTTGGGGAGGGGAGAGAGAGAGAGAGTCTGTCAGAGAGAGAGAGAGAGAGATGGAACTGAAACCGCATTTCTGATTGAAAACTGGACAAACACACAAGAGATTCGTGTCTTCGATTACCTTGTTGATCAACTGACATACAACGGACTTTGCTGCATGCACGGGGAAGCGATGCAACAAAGAAGTCATGCTGGGAACCATCTTTGGTCGCAGCGTCATAACGACATGCCGTTTATCGATCATGACCATTTGAGTAAGGACAAATATCAAAATACCCAAATATTTTTTCAGTCCGTTCCTTGAATGTGTGTGTGTGTGTGTGTGTGTGTGTGTGTGTGTGTCCGTTTTTGTGTGTGTGTGCGACCCTGTATAAAAGCTGAAGCAATCCTGTGAAACTCTTGTCATCCTGCTCAGCAGTTACCATAGCCATCTCCGGTGGTGGCAGAGACAGTGACCGGAGAGAGCGAGCCCACAATTTCCCATCTTTGCAGCCCAAGTGCCACAGCAGGTGAGACGTGGCACGGGTTAAAGTCAGATTTCCGCCCGCATTCAGCCACACAATTCCAGGAACTAACATGTCTGGGCAGATACCGGGAGAGGAGAAAACCCTATTTCCCGATTCAAAGCACACTTGTTTCTCTTTGTTTTAACTCAAAGCAGCGAGAGAGAGAGGCTCCAACGAGATGAAGTTGCAGGAATTTTATGAGAGCAACTGAAAGCAGTCGGCACAGGAAATTGCACAATCTGGAAACTGTCTACAAATAAGCACACAAAACAAAGTCATGTACTGGAGATCTGACGTACAATACAAAACAGACAAGTACAATTTCCACAACTGTGTCTTCTTTAGACGTTGTGAAAAGTAAAAACGAAGATGCACCCAACAGTTCTCAACGATAGCAGTCAGAAAACAAAAATGCACAAAACATTACTCCGTGAGAGCATTCAGCAAACACAAATGCTCAAAGCAGTTCTACCCTGATGGCAGTCAACAAACCAAAATGCACACAATACTCGCCTGGTAGCAGCCAGCAAACAAAAATGCGCTACATATTACTCCCTACAGCAGTCAACAAATTTAAATGCACAAAACCTTACACACACACACACACACACACCCCCCATCGTAGCGACAACTAAAAATGCACAAAACGGTCCTCTCCTGAAAGCAGTCAACAACAACTAAAAATGCACAAAACATTACCCCCCTATAGGAGTCGACAACTAACAATGCACAAAACGGTCCTCTCCTGAAAGCAGTCAACAACAACTAAAAAATGCACAAAACATTACCCCCCTATAGGAGTCGACAACTAACAATGCACAAAACGGTCCTCTCCTGAAATCATCGTGCTGACTAGCATCAGGGGACCACTGTTGTGTGCATGTCCGTTTTGCATTGCCACAGAAAATCTACGTTTACTTCACTCTTCGTCAAAAGAGGGAAAGAAGCACGCGCGGCGCGCGCGCGCGCGCGCGTGTGTGTGTTGTGTTTTTGCGTGCGGGGGTTACGTGTGTGTGTGTGTGTGCGTGCGTGCGCTGTTGCGTGCGTGCGCGCGCTCTTACGTGTGTGTGTGTGCGTGCGCGCGCGGTTGTTACGTGTGTGTGTGTGGTTACTTTTGACCCGATGCGACCGACATTAGGCTGGATGATTTATTGTCAACCCAGACATTTTGTCACCAGCATGACCCTGTGCGACACTTTGTCTCCATAACATTTGGTCAGTACTCACTCTTTCACTGATGAATAAACTAAGATCATGTATGTTTGACCGCTACACACACAGGCACGCACGTCTGCACGCACGCACACACACAAACACCTCTGGCTTTGAAACTGTTGAACTTACGATAATCGTACAAGATACTGCTTTAGCAACGACTGTGATGATGACAGTGACGATGCTTACGGCGATAACGACGATGACTAAACATAAACCATCAAGTTTGACGAGAGTGGCAGCAGCAGCAGAAACAACCACCCATCACTCTACACGCATCCAAACCTGCTAAGAACATTAACAGACAACACTATGAACTCAGGAACTCGCCCGTTGGAGGGGGGGGAGGAGGCGCCCACAGGCAAGTACACGCTGCACAATGTACTGAATTTCGACACTGTACCCTGCAGTCATAGAACTGCGCACAATGCCCCCCCTCTCTCTCTCTCTCTCTGTGTAATGGATTTATACAGTAATGTTTGTGAAGCTGGAAAAAAAAATCCTCGTCGACTTATGAGCGGTCCTCGTCGACTTATGAGCGGTAT
>CM031600.1:46237365-46238942 GCA_018398815.1 Conus ventricosus | reverse complement strand
ACCAGACAGGTAACGGGTTGGTTGATCCAACCGGTAAAAACAACAACAGAACTTCCCACCCATGGGCAGGACGTTCACAGAATTCGACAAGTCATGGAGCCTGTTACACATATCTTTTATACAGAATTCAGACAGAGATGAACAATGAGAGGTACAAGGTGACGTCGTGCCGTGGTTAGCGTCGCGTATTTAATTCCCGGCTGGGAGGTCGTGGGTTCGTTTCTATCAGAGCCATTTATTTGTAGGACTGTTGTGCCCTGACCGTCTCCGACCCAGAGTTGAGTTCGCTTTGGGCTCGGTCGGGAAGACCTGATCCGCACAGCTCAGTTCGTCTCTGAGAGTGTTGCGCACGGCAGGTGTCTGTATCTCTCGGGCGTGGTTGACGCCGGGGTACATTAAACCAATTCAGCGTCGAGTACAGTCCTGTCATGCAGTCCTAGACTAGAACAGAGCTCCGGAGTATTATCTTCACCATTCTTATCCTCATCGATCAGCTTACAACAACAACAACAACAGCAGCAGCAGCAGCAACAACAAAAACAACACAACAACAACAACAGTAGTCACAAATTCGGTGGCTGTTCATGTCCTGCTCTTTATGGTCGTGATCTCAGTTTTGATTCCTCGTCCACGTCTATGCCCTTGCTGACTTGGCATCGGCCTCACCGGTATCGGCAAAATCATGGGGGACGGATGCGCTGGCTGCCGCTCCAGAGGGAGAGCTCACCCACGCTGGCTCCGTGGGGTAGCAGTTATCGTCGTCAGCAGGTGGCTTGTTAGGAGTTGCCCTGCGTACGTTGTTGGATCAGAACAGGCATCGCTGAACAGGACGAAAGTGACCTGCCAGCGGTGCAGCGTCTCCTCTGGTGGGTTGCCTCTTGACGACTTGGCATTGACTGCTCCCTGTGGATTGCCGGTGCCGGAGCTGTGTGGAGACTTGTCGGGGTGTGGCTGTGGACGAGGAGCCGGAATGAGCGGCGTATGGGTACAGTGCCACTGGAATCGTACAGAAAATGAAAAAGTAGGGGGAAAAAGGTTTATACAGTTTACTCCCTAGTTCGTCTTCTTTCCTTGTAAAATCCACTTCGTCTTCCATACAAACAGGATCAGTTTTCTCTTCAAGTGGTCAAAAAGGACATCGTCCCCAATGTTGTTCTGCCACTCTGTTCGCCCAAAGCACCTAAAAGAAAGAAGAAAAAAAAAGAAGAAGTTTGGTTTGGTAGAAAGAGCTGACGGGAGTCGAAGTGTGGGTGATCAGGATTGATTCCCAATGGCAGTCTGTCCGTGATGACAATGAGGTCATCATCTCCAGGCCCTCTGTCACACCGCACAGTTTGCTATCATCAAGTGGAATTGCTCCTGACCACACCTGTTTTCTCCCCCCCTCTCTCTCTCTCTCTCTCTCTCTCTCTCTCTCTCTCTCTCTTCTCTCTCTCTCTCTCTCTGTCTGACTCCTTCTCTGCTCTGTCTGTCTGTCTTCTGTCTCTCTCCTCTCTCTCTTCTCTCTCTCTCTCCTCTCTCTCTCTCTCTCTCTCTCTCTCTCTCTCTCTCTCTCTTAGAGAGAGAATACATCTGCA
>CM031600.1:46229865-46232365 GCA_018398815.1 Conus ventricosus | reverse complement strand
CCGACCCAAACATATTCCAAAAAACGGTTCGCACTTGACGTCACCCCACGTTTACTTTGCCTTTAAGATCTAATCAAACATTCTTAGCTAAGAGATGCACTGGACCCAAAGAAGAGGACGGAGAAAGAGAGAGAAATCTGAGAGGGGAGATGTGATGAAGAGAGGAGGAGAGAAGATACAAGGAGCAGAAAGATTGGTGCACCGAAAAGGACAACAGTGAGCCGAGGAGGGCAGAGTTACAGGGGTGAGAGTTGGGTTTTTCTTTAGATTAGAGTTGATATTTCAAATTTCTGAATAAGAAAAGGGACATAAAGTGAATCCAAAGTTTCTAAAATAGTAAAAACATGAAACGTGAATCCAAAACATTCTAAATCAGAGTCATTAAAAGTGACCCAAAGATGTTGCTCTGTTTTGCTTCTTACGATTTCTTTCAAGTGTTACAAAACTATATCAAAGAAGTAGGGGCTAGGTTGTAATAACATTCATGTCAAAAGAACAGATAAGTTTGCCTTTAGATGTGATTTCGGTTTATTTCGTGATGTCAACAACACCTACTGTGGGTGAGCTCGGCAGATCATGTCTTTATGATGTTCGCTACGTGTGTTTGTCTTTTCCCGTCCTGAATTCCGGAACAAACTTGTCAATACACTGGAAAGGCCCTCGGGAGAGCGCAGACCTTTGTCCAGGTCGAACGGATCCTGGATCTGCCCATTTATCCGGATTCATACCGAAATTTTAATGGCTGCCCTTCGGAATCGGATCACATTCCTTCCATCTTTCCACCATGTTTCGTTTGAAAACAATTCATTAGGTTTTGCACAGGCTTGATGACACACAAACAAACGAGTCAACAGATTGGGATGAAAACAGAACTTCCTAGGTAGAGGTAACTATCGTGGTTGGCAGAGTGTGCTTCGTACCGGTCATTTGTCTTATTCATTTATTTATCTATTTATTCATTTTTCTTATTTATGTATTTATCTATTAATATTTGGCTGTTCCATCTTCTGTGCCACCTTAGTGGCATACCATCCATGCCGCTCATTCCGGAACCCCCCCCCCCCCCCCCCCCCCACCCCCCCCCCCCCCTCCCCCCCCCCCCCCCCCCCCCCACGATCACAGGAACAGACCGGCCCGTCCTGCTACAGCTACGGCACCGGCAATCCACAAGGAGCAGTCAATGTCAAGAGGCAAGGCACCAGAGGAGACACTGCACTGCTGCCGAATCAATGCGGTGGTGGTGTTCAGTGGTTCCTGTTCTGATCCAACATACGCAGGACACCGCCTAATGAGCCTCTTACTGACGACAATAATTGCTAAGTCGCAAAGCCGGCGTGAGCAAGCTCTCCCTCCGGAGGGCGCCACCACGTCCGTGAAACGACAGCATCCATGAATTTGCCGATACCGGTGACCACAACAGAATCAAGCCAAGGCCATGGGTGTGAAAAGGACGTCGAAGCTGAGGTCACCATGAGAGCAGGGCATGAAGGGCCACAGAAGTTGAGACTTTCTTTCAATGCTGACCAATGAGGATAAAGATGATGCAGATAATGCTACGGATGTCCATTCTGGTCTGAGACTGCATGACTGGGCTGTACTCTACGCTTCCTTTCATAATGTATCTCGGCGCCAGCCAGGCCCGAGAGATACAGACACCTACAGTGTTGGTCAGGAAATTTGAGCGACACTCTCAGAGACGCATCAATGAAATGGATGAAACTCGACTGTGTGGTCCCAGTCTTCTTTCCAAATGAGCCCTAGCAAACTCAACTCTGGGTAGAAGCCGGTCGAAGCGGAAAAAAATCCCACAAATGAATGGCTGTGATGGGAATCGAACCAATGACCTCCCAGCCGGGAGTTCGCGACGCTAACCACTTTCCCACGGCGCCTGGTACATTTGTCTTATTTAATTTCTGGCCCGACAACGCGGAGTTGTGTTCAGTGTCCTGAAGATGTTATCATCCTCAGTCCCAGACACGTCATTCGCCCGGCCTGCCGACAGAACCAACATATTCCGGTATGAAAGGTAAACGTTGAATGACCACAGTGTTGTTCGTATTGTGTCTGTGAGATGTTGCTTCTTTGTCTGTTTGTTTCGTCTGTTTGTCCTGTGATAGACCTCTTTTTTGGAGAGAGCTTTTCCCCTCTTTTGTTCTTTTGCAGTCCGGGTTATATTGCTGTCAAATTAAAGGTTTGACAAAGAGTGTTTCCAAATAAACGCATTGTCCGCTGAAAAAAAAAGTCCAGAATTTCTCTGTCTGTCTGTCTGTCTGTCTGTCTCTTTTCTTTTTAAGAAAAAGATTGAACATTAGTTGGATGAAAGCACATCAAAACAGAAAACCAGCAAACGAGGACAACGGTGCACGAGGGAAACAAAGATTCAATGATTCAATGGACATTTTTTTTCACACAAACCATCCACCATGCCCATCTCTTCACCACCCCCATCTCACTCACTCTAAAACTTGGCATCAACATCCCCATCCCACACCCGCCCCCA
>CM031600.1:46204865-46222365 GCA_018398815.1 Conus ventricosus | reverse complement strand
CACTTTATATATATATATAGGATTTAGGTGACAGGATAGAAGCAACAGCAATGAAAGAAGCCTTTATAACCCTTAAAGACCACAAACCTAATTTTCTCAACAACCCTACTTGTAGACTGATAAACCCATCAAAATCTGAATTAGGCAAAATTAGTAAAAAGATCCTGGAAAAAGCAATAGAGGACATAAAAACAAACACTGAATACAATCTCTGGAAAAATAGTTATGAAGTTATCCAATGGTTTAAAGAATTGAACAAACAGACAAATACAGTGTTCATTACTTTTGACATAGTGGACTTCTACCCTTCCATTGATGAGGAATTACTTACTAAAGCTCTAAGATTCGCCAACAAATATACAAATATAACAGATTCTGAGATGGAAATCATTCTCCATACTAAGAAAACCTTCTCCATAGCAACAGTGAAACTTGGATTAAAAAAATAGCAGAAATTCCACATTCGATGTCACGATGGGATCTTATGACGGAGCTGAAACGTGTGAATTAGTTGGACTTTTCATGTTGTCTCATATACAGAAAATACTTGGGAAACAGGTTGGCTTATACAGAGATGACGGTCTTGCCACGTTAAACAATAAACCAAAAATCATTGAAAACAAGAAAAAAGAACTTTGTAAAATTTTTCAAAGCCATAACCTAAAAATCACAGTAGAAGCCAACAAAAAAAACAGTAAATTATTTAGACATAACATTAGACCTTAAGGATCATACATACAAACCATATAAAAAACCTAATGACACACCCGTCTACGTAGACATCAATAGTAACCACCCACCCTCCATCTTAAAAACCATACCTAATGGTATAAACAAAAGATTATCTAAACTGTCATGCAATGAGAAAGAATTTAACAGTACAGCAGCTGAATATCAAGAGGCGCTGAAAAAAAGTGGCTACCCCTACAAATTACAATAAAACCCCAGATAACAACATAAACACAACGGGAAAAACAGGAAAAAAAAAAAATTATTTGGTATAACCCCCAATAAATTTAAAGAACAAAAACAAAGGGTAGGAAAAAAAATTTCCTCAAACCCTTAAAAAAACATTCCCAAAAACATGTACAATCAAAAAAATTTTCCAACAAAAATACCGCAAGTAAGAAAACATTTTTTTTACCAATCCTGGCTCCCCTTGCCCCTTTCCCCGATTTTTTGGCGAAAGTGCCCAAAAAGCCGCCTTTTTTCCGTTTCTTGACAAGAAACCAAAAAAAAACGCCCCTTTCAAACAAACATCCCTTGGCGGGTTTTTCCTTTTTTAATATTTAATTTACAAATTTTTTTCAGAGATAGCTGGGAGAAATTCCCAAAACAAGAACACGCCCCCTAGAGTAACGTGGGGAAAAGCCCGCAAACTGAACGCCTTCATAACAAAAGGGTGTCTTTCCCCCCCTTTCTTTTCGGGGGTTGCCAACGACCCGCTCGCAGGGGGGCGGGGTAAGTTTTTAATTGCAAGTTCCCGGCCTCCCCTGCCCACCCCGGGGTTTTAAATTTTTCCCCCCCGGGGGATTCAAATTAAAAAAAATTTTTGGGAATCGAAAATATTTTTTTCAACATTTTTAAATTAGTTTAAAAATTTGTTTTAAACATGGAACCCACTAAAAATTTTAAATATAAACCACACACACCCCCACACACACACACAAAAACCCCTACAATCAAAAAACCACATACACTACATGCACACACACACCACAAACACCACACACAAAACACACACACACCCAAAACAAACACCCCAAAACACCCCCACAGGGGCCCTCACAAAAAGGGGCCCCCACACACACAAGACAGAGAGGGGGAAACAAACCACACCCCAACAGGCCAAAAAATCAAAACGCGAAACCCCTCTCCCCCCCTCCTCTTCCCCCCCCCTCCCCCAATTCCCTAAAATTTCTAGAACGTTCGGTCCAAACGTCCCGCGCGGGGCGCTGTTCTCCCGGGCCAACCCACCTATTTTAAACGTACCCGGCCCCTCCATGAAAAAGGGTAACCCACACTTCTTTTTCGCTGAAGGGGGGAAACGAGCAGGACTTTTTCCCTTTGTGGGGCGGGGGTTTTATTTTAAAAACCGGGTTTTAGGGGAAAAAAAGGGGGGTGTATTTTTAAAAAGGTTTGTTTCTTTTGAAAAACAATATTGTTACAAAGAACAGCATTTTTAATACGTGTTTGGTTTCAAAAAAATTTTTGTTCGAAATTTGGCCGAACCCAAAAAAAACCCAAACACGCGTTATTGTTGGGCCCGCAAAAGCCATTTTTTAAAAAACATGGCGTTCATTTTTTAAAGGGGGAGGAAAACAGGGCGTTTTCTTATTTGAAAAAATTTTTGCTTTCCCCCCCAAAGAAAAGGGGGGGTTCTCATTTGTATTAGCTTGATTGAGGGGTTAAAATACAAAATTCGTTTTTAAGGCAGCTGACTGTGTATTAAGATTTTGTATACTTTTCTATTTTTCCCAAATTTTTAACCCAATTTTTATCTCCCTTTTAAGGTGCCCAAATGCAACTAAATTGCCGTTTTTTCCAAACCCTGGATGAAAAAAGTGGTAAAAAAACTTTTTTGTGCAAAAGAAAGTATAATAAAACTTTGTTTTGGAAAAATCTGCGGTTTTTTGGGCCTTGCTGACTGCATTTTAAAAAATAGCCGTTCTTTGCTGGAACGCCTTATTTTCGGGGCAAGAGGATTTCCCAGAAAAAATTACCTTTGCTGACGAACTATAAAAAACCTTCTTTGGGGGGTGAACGCCTATTTATAGTAGCAAGGGGGCCCGGCGGTAAAATCCGTTTTCCCTTAAAAAAACCCGTTAAAGCGGTGAACGCCTTTTAAATAGAAAGAAAAGGGGGCTGCGGAAAAATTTCCGTTTTGCTATAAATCCCCGCTTGGGGTGAACCCCTATTTATAGTACAAGAGGGCTAGGGTAAAATCCGCCTTGCAATAAATAGCCTTTTCCTACTGTAACCCTTTTTTTAAGGGGCAAGGGGGCCCTGGGGTAAAACCGCCTTGCTATAAAAAACCTTTCATGCGGGAACCCCCTATTTATGTAGAAAGAGGGCAAAGGGTACTGCCATATTTGCTATGTGCACCAAGGGGAGTAACCCTGCGCACCCCCACCCCAGAAACGCACGCCCCCACCCCCACCCCACGAAATTTACTCTCCCCACCCCCACCCCACCCGCACGTCCCCCCACCCCCCCCCCACCAGGGCACCTTGGGCTTCCTCAATCATTCACAAGTCATCCTCAATTCATCAAAAATCATCCTCAATCATTTCCCAATTTTAACCTCAAGTAAATTACAAGTTACCTAAAGTCCTTACAAGCCCACCCTTTAAATTTCACAAGTTTTTTTACTTAAAGTCACCCAAAATTAAATTCCCCAAGCCCACCCCAAAAGTCTTTAAACAATTTCTTATTTTAAGAAAATTTTTTTAAGTCACCCCAAGTCATCCTCAATTCTTCCCCAATTTTAACCTAAGATCATAACAAAGCTCCTCTAAGTAACAACCAATTTCTTTTTTTAAGTATCTTAAATTTAAACAAAAAAACAAGCTATTTTTTTATCTTAAATAGAAATGTCTAAGATAGTACACACACCCCCCAAAAAAACGTGTCATGGGTTGGGGAAATTTTTTTGCCAGCGTTCTCTGCAAAATTTTTAAAGGGAAAGGGGTTTTACATCCGAACAACCGCATTGTTTTCCAATTCTGGTCTATTTAATGTCTTTTATAGACTCCATGTTTTTATTTTTTGACTTTATCATTTTAAAATACGCCATATCTATTTTTTTTTAAAAAAATTTTAAAAATTTAAATTTTTCTAAAATATTATTACATTTCAAAGGGAAATCAAAAAAAGCTTTTTATTGGGGGTTTTTGGGGCGTCCTTGGTTTTTTTTCTCATTTATGCTCAATTTTTTTGATTGTTTTTGGGTTTCTTTTGGGCCAGGGGTTTATTTTATAGCCGCAATAACTCCCCCAAACAGCCAATGGCCCCAAAAAAGGGGGCAACATTTTTAAGTTCAAATTCCCTGAAGATTTTGGTCCCTTGTATCAAAAGGAGTTTTTTATAGGGGGCCATTAAATTTAATTTGTTCTGGGGGTTGGCGGTTTTATTTTTCATGATGAGTAAATTTTTCTGTAACTTTAAATTTTTTTTTTGTCTTTCCCACTCTCAAATTTTTTTTTCCTGTTTAAAAACACCCCGGGTTTTTTAATGGTCCCCAAACCTGATTCAGCGTTTTCCTGCTGATTTCCGGGTTTGGGTTATTTTTCTCCCCCTAAATTTCAATTTTTCCTGATTCTGATGATTTTCGGCTCGGTCATTTTAAAGGGGAAATAAAATCAATTTTATTAAAAGTTTTTTAAAACCCCAGATTAATGGCGAAAACAATTTCCAAATTAAATAAAAAATCACATCCAGAGACCTAAGTTTTTTAAAACGGATCTTGCTTTAAAATCAAAATAAGATCTTTTTCCAAAATAAATTGGGACAAATCAACTAAACTAGTTTAGGTACAAAACAAAGAACCTTTTCCCAAACCTTTTTTAACCAAACCCTCGCCCCCAGCTCCCGCTTCATACCTTTTATGAACTTTAAAATGTCTTTGGCGACACGTTGAATCTGTTCAATGCTGAATTCAGTTCCGGGGAAAACGGGTTTTTTTTTTCCACACGCTGCCAAAAATACAACCCTCCTTTTGGGAAAATAAAAAACCAGTTTGGGCCATAAACTTGGCCCTTTCAAAATTCGGGAAGGGGTTTAGGCTGTTTTAGCTTTTAGAGACCCATCACTGTTCATTTTTTTTTTTAAAATTAAAATAATTTTTTTATTTTCAAAAAATAAAGAAACCCGAAAAAACTTTTGCTAACCTTATCCCAAATTCGCCGTTTTTTGAGGCCAAGTGTAGGATCCTCAATGCTTGGAAAAAGCTTTTTTAAAAAAAAACCAAAAGATTTTGGGCCCAAAAACTAACTTTGAGGATTCAGCAAAGCAAATTTAATCATTGCAGTTTGGGTTTTCCCAAACAAAGTTTTCAATTAAAAGCAAAAAATTTTCCAGAAAATTATAAATATGTAAGAAAAAAAACATTTAAAAAAAATGGCTTCCCCCGGGCAATAAGGGGGGATAGGGGCCCCGCTGTGGTGAATCCCTTTGTTTTTAAAAGCGGCGGGTTTTTTCATTTATTTAAACGGGGAAATACACGAGAGAAAAAGACATAACAAAGCAGGGAGCAACTAGCAGCGCCCCAAGAGGGCCAAAGAAAGGCAGAGCCCTTGAGAAAGTTAATTTTTTTAAATTTACACCCTGAAAGAACGGGGCAGGGCAGCTTACACTTTTAAAAAAAAAGGTTGACCAAGCAAAAAAGAATATATCTAGAACGGGCAAACCGGTCCAACATTCCCCCCCCCAAAAATTCAGTGATTTTTATCAACCATCAAAAAACAAAAATCCCAAAAAATCTTTTTAAATTGTCTTTGGTATGACCTTTGGTTTTTTTTGGCACATAAAATTGGCTGAAAAAAAAAATGAAAAAAAAATTTCATTATTCACCCAAAGGATTTAAAAAGGGGGTATCAAAAAGAAATCAAAAGCAAAACCCAAGCGCGGAGTCATAACAAACACAAAAGAAGGGGTTTTTCTAAACAAGCGATTTGGCAAATTTATTTACCTTCCCCTAAACGAATACAGAGACCGCATTTTGGGTAAAAACCCCAACCCCAAAAACGACACCCATCAAATGGTTCTCTATATTACCCTCTAAAGGGGTTTAGACGAAAAAAAATTTAAGTACGCACTTACATCATTACATACTTCAAGATACAAAGAGGGGGAACCCAAAAAAACAAAAAAATGCCCTGCTGTTCCCGTCGCTATACAACTGTTATACAACGGGGCCCTTAAATTTATCCTCGAAAGATTCAAGTCGATAAATGGAAAAGAATTAAAGGGCAAGTAAAAATCAATTAGGTTAAAACATAGATTTAAACCTTTAAAAAGGGGCTTTCCCGGGGAGTTCACAGATCACAGGCTTATTTTAAAAAAACTTTAACAAACATTTTTAGCGAAAACTTTTCTCCTACCATATCACAAGACTTTTTTGGGGAAAAATTCCGAAACACAAATGGGTTTAAGACTGCCCTCATTTTTTCCCGCGAAATGAAAAATAAAAATTTAAAGGGTTTAAAACCAGTACAAGCAATAAAAAAAAAACCCAAAAATTTTCGGGAAGGAGAGCCTTAAACCGGCAAACATTCCCCAATTGGTTTTTAAAAGAAAAGGTATTTTTTATTTACCCGGGGAAAACAAAGGGGGACACCCCCCATCGGGGCAACCGACCCCCGGTTGGAGTGTTGACCCAAAATAAAAAAAAAAAGAATTGTAAAAATAAATTTCCCCCGTGTTTTAAATTTACGAGAAACTGACAAAACCCAAAAAAACCAGTTTCCCCAAAATTTTTTGGGAAAGAAAACGAAAGAAATTCCGCCAGACCATTTCCGTTTTAAAATTAAATTTAAACTTAAATATTTTTTGATTTTAAAAGGGAAGCTCAAAAAGGAAGTGCAGAACAAAACCCCGAATGGGAAGGAAGAGCCCTTAAAAATGTAAGGGGAATCTTTTCCCATGCGTGTAATCTTTTAAAGGGAAAACCTTTTTTTTTTGGGGGTTTAAAACAATGCATGCAAAATTTCACCAAACCCCTTACAACTAAAACCCCCAAAAATTTGGGAAAAAAAGAATATTTTTAAAATAAAAAAAAATTTCAAACTTCGTCAACAAAAAAGAAAAAGTTTAAATAAATTTTGGATGAAGCTATGATTATCTTATAATAAAAGTTATGAAAAATATAAAAACCCTTTTTTTAAAGGGGTTTCCCCCTTGCCCAATTGCAATAAAAAACTCGGGTTTAAACAAACACCCGGGGGTTTTTTTCCTATCAAAAGACTTCTTTTTTAAAAACATTGTGTTGATCTCATTTTGATTAGATCGCATTTTTAACTTTGGGCAAATGAAAAGTCTTATTGCCAAACAATGTTCTTTGTAGTTGTCATGTGAAATTTTTTGACGGGCACAACGCTGCGAGGATATTCCCTTTGCTTTTCTAATGTTTTCCCCCTCCGGCTCGAAAAAACTGTACTTTTTTGCCCTTTAAACCAACAAACCCCTTTGATCCCTTTCCGATAATTCACCCTTTCCATTTTTTCCAAAAACCCTTTCTTATTAAGGGGTTTGAAGGCCAAAGGGAAAAATTTTTAAGGGTAATCAATGTATCAAAAACCATCCCCATGGCCCTTTGGGCCAAATTTTGGGTTTCCATTTCTTTTAGATGCCCTTCAGTAGGGATATCTATAAAAAAACTTCGATCGTGAAAAAGCACTCGGGACCCCGGGATACGAGGGTTAAAGTATCATAAAAAAAACCCCAAAACCTCAAAACTTTGATAATTCAAAAACAAAAAACCCAATAAAACAGGTTTGTCTAATTTGACTTTTTTTTTTAAACAAAACCCCCAAAAAGTTTATCATAAAAATCTTCAAACCCGATAATTTGGTTTGAAGTCAGCTTAATTGCTTCGTTCCCCTTTGGTGACTAATCTGACATTTTTAACGCTTTGGGGTTTTCTCCATAGTTTTTTCCCAAACCCCGTTTTTTCTCAACTTGAAAAATTTTTTTCTAAAGCATCTGTGGATTTATTTCTGAATCATGTTCTTCATTTTTATTTTTTCATAAACTTTTTCTTGTAAAAAGCAATTATCCCGATGAACGCTTTAAACAAAAAAACCATGTCTTTAAAAAAAAATTGGGGAGAAGTCTGTAATGCCCGACAAAATTTTTTTGCCGCAAGTTTAGGCACAATTTTAGGCGGTTCTCTGGACCCACTTTAGACTTTCTGCGGGCAAATTTGGATAGTCATTTGGGGGTCAGGATTTCCCTGGGGATTTTCCAAAAGTCAACTTCTAGAATGAACCACGCTGCTAAAACGGGCTTAAAAACTTTTAAACCCCTTTTTAAAAGGCCTTTTGAATTTTATTCTTTACCTGTTACATTTTGGGAATTACAAATTTGGAATTATTCCCGGAAAAAAAAAAACCCCCCAACCAACAGATTTTTTTCATCTAAATACAAAAGATATTAATTTTTTAATTTGGGAACATAAGGACCAAGTATTTTTTTGTTTCTTTACAGAAATAAAGGCGACCCCCATACAAATTTCCCCTCCCCGAAATTTTTTTTCAATCATCTGTATCTTGGTGGGTCAAAAAATAAACCAATCGTACCCCAGAAAATTTTTTTTTTTAAGGAAACACCCACTCACCCCGGGGTGCAGAAATTTAATGCGCGGAAATCCAACTGTAATGTTTCTGCAGGTCTTCTAAAAATTTTTTTCAAAGACGTCCCCCAAACAAACATACATCGGGCCCTTTAAATAGGAGTCATGAAAAACCCCATCGTTTTACAATCAATTTTTTCCCAAAGCATCTGAGCATCCCGGAAAATCGAGTGGGCGATTTTCCTTTCCTCAAAGACTAGAAAAGAACGCGCCTTTAGGGGGAAGGGTATCTTGGGTAAAACCTTTTCCCCCAACTGTTTCATGAAACTCAAAGGGTAAACGTTTTTTCCCAAACAAGATTTTATAAAAAAATTTTTTTCCCGTTATTGGGCGGGGATTTTAAAAGGACATACCATTTGCCCAAAAGACCCATCTTTTTGTTCATAGAGCCCGTAGAAAGACAGTTTTTTAAAGTAAAACACTTGTACTTTCTGAGGCCGGTGCAATGCATGCTACCCTAAGGCCGGTTCGTTTGCAATTAAGATAGAGCCCGAAACCCTCTGAAATTTTGAAAAAATTTTGGGCAGCTTCCATGTTTTTGGGTTTCCCAAATTTTAAAGTTGAAAAATGCATTTGTTATGCCCGCCCCCTCTAAACTTCCCGCAAATGTCATGGCCCCTTTTTACTTTTGGGGGTTTACACCCCTGGGCTTTAGCTCTAAACCGCAAACCAAACCCAATCCCTTGGCTGAGCCCATACTGCTGTTGATCTTCAGGATCATTATTTTTCCCAATAAACAGATTTTTAGAAACATTACCCTTGCTGCTTGCTTTTAAAAAGTTTCTGCACATCTGGTCCTCTAATAATCTGTGCTGAATGAGCGCCATCCGACCTACAATTTGAAGGCAAATAAAACAAATCTGATATTACCCCATTAAGACTGTTTTTTCGAATTTTTGGGGGGGGCGCTCCCCTAAAAAAAGGGAAACCAAAAAACGACTCAAATTCTCGAAAAACTACGTATGGAAAAATTTTTTGCATCCTTTCCCAGTTCTTAAAACAAACTTTAACCCATTGGGGGGCGAAATTTAATTCTGTATTACAGTCAACTGGGCCGATACAATTTTTCTTAGTTCCTTGGGGCCCTTAAACCAGAGGGCATTCTTGTTAAACATTTCTGCAAAATTTTCTTTTTTGGCCCATTTTTTGGGAAGAATCTGCATTAGTTTACTCATTTTTTCGAATAAAATTTTAAAAGTGGGCCCCGGGGGGGTGAAAACTTAGTAGTAAGCCCAACAGGGTTTTTTGGGTCTGGCTCGCCAATCTTTTTGGACGGTTCTTGCCCTTTTAAATTTGGGCACCAAATTTTTTTCCCCTCACCCATTTTAAAGACATTCAGTTAGGGGTTTTTGGGTTTTTTTTTCCCAAACAGATAAAAGGGAAACCCCCCTTTTAAGGGGAAAGGATATTCCACAAAATTTAAAAATCAGATTAAGGGCATAGTTAGACACCCCCTCTGCTTTTTTGGGGGCGAAAATGCGCCCGCAAAAACACAACCCCTAAAACATTTGTTGTCTGTATTCTTTATGTTTTAAAAACTGCTTTTTTTGAAAACCCCCTCTCGAAAGTTTGGGAAAGTAACTTGCCAACAATCGGGGCATACTTAGACTGTTTTAATTTTGAAACTCTAAGACTTCGCCCTCTAAAACCCAAACCCGGAAACCCTTTTCATTTTTCTTCTTCAGCGGCAGCGTCCAAAAATGGCAAGGCATTCGTCTGCCCCAAACCCGGGGGTTAAGTTTGTTTGAAAAGAAATCGTTGTTTAGTTAACCCAAAAATTTTAATTTTTTTTCAAATTTTGTTACATAGTCGATTAAAACACTAACAATTTTTTAACTGGCCGGGGCTATTGTTTTTTACTTGGGCTTGAGAAATAGCAGACCAACACTTTTCCCCTTAAAGCTTCTGGGTCAATGACTTCTAAATCAATATATTTTATGGGTCTTGACAAATTTTCTTGCAAAGCTTCCAAAAAAATTCGCTTGTCCCTTTATAAATCTTTTCCTTTTTAGTCCTTTTCCAAAATCCCAAAAATTTTTTTTAAATTAAAAAAAAAAAAATTAAAAACAGAACCCAAAATCAACGGTCTTTTTTCGCTTGGACCCCATAAACAAAAAGTAATTAAAAACCCCCTTTGGGAAATTTTAAAGTGAGCTTTTTTGAAAAGAGTTTAATGTTTCGTTTACTTTTTTTAAGCATTCCTTTTTTATCGCTCGGGGTCTGGCTGTTTAAAAAACTTGTCCCTTTCCCTTTTTTTTTAAGATCAAACTTTTGTCCCTTTTTTAAATCATCAAAATCGGGCCCAAAAAATTAAAAATTTTTCACCGTATGTTTTAGTCACTACGCTTTAATTTTTTGTCAGTTTTTAACACTAAGGTTTTGCCCTTATTAAATTGAACCCATAGCTGTGTTTCTTTTTTGGGGTTTTTTTTTTAATTTTTTTTCAAGCACACCTACAGCTAAATGAACACAGGGCCCAAAAAGCCCAAAGACAAAAACCCCTAAGGAAAAACTGCGGGGGCACCAACGCCTTTTTGCTAAGAGACCTACCCGGTTTCCCGCGACAGCACTAATAATCCCCTGCTCCAGTATTGACAAATGTAACAGCAATTTAAAACAGCAGAAAAACCTCGTTTGGGGGGGGGGGTATTTTGAAAGGTCCCGCCCCTATTTTTGTTGCATTTTTTGTAAAAAGTTTTTTTAATCTGAAGGGGTTTTTTCTTCAGGGGGTTTTTATAACACCCGAATTTCCCCGCTATCTCTTCTTTTGGGGGTCTGTAGGGACATTTGGATAAACCTGAACAACATGCTTTTTTTAAAAAAAAAATAATTTAGTATTGTTTTTTCTTGGAACCCGCTACCTTTAATATTCCAACCGCCAACCCTATATTAAAAAAAAAATTTACATTAAACCGGTTTTTCGGCTTCTTCTTTTTATCAATTTTTAATTTTATTACGTCTCTTTAAAAGTTTCCCCCGCTTCCAGTAACTGATTTTCCCCCGTTGACCTTAGGGCAATCCATAAACCCTATTTTTTTTTTAAATAATCATCAAGTCTACACTGGGAAGGTGAATCTTTTAAAACCAAGGGCCTTTTTGGCCCTTTTTACCCCCGCCCCCCCCCCAAACAATTTTTTATTTTTTTGTTTAAAAAGATGATAAGGTTAAGTCCCCCTAGCAAGATTTTGGTTTGGAAATGCCCCAATCAACATTTTACTTTGTTATTTTTTTGGGTTAAAAAAATTTTTACTTTTCCCTTTTGAATGGTTCTTTATCCCTTTTACACAGCAATAAAAAACCTTTAAAAAAATCTTGCAGTTTCGCAAAACTAAAATTTCCCTAATTTTCTGCCCTCCCCAGGGTATGTTTATGATACCACGTTTTCGAATATTAAAAAGTTGGGGCTTATAAGAACCCCAATCACTTTCTAAATTAAGGGGTTTCTAACAACCCTCAAACTCCAACCCAATTCAAAATGCTGTACTTTGCTTGGGTTTTGTTTATTTTATAACACGGTTTTATTTTATTAAAAGTTTTGTTTTATAAGACAACGGGCCTTTTTAATTTCTTCCCCTTAAAGGAAAGGGGGTGCGCTTTTTAAAAAACTCAAAAAATGGGGAAAAGGGAAAACGATTACCTAAGCAAAACTTACAGCTAAAGCCTTTTTGCGCTTTTTGCAAACCCGGCGGTTCGGCGCCCATTCAAGTTTTTGTGCTTCTTCAATTTCCTTCCTTAAAAACCCAAAATTTTTCCCTTTCATTCGCGGTTAGCCAAGATCAGAAAAAAGGGTTAAAAAAAATTTTTGGGTTGTTTAAAAAAATACTTCCTTTCCCCCCAAGTTTTAAGAAATTTTCTTAAAGTTGCCCGGCCCCCAAAAAAGGGGCAACTTTTCTGGTTTTTTTTGTTTTTGAAACGAGGGCTATTTTAAAAGAAAACCCCTGCAACCTGGCACGACAAAATCATCCGCTCCTAGGTTTTGGGAAAACAACATAAGAAAATTTTTTTCTGCATCCAAAAGTAGATGGATTAAAAAAATTTTGGGAAAAGTAATATTCCGTTTACCCCGCACGCCAAGGGGGGCTTTCAGCTTTCAAAACGGGGCCCAAAAATCGAGCCAAATGCTTTGGGGCAATTTTTTTTAAAAACAAAATAAAAAATTTAAAAAATTTTTAAAAAAAAAGGGAAATTGAAGCAAAAAAGATTATGATTTTTTATCCTGGGGAAAAAACCCTATTAAAAGTCCCTTTGAACCGGCCCTCGCTCCCGCGCTCTCTTGCGACTGAATTTAAAAGAAAATAGGGCCGGGGAAAAAACAAAATTTAAAGGGCAAAACCTCCCGAATTTATAAGACCCCCCAAAAAATTTTGAATAAAAAGATGGCAAATTTTTTGTAAAAGCATCAAGGAAATCTGTTTTGGCTTCCCCCCAAACCAAACCCCCCCAAAAATTTTTGCCCCAAAAAAACAATTATACAAAGAATCAGTGTGAAAGATCAAAATCGCCTTTGGGGCCCAACCAAAATTAGTAGGGGATGCAAATTGGGTAAACTTCAAAACACACGCCGAAACCCCCCAACAGAAAACCAAATCAAAAACAAGGAAATAAAGAATTTAAATCAATCAGCAAGGGAAATTTAAAAATTTAAAAGAAGCAGAAACCTTTTTTTTAAAGAAACACGTTAAAACAAAAACGACTCACCGCTAAACCCCGCGAGAAAAAGAGGGGCCCTTTATCATCTTTTTAAAAACCATCCCAAAGGGGAAATTTAAAAAACAATTTGCAAACTAGTAAAATAGAGAACCATAAAAAAGAAAAAGAAAAAAATCGTTTTTAGCGAAACCCCAACCTTTGGGGGCCCAAATTAAAGAAAGAAAAAAACAAAAAACTAAAAATCTTGAACAAGAAGATCACAAAACTAGAATGCCAACTACTACCCCAGACCAATTACGAACTCAAGAAAAAAATAAGAGAAACAAACGAAAAAATTTTAATGAAAACAAGACACTAGCAGAACGAATACGAACACGGTTTTTAAAAGCAAGAGTTTCCCCTTAACAACGTTTAACGCCTTTTTGGGTTTTTCAATAAGTACATTGGTGTTGGGAAAAATTTCAGGCGGCGGGGGCCAAAGTTCATACCTCCACCGCCATTTGCCTCCGCCGATAAATCAGGGGGGAAAAAAACACTTGGGCATCCCCTTTCAAGTTTATTTTAAAAAAAAAAACCGGAAAACCGGGACGCTTTTTCCAGGAATAGGGGGGGTATCGTCCCGCTGGGTTTTTTCCCACTGCAAGAAAGTAGTTGGCTTTATGGGCCAGCAAATTAAAGGGCATTAAATTCTTGTAAAAGTTGGGTTACTATTTATAAGATAAAGACCAATAATCCTATGCCAGTTAATTTCCCAAGGGAAAAAGCCGTCTTTTTTATATTTTGGGGCCTCGCAACAATCCGCGGCTTTGCCAGCCTTTTAATGGGCCCTTTGGGGTTTGGGGGCTTTGGGTTGGATGACTTTTAAACTTGGTGTTCTTTTTTTGTTTTTTAAAATTACGGCTCAGAATTTTTGGCGTTTTTTCCCAACCTCGGTTTATTGCCGCAAAAAGAATTTCATTATTATAGTTTTTAAAATTTTTCCTCCTGGGGTCGGGGGTCAGAAGGCAAACATGTAAAAAACCCTGCCCCAGCAAAGTCTACTTTCGATTTGCGTATTTTAAAACATGTTGGTACCTTTTAAACTTGAAGGTAAAATCAAAAGAGAATTAAAGGCGTCCCTTTAAATTTTTCTAAGTATTGTTTTGTGCTCCAAACCCCTAAAATCAGTTTTTTGCTCGAATTTTTGCCTGTCTTTCCCACCCAAACAAACAAAAAACGAAGGCGAAAAGAGCCCTTTTTTTTTCCTTCTATTCCCCCTCATTAGGGGCCCCTTAAAAAAGTCTAAGAAAAAATGTTGTCCCCGCTTTTTTTTAATTTCTCCTTTTCTGTAGGGGGGCCCCGGGGTGAACATTTTGGGGCCCGAAAAAAAGTTTTGAAAAGGAATGCCCGCATAGTTAACAATTTTGTGCGTGCCCCCAAAAAAAGGTCGGGCCCAAAAGGGCCCTGATTTTGGGCCCAACTTTGTCTTTAAAACCGGCTTTAAAAATTAAAAATTTTAATTCGTTACCGATCCTTTTTTAAAAGCCTTCAAATTTTCCCATTATTTGCTGAAAGGGGAAATTTAAAAGGTTTTTTTATTTGGTAATGGTCTCGCATTCATCCCAAAAAACGTCTGAAAGGGTAATAAAAATGAAAACTGTACACTGACCTCAAAACCCAAAAGGGTCATGGGGGATTTAAATGATCAAACATACCCACTCCCCCACCCATTGAGGCCCAAACCCAGCAAAAATTTAAAAAGGTTCTGATAAAACTGCATCGGGTGACAAAAAAAAACCCCGCTTTTTTGAGGTTTGTTTCCCAAAAGGGGGGGGTTTAAAAATCTGTTAAAAAGGGGTACTCCCTTTTTATGAAAAAGGCAGTCTGGGGCACAGCAATGTCAAGAGTAAACATTGCTAAAATTTTTTAAAATTTTAGTGCGGCCCAACAGAATAATTTGCATCAGTAATTTTTAAAGCACTCAATTTTTTTTTCGTTCAAAAAAGTTTGTAACTAAACAACCCCAAAACCGTCCTTCGTTTTTTGAAACCCATTGATAACGAATGCGGAGCCAAAAGGTTGCACTTTAAGAAATATTCTAAAAGTCGAAAGGGTTTTAAAAAAATAACGAAAACCCCAAAGGGGGAAAAAAAAGGTTCTAAAAAAATTAAAAAAACAGGGAACAAAGTTAGCGAGTTTTAAAAAAACCTGATGGGTTTTTAAATACCGGGTTTTTCTCCCCTAAAAGAACCCCCGATAACTTTTCATTACCCAAACCCAAAAAATGCAAATCAAAAAACAATGTTAAAATTTAAGCCTGAAGAAGAAGGGGGGTACTATTTTTATAAAGACTAGCTAAAATGTTGGGTTTAAAGGCTAAAAAATTAGAATTTAAAAAGTTTCAAACCACCAAAAAAAAAATTATGAGGGAGAAAGTCCCTCGAACTTGCATTACATTCATTACCATGTTCAAATTGGGGTGACTAAAACAAGATGAAAACTTATATGATGGAAAGGGCCCCCAAAAGTTTTAAGAGCTTCTTCGTCAGGAAACTGCTTTTTGCGATTATGAAATTATACAATTCCCTAATTTTTTCCCGTTTAAAAAAAAATTAGTTTGTTTGGGGGGTTGGGTCATTTAATATAAAAAAACAAAGACAAACCCGGGGAAAAATTGTAAAAAAGTGAAAACCGCACATTTTTTGGGAAAAAAAAAAAAGCGTTTACTAAAAAATAATGTCCGGGGGGCCAAAGAAACCCCGGAAAAAACATTAGCGCCTGTAAGGGTATAACTTTAGAATTAAAAGACCTTGCAGACGTTTTCGGGCCCTTTTAACAGAATGGGGGAAAAGGCGCTTTGTATGGTTTTGATACACTAAAGATGGGGATTAAAAAACGCAAAGAGGTTGGCGACAACAAAAAGTTTCCTTAAAATAAACACTGCGCAATCTAGAAACAAAAAATGTTTTTTTCAAATGAAAAAATAAAATATTTTTGAAAACCTGACCTCAAATGGGACTTAGAACCAATTTTAAAATGGGACATAAAAAATTTTAATTCAAAGCCCAATTTTCATATTTAGCCGTCAAAAAAATTTTTAAAAAAAAAGCATTTAACCTGGCCCCTTTTTTTTAAGTCTTTTTTGCCAATAAAAATAGTTTGGAAAGAGTTTTAAAAAAAAGCCTATGGGAAAAAAAAATACCCTTCCCCCACAAAGAGAACGTTTTTAAAAGATGCTTTACAAATTACATTCATGCCGCAAATGAAAATTTTGGGGGCGCGTTCACAATAATATTTGAAATTTCTGTCTTAAAAGATAAAAAGGGGGGATGGGTTGTGGGGGTTATTTCCCTCCTTTTTAAAAAGGGAAATTTTAATTTGCGGCAAACTAGACGTTTTAAGGTTTTTAAAAATTACTGTTTCATTTTTCACAATGGGAGGAAATTAAGGTCATAAAAAACAACAACAAAACAATAAAAACTAAAAGAAACCCTTTTTACAGCACTGAATTGGATTAATCTTACCATTTTGGCCTTTTAGGATTTTATTAAAACGGAAAAAGTTTTTTACAGAAGCAGATAAAAACAATAACTGAAATTTAAAAAATTCTATATAAAAAAGGGGCAGTTTTAAAATTTGAAACAAAAACCCCCCCCTTGTTTCAATTATTTGGGGGACAACTGGTTGTGGAAAAACAATAAATTGTCCTTCGACCTATTTCAAAAATTTTTCGTTTTAATTTTTAAACATATTGGTTTCTGTCCAACACTTAAATGGAACAAAGCATATCATAATAGAAGGTTTAAATGGCCGGGTATTTTTATAAATTTTTTGTTAATCCTAGCAAAAAACTGATGAGTGTCCCAAAAACAGTTTTAAAAAACTGTTTTAAGGGAAAGCAGACACTATTTTTTATAGAGACTGTTCGGGGCAAAAGAGACATAGAAAAAAAAGAAACACCTTTTTCGAAACAACCCCTTTCCGTGGAAGACAGCTGGGAAAAAGGTGGGATTTTATGTCAAAAAAATAACCAGTTTTTTAAAAAAATTTAGAGAAAATTTTTAAAAACTTTATTCTATTTCACATGAAAGACCAAAACCATTTGGGAAAAATTTTTTCGCGAAAATAAATTTTTTGAAAATGCCCCGGAAAAACACAGGATTAAAACAAAAACGAAAAACTGAAAATTTTGTAAATTTGTATTGAAAAAAGGAAAAAACCCCGCACAGTATGTTTGTTTTTAAAAATCGTTTTTTTTGGGTTTTTGAAGTCTTTCTTTGTTAAGAACGTATAAAAAAAAAATCCCCGGTCACTTTCCCCCCCGAAAAAAGGGGGAGGGCGGAAGTGAGCCAGGAAAGGGATTTATACGTTTTTCTACTTTTCAACTCGGTATTTCCCCAAACCTTTAAAAAAAAAATTTTATTCTTTCCCAAAAAACCAAAAACAACACAACCCAAAAAGGGGGGATGAAAGGATAAAAATTTTAATTGCACCCAAAAAAGGGCCAGTGCCCTTTGAAAA
>CM031600.1:46197365-46199865 GCA_018398815.1 Conus ventricosus | reverse complement strand
GATGAGTG
Source organism: Conus ventricosus (assembly GCA_018398815.1). Lineage (NCBI taxonomy): Eukaryota > Metazoa > Mollusca > Gastropoda > Neogastropoda > Conidae > Conus > Conus ventricosus. The sequence goes on along the minus strand of CM031600.1, from coordinate 46,199,857 downwards.
ATCTCAGGAATCGATTCTATCATCAAAGCTGTTATAGACACCTTTCTTTGTGTCCACTTTCATTGCTGAGGATATCCGGGACGCAGCTACTATAAGACATTTTGTTCTTTACTTGGATATAACATTTACGATTCAAAGTGTGATATGCTGATAATTATGAATTGTTGTGTGTTGTTTAGTATCTGACAATTAATTGACAGACTGACGGACATGAGAATTTTTTTGCGGGGGGGGGGGGGGGGGGGGGGGGGAGGTTAAAGTTTGTTTTTTTCACAGTACCGTCTTCAATGATGAGGGGCATTGATTTATGGATAAAATATCCTATCTGTTTCTGGTGAGTGATTTTGAAACAGGCGGAAAGCGAGGGATGGTAAGTTCTGGCCCAGAGCCAGAATCCCCCTCTCCTCTCTCTCCCCTCCTCCTCCTCCTCCTCCTCCCCCCCCCCCCCCCCATCCCCTCAGAGCAATGAACTTTGATGTTTTGTCGTTTTGGACGCTTTGGGAATTGGAAAAGGTGGTAGTGATTTTGGAACAAAGAGGGAGATGGGTCTGGATTTTACTGCCTTGCTGGTGAGTTCGGGCACGAGCACGTGCCCTGTCTCTCACCCGCTGGGGGTCATTTCTGGCGTGAGGGTGCTTACGGAACCTTACACCGGGCCTTCTTCGGCGTCTCACAGGACGGTACGATCATGGCCGACTGATCTATGAAACATTGAGAACGAAGACTGAAGAACTCTAATCCTTTGGCTGCTGCCTTTGGGAAGCGAAGGATTCTATAAACATGAGTCACATGATCAAATATTCATCGAAAGCTGGGCACTTTGAAGATAGGTTTTAAGAGTCTACCGTGTTCTATGTATTTCCATAACAAAAACTGTTAATCTTACTGGGGTCACAATTTTCTGACATATACACCACTGCATTCGTGTCGAGCCAGTGTGAGGTAATATCTTATTCCTATGCATCTGTTCCATGTTGCAGTGACATAATCGATAGCATTTTGAAACGAAAGGTCTATCCATCGAAGGGATGAAAAAAAGAAAATCATCGATATCTTATTGATTGTATTCCTCTTTATTTATTTATTTATTTTTTTTTTTGGGGGGGGAAGAGGTTTTCTTAGTGGGGGCTGTGGCTGGGTGGATTAGAGGGGGGGGGGGTGCGGCTGGGGGGGGGGGGGCGTGGGTTTGTGTGCGTGCGTACGTGCGTGCGTGCGTGCGTGCGTGCGTGGTGTGTGTGTGTGTGTGTGTGTGTGTGTGTGTTTGTGTGTGTGTGTGTGTGTGTGTGTGTGTGTGTGTGATAGATGTTCCTGATGGTATGCCCGCGTGTACAAAATGCAAGGACTGCAGCATGTTGAATGCATCCGTTTTCGTGACGTGTGGACCCGGATAGCAGTGCAAACCCGAGCTGGCAAGAGCTAACCGATGATGTCATCCCTTGGGCCCTGCCCACACAGCAGACAGACAGACAAACAAGTATCATCAGTCAGGAGGAAAAAAGATAGATGTTCCTGGTGGTGTGTCTGTGAAAAAAAAAATGTTCTGATGGTATGTAAGTGAAAAAAGATAGATGTTCCTGATAATATGTCTGTGAAAAAGACAGATGTTCCTGATAGTATGTCTGTGAAAAAACATGTTCCTGGCGGTGTGTGTGTGTGTGTGTTTAAAATACAAATGTTCATGGTAATGATCCTATTAACAGATCGAGGTTCCTGGTGGTGTGTGCTAAAATACAAATGTTCATGGTAATGAGCCTATTAACAGATCGAGGTTCCTGGTGGTCTGTCTGCTAAAATACAACTGTTCATGGTGATGAGCCTGTTAACAGATTGAGGTTCCTGGTGGTTGTGCCTGCTAAAATAGATAGATGTTCCACTTAAAGATGATGAGTCAACTGTAAGTTCGATGTTCCTGCGGATAAGTTTACTGAAAGATAGATGTTACTGGGGGGTGTTTACTAAAAGATGTTGCTATTGGTGAGTCTGCTAAAAAGATAAATAGTCCTATGGTATTTTTGCATAAAACTCAGACATTTTTTTTTCCAGGGTTCAGGATATAGGGACATGTGTTAAACACTTAGCCATCTAGGCTTTTAATTGCCCCATCATACTGCAGCACGCCTGGTCTTGAGGGTTCCCCGTAGAGACCACATCACCCCGCATCTCTACACTCTGCACTGGCTCCCCATAGCAGCACGCATTAGATACAAAATTGCATGCATGTGTTTTCGCGCCGTCAGTGGATCTGGCCCTGTCTATCTTTCTCACCTGGTTAGCATATACACACCGGCAAGAACACTCCGCTCATCATCCGACACTCTCACACTCTGCAAGCCACGCGTTTCAACAAAAACCTATGGTGAACGTTCCTTCTTTTTTGCAGCCCCTTCCGTTTGGAACTCTCTCCCACTTTCGATCCGCTCTGCCAAAACTGACTCTGCTTTCCGCTCTGCTCTCAAAACCCATCTGTTCAAGGAATCTTTTCTATAGAAAAC
>CM031600.1:46184865-46192365 GCA_018398815.1 Conus ventricosus | reverse complement strand
ACGGTGGTGAGGAATCCACCCACGGTATCCAGTGTAGAACACCGCCTATAGTTTTCTAGTGTTTCCAGCACCACGGGGGAAACATCACAATCCAACGGACTCTCAAAGAGCCTGTAAAGGAAAAAAAAATGGAATGAATCAATATATATGAAGAAATAAGCAACGCTAAAGAAAAAAAGCAGAACACTATCCCAGGCATCCAACATAAAATTTGGCTTTTCACTACCTGTGTTAATCAATATAAAAAGTTGGTCTTCTCGTTCGTTGTGCTCTGTCTACGCCTTTCCATCTCCCGAAAGATTTCCTTCTGTTTAACGAGCTTACCAACAACAGGAAGTACTTGTATTGAACGTTTCGTCATTCTGGTGGTTCTAATGTTTAGACAAAACCCCGGGAAGCCGATGCCCGTCTGCCATATCATCTTCAGTGGAGGATACTAGGGAGAAGAACAGGGAAAAGGGGGGGGGGGGGGGGGGGGGGGAGTCCCTTAAAAAAAAAGGAAAACAACCTGAACCTTAACGCTTTCAGAGACAGAGCGGAAATGGCGGGGACCAAGAAGTCGAAATGAACGGTCTGTCCAATCCTCGTCCCGAAAATGTCCACTGAGAGAGAGAGAGAGAGAGAGAGAGAGAGAGGAGGGGGAGAGGTGGTGGTGGTGGTGGTGATGGAGAGTAAGAGGGTTGGTGGGGGGGGGGGGGGGGGCGAGATGGGGAGTTCAGCCACAGCCAGTTGAACGGAAAGCCAGCTAGCTCGCTGTCCCTCTCTGCTCAGGCGGCGGAGGAGGAGGAGGAGGAGGCATCTCCCGTGCTGCTCATTCCCGCCAAGGAAGGCGCCATTCCTGGGACCACTGGTGGTTGGAGGGGGACAAGGTGGCGGTGCCACACCGCTCTGCGCTGTGTTGAATCGTGTGTGTGTGTGTGTGCGTGTGTGTGTGCTGTGCTCATCGGACAGTGCTCTGAGACACGTCGGCAGTGGAGTCTTTGGCCTCACGGATGATTGTGGTCCACGGGGTTGTCGTGTCGTCGTCCTCACGCAGGCTCCTCCACAGGACCAAGGCTACCGGAGGTAGTCATGCCTTCCAGGGCTAGGGCGCAGCGAAGAAAGTGAGTGTGTGGGTGGTGGGAGTGGGGGGGAGGGCGCGAACAGGAAGAACTGGCTGTTGAGGTAGGATTGTCTTACCAATGGATGATTTAGGCAGAAAAAAGCGTTTCGGTCTACATGATTGGTCTGGTCAGATAGTCCCTAACCCAAGACCTCGTTACCATAAACGCTATGGACAATAGATGAAATAAAAATATACATGCGACGACAACTTGCCAATATTTCTGTTCAAGATATCTCTCATTATGTGTTTAACAACAAAATCCTAGATACATTTTATATTCGCCTTGCATAAGTAATGTCCGATTTATTTGCTGTATATAATTGCCCTGGAACCAAACTGAAAGAAAAGAAAAGAAAAACACACACACACACACAACACGGAAAAAAATTAAGAAAAAAACAAGCTTTTTGGTCAGTGACGTAAGGCATCAGGTGAACTGAGAGAAAGAGTTGAAAGAAGTGTGTGTGTGTGTGTGTGGGTGTGGGTGTGGGTGTGTGAGATAGAGAGAGAGAGAGAGACAGGGAGAGAGAGGAGAGAGAGAGAGAGAGAGAGAGAGAGAGAGAGAGAGAGAAGAGATAGGGGTAGACAGGCACACACACACACACACATACACACACACACACACACACACACACACACACAACACACACACACACACACACACACACCACCACACACGCACACGGATAGACAGAGAGAGGTGGACTAATAGAGAGAGGGGAGGGGGATGACAGATGGCGTGAAGAGATTAGAGGAAAGAGCGAGAAAAGGGGACATGTGCTGCACTAAGACAGAGAGGGAGAGAAGAAAGAAGAGCGGCACGGGAGGCGATAAATAAAACAGGAAAGAGAGAGAGAGGGGGGGGGGGGGTAAGGAGATATTTGTGGAGGAATGGCACGCAACTGAGGCCAGAACAAACAAACAAACAAACAAACAAACAAACAAAAACAAACACAAACAAACAAACAAAACACAGTGCCCCCAAAGCTGCAACATATTGATGCCGTCCGAGATGGAGAGTTGGGAAGACAGTGACGGCGATTCCATACCCCCCCCCCCCCCTCCCCCCATCTTCCCTCCCTATCTCTCTCTGCAGTGGAGGAAGATGTTGGGCGAAGACCGGGGACGATGGCCAGGGTCAGAGAGGGGAGAGAGAGAGGAGAGAGGAGAAAGAGAGAGAGAGAGAGACTGAGAGAGGGGAGAAAGAGAGGGGAGAAAGAGAGAGAGGAGAGAGAGAGAAGAGAGAGAGAGAGAGAGAGAGAGGAGAGAGAGGAGAGAGAAGAAAGAGAGAGAGAGAGAGAGAGAGAGAGAGAAGAGAGAGAGAGAGAGATGAGAGATGAGAAAGAGAGAAAGTAAAAGAGTGAGAAAGAAAGAGAGAGAGAGGGAGAAAGAAAAACAGAGAGAGAGAGAGAGAGAGAAGAGAGAGAGAGAGAGAGAGAGAGAGAGAGAGAGGAGAGACGGAGAGAGAGAAAGAAAGAAAGAAAGAGTGAGAGAGAGAGAAAAGAGAGAGAGACTGAGAGAGAGACAGAGAGACTGAGAAAGAAAGAGAAAGACAGACAGAGAGAAACAGAGAGGAGAGAGAGAGAGGAAGAGAGAGATAGAGAGAGAAGAGGGGGAGGGGGAGGGGGAGGAGAGAGAGGAGAGAGAGAGGAGAGAGAGAGAGGAGAGAGAGAGAGAGAGAGAGAGAGCGACCAGCGAGCGAGACAGAGAGAGAGACAGCGAGCGAGACAGAGAGAGAGAGAGAGGAGCAGCCATGACCATTAGAGTGCTTGGTCGCCCAGCTGACGTTCAATGCTGACGCATGGTTCGCCAGTGCAGATGACAGAGCGACAGTTGATTCAGTTAGCTCTCCAGCTGGCCCAGCTCAGTCAGGTCATGCCCCTCACCGTCCAGCCGACCACGGACGTCTCCTCAGGGCCGCCAGCTCACTGGTCACAAAGTAGGGAGCTGTACACAAAATCCAAATGCTGAAATCAAAATTCAGAATCAAGGTAGGCCGGCAACTTTAAGACCCAAGTTAAAACATCGTTTGTTATTATTAGCCGCGCAGCTAGTGACTTAAAGAATTAGTTGGATGGGTATTCATGAAGTCGTAAGTCAGTTGGCTAGCTGGCTGGTTAGCCACTCAGTTAGGTATTTGTTAGTTAGTTAGTTGTTTAGCTGGTTGGTTACGTCGTTAGCTAGTTCGCGGATAGTCCTGTTAGTTAGTTAGTGGAGAGTCCTGGTTTAATAAATGAAACACTCGCCCAAAAAATCCCAGGTTGGGGTTCGAGTCTCAGACTGCATTTTTTTGTTTTGTTTATTCTACCTGTCTCCCGAGGACCAAAGAGTGTAGGCTAGGTCATCTTTCGAGTCTTCTGTACACGTAAAAGACTCCAGGGCAATAAGAGAGCTGAGGTGACGGGATTCACGAGATAAAATCCACTTTGAGAGGACAAAAAAAGAAAAAAAACAAACCAAAACAAAAAACAAAAAACGGGGCGGACAGAAAAGACAGTAAAGAAAATGCGTGGGTGGCATTATATTCTGGAGAGAGAGAGAGAGAGAGAGAGGAGAGGAGGAGAGAGGGAGAGAGAGAGATGAGAGAGAAGAGAGAGAGCAGTACGAACTGCACTGGACACCGAGAAGTGTGGTGTGACAGTCAAGTCGTACAATAGAATACGAAGCAATACAATAGAATGCAATGTAATGTAATATAATACAACGCTCTATGATGCAATACAGCATACTATCATACAATGCAACGCAACCATACAGTTCAGCATAATGCCATACAAGACAATACAACCCATAAAGAAATACAGTGGTTAAGACAACTTTTTATTGCAGAGTATGACATGTGTAGGGTGTTAAAAAAAACGCAAAGTTTCATTGAATTGACATCCACCAACTGTCTTCTGTTCAGACTTAGAATTAAAACTTTTGAACTTTTCAAACGCAGTTATACGCCGACAACCTATCAAACTTTCAAACTTTGGGGCCAGTCATCAATATAGTATGTTGGAGCAAGGGGATTTGTAGGCTCATCAGCCTATGACCTCATGAAACAGCTCGGGATTTCAGACAAGAAGAGGACCAGAACCCTGAAGGCAATGGCAGAAGCAGCCGGAAAAAAAAAAGTTCCAGCTGGATCTGGTCGAGGAGGAACGAAAGTGAACTTCAGAAGGCTTACAATTTACAATTTAGAACAGGTGTCCTGTTAGCAGTGGGGTAAGACATCATCTAAAGAGGCGCGCCTTGAGACGCACACCCATTCAGAAGTCGCGGGTTTGAATCCGGCAGCGCCAAGAAAAAAGAATTGGCTGAGGACATCTGGGAGTCATGACCTGGATGCCGCCTGGACCCCTTAGAGTGAAATGAGTGCAGGGCCGAATCACTTGTCTGGGGGGGGTTCCTTTCTGAAGACCTTCTGCTGTCAAACTCTCCCTACAGTTTCTTCCTACTGACAAACACGTGTGCTGGAATCCATTTTCTATATTATATAAAAGACACGAAGAAAGAATAATCTTGCGTTTCTTCTCCTTTTTAACAGTATGTAATGTCTACCAGCTATGAACTACATCTCAGCAGGCAGCTCAAGCGAAAGAGATAAGCAAACACTATATTGTGATCTGGAAGAAGGAACATGTTATGGGACAAAAAATCTTGAACGGCGTTCTTCTTCTTCTTCTTCTTCGTTGTGGGTTCTCTGACGATGCTGTGGCTGTAAGGTGAAACTGGCTCCTTTGCTTCCTGTTATTGATTCTCCAAGACGGAGCGCGTGGCGTATATAATTCGCAGACTCCCCACCGTGCGGTCGCCAGCGAAGATAATGAAATTTCGTTTGCTGTAGCCATAAGCTTGACATAGGAGAGTCGATTGTCGAAAGAAGAAAGACAAGACTGAAATTTAATGAAAGAGTAGATATTGTGGGCAGTACTGAGGAGTAAAGGATTTATGTAGAGATTGTGACAAGACTGAAATGTAATGAAAGAGTATGTAGAGATTGTGAAAGGACTGAAGTGTGATGAAAGAGTATGTAGAGATTGTGAAAGGACTGAAGTGTAATGAAAGAGTATGTAAAGATTGTGACAGCATAAAGTGTAGTGAGAGAGTATGTAAAGATTGTGACAGGACTGAAGTGAATGGACGTGTATGTACAGATTGTGACAGGACTGAAGTGTAATGAAAGAGTATGTACAGATTGTGACAAGACTGAAGTGTAATGAAAGAGTATGTAAAGATTGTGATAGCATAAAGTGTAATGAAAGAGTATGCAAAGATTGTGACAGGACTGAAGTGTAATGAAAGAGTATGTAAAGATTGAGACAGGACTGAAGTGTAATGAAAGAGTATGTAAAGATTGTCACAGCATAAAGTGTAGTGAGAGAGTATGTAAAGATTGTGACAGGACTGAAGTGTAATGGACGTGTATGTACAGATTGTGACAGGACTGAAGTGTAATGAAAGAGTATGTACAGATTGTGACAGGACTGAAGTGTAATGAAAGAGTATGTACAGATTGTGACAAGACTGCAGTGTAATAAAAGAGTATGTAAAGATTGTGACAGCATAAAGTGTAATGAGAGAGTATGTAAAGATTGAGACAGGACTGAAGTGTAATGAAAGAGTATGTACAGATTGTGACAGGACTGAAGTGTAATGAAAGAGTATGTACAGATTGTGACAGGCCTAAAGTGTAATGAAAGAGTATGTAAAGATTGTGACAGGACTCAAGTGTAATGAAAGAGTATGTAAAGATTGTGACAGGACTGAAGTGTAACGAAAGAGTATGTGAAGATTGTGACAGGACTAAAATGTAATGAAAGAGTATGTAAATATTGTGACAGGACTGAAGTGTAATGAAAGAGTATGTAAAGATTGTGACAGGACTGAAGTGTAATGAAAGAGTATGTAAAGATTGTGACAGGCCTGAAGTGTAATGAAAGAGTATGTAAAGATTGTGACAGGACTGAAGTGTATGAAAGAGTATGTAAAGATTGTGACAGGACTAAAGTGTAATGAAAGAGTATGTAGAGATTGTGACAGGACTGAAGTGTAATGAAAGAGTATGTAAAGATTGAGACAGGACTGAAGTGTAATGAAAGAGTATGTAAAGATTGTGACAGGACTGAAGTGTAATGGACGTGTATGTAAAGATTGTGACAGGACTGAAGTGTAATGAAAGTGTATGTAAAGATTGTGACAGGACTGAAGTGTAATGGACGTGTATGTAAAGATTGTGACAGGACTGAAGTGTAATGGACGTGTATGTAAAGATTGTGACAGGACTAAAGTGTAATGAAAGTGTATGTAGAGATTGTGACAAGATTAAAGTCTTGTTAACGAGTGTGCAGAGATTGTGAGAGGATAGAAGTGTGCTGCAACTGTATGTAGAGATTGTTACAGCATGGAGTATGGTTAAAGAGTATGCAGAGATTGTAACAGCATGGAGTGTGGTTGAAGAGTATGTAGAGATTGTGACAGCATGGAGTGTGGTTAAAGAGTATGTAGAGATTGTTACAGCATGAAGTGTGGTTAAAGAGTATGTAGAGATTGTAACAGCATGAAGTGTGGTTAAAGAGTATGTAGAGATTGTAACAGCATGAAGTGTGGTTAAAGAGTATGTAGAGATTGTAACAGCATGAAGTGTGGTTAAAGAGTATGTAGAGATTGTAACAGCATGAAGTGTGGTTAAAGAGTATGTAGAGATTGTAACAGCATGAAGTGTGGTTAAAGAGTATGTAGAGATTGTAACAGCATGAAGTGTGGTTAAAGAGTATGTAGAGATTGTGACAGCGCTAAAGTGTGGTTTGTGACAGCACTTGAAGTGTGGTCAAGGGTATGTGGCGATTGTGACAGGTTGAAGTGTGGTCAGAGAGAGAGAGGGGGGGGAGAGAGAGAGAGGAGAGGAGAGAGAGAGAGAGAGAGAGAGAGAGAGAGAGAGAGAGAGAGAGAATCTTGCTTATAGCCCAGCCGATCGCAAAGGCCACATCAGGGCTGTCACCGCGCTGAAGTCAACTCTCAAGTCACATTTAAAAAAAACAACACACATCCACACAACCCATTAAAACACACCTTTCAAAAACAAACTAGAAATTTCGAAAGTAAATCTTAAGTGGGCAGGGAACATGAAGAGCAAAAAAACAAACAAACAAAAAACAAGTAAAGTAACTCTTGCTCCCATGACGAAATAATTGCAGGCCCCAAACTCCAAACAAATGCTGCTAACGGCACCAAATCGCCTGGCAGAAATGACAACACAGAGCACACAGACTGAACGAGGATGTCCTTTGCAAATGACGACACACAGCACACAGACTGAACGAGGATGTCCTTTGCAAATGACGACACACAGCACACAGACTGAACGAGGATGTCCTTTGCAAATGACGACACACAGCACACAGACTGAA
>CM031600.1:46177365-46179865 GCA_018398815.1 Conus ventricosus | reverse complement strand
CGTTTCCTCCGCAAACAGGAAATAGCCTAATGAATCAGCAAAGGAAATTGTAGAGATGCTGTTTTTGCTCGTGTGCATCTTTGCTCCGAGCCACAGACAAAGGGTTGTTTGACGATGTGAATTGAAGAGAAAATGCTTTTAGTCGCTTAAGAACAAAGCAGCTATGTGAGAGACTGACAGGAAACCATCACCTGTTGATTCTGTACCGTGCATGTTATTTTGTTCACTTTGGCTGTACAGTTATCCTAAAAGGCTTCAGACGTTGGATGTTCAAATCATGCTTTATGTTTCTGAATATGTCTTTTTGACTGCGCTTTATAATTTAGTTTCAAAGTTTGGTGACTGCAGGAGGAAATTGAAAGAAATTTTAAAGAGAAATTAAAAGTATTCCGGCGGACTAAGGATGAGTTTTGTCTTGTGATTTGTTTGTCCGGCGGAATAATCATGATTTTCTTTTAAAAATTGCTTCAGAATTAGTCATTTGGAAGAATCTTCTTATTTAGTTACTCATGTTCTGCAGCAATAGTTGACAACAATACCAACGTGCTCCGCTTTCGCTCATTCGAATGGACGTTGCCTCTTTTTTTTTTTCTACACCCAAATGACAAAGAAAGAAAAGATGCAACTTTTGGTCTCATGAAGAAACCAGTCTGTAACGGTCTGCCTCCCTGTTAGTCTCACTTGGCTGCCAAATTATTGTTTCACCATGGGAACAAACGTTGCTGTCTTACCAGCTGCCATGGCACAGCCGTTTGTGGCGCGCGGATTGCAGGCTGGACAATCGTGGGTTCTTTTCTGTCAGAGCCATGTATTTGTTGTTGTTGATGTTGTTGTTGTTTTTCTGCCCTGACCGGCTCCTCTCCAAAGCTGACTGTGCTGTGGGCTCACATGAGGAAGGTGGAATCACACAGTTGACTGTCATTCACGTACTGCTTGCGTCACTGAAAATGGTGCTCACATTTACTGACCAACACTCCAGGTGTCTGTGTATCTCGGGTATTGGCTGGCATCAGGAGACTACTCAAAAGACTTTTAAGTGCCACTTAGTATTCCAGTCGGTATGCTGAAAAATAAACGTATTTGAAAGCTGATGATATTTTTCATTTATTCATTGATCGTTCAGTCAGTAACAACTTCTCTCGACAACGGAGAACATTTTGTTTAAATCAATACACTCACGTTTTGGAAATTCATAGCAAACAAAGTTTTCGTTTAAATAAATACACTCACGTTTACGAAAATTGTTACAAACAACGTTGTCATGTAAATATATACACTTCCGTTTTAGAAATGCATAACAACGTTTTCGTTGAAATAAATACTCGCGTTTTTTTGGACATTCATCGCAAACAACGTTAGCAATCAAACGAGTCAACGCAGCGAGTATGGCCCCCCATTTGCATTGATGACTTGGAAACAACGCGTGTGTCAGAGACATGACCTGCATCTGGACACAGTTCTAAGGGATCACCTGAAACTCTTGACGGTCCTTGCTGGAAGAAGTCGTTAGAGGGACAACACTGCTGGCTGGCTGGTTGGCTGGCTGGCTGGTATTCCACGCCTCAGGACATCCCATGCTCTCTTGGGTCTTCTTCGTCGTCGTCTTCGTCGTCTTCGTCTTCTTCTTCTTCTTCTTCCTCTTCTTCTTTTCTTCTTCTTCTTCTTCTTCTTCTTCTTCTTTCTTCTTCTTCTTCTTCTTCTTCTTCTTCGTCTAAGCGATCACCCTCAAAAGGGCCCTTAATGTGCCTAATTCTTAACCCATTAAAGAATCAGTCAATCCTTCTTCTTCTTCTTCTTCTTCTTCTTCTTCTTCTTCTTCTTCTGTCGATGTTTTTGGTTGCGTCAGATATTCACACCTGTCACCACGATTAAACCCAGAGTCTTCTCGAGGTCTTGACCTGCGGCTGCCCCAAAGCTGGATCTGTAGCTGTGTGCCCTCTGGCCAGGTTTGACACTGTAGAACATCATGTGGACGGACAGTGTTGGAGGATGTGTTCTGGGATCTGAGAGCCAGTGCCACACGGACATTCGTCTGTATGGGCAATCTTCATTCGGCTGAGGTGGCTCAGCAGTCGGCAGTGGCCAGTTCTCAGTCTGAAGAGGATTGTTTTGCTGGTGTCTCTGGAGCGATGGATTGGATCAGCACCACTGTCTGCACCCAGCCTTCTCTTCCACAGGTTTTGGTACTGGTTGTGTGGGTGATTGTTTTGGCCTCTCTGTTGGTCACCGGATGGCTGAACTGCTCCATATTGCTGCCTGCCTTGGACAGACGATCCACCATTGAACTTCAGTGGATTCCACCCCACTGTGGGATAACTGGGAATGATCTGTTGGGTCTAGATCCGGGGGAAACAAGCAGACGGATACGATGAAGAGGTGTTCTTTGATGGATACGATGAAGAGGTGTTCTTCGATGGATACGGTGAAGAGGTGTTCTTTGATGGATACGATGAAGAGGTGTTCTTTGATGGATACGATGAAGAGGTGTTCTTCGATGGAT
>CM031600.1:46169865-46172365 GCA_018398815.1 Conus ventricosus | reverse complement strand
AAGAGTTTGTGGCCCGAGAGAAAAGGGAGGAGAGAGGAGAGGGGATGGGGGTGGGGGGGTGGGGTAAGGGGGGGGGGGGGGGGGGGTGGGGGGGGGGGGGGGGGGGGGGGGGGGGGGGGGGGGGGGGGGGGGGGGGGGGGGGGGGGGGGGGCCCCGGGCCCGGCTAAAAAGGCTCCACTCAAAAAACCCCGGGCGGGGCCTTTAAAAGGGGCAAACCCCCACGGGGACACAGAGGGGCGACCGAAATTATCACCCGCCTCCACCTTTTCCCTTGAAAACCCGCCGGCGGCGGAACCCGCCGTTTTTTTCCTTTCCAGTGGGGGGGGGTGGGGGTGGGGGGGTGAAAGTTTAATTTTTAAAAGTCGCCCCCCCGGGGGTGGTGGGTGATGGTGACAGTATAAAAAAACCTAAAAGGAGTGCCCCTTCGTTTGTGACGAACCCGCCGCCCCCCCCTCGTTTTGAAAAAAAAAAACGAAGCTGAGACCACCAGTTTCAGTTTTTCCCGAAGTTGGGCGGGGTTTTTGGGGGAACCCCTTTTCCCGTGGGGGGGAAGGGAGGAGTTTTGGGAAAAAAAAGACGATGCCAGGGGCCCACCTTATTTTTGTGTGCTCTCCCCCGGGGTGGTGATGGAGGCGAGTGTTGGGCGGAGGTGTGTGTTTTTGGGGAAATGTGTGTTTTTGACCCTTCGATTCATGGGTTGGGGAGCCATTTTCCTGAGGGCGTTTTTTGTGAGGGGTGTTTTTGGGGAGGGACATTGGGGGGCCCTGGGGTGTTTAAGATCGTGTGGGTTTTTTTTAATTTTACCCCCCGTTTTTTCCTTTTCCTTTTTCCCTTTTATTCATTATTGACTGATTCATATTGTTTTTATTTTCTCAAATCTGCCCTTTTGATTTATTTGTTACTTATTTTTTTTATTGACGAAATCTTTTTGCTTTTTTTTCCCTTTTTGGAGAGAGAGAGAGGGAGGAGAAACGAGAAAAGGGGAAAACCCCGCGGGGCCCTTTTTTTTTTTACTTTTATTTAGGTTTTTAATTTTTTTTTGTTTTTAAAATTTTATTTTTTTTTTGCTTAAAGGGTTTTAGTTTTCCCGGGTAGTAAGGTGGGGTGTGTTGTGTGGGTGTTGGGGGGTGTGTGTTTTGTGTTTTGTGTGTTTTGTGTGATGTGAGATGTTGGTTTTGTAGTAACATTTCCTTACCGGGGAATGAGTTTTTTTGCATCCTCTCCTCTCCCCCTCCTCTTTTCCCCCTCTCTCTTCTCTCTCCCCCTTTTCCTCTCTCCCCTCTCCTTCTCCTCTTTTCCTCATCCCCCCGCTGCCCTTTCCCCTGCGTCTCCCTTTCTGCTCACGGGATGTCTTCCGTTTCGTCTGTACAATATCTCCCCTCGTGAATGTTTCCTTTAACATTTAAAAAAAGACAAAAAAAAAAAAAGGGTAATTGGGGTGGGGTGGGTAAAATCGAACCCCCAAAGATGTATGAATCATTCCAGCCCTACTTTAAATTCCCCCCCACTCCCCCTTTTTTTTTTCTCTCTGACCCCCCCCCCCCCCCCCCCCCCCCCCCCCTCCCGTGGCTGTCTGTCCCGTCTCTCTGTTTTCCCCCCCTCTGTTTCCCCCCCATTGGTCTGTCCCCGTTGGTCTTTCTCTCTCTCTCTGTCACACACACACACACACACACACACACAACAACACACACACACAAAACCCCACACACACACATACACCCCACACTAACCACCCCCATTTAACAACCCCCAAACATACACACCCACAAAAATTATGCACGTGCCTAGGGGGCGCAGGGGATTCGGGCCCCAACCCCCCTACACGGGGCGTGCCCGCGCAACACTTTTCCCGGCCCCACACCAAAACACACCCCAGCAACCCCACGCCCCCCACCCCACGTGCCCTGCATGCTGTGTGTGTGTTTTGGGAAACCCCCCCAAGGGCGTTGTGGGGGGGGGGGGGGGGGGCGCCCCCCGCCCACGGGGGCGCCCCCCCCCCCCCCACCCCACACACACCCGCGCGCGCCCCCAAAGCGCGCATACACACGCAAACCCCAAAAACACACACACAACCCCACGCGCGCGCGCGCGCCCCAACCCCCACACCCCCCGCAAAGCCGCGAGCACACACCAAAAAAAACGCACGGGGGAAAAAACCCCTCCCCAAACCCCACACCACACCCCCACACCCCCAAAAAACACAACAAAAAACACACACACACACAAAAACACACAACAAACAACAAGCCCCCCCCAAAACACACACACCCCCCACACCACCCCACACACACAAAAAAAAACCCCCCTTTTCACCCCCCCCCCCCCCCCCCCCCCCCCCAAACCCCCCCGCCCCCCAAACCCCAAAAACACCCCCCAAAACAAACCACAAAAAAACCCCAAAAAACCCAAAACCCCCCAAAAACAACCCAACCCCCCCCCCCCCCCCCCCCCCCCACACCCCCACAACCAAACCCCAAAAACCCCAAAAGGGAAGGGGAGG
>CM031600.1:46140495-46155495 GCA_018398815.1 Conus ventricosus | reverse complement strand
ATTTTGACCACAGACAGACACATAGATGCACACACACACAGACAGCATTTCTTCGTTCCATTGTAAAGTAGGCCTACTCCTGTTTTATAAAACTGGGAGTTAGGCCTACTCCCTGTTTTATAAAAACTGGGAGTACAAAAAGAAAAATGAAATCCTTTCTGATTACGTTTCGTCATTATTGTCTGTCTCCATGAGCCCTCAATTCGCTGGTTGGTCTCCTACGATCAGGTAGTAGCCTGTTCTCCTCTTCGCCAGCCTTAATTCATGTACAGAATCAGGAAATGAAATTAATTTTTTTTTAATCCTTTCTGATTTCGCACCGTCATTATTTTCGGTCTCCAAGAGCCCTCAATTTTGCTGGTTAGTCACCACGATCAGCAGTACTCTATTCTCACCTTCGCTTGCCTATGACGTATTGAGCATTCAATTCAGTCACTGCTGGATTTCTGGCTCAAGACTTTGGGAGCGTGCCTCCACCCACCACCCACCCACCCACCCACCCGCCGGGGACGGGGTGGGAGGAGGGTGGCGGGGTAGGGGGCTGGGGAAGGGGAAGCTGTTTCGGATCGACTGGGAGGAGGAGATGGGTGAGATAGCCCCCGCGCACTGATCGACCTTGGCCCGGAGTGATAGCAGCCCAGCTTGGGCCTCTTCAGGTCTGTCATGGCCTCTTCAGGTCTGTCAGGTTTAGGTCTGGGGCCACAGGCCGGAGAGAGAGAGAGAGAGAGAGAGAGAGGAGAGAGAGAGAGAGAGAGATTTATGTTACAATGTGTGTGTGTATGTGGTATTACAATATGTTTGTGTGTGTGTGTGTGTGTGTGTGTGTGTGTGTGTGTGTGTGTGTGTGTATGTGTGTGTGTGTGTGTGTGTGTGTTTGAAGTGTCACAAGTTGTGTGTGTGTGTGTGTGTGTGTGTGTGTGTGTGTGTGTGTGTGTGTGTGTGTGTGTTCGTTCGTTCGTTCGTCCGTCCGTTCTTCGTTCGATCACATATCTGATTATCGACAGAGGACGGCGATACCGTAACGTAGTCCAGGGGAAAGGTCCGATCCACTTTATGACTCGGAGACGAATTCGTGTCCAGATTGGAGCTCTCCAAGCCGCTCGCTATCAGATTATCTTCACGAGATACCACGCAAGCTCACATCTGCTTCGGAAAAAAAAACAAAAAACAAAAAAAAACGAAAAAAAAACCCACTCGGAGAGTGTGCAGACCTCTCTCAGGTCGAACGTATGCTGGATCCGCCCTGTGATCCCCGACAAGGGAAGTTATTTGTAAGTAGGGACTGAAAGAATTACTTCCTCTAGTACATTGTGTAAACGGGGTCAGGAAGAAGGAAGAAAAGGTCAACGTTTATATAACTGGAGAGGTGTTTATTTATTTATTTATTTTTTTATTCCGTGATAATGGGATAATGGATTGATGTATGACTAAGTTAGCAATTCGTAAATGTATCGCCGCCAAGGGAAGTAATTGTAAGTAGGGACTGAAAGAATTACTTCCCCAAGTGCATTGTGTAAACAGGTCGGGAAAAAAAACAAATTACTACGTTTATACAACTAGAATTTTTTTTTATTCCATGATAATGGATTGATTTATAACTAAGTTAACAATTCTTATGGAAGCTTCGCAGTGTTTACGCTGAGTGCAAAAATTTCTGATAGTCTTACTGAGCAGGCTTGGGTACCACTGCCGTTTCATCGCTGTTCGCACCACGGATCGGCACCAACGTTTACCAGGGATCGTTCCTGGCTCACACTTCATCTCTCAAGCAAGTTGGCTTCAAATCAGTTTATCAGTTTTGGTCTAATCATGTCGACAGACAGACAGACACACACACAAACAGACGCGCGTGAAGACACACTGTTCTTGATGGGTGTTACTAACACAGGAGGTTTTTTTTGTTTTAAAGGTGGAATGAGAAAGAAATGAAGAGAAGGTCCTATACGAAGATTGTTCTTAACCTTCGTGCCGCCACCCTCCCCTTTTCTCTCTGTCACAAGCACACGTATGTACGCGGCGCGCGCGCACACACATTCACTCACACACACACACACACACACACACACACACACTACACAGTATGATTGGTGACTGGTGTATGTGAATTGAGTTCAGTCTATCTATGGATCGCTGTGTGAACTTCGGGAGGGACTAGCCATCTTTACCTAAATATAGTTAGTCGTCCTCCATCCCACAGTCTTCCACTTGCATTTGAAACACACAGAGAGAGAGAGGGGGGGGGGGAGGGAGAGAGAGACGGAGGGAGAGAGAGAGAGGGGGGGGGGGCGGGAGAGAGAGAGAGGAGGGAGAGAGAGGAGGAGAAGAGAGGGGAGAAGAGAGAAAGAGGAGAAGTGAGAGTGAGAGACAGACGGTGGTGGTGGGGGTATTGGAAGAGAAGAGAGAGAGAGAGGAGAGAGAGGGAGGAGGGAGGTGGGGGGGGGGGTGGGGGTGGGGGGGGGGGGGGGGGGGTGTGGCATGTCGGATTTATAACAAATACCGAACTCATTGCTAAGAAAGCTGGGTTTTGTTTTTTTCAAACATGCCAGTAGACATGGCCAAAGCCAACGAAGCAGATGCCGTGCGGGAAGTAAAGCGCGTTCAACATGCCGAGCAGGTGAGTGTCAGAGACAATTGAAGTGGAGGGGGTGGTAGGTCTACGTGCTGTCCTCCACCTGACAGCCCGCTGAACACTTGTGGTGACGTGTGTCTGCGTTTACCCCGCTAACGTGTTCCCAGCACGTCCGTCTTCTTTTTTTTTTTTTTTTTTTAAATGAAGCTATCCTCGAAGTGGTATGTTTGGGGAGAAGTCGGTGTGTTTTACGTAGTAGTCTTCGCATGAATTGATAGAGTTGAGTTCTGATGCATTTGACGTTGACTAGCTGTTGAGTATAGCCAGCAAATAGATTTCTATGCTAAGATGTGTTAAAAAAAAAGAAAAAAAAAGCGGAATAAGAGGAAAGCTACCTGAAATGTATTTTGTAGATATCCTTTGGTCATGGACTGATGTAGTCTGTAGTTGTGCTCATATGAGCTTGTATGTCTATGAGTGTTTTCGTGTGTGTGTGTGTGTGTGTGTGTGTGTGTGTGTGTGTGTGTGTGTGTTCGAGCGCGCGCGCATGTGTGCGTGCATGCGTACATGGTGTGTGTGTGTATGTATGCGTACGTGCGTTCGTGTGCGCACGTGCATGCATGTGTGTGTGCGTCACTGTGTGTGTATGTGTGTGAGCGTGTACGCGCGTAGTGTGTGTGTGTGTGTGTGTGTGTGTGTGTGTGTGTGTGTGTGTGTGTGCGCGCGCGCACGCTCTGGCGAGTGTTGATAACTGGCTACAAACAACGTAGAGCAAAAAAAAACACCAAAAAAATTATAACCGGGTCAAGTCTTATTTCGGATGACGTCTTTTATTTGGAAAGAAGGTAGGGTCAAGGTGAAGGTCAATTCTGCACACTGTCACGTTATCTCCTTCCTCGCTACGTGCCACAAACACCCTCCTCAGTCTGGGGGTGGGGGTGGGGGTTGAAGTTATAGATCGAAACTGAATTTCAATAGAGGCGTTCGCTATTGCCTTGTATTTTTCTCTTTCTTACCTGACTATAAATATATTAGTACTGATGTGCCCCCCCCCCTCCCCTCCCGGCTCTGCGGGTCGGCTAGACACTAAACATCGTGAATTGAACTAGTCCAATACAGACACTGATTTGGCCAACGTGAAGATCTCGGAGAAAAAAACACAAAAAACCTACTTCAATAGGAAAATTCCATTTTCTCCGTTTCACGTGAGGAAACACAAACACTGACTTGGTCTGGTACCTCCCCAAAACCAGCAGACAAAAACCAAAGAAATATACATTATTATTATCATTATTGTTATTATGAATACTTACACAGCGCCTATCCTCGGCTAGAGACCAAGCTCTAAGCGCTTTACAATCCACACTCGTTTACACAACAGGCTGCCTACCTGGGTAGTGCCGACTGAAGAGCTACCAGCTGGCGCTTCATTCAGTCGTTTCCCCGTGTCATCCAGTCAAGATCGTTCACTCAGTTTCCTTACTTCCTTCGGTCTGTCCATTTCTCTCACGCAGGATGCATGCCATGTGTAACGTGTCATATACACCAACGGCCAATCTGGCCTTCTCTTCCGAAGGTGGGTGATGGGATGGGGGGGGGGGGGGGGGGGGGTTAACGTGTGTGCAAGAAGATGTTATGCGTGTGTCCACACACGGAACCTCGGGACATAAAAGCAAACGCACAAACAAACAGAAACCAAAGATATAAACAAAGAACCGGCCCTCTAAACCGTAGCAGAGGTCACACTAACAGCGCAGCGGTTTGGCCGGGGCCGGGTGAGAGTTCGTACAATGAATTTAGTAGGAACCGTTCCGTTTTCTCACTCTTACCCACCCAGCGTTTGCGCCGCTGAAATCAGTAGTTCGAGGGGTGGGGGTGGGGGAGGAGGAGGGGGGGGAGCAGGGGTAGATGGGTGATTTCAACAGGAAAATTGCTGAGAGAGAGAGAGAGACAGAGAGGGGGGGGGGGGGAGGGGACAGAGAGAGAAGAGAGAGAGAGAGAGAGAGAGAAGAGAGAGAGAGAGAAGAGGAGAGAGAGAGAGAGAGGAGAGATGCGACACACCAACACACACACACACACACACACACACACACACACACACACACACATATATAAATATTATAATATATATGCATAAACACAGGCATGCACGCACGCACGCGCGCGTAGCGGACAATCCTTTGATTGGTTGATTGAAATATGAAATGGGTTATTCACAGACTGATTGCTTGATGATCCCTAGTCAGGTTGGTGACATTAAGAAAGACCAAAGAAGTTTCAGCTGGTGTCCTTCCTTGGAATCTTATCTGAACCTCTCTCTCTCTCTGTCTGTGTGTGTCTCTCTCTCTGTCTGTGTGTCTCTCTCTCTGTCTGTGTGTCTCTCTCTCTGTCTGTGTGTCTCTCTGTGTGTCTGTGTCTGTCTCTCTGTCTGTGTATGCCTCTCTCTCTGTGTGTCTCTCTCTCTGTCTGTCTGTCTCTTTCTCTCTGTGTGTGTGTGTGTGTGTGTGTGTGTGTGTGTGTGTGTGTGTGTGTGTGTGTGTGTGTCTCTGTCTGTGTGTGTCTCTCCCTCTCGCTTTCTCTCAGTGTATGTGCGCGCGTGCGTGCACGTGTGCGTGCGTGCGCGCGTGTGCGTGCGTGCGTATGTGTGTGTGTAGTGTGTATGTGTGTTTGTGTATGTGTGTTTGTGTGTGTATGTGTGTTTGTGTGTGTGTATGTGTGTGTATGTGTGTGTGTGTGTGTTGTTGTGTGTGTGTGTGTGTGTGTGTGTGTGTGTGTGTGTGTGTGAATCAGCAGCAACAGCATGCAGTTGTATATTGATGTGTCATCTCAGGCCGGTGCATCCATGGTGGGGAACAAAAACAACAACAATCAAACGGCCAGCAATCAGCCCGGCCAGCAGCTCTGTATCGTCCATGTACCGTAGACACACGTCCCGGGGGATACCACGCACCCAGATGGAGGGGGGGGGGGGGGGGGGGGGGGGGGGGGGGGGAGGGGGGGTCAATGCAAAGCGCTTGCAAAACATTGACCAACTGCTCCATTGACAGAAGCAGGCCAGGAAATCGCTTTTATGCATGCACGCACGCACGCACGCACACACACACACACACACACACAACACACACACACACACACACACACACACACACACACACACGCGCGCACGCGCCACGCACACAGCCGCACAGCCGCAAAGGTACGCACTGAAACACACGTATTTGTTCAATCGCACCTGCGCGCACCCTCCCATCCCCCATCCCACACACTCATTCACACGCACACACTCTCTCTTCTCTCCCTCTCTGTCTCCCCCTCCCCCCCCCCCCCCCCCCACATACGCACACGTGCACCCGCACACACACACACACACACACACATACACACGCACACACACACGCACCACGCACACACATACACATACAGACACACACACACACGTCCACCTACTCTCTGTCTGTCTGTCTCGCTCGCTGTCTGTCTGTCTCTCTCTGTGTCTGTCTATGCGCCTATGAGTTCCATTGAAACTGGTGTTGTGGAGAGACTCATTTCTTGTGCGGGAAGAAAGGAAGAGAGAAATAGCGAAACAACTGGGGGGAAAAATGCAGTAAGCAAAGGCCTCTCCGAAATTACGTTTCAGTTGCGTGAAAGTAGGCCCGTACCCAACAGCTGTTTACACCAGCTAACAGAATACTGAACACTCACCGTAACAACACACACACACACAACAACAACACACACACACACACACAACACACACACACACACACACACACACACACAGACGCACACAAACACACACGCACGCACACACACACACACGCACGCACACACACACACACACACACACACCACACACACACACCACACACACACTCTACACACGCACGCACGCACGCACGCACACACACACACACACACACACACACACACACACACACACACACACACACGCACAAAGCGATTTCCAGCGCCTGCTTCTTCTACGTAGCGATCTCGTTTCGCTCGCTATGAAGCTAGCTGTCTGTCTATCTTTACACAATACACTTCTCCCCGGCCTGACCGGACTGAACGAGAGAATACGTACACAAACTGCATGCGATGCATGATTTTGTAACCTACCGGTTGAAGGCATATGCGGCTCAGGCGAGGAGGGAGGGAGGGAGGGAGTGAGTGAGGGGGACGCGTGTTGCCGGTTTGTTCTTCACGCTTCGTTCCTCTGCTTACCCCTTAGTTTCTCGCCAATTACCTGCAAACCGGAGTGCTCATTACTTTCCGGAGCCAGCGTGTGTGTGTGTGTGTGTGTGTGTATATATGTGTGCCCAGCTCAGGTAATGCAACGAAGGTGAGGAGGGGGGGGGGGAGACTTGTGCAAAGAGAGAGAGAGAGATGGGGAGAGAGAGAGAGAGAGAAAGAGAGGGCGGAGGAGAGAGAGAGAGAGAGAGAGAGAGAGAGAAGAGAGAGAGAGCAACGAGATAGAGAACGGAAAAGAGAGAGAGAGAGAGAGAGAGAGAGAGAGAGAGAGAGAGACAGAGCGAGAGAGATAGAGAACGAGAGAGAGAGAGAGAGAGAGAGAGAGAGAGAGAGAGAAGAGAGGCGGGGGCTGGGGGTGAGCAAGGTGGGTGCAGGTTGTGTGCATGAGGGAAGCGAGGTGACGGTGTGTGCTTTGCAGCGTGAGCGGAGTCGCCCTGAATCCGGAGGAACTCTGAAAGGTGCCAAAGCCACCACCACAAACCCCTCGTCTGTGTGTGTGTGTGTGCGCAGTGCAGCGCAGTGTAGTGTAATGTAGTGTTTACCTGTAAAGTCGTACGCCTCACACTGCAGGTCGACCCGCGCCAACTCTTCTTCCTTCTTCTTCCTTCTCCTCCTTCTTCCTTCTCCTCCCGGGTCCACGTTGTTTCCTTCCTGGCTTGGAACTTGTCGACACCCCCTACCCACCTTCCCCACCCACCCACTACCACCACCACCACCACCACCACCCAACCCCCACCCTCAAGCTCAAGAACGTTCCGGTGCTTTCACACACCCACCCCCCACCCCTACCCCCACCCCACCCCACCCCACCCCACAATTCTCATGCTTCATTCTTCGGTTCAGGGGCGTCGGTCAGTGGTGTGTCAACGGAGGTGGCGGCAAGACCAGTGCAGGATTCCGCGTTGAGGAGAGGAGGAGGAGAGAAGAGGAGGAAGAGGAGGAGAGAAGAAGGGAAACGTGTCTCTCGGTGGACTTGTGTCCCACCCCCACCCCCACCTCTCCTTCCCCTACACACATTGCGAACCAAGTCGTTACGGATTCTATCTGACAGGAGGCCTATCAAGGTGTAGCGGGATATATACGAGCTTTCGCCGCTCACTGTCACATACACATAGACTTCTTCTGCGGTGCACCTCCCTGTCACGTTGTCTTTTGTGGCGGTGAACTGTAGGGGCCGGAGAGAGAGGAAGAAGAAGAAGAAAAAATAAAAAAAAAGCCGGCGGTGTGGTGGTGTTGTCACGTTCACAGGTCGTTTCCTTGAAGCTAAGGCGCCTGGACGTGACCCCGGACGTTTGATCGTGGTGGTGACACTGTGTGTGTGTGTGTGTGTGTGTGTATGTGCCGCGGAGGAGAGGTAACGGAGGGGTGGTGGGAGATGGGGTGGGTGGGGGGTGGTGGAGGAAGTAAATTTCCTCCCTCTCCCCCCCCCCCCCCCCCCCTTCCGTCACTTTCATATTGCCAGTCAACAGTGTGGAAAGTTTGTTGTTGTTTTTTCTTTCCTGTTTCTCGCGCTGACTCACTGTTCTGGCTTGATGTCCTCACTGCAGAGCGTTCCTTGCTGTCAGTCCGGGCGCAGTTGCTGGTGGCCATGCAAGTGTTCGCCTGTCTTCTTCTGCACTGATTCCAGCCGTTTCCAGCGGGGCTGCACACACACACACACACACACACACACACATATACACAAGTTTTTTTTGTTTGTTTTTTTCCAGCGGGACGTTTTTGGTTTGTTTTGCAGCGGACTTGAGGTGATAACACTTCCTGCATTGTTTCTAGGACGTCATGTAAGGTAGCAGGCGAGACTGTCTCTCTCTCTTTGCCCAACAAACCGCTTTTGAAGGAGCGCTTCGCCAAGTTGTCATTGACTGGTGACTATCAGTGTTGGGAAACGTGAATATGTGATGGGTGTAGTTGGAGTTTTCATGATGTAGACACTCAGACTTGCCCTGCTTTTCATTGTGCATTTTGGCAGTGCTTCGGAACGCTTGTTTGTTTGCTTTTTTTTCTAACCATAGTGCGTCTTCAAGTACTTCAGTCGGTCAAATCATACTGTACGGAATCCCTTGGTTTTGACGAAAGCGTGGCTGTCAATGGTCACTCACTATATCACGTGCCAGTCGCATTGCTGCTGCGTGCATTTCGGACCCCGGACCTCCCGACCTAGGCCTATCCTCCAATCGTGTGTCAGAATCCTGTGGGAGGCGCGAGGAGGAGGACGGGAGGAGGAGGAGGGGGAGGCGTACAACTGGGAAACAAGAGCAGGACAGAGACGGAACTGTTCAGCAACAACGAAACTCTCCGTCCCACGACACAGAGAGAGAGGAGAGCGAATCTGCATTTCACCTAGCCATCGGGCATCGTCTCTTACCTGACATTCTCCAGCGGAGTAGCATGAGATGGCGGCGACGAAGAACCCGTCTCACACAGACCATCCCCCCTCCCCAACGCTGACCCCCATCATAAAGTAAACGACGTTTCGGACCCAGGCGGAGCCAGAGGGGCTGTGCGCGCGCGGGGGGAGGTGTGTGTGTGTGCGCGTGTGTGCGCGCGCTGGCCCCATGTCCGCTGCCGTCATGGCCGTCAGCGGGCCGCCTCCCACCCACCAGGACGACACCACCTACCTGGACTTCCACCACCACCACGCCCTTCCGACTCCCCGTACTCCCCCATCCCGGACACGTCCTCCCCGGAGTCGGACAGCCCCTCCCCGGCCCCGTGTCCCCCGGGAAGAAACGGTCCGGATCAGCGACTCCACCAGCGTGCGGCTGATCGAGGATCGGGACGTGGGCCGCTTCAGGGTGGGCAAGGACAGGCAGGGCCGCAGCAGCAGCAGCAGCAGCTGCAGCAACACCAGCAGCGGTAGCGGCCACGGATTCAGGGCCAGGGCTCTGCGCTTCTCCAACGACTCCAGGTCCGGCGACCGCTCGGAGAAAGAGGCCTTGCTGGAGGCTGGGGAGTACGAGGAGGTGGAGGACGGGGAGGAGGGGGAGGGGGAGGTGTTGGCGGGGGAAGGGAGTGTGGTGGTGGTGTGTGGAGCAGTGGCGTGGAGTACCGGGAGTACACGGAGGTGCTGTGCACGGTGGATCAGCTGGCCTTCCCCCCGCAAGACTTGCCTCCCCATTCTGACAGGTAACGTGTGGGTTGTCTCCCTTACTCTCTCTCTCTCTCTCTCTCTCTCTCTGTCTCTGTCTCTGTCTCTCTCTGTGTTTCTCTGTCTCCCCTCTCTCTCTGTCTGTCTGTCTGTCTGTCTCTCCCTCTGTTTCTCACTTTCTGATTCTCTTTCTGTCTCTGTCTCTCTCTTTCTCTCTCGCTTTCTTTCTCCCTCCCTCCTTCCCTCCCTCTCTCTCTCTCCCACACACACTCTCTCTTTCACTCTGTGTTTGTGTCGCTCGCTTTCTTTCTCTCTCTCTCACTCTGTTTCTTTCTCTCTCTCTCTCTCTCTCTCTCTCTCTCTCTCTCTCTCTCTCTCTCTCTCTCTCTCTCCCGCTGTCTCTCTCATTCTGTCTCTCTCTGTCTCTCTGTGTGTGTCTCTATCTGTCTCTCTCTGTCTCTGTCTGTCTGTCTGTCTCTGTCTGTCTGTCTGTCTTTCTCTCTGTCCTCCATGCCTTTCTCTTTTTGTGTGTCTGTACGTATCCTAATCCCGATGACAATGATCGCGACCAGTCGGAGATGTTCAGAGTGGTTTTACTTTCTCTCTTGAATTCATTGTGAAACTGTCCCATCGATCGCTCTTCTATCTGTCTGTCTCTGTCTCTCTATCTGTCTGTCTGTCTGTCTGTCTGTCTGTCTCTCTCTCTCTTCTCCTCTCTCTCTCTCTCTCTCTCTCTCTCTAAAGTATTATCAGCAGTGTTCTTGGTGGAGTGTCCAGATTCTAACATGTGAAGAAGAGAGGTGGGAGAAAATGAGCAGAGACAGTAGGTCTGACATTCTCAGTGGTCTCTGTTGCCTTGTAATGTCGTCTGATATCATCGATGACGAGCAGACGTTAAGGTGATCACGGAACTCAACTGAACTGATCGCGCCACTGAAAAGAGACCACTTCTTCTTTTTGTTCTTCTTATTCTGTCTCTTCTCCTTCTTCGTCGTCTTCTTCTTCTTTTCCTTCTCCTCCTTTCCTCCTTCTCCTCATCCTTCTCCTCTCGTCCTTCTTGTCCTCCTCCGCCTTCTCCTCTTCCTCCTCCTCTTCCTCCTCCTTGTTCTTCTTCTTCTTCTCTTCCTTCTCCTCATCCTTTTCCTCCTCCTCCTCCTCTCGTCTTTCTCCTCCTCCTCCTCCTTCTTCTTCGAATCTTTACTTTTTTTTCTTTTTTTTTTTCTTTTTTTTTTTTACTGACTTAAGCTTCGCTTAGCGAGTACTGAGTATATACACCATTTTTGTCGTAACGTGCGGCCCTTTTTGGCGCAAACGTAACGCTCCTATACCACTACCACTACCACAACGTGCTTAACCCAAAGGCCCACTACTCACACAGGGTGCGCAGAACTTTCATTTAAAGACACACGGGCATTCGTCTCTTTCGTCGGAATCTTGCACCGTCGTTCTGCTATGTTAACGGTCTGCTCTCGATATTGTCAGAATACCGCACAAAGCCCGTACCTTCTTGGTTGTTTTCAGAACTGAACGCGCGCGCTACTGGAGAGCAGCTTATACTGGATATTCTCCAGTGCTTCTCACGTTTTGCACATGGCCATTTTGTGTGTGTGTGTTCAAATTCCTCCCGACATTCCACGACGGTTCGATGACCGGCTGTTGTTACAGATGAGTGGCGTTATGGATCACACCGCATCAAACGTGTGTGCCTGGTCTACATGTAGACATTCAGAACAAATCGATGTTGCTTGTTTTGTGGTGATGAAAGGGGGCGAAGTTTTGGTGTGTGAGGGTATCAAACGAGAGACAATAGTTGTGGTGACATGGAGTAGACAGACACTTCATTAGTTGTAGGGGTGGCGTGTGAGGGTATCAAACGAGAGATGGTAATTGTAGTGACGTGGAGTAGACAGACACTTCATTAGTTGTAGGGGTGGCGTGTGAGGGTATCAAACGAGAGATGGTAATTGTAGTGACGTGGAGTAGACAGACACTTCATTAGTTGTATGGGTTTCTGAACCAGGAAGCAAGCATACCCCCCCCCCCACCCCCCGTCTCGTCCCCTCGCTCTTTCTCTCTCTGTCCTCTTTCTCTCTCTGTCCTCTTTCTCTCTCTGTGCTCTTTCTCTCTCTGTCCTCTTTCTCTCTCTGTCCTCTTTCTCTCTCTGTCCTCTTTCTCTCTCTGTCCTCTTTCTCGCCTCTCAAACAAAACGATCAGCACAGAAGAACACAGCTCAGCTGAATAATAACACACTCGAAGCGCACAGTCATTTGCATGCATATACACGCTCGCGTAACACACGCACGCACACACACACACACACACACACACACACACACACACACACACACACAACACACACACACACACACACACACACACACACACACACAGAGAGAGAGAGAGAGAGAGAGAGAGAGAGAGAGAGAGAGAGAGAGAGAGAGAGAGGAGATACAAAGACACAGGAATATATAGATCTACATGCGTGAACAGACGCGCGTGCACACACACACACACACACACACACACACACACACACACACACACACACACACACACACACACACACACAGAGGAGATACAAAGACACAGGAATATATAGATCTACATGCGTGAACAGACGCGTGTGCAACACTCACACACACACACACACACACACACACAACACACACACACACACACACACACACACACACACACACACAGCATTTGCTATCCCTTCTATAAAAGTGGAAAAATCTTACTACCTTGGAAAAAACATGTCCATTTTTACAGCCGAGCTAACTGCCATTTTAATGGCCCTGTATTATCTTCTTGATCTTTCTTACCCAACACTTCAGGCCCTCTTTTGTGTCGATTCAAAATCGGTTTTATTTGCCCTCAGCAAATCAACAAACAATAAGAAAAGATTTAATTACAGACATTCATCAATTAATACATTTTTTGGTTATTAGGGGCACGAGTATCTCTTTCTGTTGGGTTCCTTCTCACTGTGGTATTCAGTTTAATGAGAGGGTCGACAGAGCAGCAAAGCGGGGAGCAAGAAATACAAGCGGGTCAGAATGTATCAGTATTCCATTGTCTGTCCATGAGGGATACAGTCTATTAGAAAATGCGTGCTGGAAACATTTTAGGAAAAAAATTTAAAAATCTGGATGTTTTCTAGATACTCGCTCACGCCAGCTAATAAACATTGACACACTTAATTCACTTCATCAATGTAGCTTACCTTATTCACGGATTATAATTTCTTTGATTTATAAGATCAAATTGAATGCTTTTAAGACAAAGTTTTGTAAGAACATAACATGCCTTTGTGGCGGAAAAATTACAAATAATCACATTCTTTTTCAATGTAAGCACTTAAAACCTTACCTACCATCCCTACCTAAATGTTCTCTGGATCAAATTGTATCAGATTTATCACTGATGTGTAAAATTGCAGTTTCATTACATCAAAGTCCCATTTTTTCTGTTCTGTAAACTGGAACCGATGTTGAGTGTTTTGATCAATAGTTCTTTGTTAGCTCATAGTTGTTCATTTTATTGTTGCTGTTGCTGTTTTTCTTGAAAGCCCTTGAAGATATTACTTAATACCTCTACCCCTCCCCGCTTTCCCTTTAACATTGTCTAATATCACTTAATGTGGATAGACGTTAAATTGAAGAAGAACACACACACACACACACACACACACACACACACACACACACACACACACACACACCACACACACACACAAACGCGTGCTTTCTTGAAAGCGTTGTACACAACGACATTAATCAGTATCTTCCAGTACGGCCTGTATAAATAATACAGCAGCCTCTTCTACAGCTGAAATAGGACATGCACGTGGGGGATGTGCCCCCCCCCCCCCCCTTTTTCTTTCTGTTTTTTTTTGCTTTTTTCTTTCTTCATTTCTTTCTTTATTTCTTTTCTTTTCTTCTTTCTTTTCTTTTATTTCTTCTGTTGTTGTTTTTTTTTGCTTTTTTTTTGTTTTGTTTTTTGTTTCCCTATCACGACCTAAACAGTTGCGACGACAAAGCCACAGCTGTGTACCATGTGCAGTGGAGGGTGCAAGTGGAATTGTTTGCAAAAACAATCCATTAGTTGCCTTAGAGGGATGGAGGTGGGGGTTGGGGAAGGCCATCTCGTTTCGCCTCTTCCGTATCGCCTCCTCCCCCCCCCCCCCCCCCCCCCCCCGTGTCTCCCCACCCCCACCCCCATCCCCGCCCCCTAGTTCTCCCGTTCTCCGTTTTGCCTTCGTGATGGGGACATTTCATAAAATGTCGTTTTGCCCACCCCCTTCCCCCTACCCCTCTCTCTTCTGCCTCTCTCTCTCTCTCTCTCTCTCTCTCTCTCTCTCTCTCTCTCTCTCTCTCTCTCTCTCTCTCTCTCTCTCTCTCCTCTAACTCTCTATCTGCCTCTGTCTCTCCCCTCTCTCTCTGTGTCTCTGTCTCTTTGTCTCTCTCTTATCTCTTCCCTCTCTTCCCCCTCTTTTTCTCTCTCCCATTCCCTCCAACCGTCTGTCTCTCACTCTCTCTCCCTCCCTCCCTCTCTTTGTCTGTCTCTGTCTCTGTCTGTCTGTGTCTGTCTCTTTCTGTCTCTCCCTTCTCTCTCTCTCTCTCTCTCTCTCTCTCTCTCTCTCTCTCTCTCTCTCTCTCTCTCTCTCTCTCTCTCTGTGTGTCTCTCTGGATTCATTAACACAGCTATTGATAGAATTCACATACTAACTCTTAATTTTGTAAATCATTGTTGATCAGCTCTTCTTCTTCTTCTTCTTCTTCTTCTTCTTCTTCTTCTTCTTCTTCTTCTTCTTCTTCCTCGTCCTCCCCCTCCTCCTCCTCCTCTCCTCCTCCTCCTCCTCCTCCTCCTCCTCCTCCTCTCCTCCTCCTCCTCCTCCTCCTCCTCTCTCTCCTCTTCTTCTTCTTCTTCTT
The DNA here is from genome assembly GCA_018398815.1 of Conus ventricosus. NCBI lineage: Eukaryota > Metazoa > Mollusca > Gastropoda > Neogastropoda > Conidae > Conus > Conus ventricosus. Next base: position 46,140,653 of record CM031600.1, on the reverse strand, counting down.
CTTCTTCTTCTTCGTCAGCGTTCAAACGCGCTTTGTCACACTCCGGTCTTTAGCCCTGTCCCTGCTCTGCTTGTCGTTATGCCATCGCCCGTGCTGGCATGCCCGACTCCGGTCACAGGTCTGAATGTACCTTCATAGACCTCCTTCAGGATGTAATG
>CM031600.1:46127995-46130495 GCA_018398815.1 Conus ventricosus | reverse complement strand
AATGTATAGAGTCTGTCACGAATCTTGGACAGTCAATAATGTGTAGAGTCTGTCACGAAGATTGGACAGTCAGTTATGTAGAAGGTCACGAAGATTGGACAGTCAATAATGTATAGAGTCTGTCACGAAGATTGGACAGTCAATAATGTATAGAGTCTGTCACGAAGATTGGACAGTCAGTAATGTAGAGGGTCACGAAGATTCGAAGTCAATAATGTATTAGAGTCTGTCACGAAGATTGGACAGTCAGTAATGTATAGAGTCTGTCACGAAGATTGGACAGTCAGTAATGTATAGAGTCTGTCACGAAGATTGGACAGTCAATAATGTAGAGGGTCACGAAGATTGGGCAGTCAGTAATGTGTAGAGTCTATCACGAAGAGTGGACATCAATAATGTATAGAGTCTGTCACGAAGAGTGGACATCAATAATGTATAGAGTCTGTCACGAAGATTGGACAGTCAATAATGTATAGAGTCTGTCACGAAGATTGGACAGTCAATAATGTATAGAGTCTGTCACGAAGATTGGACAGTCAATAATGTATAGAGTCTGTCACGAAGATTGGACTGTCAATAATGTGTAGAGTCTGTCACGAAGATTGGACAGTCAATAATGTATAGAGTCTGTCACGAATCTTGAACAGTCAGTAATGTATAGAGTCTGTCACGAAGGTTGGACAGTCAATAATGTATAGAGTCTGTCACGGAGTTTGGACAGTCAGGAATGTATAGAATCTGTCACAAAGGTTGGACAGTCAATATGCATAGAGTCTGTCATGACGCTTGGAAAGTCAGTATTATATAGAGTCTGTCACAAAGACTGAATAGTCAGTAATGTAGAGTGTGTCACGAAGATTGGACAGTCAGTAATGTAGAGTGTGTCACGAAGATTGGACAGTCAGTAATGTATAGAGTGTGTCACGAAGATTGGACAGTCAGTAATGTTGAGTGTCACGAAGCTTGGACTGTCAGTAATGTAGAGTATCTCATGAAGATTGGGCAGTCAAAAATGTAGAGTGTAACGAAGATTGGACAGTCAGTAATGTACAGAATCTGTCACGAAGATTGGACAGTCAGTATTGTATAGAGTCTGTCACAAAGATTGAGCAGTCAGTAATGTAGAGTGTATCACGAAGATTGAACAGTCAGTAATGTAGAGCGTCACGAGATTGGACCGTCAATAATGTAGAGTGTGTCACGAAGATTGGGCAGTTAATAATGTAGAGAGTGTCGCGAAGATTGGACAGTCAGTATTGTATAGAGTCTGTCACAAAGATTGAACAGTCAATAATGTAGAGTGTGTCACGAAGATTGAGCAGTCAGTAATGTAGAATGTCACGAAGATTGGACAGTCAGTGATGTCAATGTTTACAGAGAAAAGGCTACTGGTTCCGCTGAGCAAACAAGTCTAATTTAGAGCTGTCACGAATCTGGACAGTTAACAATGTATAGAGTCTGTCACGAATCTTGGACAGTCAATGATGTATAGAGTCTGTCACGAATCTTGGACAGTCAACAATGTATAGGTCTGTCACGAATCTTGGACAGTCAACAATGTATAGAGTCTGTCACGAATCTTGGACAGTCAACAATGTATAGAGTCTGTCACGAATCTTGGACAGTCAACAATGTATAGAGTCTGTCACGGATCTTGGACAGTCAAAATGTATAGAGTCTGTCACGGATCTTGGACTGTCAGTAATGTATAGAGTTGTCACGGATCTTGGACAGTCAATAATGTATAGAGTCTGTCACGGATCTTGGACAGTCAATAATGTATAGAGTCTGTCACGGATCTTGGACAGTCAGTAATGTATAGAGTCTGTCACGGATCTTGGACAGTCAATGATGTATAGAGTCTGTCGCGAATCTTGGACAGTCAACAATGTATAGAGTCTGTCACGGATCTTGGACAGTCAACAATGTATAGAGTCTGTCACGAATCTTGGACAGTCAACAATGTATAGAGTCTGTCACGAATCTTGGACAGTCAACAATGTATAGAGTCTGTCACGGATCTTGGACAGTCAACAATGTATAGAGTCTGTCACGGATCTTGGACTGTCAGTAATGTATAGAGTCTGTCACGGATCTTGGACAGTCAATAATGTATAGAGTCTGTCACGGATCTTGGACAGTCAATAATGTATAGAGTCTGTCACGGATCTTGGACAGTCAATAATGTATAGAGTCTGTCACGGATCTTGGACAGTCAATGATGTATAGAGTCTGTCGCGAATCTTGGACAGTCAACAATGTATAGAGTCTGTCACGGATCTTGGACAGTCAATAATGTATAGAGTCTGTCACGGATCTTGGACAGTCAATAATGTATAGAGTCTGTCACGGATCTTGGACAGTCAATAATGTATAGTCGCACGGATCTTGGACAGTCAACAAGTAAGATCTGTCACGGATGTTGGACAGTCAATAATGTACAGAGTCTGTCACGGAGTTAAACCAATGACAGAGGTGTGTACTCCGCGCAGGACTTGGA
>CM031600.1:46117995-46125495 GCA_018398815.1 Conus ventricosus | reverse complement strand
TTTCTGATTACAGTCTCTCTCTGTGTGTCTCTCTCTCTCTCTCTCTGTCTGTGTCTTCTTTTCTCTCTATCTGTCTCTCCCTCTGTCTCTGTCTGTCTGTCTACCTTGTGTGTGTGTGTGTGTGTGTGTGTGTGTGTGTGTCGCGCGTGCGTGCGTGCGTGCGTGCGCGCGCGCGTGTGCGTGTGCGTGTGTGTGTGTGTGAAGCGGATGTGATGCGTTATGGAAAAAAAGTCGATGGAAGCCATTCCTACGTCATTATGACAAGGACCTAGCAGTTTTGTTCCTTTTTCTGTTTCAAGAGGTGAGGTAGAAAGAGGGATAAAGAAGAGGGCGCTGAGAGGTCACCATTACACCTGCACCAACAGCCCACCTGGGAACTGTCCATCCCTTTCTGGCCAACAGAACCATGTGTTCAACCACCTGCCTTCGAATGGAAATCTGAAACGAGGCAGAAAACAGTAAACAGTAATCAGCGAACAAGTGGGTAACTCTTGCTGTCCCATGATGAAATGACAGACGCCCATCACTCCAAACGAATGCTGCTTACCACGATGAATCGCCTGCCACAAATGACAGACACAGAGCACACACAAGAAAACATCCCCGATAGGCGTGAATGAATATTTTGAGTTGAGAGCGGATGCTGAAAAGTACTCTTTTAGACGGGAAAGGAATACACATCGAATCTAGAGGACTTATTCACAATTATTTCTAGACAGCCCTTAAAATGGAAGCATTTGTTCGCATTTTCCTTGTTTGTTCTGGCCCCGATGTTGGGCTTTCTGTCAGCGTTCGGTCGAAGACATTCTTAGTGGCCCTTTTTATACAACTTTGTAGTTCGCTTCTCAAGGTACTGTCCCACTTCATACAAATTGTTGCCCAGCCGTTCTCGTACCCCTACCCTAGAGGGAAGCCCAGAACGAATAGTCCCCGCCACAAAACCGATATTATAAAAACTCTTTTTTCTATCTACCACAATCATGTGGAACAATCTCCCACTGCATATCCAACAGCCCCAGTCGTTCAGTCAGCTCAAACGATACCTTTCTACAAATGACAATCCAGTTCACCATATTACTATAATGGAAATAGGGAAGCACAAGTCAATCATTGGGTTGTTTTGCGTCTTGGGTATGATAATTTGAATTTTGCCCTCTATACCCGGCACCTAACAAAACAACTCTTTCTGCGCTTGTCGATATCCACAAGAAACATCCGAACACTTCCCTACTTCACTGTCCACTTTAAAAACCCAAACACCGAGCAAATACTATCTTAAATCTCCCACCAAACCAGATTTCTATCCAAAATTCTCCTGCATGGATATAATTCCCTTTTAAATGTCGATACAAATGCGATATTTGAAATGGTTCAAAGGTTTATTGTTCTCACAAAGCGTTTCGAAACTAAACCAACAGCCTAAGGTTACTGTTTCCTAGGTATACTTATATTTCACCTATTCAATTAACGATGCTTTCATCTATATCAACCTAGTTACGGATGTCAGAGGGGCTGGGGCGCTTACATCAATGTCCTGATTATGTCTTTATCCATATACAGGAATATGATACTGGTTGGACAGCGTATGCTGCAGACGACCAGTGTTGCACACATTCTGTCATTTTGCCAGACTGCCGTAGCAGCCACACCAAAACGGGCAATACCTTGTCAACCATTTTCTCTTTTCTTAATTTTCCATAATTTCATTCTTTAAATTTTAAATGGCCAATTTTTAAATGTTGGCTTTTTCTCTTCTTTTGTTTACACGTATAGCATTTTTACTATACTGTTATTGTACCTGTTTTGTCATTTTTTAAAATTGTCTGCTAAAGGTTATGTGTTGTATTTTAGGCCGCCATCAGTCACATGTATATTCTGTAAATTTCCCCTGCCAGGGCTGTATATAAGAGTCCTCTGTTGCCCTGGCAAATGTGCTTTGTGTTCAATGTGTATGGTCATGGGAAAAAAAAACTGTTTAAAAACCCCAACGCGTTGATGGTTTTTCTCTTGATCCATGGCCCTGGTAATTGAAAAAAGCTTTCGTTTCTAAGCGATATCTCCTTGTTTGTTCTGTGCGCTGTGTGTTGTCCTTTCTGACAGGCGGTTCGGTGTCGTAAGCAGCATTCCTTTAGAGTTGTGGCCGTCTGTTCACATCACCAGTCTTTGGTTTGGTTTCAGCTTCATAAGGAGGCTGCGTGCGGACTAGTCCATATACTCTTCGCCACATCCGCTAAGTTTTGAGACCACACTGCGCGTGATTTAAAGCTGACGGATAAACGAATTAACGACTAAAACGAGAGAATTGAAGAAGAGGGTCTCGTGGCTACGACTTGGCAGATGGTCGGGACCTACGCGCTAGCCCAAAGCGTTTTGGTCAGACCTTGGTTGACCACCTGTCTTTTGTGGACTTTCGTGTGCGGATCGTTCAGGGGACCCGTGGGCAGACCCGGGTGTCGTAGCGTCCATGTACACCGTGCATTACCACCTGCAAGATCTGCGTATTCTTACCTGCCAGGTGAGAAAGCTTGCAAGTCTGACAAGTCCCCCTAAAGCAGCAAGCGAAGGCAGAATACGCAAATGAGTAGAACTTAAAATGAAAAGGAAGTAAGAAACAAGGATGGAAAACAGACAAGAGATCAACACCAACGGCACATGTGTATGTGAATGAGAAGAATCATCCAGAAATGGAGGGGAAATCTTAAAGCGTACGCTGTGTTGATCCACAGAGGATAACAACAAAACAGGGGTAACGAAACATAAACAAATTTACATAGTAGGTCAGAACGGAAAGTGGCACCGGCCTGACTGGTGATCTCTACTGCATACCCCCCCCCCCCCCCCCCCCTCTTCCCCCCCCCCCCCCCCAAAAAAAAAAAAAAAAAAAAAAAAACCACACACACACAAAACAAAACAAAACAAAACAAAAACATTCCAGTCAGTGGAATGCTGACAACTGCTGAGCAAGGTAACCTTCACTTGGAACACTCAGATGCAATGCTGACAATAGATCGGCGGTAATCATGAATATGTTCTGAGTTGAGAGCGGATGCGCGGGGTTTTCATCTTGATCTGTAGGCCTTGCACTGGCTGGTGTTGGAAGTATGCACCCCCAGAGGAAAATTTGGGCAGCATGTGTAGTTCCAAGTTCAGCGCAAGTCAATGCACTGAATGAGAGATGGAAAGTTGAAGATGGCTGGTTAATTAATGGAAGGTAGAACCTGGTGCAGGGAAAAGAGAGAGAGAGAGAGAGAGAGAGGGGGAGCAAGAGAGAGAGTGTGGAGAGAGAGAGAGAGCGAGAGAGAGAGAGAGCAAGAGAGAGGTGAGAGAGAGACAGGTACAGAGAGAGCGAGAGAAAAAGAGAGGGGGTGAGAGAGAGCGAGAGAAAGAGAGAGCAAGAGAAAAAGAGAAAAACAGGTTAAAAGAGGTGGGAGGGGGGGGGGGTGAGGAGCAAATTGTCAAACACCCAGTGGCCGAGCTGTTGATCAGACCTGGCCGCTGACTGACTGCAGTGCCTGTCTGACCAATCTGGGGAGATTTGGGCTCCTCTCCCCCCCCCCCCCTCCCCCACCCCCTCTTGTTTTCCCTGAGTCTTGCTCGGCAGGGGATCTCCCCCCCCCCCCTCCCTTTCTCCAACTTTCACTGCCATCCTTTACTTTACCTCTCCATCCGATCTCTTTCTCTCTGTCTGTTTCTCTGTCTGTCTGTCTGTCTGTCTATTCTCTCTCTCTCTCTCTTTTCTCTCATCTCTCCTTTTCTCTCTCTCTCTCTCTCTCTCTCTCTTTTTAACCCGTCTCTTTCTTTCCTTCCCCGTCTCTCTCTTTCTTAACCCCGTTTCTCTCTCTCTCTCTCTCTCTCTCTCCTCTCTCTCTCTCTTCTCTCTGGCTCTCTCTTTCTCTCTCCCTCCCTCCCTCTCTCTCTCTCTCTCCCCTCTCTCTCTCCTCTCTCTCTCTCTCTCTTCTCTCCCCTCTCCCTCTCTCCCCTTCCCCCTTCCTCCCTTCACTCTCTCATGTTTTCGGACGAAGATTAGACGGCCGGCCCTTCCATTTCCGTCTCTAACCCCCTCCTGGTCTCATCGTTAGAACCGACTGTTATTCCGCCCTTGGGGCCTGTATGTTTACATTGGAGTCTGTACTCCCTTTCCTCCCTCGCTTCCTCTGCCCTACCTAGCACTCACCTTGATACCACAATTCGTGACCACCATCACATTCCCACCGGGTCCACACCACCTGTATTGGCTCACACGTCGCTATGCAAAGACGGGGTCTTCTTGTCTTCAGTCGTACGCTTGCTGGGGAATATTTGTATTTACATAAGACTTGCCCCATCCAAGAATGATCTAGGCGAGAGTTTTCGGTGTTACGCTTTCTGATTCGTGTTTGCTTACATCTTCCTGACTAGGTAAAAGCTGAAACTCCACACCCCACGTCCCTTTTTGCGCCCAGTTTGAAGAGATAAGAGATTGTTCGTTTTTCACTGTCTTCAATGCTGTTACGTCTGGCCTGAAGAAGACCAAAGAGGTCGAAACGCGTTGTGTTTCGTCTTGTCATTTGTTCGTCTCTTAGGTTCGGCGGAACAGGAAATCTTTTCAGTTTGTTCCAATTTCCGCCTGCAGTCGCCTCCCTTTGAAAGGAGGAAACGCGAAGCAAGTCCTTGGTGACAACGCTCAGTGGGACATTTCCCTGTTGGAATCTCTCTCCGTGACCGTCTGTACAGCCGTCTGTGACATGTCCGTCACATACCCGTGTTTTGTCCAGCGTGTCTCCCAGTTCAGGGTCGCCCAGGAAAAGAGTCTGAGGCGGAGGGTCAGCGTTAGGAAGCCATCTTTCCCGCCGCTTCTTCTGTCTTATGCACTGCATTACAAGCAAAGAGTTTGTGTGGTCTGCCTAGCAGATGGTACTTAGACATTCACAGCGTGTGCTGCTAGTGTTGTGCTTGTATTCTTTCACTATCTACACGATCAACGCAAGTTTTGTGGTGCTGGAAAGGTCTGAACCCGTGTTAGATTTAACCCCAGGGCAAATAAAAGATGTTTGTTAAGGACGCGAGAGCGTAATATGCTAATGTGTGTGTGTGTGTGTGTGTGTGTGTGTGTGTGTGTGTGTGTGTGTGTGTGTGTGTGTGTGTGTGTGTCTGGTCAGTACAACCTTGAGTTAATCTGACAATAAATTGGTTTCAGTCAGTCAGTGTGTGTGTGTGTGTGTGTGTGTGTTGTGTGTGTGTGTGTGTGTGTGTGTGTGTGTGTGTGTGCTGTGAAGCCTTTTTTTCACAGATGGCAAGATATTAGACGAGCTGCCTCTGTGGAGGAGGTGGGCAGAGCAGCCTCACCCCATACCACTTTTGTCCCAGTTTTTATTGCATTTCATTTCAGCCTTTCAAGCATTACTCTCTATATGCGCAGTGCGTGACAAGGACTTCAAACAGCAAATCATATCAAACAGTCTGCAATGAAGGCGAGTGGTTTCTGTGGCGCTCCAGGAACACTCATTTCCTTGCACAGCGTCTGTTCCCAAACTCTGGCCCTGTGGGCGAGAGGTTCCTATAGTATACGTGGTCATGCCTTATCATACGCCACGTGCAAGGTAATCTTGCAAATACCATCAATGGGGGCATGCATATTAACACACATTCCTGTTTGGTGCAAGGTAATCTTGCAAATACCATCAATGGAGGCATGCATATTAACACACGTTCCTGTTTGGTGCAAGGTAATCTTGCAAATACCATCAATGGGGGCATGCATATTAACACACGTTTCCTGTTTGGTGCAAGGTAATCTTGCAAATACCATCAATGGGGCATGCATATTAACACACGTTCCTGTTTGGTGCAAGGTAATCTTGCAAACACCATCAATGGGGGCATGCATATTAACACACGTTCCTGTTTGCACACTTCCCTTCTCACTTCACCCCAGGACGTCACAGAAGGAGTGATTGTGATAGAGTCGGTCATACAGAGCTGTCTGTGGACAGCCAAGGATACCCAGACAGGAACCGTCACACAGCGCGTTTCACTGATAGATATAGTAATAGTGTTCTATGGCATCATTGATAAGCGCCGACAGTCACACGGCCAGTGATGTCAAGGCAAGAGCATCACGTGGCATGACCTAAACAAGCAGCTGGTGTTTGGCCTGTTATTGTTGACCAGTCTTGTTGCTTCACAGTAGACCTGGCGAAGTGCTGTGGTTAACTGCGTGACCAGTCTACATCGCAAGCCCAGCGTTTTGCAAGGGTGTGGCAGAAGAGAGAGAGAGAGAGAGAGAGAGAGAGAGAGAGAGAGAGAGAGAGAGAGAGAGAGAGAGAGAGAGAAAGCGGAAAAGCGGACACTATTGGTTTTATTTCAAACCTAAAAAGGCCAGTACCAGTGTTGTAAGGATTCTGTGAGCCACACCACAACCACTGGATGTCACTTATTTCTTACGCAGGGACTAATTCATGCCAGTGCCCAGGACATGCAGAAATCCTCTCCAAGCGAGAACCCCCCTTGTGTGGAACGCACCGCAGCGGAAGTGGGAGGGGGTGAAGCGTGTTATGTGTGTCTGGCTCCAGACCCGTGATAACAGGAGCTAACGGGGACTGGCGGAATGAGATGAACGATTTCTGTGGCCGGGACCGAGAGGGTGGTTACAACGCGTGCCGACACAAGGCCACAAAAGGGCCAAATGGGATGGAAACGACTGCAGGGAAGAGAAACGCCTCCTGGCGTGAAATGGAACGCGTGCGGTCGTGAAGAGCTGGGCACTGAAGAAGTTATGCGGGGAGGAATTCTGTTTAATGTCCCCCATCACACACACACACCACGCACGCACGCACGCACAGCACGCCCACACACACAACACACACACACACACACACACACACACATACACACAATATATATTATATATATATATATATATATATATATATATATATATATATATATATATATATATATATTATAAACAAAGCTCGCTCTTATGTCTTAGATTGAAGAAATAGGGGGAGATAAGCATTCATATCTGCATTGGTAGATAATTCTGCTTAACTAACAGTATGTGCTTGAGTGGGTGAATGGGGAATAATAAATGCTTCTCAAAATGAGCCTTCAGCAAGCTTATAGTCTCCAAGGGGGAGACAATCTCCAATGGGGAGGTAACTCACTAACATATAACTCCTGGTCAGATACCGGTATTTCGAAACCTGATTGTTTCTCCTCAGTGACCGCGGAAAGTGGTAACTTGACTCCTCTGCCTTTTCGTTTTAAGAAGAATGCTTTCCCAGAAAAAGGCTGGTGTACAATACCGGAGTATGTTTGTTTTTCAATCTAAGACATAAGAGTGAGCTTTGTTTATAATTGAATATTTCTTGCAGTCATTGCAACACCAAGCTGCTCTGTAAGTTGCTGGAATGGTGATCGGTACTTATTCTTGGAATTTATATAGTTTATTGTATATATATATATATACTGGTTGCAGGCGTCTAAGATAAAATCCACAATTTCAGATTGCTAACATAA
>CM031600.1:46105495-46107995 GCA_018398815.1 Conus ventricosus | reverse complement strand
ACAGTCAAAATCAAATCATCTCCACTTTCCATCAGTTTGTAGATCTTCCTGGTGATGGCAGATTTCGTCAGCAGATTTTTTCTTTTCTTTATCGCCTTCTTTGATTCTCTCCAGACTATTTTGTGTGTTTTTGTCTGGTCTAAAACGGTTATCTTTCCATAAGAAAAATTGCACATATAAGCATTATGAGAGGAGCTCTAGAATTCCTCTGCCTCTAGGGGGCATCATGACCTCCTGGCGGTCTGCAGAGAGGTCATGATGCCCCCTAGAGGCAGAGGAATTCTAGAGCTCCTCTCATCGATCCCATCTCGGCCGTGTTCAGACAGTCTGGGGAGCCAGACTGGCCCCGGCAGACAGCCAGCCAGCCCAGTAATTGCAGTGAAATGACCAGTTGGCGGTGAGGGCTTTGTGCGACCGTCACGATAGGCATGGAAGGCAAACATCATTGCGCCCACACATCCACCACCACCACCACCTCACCCACGGCCTCCTACATTCCATCTCCTTCAGGGGAAAAAAGTGTGGATGACAGCGTTAGGAAAACACTGCGTAGAAAGGAATCTTAGCTCCATTTCACATGACTTCGTTCTCTTTCAAGGAGACTTGGTACACACACAGAGACGGGGGGGGGGGGGGGGGGGGGGGGGGGGGCTAGAATATGAGAGAACAAAGAGAGAGAGAGAGAGGGCGGCGAGAAAGAGGGATCACGATGGTTCCCTCAGGCAGCTAGTGAAGGGTTTTTCATATTTATAATATATTTCCCCCATTTTCTTCATCTTCATTTTTTTTTTTTCTCTAAAATTTCAAATCTTTGCAAAGTCATTATTATAATGACGGAAGAATTGTTAGCCTGCACTTGTTTTCCCCCACTACTTAATTGTTCAGCATCATATTGTTTGGTCAATCAGTGGGAGATTGCATCTCTTAGGAGATCCAAGTAAAGGTTGTCCTGCACAATTCTTAGCCACTGACATTGCTTGAGTTATAGAACAGCAGAGCTGACCACTCAAACTGTTCCATATCTTTTGATCTCCCTTGTATCCTTGAATGGATCCTCAGGCATAGGCTCAAAGATTGTCCCCTACATTTTATACTGTTTATATAATGCTTTTAGTTTTTTAGCAACTTTTTTCCTCTCCACACTTTCGTTTTATTCCTTTTACTATCCTTCACTGGCTGCTTTGGGGGTGCTGTTGGATTATTTTTTGAACCCTTGGTGGTGAGAACACCACAGAATTATGAACTGTGGTGTGTCTCTATTTGACACCAGGAGCGCAGACACAATCAGTGGCCTGCACATCTAGCAGGGCTCTCCCTTTGATGGGATGGGGGGGGGAGGGGGAGGGAGGTGGGCGGAGGTGGCGGGAAATGTCCCTCATGGGCGCAGAGTGGGCATGGACCTACGTGCAGCGGCTCGGCGACTTGTGCCTCGTACGTCTCCTGAGTCGGCCTCACGCGGCACAGGACCGTCGCCACTCAGCATGAAGACGGCCGCCCGGTGGCCCTGACGACGGCCTTGGAGAAACCACCAAAAAAAAAAAAAAAAAAGTCATAAAAAAAATATACGTCATAAAATATATGTCCTGTTTTGCAGGCCGGAGGACGTTAAGCAGAACTTTCGGTTCGACACAATCAGCCATGTCTCCCTGATGAGTCCGATCCAGCGGACGAAAGGCCTAGGAGCATGCAATACAAATAGATCTGCCTTCAGAAGGTATCACGATGGTTCCCTCAGGCAGCTAGTGAAGGGTTTTTCATATTTATAATATATTTCCCCCATTTTCTTCATCTTCATTTTTTTTTCTTTTTCTCTAAAATTTCAAATCTTTGCAAAGTCATTATTATAATGACGGAAGAATTGTTAGCCTGCACTTGTTTTCCCCCACTACTTAATTGTTCAGCATCATAAGCAATATATATATATATATATATATATATATATGTGTGTGTTGTGTGTGTGTGATTGGATACATTAAGAGAGAGAGAGAAAGGGAAAGAAATAGAAATTTAAAAAAAACAAAGAAGCGATTGAAACCTTATGAAAGAAAACGAACACAAAAAGAGAGAAACACATTAATCAGAATCTTTACAGTGACGTTCCTGTCGCGGCAGCACAAAGTAATGAGTCAAGTTGGTCGGAAGAATTCAGCTGGATGCAGCAGAACTGTTTGGACGGAATATGAACAAGAGCATGTTCGTTTCGTGGAGGCGTGCAGATGACAGACAGACCACAAGTTTCCATTCTGCTGCACTGGTAGTGTGGCGCGATCGATCTCTGACAACAGGCGTTGGGCATAAGAAACTTGTGTCCTGAATCATCATGGCCCAAGAAGAACATGCGTCGTCGTGTCAGCTGTCTTTCTTTACTGGCTTCTTTCTTTCTTTCTTTCTTTCTTTCTTTCTCTCTCTCTCTCTCTCTCTCTCTCTCTCTCTCTCTCTCTTTTCACCATTCTTTCCCTTTCTCCTTTCTTTCCTATTCGTTATTTCGGCTCTTTCTTTT
>CM031600.1:46092995-46095495 GCA_018398815.1 Conus ventricosus | reverse complement strand
CAACCTAGGCAGGACGTTACTTCCACGGCCGTGATGTCGTTAAAGGGAAACACCGTCGCTGACTGGCGTCGAACATTTTAGGGTAGGCTACAAACCTGACGTCAAGTTACTTCTCGTCCGCCATTAATTAGTCAGAGGAGGATTACATGAGATGCGGTGCGCGGGAACTCGATCGGTCGTTGGCAGTACCGGTCTGTGAGTACTATGTGCACCAGTACGCTGGAACTGTTTTTATGTTGTTGTTGTTGTTGTTGTTTGTTTTTGTTTGTTTGTTTCTTCCGCCCTTGGTGCTTGCAGACCCAGACTGGTCCAGCTGCTAGCGGGAAAAAAGGGGGAGGGGTGGGGGTGTGGGGGGTGGGGAGCCTCAGTGGTTGCCCATTGAACAGATGCGTCAGGACTTTTTAAGAAATTGCGAGCATGGACACTTTTCAGATCACGGCTCATAGCAAAAGAGCAGCTAGTACATTTATACAGATGATGACAGTCAGTTGAACACTGCAGTCTCTCCTTGCTTTTTACAGACAGGACAGTGCGAATCCGGCGGATAAAAGAAGACAGAATTTAGCAGAGAGTTTGATCAATGAAACCAGGCATTTTTTTTGGTATCCTTCCCGTTTGCACATGCACTTAACTGCAGGACAACTTGTGAATTGCAATGAAAATTCACGAAGCGTGTGCTGAAGTTTTTACTTTCAATGGAAATGTCCTGAACTCTCGCAGAAGGAGACAGTACAACTTCTACTGCTTTGGTGGCGAATATAAAACGCAAGGTATAAATGCAAATTGATGTGGGAATGGGGTGGGGATGGAACAGGGGGGTGGGGTGGGGGAAAGGGACGGGGATAAAACGTGCTGAAAGTCTACTGTTGGTGCTATGCTGTACCTTTTTTTTCCATTTTTGTACAGTGGAGCGGATGAACTTATTATAGCAAGTACGGTATGCACCAGAGGAGAGGGTCTAGGCTCCACATTTGCCGTGGGGGCTCACATGTCATTTCCTTTGGTTTGTTTCCCGTCTGTGCGGCTGGCTGGGCTGGCTGGGCTGGCTACACGCAACATTACCTTACCTTAGTGACGGTATGCGCTAACCACGCCACACATGGCCCTTCTTTTCATGACGGTTGTTTAGCCGTTGTCAGATGTATGTCAATGGAGTGAACTGCCTTCTATAGAATGGAGACCCCGCCACTACGACCCTTCATTGAAGACCTCTCCCCTTCCCCCCCCCCCTCCCCCACCCCCGTGGGTCTGTGGACTGGATGGATCTGGACACACACTGACTACAGGTAGGGTTGGAATGGAAACTGAGGTCACCCCCAGGCGCATGCAGGGAAGGAAGGGCCAACGAAGGGCAGGCAATGGGAGGCTGGAACATCAGACTGCTGCGTGGCTGACTGCTGGCCCCGAATACAAATACACTCGGTGCTAAGTCATGCTTTATTTCAATTCTCTGTAAGAGACAGGCAAGAGGTGTCGATGAACCTGGAGACTGTTGTCTCGTGCGTTTCTCTTGGTTGTTTGTGGTGTCGGAAGACGACATGTTTGTCGAACATTCCCTTTAGTCATTTTGAACTGTAGGTGAACTGGTCGTTACTTGGCGCATTGGTTTGCGCGTGTATTTCAGTGTTGGCTTCATCGGAGAGGTTTTCTTCTCTTGGTGATGGTGAATGATGATGAAGATGTTCATGGTGATGTTGATAACGATGATGATGATGATGATGAAGATGATGATGATGATGATGATGATGATGATGATGATGATGATTGATGTTCATGGTGATGTTGATGACGATGATGATGATGATGAAGATGATGATGATGATGATGATAATGATGATGAAGAAGAAGATGTTAATGGTGATGTTGATAAAGTGATGATGATGATGATGATGATGATGATGATGATGATGATGAAGAGAAGATGTTAATGGTGACGTTGATAATGATGATGATGATGATGATGATGATGATGATGATGATGATGATGATGATGATGATAGATGATGAAGAAGATGTTAATGGTGATGTTGATAAAGTGATGATGATGATGATGATGATGATGATGATGATGATGATGATGATGGCATTGATGATGATGACGACGATGCCGATGATGATAATGACGACTACGACGACGACGACGATGATGATGATGATGATGATGATGTTGATGATGATGATGATGATGATGATGACGGTATTGATGATGACGACGACGACGACGACGATGATGATAATGACGACGACGACGTCGACGTCGACGACGACGACGACGATGATGATGATGATGATGATGATGATGATGATGATGATGATGATGATGATGATGATGAAGACGACGACGACGACGACGATGATTTAGATTTTCTTTTCTGTTTTTTCATTAGACCAGGACTGCAATTGATGTCCCTTCACACACAACTATGATCCGTTGATTAGTCAACCAAGCTAGGGAGACAAAGCTTTGATCCTGTAATTAGTGCCACGCTGTTCCACACTG
>CM031600.1:46053954-46071454 GCA_018398815.1 Conus ventricosus | reverse complement strand
ACACACACACAACACACACACACACACACTCACCTCACTCACTCACTCACTCACTCACTCACACACACAACACATAGACACGCACGGCGCGCGCGCACACACACACGCGCACTCCACACACACACAACTCCAACTCTCTCTCTCTTTTCTATCTCTCTCCTCTCACACACACACACTGACAACCTCGGGTGATGACGATGGAGGAAGACTAGCGCACAGCCCCAAACACACCACTTCCCCCCCCCCCCACAGCTAGCTTACAATCTCCTACATATACATGGCATTCGTCACATCAAACCACTTAGTAAGTCAAAAAACTTTACAACACATGATCATAGAACGAAACATCAATGCAATATGGAAATCAAACAAAATAAAACATTCGCTCTTTCCTGAACGTCCATCACAAATCATTTATACTAAAACTCATTAACTAACCCTTATAAATAAATTCTACTTTACCTGCCAGGTGATGAAAACTAATCACGATCACTGTCTTTTCTTTTCCCCCTATTTTTTTCTTTCACTGTCACTTTAGCACACACAGACAACACTGCTGGCAACTGGTATGGACTATGCTGGCACTGGCTGGTCTGTGTTTCTGCTTGACGAAGTGACGCTGCAGGTATGAGGTCGAACCCCCGTTCAGATGGAACAGTGACATCAACATCGATCTTTCTCCTTCTTTCTTCCTGCATTAACGCATTGCACTCTCTCTCGTCTCTCTTCAAGTCTGCTCTATTAAAATGGAACAGGTTTGCTTTTCTTTTCCTTTACTTTTCTTTTCCTTTCTCTTCATTAGTTAGCAACTCTCACTCGTCCACCACCACTCTCTTTAGTCCCTCCTCTCAGACTATCTCATGCTAATCTCACACTTGGTTCTCCTTCTCTCACTCCCCTCATCTCTCAGCTTCTCTCCTCAAGCAGACCTACAACCCAGAACCCGTCTTCCTCTTCTCTCTCTTTCGTTCTCTCTTCCCCTCTTCCTCTCTCACACCTACATTACTTTCTTCCCTACCTACGTGTCCAAGGTGAGTACCATTGGTCATTATTTTTACCGCCTCGTACCCGAAGTTATCCCCACTAATTTCCATGGATATTCAAGTCATGTAACAGTCAACACCAACACGCCTTACTCTCTGTGGTGGTCAACTGGTCAGTAATGCTTAGCTTGATTTTCATTTCACCCCCACCACCTACTACCATCTCCCTCTCCCCTTTCCTGGCGTCGTCGAAATAGGCTAGATGAGTCTGGGTAGGCGCCAGACGTCGGTTTGACCAGACATCGAGACCTGTCGGTCAGCTACTCAACTGTCTGCTGTCTCCTCGTTGCTTAATGGCTGGATGAGACCATGGAGCCGCTTCGTGGCGCCCAAATATTTGAGTTAGGGCTTATGTCCAACCAACTCGGCTGGCGACGGACTCACGACTTTGCTTGTAGTTTATTTTTGACCGTGACAATTTCCCCTTGCAAAGACTATGCCAACCGCATTTGTCTCAAAAACAACGGTAACAAAAAAAGACAACAACCGAAATTTGGCTGACACCCCAGCTACACGTGCAAAGTTTGGAAAATTACTTTACAACAAACGGTTTATAAATTATAAGGGAGGATATATCAATAGTGAATACACCCCAATGAGTTATCATTGATGTGGCGCTCTTGCATAATTCGACTCATTTTACAATGACCTCTTGGGCGCACCTATGCAATCCCCTACCTGCTTATTTGCCATATCTTCCTTTCACAATTCTTTATGAAAAGCACAATATAATATGAAACACGGATCCAATGACACTTCACTAGAGGAATCTCCATCTCACTTAGTGCAATCATGCATCACTACAAGCAAGCGACTGTATGCTCCAACATAGACTACATTCACAGAACAAGTCACACAAGAAAACATGAACAAGTCTCACACAAAAAAAAACTATGAACCAAGCCAACTGGAATGAACCACAAAACCAATTCAACAGAACAGTAATCCAACACATATTTATCAACAAAGCACCCGGATATGACTGACTTCCCCTTGAGTTCAGCTTGCTAACAACGATACGCGACATTAAATAGTCAGCTCCCGACATACTAGTCCGACCAGAAGTACTGGCACCTCGGTAACTGTAGGGCTGCATTCCATTGCCCAACGCAGAACCTGCTGTTTTCAGCTTGCCTCCTGCAGGAATTTGGAGTGTGATGATCTGACTCTATCACCGAACTCTATCCCCTACAAGGTATATGTGAACTTCATGCTCACGGCCCCACACGACAGCTAAACACTCCTCTCTACAGTTGCGTACCACATCATCACACGTTGTCACTTCCTGCTAGCATACCCTCACAGGGAACTCGACGCCTTCATTCTCCGCAACAATACCGCACCTATCCCACCACCAGATCATCACTGTACGCAACTGAAATGGTTAACATATCTGAAGCTTCAAGATGTGACGGGAACCTATCTTACCAACACGTCTGCATGCTTGCTCGCAGCGTCTGACCACTCGAACCACTGCCGGTATTCCCTGCCTTGACCAAATCACTGAGAGGACTCGTGATTGCTGCTAAATTTGGTACAAACTCCCATAGAAACCAATAAAACCAAGCAGACTTCCCTGACTTTCTGTTTTGACTTTGGTCCTCTCTGAATTCATCATCTCCTCCACCTTACCTCTTTCGGCTGCTTGTGTCGCCTCCGACAACAAAACCTAAGAACTCCTACTTTCCTAGACCCTTCTTACATGCCACATCCCGTGTATGACTATTCTGGAAACTTAGGCAACAAAATCTCCCCTTCTTCTGCTGGGTCTCTTTCACCCATCAATGATTGCTGCTGCTCCTATGTGCTGAGTCTCACGCTGAATATATTTGCGGAGAAAATTCGCATGGAAAAGTTTTGGTTTCCCATTCACATTGAATCGGTATCCCGACCAACCTTTTCAGTGAGGTGAACGGTCCTTTCAATGCATCAGCAGCTTGTTGTGACCCGGGAATCAGTACCAGGACTTGATCTCCCACCTTGAGGGATGCTTTCCTCACCTACCTTCATATTGTTTCTTCTGAACGACCCTAGCCTCCTGCCAAACCGAGTTTCCCTTGCAACCTGTCATGTCTCATACCTGTGCCACCTTTGGGACAGGCGAGATAGGGCCGATCAGGATCAACATCCAAACTCCTGAATGGTGTGCAATTAAAGGGGATGTTTAAGAGGGCGCCTTCCTCTTCACTCCCTCCTGTTGGCTGACCTTGACACACTCACATGACATGCAAATACGCATTGATGTCTGCCATTGCCCCTGGCCAATGAAAATTCATCAAAAGATCGTCAGCTGTTTTGCTGGTGCCGAGATGACCCGCCCATGAGCGACTCCGTGACCCACTGACATGACAGAGTCACGATAACCTGCGACCCACTAACTGAGTGGTCACCTTACCTGTCTGTTCCCCTTGGTGAACACACGTACAAAACAGCCCGCCTTTCACAAGAAATTCTGCTCTCACCTCCTCTAACCTACCTGTTTTTCTCTCCACCTCTTGCCCAACTCCCAAGACTTCACGAGCGAAGGGTCTTGTTCCTGCACTGCCCAAAACTCATCAGGCGCCACAATCTATTCCTGACTTCCTTGCTGGAACGACTAACGGTTTATCCACCCTTTTCCCTTCTTGCATCCCCTGTATTGAACTGCTGCCCCCTGAAGTCAGTCACAACATCAGAATCCCCGGATCCCTTCACCTGGATATTACCGCTGATCAAAATCATGAAGGGAAGGGTTTCTCCATCACCAACGCAGACAACTCGACTGAGAAGTAAGGGGTACACTCTATCCTTAGCAACTACTGGAAAAACCTCCCTCACATGCAACGAACAGAGTACATGTCAGATTTGCCCTGTCAATCCCCTTTTCCCTACGACCACGTTTGTTTCGTACTACCTCCGCAGAAACACCCAGTGTCCTCGTAACACTTTCACCCTCTGCAGCCACTCCACCCTTCTCACTGTAACGAACCACTCAACCTAGTCCCTCCATCCCAGACACTGACTGCCTGTCCATGCTAGCCATAGGCCTGCACTCCACCCTCTTCAGCCTGAATCTCTTTTGGTCCCACTGCAGGTCGTTCCCCCCTGGCGACCCTTACCACCTCTTGCAAGGCTGCCTGCCTTCTGAACCTCATGTGACAATCCCTCGGCCACATGTCCCTTCTTGAGACAATTAAACACCTATGACCCATTGCCCTCCTCTAGCCCCACCACAGGTTTCAGACTTGGCAGACTCCCCTAGTCTCCTTGCACTCTTCTCACCTGTAGCCTAGCAACCATTATTCTCCTGCACCTTAGTGACCCAAAACGTTGCCTCTCTATACATCTCTGCGAACATCAACAACTCCCCTGCTGTCTCTGGCAGACTCTCTTTCAAATGTATGGAATAACTCAGGCCGCAACCTGACAAAATCTGTTCCTTCATAACTAGCTCTTTCACAATTCAGCGAACCCCATTTTCTACGTACCCTCACCTCTAACCATTTATTCAAAATAGTGATCAACGTGCACCAAACAGAGTGTAAGTTTCCCCAGCTGCAATCTGCTGAACGAAAATTCTTCTAATCCCTCCTCTGTGAGTCAAATCCCTTCATCAACGATTCCTTCACAGCACCAAAATCAGATGGGTGACCTGCTGGCCATGCAGAGAAAATCTGAATGCCTTACCCGTCAAAAGCGCTGACAAAATGACTGCCCACTCTTCTGAAGGCCAACCCTGACTGGTATCGCAAAACGTTTCGAAACGACTATGTATGCATCAATCGAAATCGTTTCCTTCAGAGGAAAAAATTATGGCAACTTGGGTCGGGGGCGTCACTGCGCACACAGAGTCGCGGAAACTGAACTCCCAATCACGGTGGTCTCCCTTTGTATTCTCACCTTTTTAATTCTCTAGCACTCTAATTGAACATTAATCTTTCCGTTTCCTGCATCATCTTTCTGTTTCCTGTCGCCTTTCCCTTATTCCTTTCTGTTTCCAGATTCCAGTCTTTCTGTTTCCTTCGCTTCCTTATACTTTCTGTTTCCTGCATTTCGCAAGCTTTAAACCCTTCCTCTCTGCTAATTCTATTTCTACGGCAACACGGGTCTTTTCGCGCGTTCATATCCCTTTCATCTTTTGCTGGTTTTCAACAATGCTCGCAACTCTCACACCGAATAGCCTAAAATCACGAGCGACGCTCACAAGTTGTTCAATAGGTGTTCTTTTCGTCCGCCATTAATCTCAAAATTTTTTTTTGTTTTTTTGAACACTAGATTTTACAACTACGACAGCCAAACAGTGGTTACCGACACGAGTGACGTAATAGCACAATCTACGAATGAGAAATAAGCTGGGAACAAACCGTCTTAGTTTTTATAAGACGGCCCAGGCGCCTGACCCAATCTATGAAGCGAATTATAGCAAATCTGTGCGAAATGAGTACACTGGGGCTGAAATTCCAAGCCTAGTTTTAAACTATCTTGGAAGCAATGCCAAGGCCTAGTATTTAACTATCTTGGGAACATACAGTAAGACAACCCCATGTCTTAGGATTAAATGCTGAATCCCCCCACTCCTCTCTGAGAATGTTGAACAATTATAAATAATGGGCCTGAATATCCTGGCAGGGCTCGCCAATAAATTTGTCAACCTCGTGTGATGTCATGGAGGAAGGACTAGCGAAACAGCCCAAACATCACACACGCATGCTTACAAACTCATACATAAATCATGCATTCGATCACATCAAACCACTATAAAGACTAAACTTTACACACAGATCATAGAACGAAACATCAATCATATGGATACAAACAAAATAAACAATTCTCTCTTTCCTGAACTTCACAAAATCTTATCTAAAACATCATTAACTAACCCGGGTAAAAATAGATTTCTATCTACTTTACCTGGCCAGTGCACTTACTATCACGAATCACGTCTTAATCTTATCCCCCTTTTTTTTCTTTCACTTTCACTTTCACAAACACGACAACAACTGAGGCACGGTATAGTCTGCAGGCACTGGCGTTGGTCTGCGTGGTTCTGCTTGACGAAGTAAACGCTTGCCAGTAAGAGGTCCGAACCCCCCCGGTTCAGATGGAACAGTGACTATCAACATCGAATCGTTCTCATAACTATCTCTTCTCCTGCATGAACGCCATTGCACTCTCTCTCTCTCTCATTCTAGTCTGCACTATTAATGGACAAGGTTGCATTTCTTTTCCTTTCTTTCTTTCCTTTACCTCTTCAATTAGTTAGCAACTCACTCTCCTCCACATCGACACTATTTCCTCCTCTGCAGACTATCTCATGCTAATCTCTCAACTTGGTTCTCTTCTCTCCTCCCCTCATCTCTCTGCTTCTCTCTCAAGCAGACCTACACCCAGAACCTCTTCCTCTCTCTCTCTCTGTTCGTTCTCCCCTCTCTCTCACTCACACATTACTTTATTCCCTACCTACGTGTCCAAGGGTGAGTACCATTGGTCAGTATTTTTACCGCCTCGTACCCGAAGTTATCTCCCTCTAATTCCATTGGATATTCAAGTCATGACAGTCACGCCTACACGCCTTACTCTCTGTGGTGGTCAATTGGTCATTTAATTGATTAGCTTGATTTCACCCCCACCACCTACTACCTTCTCCCTCTCCCTTTCCGGCGTCGTCGTAAATTGGCTAGATGAGTCTGGGTAGGCGCCGAGACGTCGGTTGACCAGACATCGAGACCTGTCGGTCAGCTACTCAGACTGTCTGCTGTCTCCTCGCTGTGCTTAATTGGCTGGATGAGACGCATGGAGCCGTCTTCGTGGCGCCCAGAATATTTGAGTTAGGGCTTATGTCCAACCAACTCGGCTGGCGACGGACCACGACTTTGCTTGTGTTTATTTTTGACCGTGACACACACACACGCGCTCGCGCGCGCGCGGACACACACACACACACACACACACACACACACACACACACACAGCAGACTACACAAACGCGCATCCACTAGAGAGAGAGAGAGAAGAGAGAGAGAGAGAGAGAGAGAGAGAGAGAGAGAGAGGAGAGAGAGAGAGAGAGAGAGAGAGAGAGAGGACAAATTAACGCAGACGTACTTAGGACTGAGGTGAACGAAAAACTAATGGAAGTGTCAGAGATAATCATAGGAGGAATCAGTTTCGTCTGTTGTTCTGAAACAGTCTGCCAAGCACTAAAAACAACGTTTGGAAATATCTCTCTCTCCCTCCCCCCTCTCTTCTCTCTATGTGAGTGAGTGAGTGAGTGAGTGTACGTGTGTGTGTGTGTGTGTGTGTGTGTGTGTGTGTGTGTGTGTGTGTGGTGTGTGTGTGTGTGTGTTTGTGTGTGATCTTGATTTCTTAAAAAGATTATTCATGAACTGACGGTAACATGTAAAGAAGAAAAACAACAAAAGCAGCAACAACAACAACAACAATAACAACAACACACACACACACCGTCTTTCTTTCTCTCCTCTCTCTCTCTCTCTCTCTCTCTCTCTCTCTCTCTCTCTCTCTCCTCTCTCTCTCTCTCTCTCTCTCTCTCTCTCCCTCTCTCTCTCTCTCTCTCCCCTCTCATCTCCCCTCTCTCTCTCTCTCTCTCTCTCTCTCTCTCTCTCTCTCTCTCTCTCTCTCTCTCGCCCGCCTTCCTCTCTTTAACGTTCTCATTTCCAATTCAGTTCTTTCCAAATGTTCGGCTTTTTCGTGTGTGTGTTTTTTCTCTAGAATTCTTAGTATTTTTCATCTTCTTTTTTTCCCAGGAATTCGAAGCCCTTTTTTCTTTTCTTTTTTTTTTTGTGTCTCTGGTGCTATGTATCTAAGTATTATTTGCTATGTATCTAAGTCCTTTTTTTTTTTTGCGTCTCCGAAGTTTCCTTTCAAAGTCTTTTTTTTCATTTTGTTTGATGCGTGTGAAGTGTGTGAATGAGAGAGAGAGAGAGAGAGAGAGAGAGAGAGAGAGAGAGAGAGAGAGAGAGAGAGAGAGAGAGAGAGAGAGAGAGAGAGAGAGATGTCACACACGTCTTGCCGCGCCGCCTTAAACCGATATTTGAACTTTCTTCCCCTCCCCTTCTCTCTCTCTCTCTCCTCTCTCTCTCTCTCTCCTCTCTCTCTCTCTCTCGCTCTCTCTCTCTCCTCTCTCTCTCTCTCTCTCCTCTCCCTCTCTCTCCTCTCTCTCTCATGCAACTTCAGAAGATGTCAAGGGGAACAACTGTTCGATTGGTTGGCCGTCAGGGACGTGAGGGTCGATGAGAGTTATGACCCATGGAACAGCTGACGGTCGCTTCACTGTATCCACAGCCTTGAACATTCGGGTGAAGATGGGCCGTTACGGCCACACTCCCCCGAGACCGTGCGGCATATAGGGATAACCTGACAGTAGAAACTGGGGGAGGGGGCGGGGGAAGGGTCTACATAATACTGCAATGATACCACCAGAATAATGATACGTCAAGACGGGAAACCTACTAGCGAAAACGCATCCCCCCACCACCACCCCTCACACAGACAGACAGACAGACAGACACGCGCGCACGCACGCACGCACGCACGCACGCACGCACGCACGCACACACACACACACACACACACACACACACACACACACGCACACACGCACGCACGCACGCACGCACAAACGCGCGCGCGCACACACACACACACACACACACACACACACACACACACACACACACACACACACACACACACACACACACAGGGGGCCGGATAGCTCAGTTGGTAGAGCGCCGGACTCGTGATCCTGGGGTTGCGGGTTCGAATTTCGGTATAGGGGGATTTTTCCCTCGGAGTTAACATTGGTTCTGACTCCATTCCCCATATAGTCGTTCGGATGGGACTATAAACCGAGGTCTAGTCTGTGTCACATGCACTAAGATCATACACGGACTCTAAAGATCCCGATGCTCATGTCCTAAGACGGGTGAGTACCGGCTACACGAAAATACACAATGCATGCAACCTGTGTGCCAGAATAGTCTACGTGAAGACTGTGGGCACGGGGCAGGTTAAACATCCCCATCTGGAAGAAGACACACACACACACACACACACACACATGCACGCATGCACGCATGCACGCGCATATACTCACACTCACACACATACAGAGAGAGAGAGAGAGAGAGAGGAGAGAGAGAGAGAGAGAGAGAGAGAGAGAGAGAGAGAGAGGATTCCAACTCAAAACACCTGATTGGTTGCATGTATCTGCTTTTTCGATCAGTCCGTGTCTCTAGGATACAAAGGTAGGTAGCGACAGGGACAGACCGACGGACAGACTGACAAATACACATCGGGAGGGGGGGGGGAACAGGGAAAATGGATGCCAAAGGCTTAATGATTGATTGGCTGATCGATTGGTTCGTTGATTTATCGACTGATCGTTCCGTCGATTCATTAATTGACTGATTAACGTGTTGAAAAATGACTGTATATTGCATGACTGGAGTATGAAACGAGACTCCAGTCTTTCTTCTTATCCCCCCCCCCCACCCCCCCCCCCTCCCTCCCTCCCCCCGACCCCCAACTCATCATAGGATGAAATACGTCCTAGTACTTCGTGTATAATTAAGTATTAACGTTCGTTCGTGTACTAGCCCTCCAATTTTCTTTGTAACTCATGTACACCGAGTACCCAGTGAAGTACTCTCCTCAACTGCCCAGTAAACCAGCTGGGAGCAATCGTGCACTACCCTTGGAAGCCTGCGCTGTGTTTTTCGCCGGTGGGCTCCGCAGTCATGAAATATGTACTGGTACATCCGTCCCATTACACAATGGCATCTGCCTGGGA
This sequence comes from Conus ventricosus, assembly GCA_018398815.1. NCBI lineage: Eukaryota > Metazoa > Mollusca > Gastropoda > Neogastropoda > Conidae > Conus > Conus ventricosus. Next base: position 46,061,620 of record CM031600.1, on the reverse strand, counting down.
GCAATTATCTCCCGTGACGTCTTAATGGAATGCCCTGTGCGTGCCTGCACCCTATGTGAACACAGCGGCAGGCTTCCAAGGGTGGTGCAGGATTGCTCCCAGCTGGTTGGTTCGGAGGTTGAGGACAGTACTTCTCTGGGTCCCACCCGCACCTCCGGGTGTATTTTTTTCTTGTCTGCCTTTGGACCGACTCGGGAATAAGGTCCAGTGACAGTGAGGGAAGACCCACTGACCGCAGGGAAAGTCCTGTTGACAGCGGGAGAGACTGTAACCCTGGATTCTATTCAGAGGGCACGTAAGACTTCATGGCGAAAGCTTGGCCGTGTCTGGAGTTGTACTGTCTTCACGTGTCAGCGAAACAGCAACGAGTGAGGCTGCGAGATGCTCACGGCAGCTGCTTGACGTTGGCGCTTTTCCCCGGTGGGCGCTGCTGTCATGAAGCATGGGCTGGTACATCCATGGGATCGCTCCTGCAAAGGCTCTCACCTCTGTCGTGTCACATTCCATTACGCATCACACAATGGCATCTGCCAGGGAGCAGTTATGTCCCTTGACGTTTAACGGAATGCCTGCAGCCTACGTGAACACAGCGCAGGCTTTCAAGGGTGGGGGCAGGATTGCTCCCAGCTGGTTGGTTCGGCAGTTGAGGACAGTACTTCTCTGGGTCCCACCTTCGGGTGTATCTTTTTCTTTAGGAACTGCACAGCTTGGCGCTCAAGCAAGGAGTGTTTTCTTAGGTACAGGGATAAGAGCTGATTTTTTTTTCCCCTTGCAGCGTGGGACTGCACATGTTTGTAGGGACATGTTAAAGATGTCGACAAAGACTCCAGGTAGCTGGGCTATACATTCATTTAAGAGGCCTGGTGAGATGTTATGTTCCAAACAAACTACCTACTATCTCTCTCTCTCTCTCTCTCTCTCTCTCTCTCTCTCTCTCTCTCTCTCCTCTCTCTCTCTCTCTCCTCCATGCTCTCCCTAACTCTCCTCCCCAATCTCGTTTTTTCCTCCCCCCCCTCTCTATCTCTCTCTCCTTCTCCCCTCTCTCCGCCCCTCTCCTTCTCCTTCCTTCCTTCCTCTCTCTCTCCTTCCGCCCCCCTCCCCCTTATTCTCTCTCTCTCCCTCTCTCTCTCTCTCTCTTCCTCTCTCTCTCTCTCTCACCCATCTCTTCCCTCTCTTTTCTCCGTCTCTCTCTCTCTCTCTCTCTCTCTCTCTCTTCTCTCTCTCTCTCTCTCTCTCTCTCTCCACCCATCTCTTCCCCTCTCTTCTCTCCGTCTCTCTTTCTCTCTCTCTTCTCTCTCGTAGCTTTAAGTGAATTCCCCCAACTGCGGTGAATCGGAGGGTCTTGGAGATCGATCGCTGATTCGTTCATCCATTGTCCGTGATGGAGTGATTTACACGCTGTGACCGTACAGGCTCCATGTCACGGTGACTCTGGGTACAGCAGGTGTCACAGTGACACAGGGCACAGCAGGCGTCACAGTGACTCCGGGCACAGCAGGTGTTACAGTGACTCCGGCACAGCAGGTGTTACAGTGACTCCGGGCACAGCAGGTGTCACAGTGACTCCGGGCACAGCAGGTGTCACAGTGACTCCTGGCACAGCAGGTGTTACAGTGACTCCGGGCACAGCAGGTGTTACAGTGACTCTGGGCACAGCAGGCGTCACAGTGACTCCGGGCACAGCAGGTGTCACAGTGACTCATGGCAGAGCAGGTGTCACAGTGACTCTGGGCACGGCAGCTGTCACAGTGACTCCATGGCAGAGCAGGTGTCACAGTGACTCCGTGCACGGCAGGTGTCACAGTGACTCCGGGCACAGCAGGTTTCACAGTGACTCCGGGCACAGCAGGTGTCACAGTGACTCCGGGCACGGCAGGTGTCACGGTGACTCCGGGCACGGCAGGTGTCACAGTGACTCCGGGCACGGCAGGGATCACAGTGACTCATGGCAGAGCAAGTGTCACAGTGACTCCGGGCACGGCAGGTGTCACAGTGACTCCGGGGACAGCAGGTTTCACAGTGACTCCGGGCACGGCAGGTGTCACGGTGACTCCGGGCACGGCAGGTGTCACAGTGACTCCGGGCACGGCAGGTATCACAGTGACTCATGGCAGAGCAAGTGTCACAGTGACTCCGGGCACGGCAGGTGTCACAGTGACTCCGGGCACGGCAGGTGTCACAGTGACTCGGGCACAGCAGGTTTCACAGTGACTCCGGGCACATCAGGTGTCACAGTGACTCCGGGCATGGCAGGTGTCACGGTGACTCCGGGCACGGCAGGTGTCACAGTGACTCCGGGCACGGCAGGTGTCACAGTGACTCCGGGCACGGCAGGTGTCACAGTGACTCCGGGCACAGCAAGTTTCACCGTGACTCCGAGCACGGCAGGTGTCACAGTGACTCCGGGCACGGCAGGTGTTACAGTGACTCCGGGCACGGCAGGTGTCACTTTGACTCCGGGCACGGCATGTGTCACAGTGACTCCGGGCACGGCAAGTGTTACAGTGACTCCGGGCACGGCAGGTGTCACAGTGACTCCGGGCACAGCAGGTTTCACCGTGACTCTGGGCAGAACAGGTGTCACCGTGACTCAGGGCACTGCAGGTGTCACAGTGACTCCTGATAGTTACAGGCATCATAGGGGCTACATGCAGTGTTAGGGACAGGTGTCGTGCTGATTCCACGAAGCGCAGGTTTCACAGTATCTCCAAGCAGTAAAAATACAGGTGTCACGGTTGGTTATTCCCAAGCAATAAAGGGACAGGTGTCACAGTAAGTCTATGCGGTGAAAGTACAATTTCAAGTCAAGTCAAGAACACATTATTATCTCCAAAGAGAAATGAAGAGTGGCCATAAAAACATGTCTATGGATCTATATTTAACCAATCACAAATCACACTCTCATCCATCCCCACCTTCCACCACCCCCACTCCCACAGAGATAATACACACACACTCCCAACACCACTCCCACACAGAGAATAATACACACACACTCATTTATAATATACCAACAAGCTTTCTGTACCGGATCTCATCGAAGGTTCAGTTTTGATTCAGGAGTTTGATGGAATTGGGAACGAAACTGTTTTTAGTTCTATCTGTTTTGAATTTTGGAATTTGGAATCTTCGTCCAGATGGTAGAACACTGTAGTTTTTTGAAAGAACATGAGAACTGTTGGCAGCAATGTTCACAGCTTTTTGTGTGACACATTTCTATACAATTTATCTTACTGTCCTTGCTTTTTAACCAATAATCTTTCCACGTGTATTCAGCACTCTGTTTAAAATGTTTTGTTTTCCACACTAAGATTCCCAAACCAGCATAAAAAGCCAAAGGACAGCACTGATTCTACAAAACAACGATAAAACATATTTAAGATGTATCACATGGTCCCAGACAGTAAACAGACAGGCGATTTAGTGATCCCATGCACACTTTATGTAGACTTATCACAGTGACACCAGGCAGTGAAAGTACACAGGTGTCTTCATTATTCCTGGCGTTAAACATATTAGGTGTCACGATGACTCCAGACAATAAAGTACTGGTGTCACAGTGACTCTAGGCACCGAAGATACAGGTGTCACAGTGACTCCACGCAGTAAAAAGACAGGTGTCACGGTGTGTGACTTCAAGCACTTAAAGGACAGGCGTCACTGTGGCTCAGGGCAGTAAAAGGACAGTTGTCACAGTGACTCCAGGCAGTAAAAGGACAGGTGTCACAGTGACTTCAAGCACTTAAAGGACAGGCGTCACTGTGACTCAGGGCAGTAAAAGGACAGGTGTCACGGTGACTTCATGCACTTAAAAGACACGTGTCACCGTGACACTAGGCAGTAAAAGAACAGGTGTCACAGTGACTTCAGGCACTTAAAGGACAGGTGTCACAGTGACTCCAGACTGTGACTTCATGCACTAACAGGACATGTGTCACTGTAACTGTAAGCAGCAAAAGGACAGGTGTCACAGTGACTAAAGGCAGTAAAAGGACAGGTGTCACAGTGACTAAAGGCAGTAAAAGGACAGGTGTCACAGTGACTCCAGTCGGTAAAAGTACATGTGTTACTGCACACAGTAAAACGACAGGTGTCACAGTTACTGCAAACAGAAAAACGACAGGTGTCACAGTGACCTGAGGCAGTAAAAGAACAGGTGTCACAGTGACTCCAGGCGGTAAAAGAACAGGTGTCACGGTGACTCCAGGCAGTAAAACAACAGGTGTCACAATGACCTCAGGCAGTAAAAGGACAGGTGACACAGTGACTCCAGGCAGTAAAACGACAGGTGTCACGGTGACTGAAGGCAGTAAAGGGACAGGTGTCACAGTGAATCCAGGCAGTAAAAGGACAGGTGTCACAGTGACTGCAGGCAGTAAAAGGACAGGTATCACAGTGACTCCAGCCGGTAAAGGTACAGGTGTCACAGTTACTGCACACAGTAAAACGACAGGTGTCAAAGTTACTGCAAACAGAAAAACGACAGGTGTCACAGTGACCCCAGGCAGTAAAAAAACAGGTGTCACAGAGACTCCCGGCAGTAAAAGGACAGGTGTCACAGTGACTCCCGGCAGTAAAAGGACAGGTGTCACAGTGACTCCAGGCAGTAAAAGGACAGGTGTCACAGTGACTAAAGGCAGTAAAAGGACAGGTGTCACAGTGACCCAGTCGGTAAAAGTACATGTGTCACAGTTACTGCACACAGTAAAACGACAGGTGTCACAGTTACTGCAAACAGAAAAACGACAGGTGTCACAGTGACCTGAGGCAGTAAAAGAACAGGTGTCACAGTGACTCCAGGCGGTAAAAGAACAGGTGTCACGGTGACTCCAGGCAGTAAAACAACAGGTGTCACAATGACCTCAGGCAGTAAAAGGACAGGTGACACAGTGACTCCAGGCAGTAAAACGACAGGTGTCACGGTGACTGAAGGCAGTAAAGGGACAGGTGTCACAGTGAATCCAGGCAGTAAAAGGACAGGTGTCACAGTGACTGCAGGCAGTAAAAGGACAGGTATCACAGTGACTCCAGCCGGTAAAGGTACAGGTGTCACAGTTACTGCACACAGTAAAACGACAGGTGTCAAAGTTACTGCAAACGAAAAACGACAGGTGTCACAGTGACCCCAGGCAGTAAAAAAACAGGTGTCACAGAGACTCCCGGCAGTAAAAGGACAGGTGTCACAGTGACTCCCGGCAGTAAAAGGACAGGTGTCACAGTGACTCCAGGCAGTAAAAGGACAGGTGTCACAGTGACTCCCGGCAGTAAAAGGACAGGTGTCACAGTGACTCCAGGCAGTAAAAGGACAGGTGTCACAGTGACTCCCGGCAGTAAAAGGACAGGTGTCACAGTGACTCCCGGCAGTGAAAGGACAGGTGTCACAGTGACTCCAGGCAGTGAAAGGACAGGTGTCACAGTGACTCCAGGCAGTGAAAGGGCAGGTGTCACAGTGACCCCAGGCAGTAAAAGGACAGGTGTCACAGTGACCCCAAGCAGTAAAAGGACAGGTGTCACAGTGACTGCAGGCAGTAAAAGGACAGGTGTCACAGTGACCCCAGGCAAAGGACAGGTGTCACAGTGACCCCAGGCAGTGAAAGGACAGGTGTCACAGTGACCCAGGCAAAGTACAGGTGTCACAGTGACTCCAGGCAGTCAAAGGACAGGTGTCACAGTGACCCATAGCAGTGAAAGGACAGGTGTCACAGTGACTCCAGACAGCAAAAGGACAGGTGCCACAGTGACTCCAGGCAGTAAATGCACAGGTGTCACGGTGAAACAAGGCAGTAATAGGACAGGTGTCACAGTGACCCCAGGCAATAAAAGGACCGGTGTCACAGTGACTTCAGGCAGTAGTGGGTCAGGGGTCACAGTGATTTCATGCCCTAAAAGAATACATTTCACAGTGACCTCATGCAGTGACTCCATGTACTAAGAATGCAGACGTTACAGGGACTCCATCCACTGACAATACAGGTGTCACAGTGATTCCATGCACTGAGAATACAGGTGTCACAGTGATTCCATGCACTGAGAATACAAGTGTCACAGTGACTCCATGCACTGAGAACACAGGTATCACAGTGATTCCATGCACTCAGAATACAGGTGTCACCACAGTTAGGTTTGACCACTGGCCACCTAGTTTGCTAGATTCAGCTTGTCCAGCTGAGTAGCTAAACCGAGTGGCCTAGTACCTGCTGTAAGGGTACAGTTATTCCATGCACTCAGAATACAGGTGTCACAGTTATTCCATGCACTCAGAATACAGGTGTCAGTGATTCCATGCACTCAGAATACAGGTGTCACAGTTATTCCATGCACTCAGAATACAGGTGTCACAGTTATTCCATGCACTCAGATTACAGGTGTCAAGTTGATTCCATGCACTCAGAATACAGGTGTACAGTTATTCCATGCACTCAGAATACAGATGTCACAGTTATTCCATGCACTCAGAATACTGGTGTCAGTTATTCCATGCACTGAGAATACAGGTGTCACAGTATTCCATGCACTCAGAATACAGGTGTCACGTTATTCCATGCACTCAGAATACAGGTGTCACGTGATTCCATGCACTAGAATACAGGGTCACAGTTATTCCATGCACTCAGAATACAGGTGTCAGTGATTCCATGCACTAGAATACAGGTGTCACAGTTATTCCATGCACTAGAATACAATGTCACAGTTATTCCATGCACTGAGAATACAGGTGTCACAGTATTCCATGACCCAATAGTGTCATCATTATGCACAGAATGACAGACCTTGATTCTGAGAATACAGATGTCAGGATTCATGCACTGAGAATACAGGTGTCACAGAGATTCATGCATGAGAATACAGGAGTCAGGGGATCTCATGCATGAGAATACAAGTCACGAGATTCAATGCACTGAGAATAATCATGTCGCCAATACAGGACTCTATCATGCATTGAGAATACAGGTGTCACAGGATTCATGCATTGAGAATACATGTGATCATACTGGATAGGTGTCACGTGATTCCATGCATGAAATACATTTTGTCATAGTGACTCTTGCTTGAAATACATGTGTCACAGAGATCATGCATTGAGAATACATGTGTCATAGGGACTCGTGCATTGAGAATACATGTGTCATAGGGACTCGTGCATTGAGAATACAGGTGTACGAGGATCCCAAGCATTGAGAATACAGGTGTTAAGTGACCTAGCTTGAGAATACAGGTGTCACAGGGACCATGCATTGAAAACATCAAGGATTATGCATGAGATGCATTGTCATGGTTAGGCAATACAGTGTCATAGGGACTTCATGCATTGAGAATACAGGTGTCACAGGGACTCCTGCATTGAGAATACAGGTGTCACAGGACTTCGATGCACTGAGAATACAGTGTTGGGTTACAGTGGAATACAGTGTTATGCAATTGAGAATACAGGTGTCACAGTGACACCATGCTTGAGAATACAGGTTTACAGGCTCATGATTGAGAATAAGGTGTCACAGGACTTCATGCATGTGAATACAGGTGTTACAGGGCTCTATGATTGAGATACAGGTGTTACAGAGACTTCATGCACTGAGAATACAGGTGTTACAGTGACTCTATGCATTGAGAATACAGGTGTCACAGTGACACCATGCTTTGAGAATGCAGGTGTTACAGGGTCTCT
>CM031600.1:46038954-46046454 GCA_018398815.1 Conus ventricosus | reverse complement strand
CTCTTCTCTCTCTCTCTCCTTGCCCCCTCTCTCTCACAGCGGGAAAAAAAAAAAAAAATGAGGTGGAGGAAGCGGTTGTGTGTGTGGTAGGGATGAAAATGGAAATGAGGGGGGGGGGGGCGGGGGCTGGCCATTGGAGCGGGAGTTGCTTCGGTGTCAGGTAGGCCCAAAAATTTTAAATAATGTAAAGATGAGAACCAATCGCGACGGGGTCTGAAAGAAATCGGCGATCGGCTTAGTCCGATGGTAATATAGCCTAGACAATGTACAGAGATGGAAAAACAAACAAAACGAACAAACAAACAACAACAACAACACTTACACGACTTCTTATCGCGTCGTATGCATACGCGTTTGCCGTAACGGATGATTTGCTTTTTCCGTCTTATACAGTATCTGCTTCATCTTGCTTGCTGTTAAAACAAATGTTGCCTTCAAAGCCTCGGGGTCAGAAGATAGATGTCTTTGTTTGTTTGTTGTTCTTTTCCTTTAACCCACAATTTTTTTTTTCAGATTCTTTCATTTTCTTTGTTATTGTTGTTTGTTGCGGGTCCTGCATCCTCGCTTTTTTTTTTCTCTGTGTGTGGTGTGTTGTGTGTGTGTGTGTGTGTGTGGTTTTTGCATTATCAACTTTCATTCACCATGCAAATCTATATACTTTGTTTCGACCTGATATTGTTCCTTAACGTTAATCATCAGGAAAGTGTAACAATGATTGACGTCAGTCACTGTCTCTTTGCTTGACAGCCCGATATTGCATCTTCACAACGTTAGACATCATGAACACTGTAATTACGACTCATATCACTTTATTGCATTAGACATCATGAACACTGTAATTATGACTCATATCACTTTATTGCATTCTTTGTTTCGGCCTGATGCTGGTCCTCAACGTTAATCATCATGAAAAGTGTGATTATGATTGACGTCAATTAATCACTGTCTTCTTGCTTGTCAGCCCAATATTGTATCTTAACAACGTTAAACATCATGACAACTCCAATTATGACTCATGAAATCGGGCGCTTACACCCACGCGCCCGTGCACTCAAACATCCCCCTGTACACACAAGGATGGGTGTAGGATTGATTACTGACAGGAACAACAACTGTAATTCTCGTTGTCGCTGCACTGACTGTGGTTGTAAGCTTTATTGATGTTGGTTGGTTGCTTACTTGTTTTTGTTGTTGTTGTTGTTGTTCTTGTGATGTTGTTGTTGCTGCTGCTGCTGCTGCTGCTACTACTACTGCTGCTGCTGCTGCTGCTGCTGTTGTTGTGCTCTATCTGTACGATGCTTGCACAGCATTAACAGCGGTGAGCATGACCTTTTTGACGTCATCGTTACCGTTCGTGTGGGCTGGTGATGAGCTTAACGTCCTATTAGCGTCAGGCACTTATGTTGTTCCCCAGTCTGTGTGGCGTCTTGGTGATGGAGTTGAAGAAGAGGGAGGGGGAGAGGGACGGAGGGCTCCAGGGGAGGGGGATGGCTGGCGGCGAGAGGAGTGGTGGGGGTGGGGGTACAGCTGTAACGTTGTGAAGCTGCTTTCAAGGCTGGTGTGGTGGACCTACAACTGGTTCACTTCAGGGTGAAAGTGGTTCGAGTCTTGTAGAGTGCGGCTCAGGACCAACCAGTGTGTGTGTGTACCGTCGCGCTCAACCCGTTCCCGCGTGGGTACCAGCTTTCGTTGAACCGACTCGTGGAAATTCAGTTCAGTTTCAGTTTCATCAAGGAGGCGCCACTGCGTGCGGACTAATCCATATACGCTACAACCGCATCCGCTAAGTTATGAGACCACACTACGCATGATTTTAAGCTGATGGATGAATGAATTAACAACTAAGATGAAGAATTGAAGAAGAGGGTCTCGTGGCTACGACTCAGCAGATGTGATCATGTCTGACCTACGCATTAGCCCAACGTGCTGGTCAGACCCTACCTTCCATTGTTGTTGTTGTTGTTGTGCCCTATCTGTTACCATTGTTCTTCGTGGAAGAAACCCATGATGGTCTATCCCCTGGTCTGTCGTGGGAGTTCGAGGATGGAGGGGAAGAGGTGGGGTGGGAGTGGGGCAAGGTGGGTGGGGTTGGGAGGGGGGGTGAGGTTACCCCTGGCACCGGAGAGTATCGGTATTGTTCCGGTCTTTTCTGGCCTTGGAGGGTGGTGGTGGTGGTGGGAGGGGGGGGGGGTCTGCCGGTCTTCCCTCCAGCTTAGCAGTCAGAGCCAGCTGTCTCCCGCTGGGCTGTTGGAGTGAACGCATGGTGATGCAATGGCTTAGCAGTCAGAATCAGCTGTCTCCCGCTGGGCTGTTGGAGTGAACGCATGGTGATGCAATGGCTTAGCAGTCAGCCAGCTGTTTCCCGCTGGGCTGTTGGAGTGAACGCATGGTGATGCAATGGCTTAGCAGTCAGAGTCAGCTGTCTCCCGCTGGGCTGTTGGAGTGAACGCATGGTGATGCAATGGCTTAGCAGTCAGAGTCAGCTGTCTCCCGCTGGGCTGTTGGAGTGAACGCATGGTGATGCAATGGCTTAGCAGTCAGAGTCAGCTGTCTCCCGCTGGGCTGTTGGAGTGAACGCATGGTGATGCAATGGCTTAGCAGTCAGCCAGCTGTTTCCCGCTGGGCTGTTGGAGTGAACGCATGGTGATGCAATGGCTTAGCAGTCAGCCAGCTGTTTCCCGCTGGGCTGTGGAGTGAACGCATGGTGATGCAATGGCTTAGCAGTCAGAGTCAGCTGTCTCCCGCTGGGCTGTTGGAGTGAACGCATGGTGATGCAATGGCTTAGCAGTCAGAGTCAGCTGTCTCCCGCTGGGCTGTTGGAGTGAACGCATGGTGATGCAATGGCTTAGCAGTCAGAGTCAGCTGTCTCCCGCTGGGCTGTTGGAGTGAACGCATGGTGATGCAATGGCTTAGCAGTCAGAGTCAGCTGTCTCCCGCTGGGCTGTTGGAGTGAACGCATGGTGATGCAATGGCTTAGCAGTCAGCCAGCTGTTTCCCGCTGGGCTGTTGGAGTGAACGCATGGTGATGCAATGGCTTAGCAGTCAGCCAGCTGTTTCCCGCTGGGCTGTTGGAGTGAACGCATGGTGATGCAATGGCTTAGCAGTCAGAGTCAGCTGTCTCCCGCTGGGCTGTTGGAGTGAACGCATGGTGATGCAATGGCTTAGCAGTCAGAGTCAGCTGTCTCCCGCTGGGCTGTTGGAGTGAACGCATGGTAATGCAATGGCTTAGCAGTCAGAGTCAGCTGTCTCCCGCTGGGCTGTTGGAGTGAACGCCTGGTGATGCATTACAGAAAGCAGTTGTGACACGGAAATCGGAAGACTCCAGCTCCTTCGCAATGCGTGACGACCCGTCACCCTATTCTGACCCGAGCCAAAACCAAATCCTAGCTCCAGTCTACATCTCACCTAATGGAACTCTGACCCTAATCCGAACCCTGATCTGAGTTGTATAAAACCTTGTGAAACAAACAAACCAACAAAACCATGACTGACAAACTCTGCTTGCAATATGGAGGGAGTGGAGTTGCCTTGTCCTCCTCCATCCTTAAAGGAAACAACGTCTACCGAATCATGGTGAGGGAGGAGGGGAGGAGGGGGGGGGGAGCTTCGTAAGCGTGATCCCTACAGAGGACGAGATAATCACCGTTTACCTCACGCATCCAAGTAACTTTTTATCGCCGTAAAAACACTAATTTTCCATTGTGTACGTAGAGAAAGTTAGTGTTTATACTGGGAAAATTAGTTTCATCGCGAAAAACACGTTTGATATGACATTCCAAAGCACCCGCACACCCCCCCCCCCCCCCCCCAGTGACATCACTACTGCTAGCGCTTTTGTTGTTGTTGTTCTTGTTGTTGTTAACTGTATAATTTGTGAATTGTTAAGCTACTTTTCACATACACGTACACACGCACGCACGCGCGCCACATACACACACACACACACACACACACACACACGCACACATGCACACGCGCGCACATACACAGTCACCCGCGCCCACGCTCGCACGCACGAACGAATGCACGCACGCACGCCGTTCGCGCACACACACACACACACACACACACACACACACACACACACACACACACACACATCGCAGTGATATTCACAGATAAACGCAGGACGCTCTGTCCAACCTTTTTGCCCTGGTAAGCATTTCAAAATACGACAAGACTGAAACCATTCCGACCTGCATGCCCCTCCCACCCACACTTCATTCGCTCTCCTCCAACCTTACTTCCATTCTCCCCTCTCCTTCCCCTAAACCCTCTTCCACCGGCCTCTCCCATCCTCCATACCAACACCCTGCAACACCGAACTCCAGTCCCTCGCACGTCCTTTTCTTCCACCGGCCTCTCCCATCCTCCATACCAACACCCTGAACACCGAACCCAGTCCTCGCACGTCCTTTTCAGATCCACAACAAATCTGCCAAGATCATCAAACACGCCCCGACCATGACGTCATGTCACATCAGTATCAGCAATCTGACGTCATTTTGGTGTGTCTGTCTAGTACGCGACGACGCACGTGCTGCTCGCTGACGTAAATAAGCTGACAGAGTAAACCGTCTTCTGTCTTGTCAGGGGGTAGACAACCGTTTACAGACCCATTGGGGATCAATAGTGAACATGTCCTGTGGTAAGAATGAAATGGAACGGCGAAGGCACAATTTACTGGGAGCGAATTGCGCGATGGTATCTTCCTTCCTCTGCGCGGGCAGCGAACAATCGATGATTCACACACACACACACACACACACACACACAAAACAAAAAAATCCTTGTCCGCGAGATTCTGATTTAAATGTGGAGACGGTTTCAAGCCTTGAAAAACATGCACTTTAGATTTTTTTTTTCAAGGTTATGCGATGCCGAGCCTATTCACATGTCATTTATTCCAGTTTTATATGGAATAAATGAATTATGGATGACAATGGAAATCGAATTCCGGTAGCAAAATGTGTGTGTGTGTAGTGTGTGTGTGTGTGTGTGTGTGTGTGTGTGTGTGTGTGTGTGGTGTGTGTGTGTGTGTGCGCGCGCGCGCGCGCGCGCGTGCGTGCTTGAGTGTGTCCGCGCGTTTGTGTGTGTGTATGTTCGTGCACGTGTACGTGCATGTTGCATGCGCGCACACCCATGCAGACGGTTGGTTGTTAATGCAATGAAGTGAAAGCCTTAAACAATATCTTGTCGTGAAAGATTTCTCTCTCTCTCTCTCTCTCTTCTCTCTCTCTCTCTCTCTCTCTCTCTCTCTCTCTCTCTCTCACACACACACACACACACACACACACACACACACACAGACGAGCGTGCGCGTATCCCCCCTTCCGCCACACACACGCGCGTGAATCTACTCCCAAAATTCAAATCATCCGACAAAAAAAAATTGAAAAAAAAAGCAAACAAAAATGCAACAGAACGAATCAAACAACATCACCAAGTACATCCACTCTATCAACCTCTCTAATATCAGGGACAACTAAAGGTCCAGTCTGCACCAAATCAATGTTCCTTACATCAAAAACAAAGTTCAAGTCTGCACTAAATCAACTTTCCCCTTATCAAAAACAAAGTTCAAGACTCCTAAATCAACTTTCCTTAAACGTAAGTAAAGTTCAAGTCTGAATGAAATCAATTTGTCCTTTAACAAAAATAAAGTTCTATTCTGCACTAAATCAGCTTTCTCTTCTTACCAAACAACGTCTGTACTAAATCTACTTTCCCAGTAATAAAAACAAAGTTAAAGTTTGCATTAAAAATCAACTTTCCTTCTTACAAAAACAAAGTTCAAGTCTGGACTAAATCAACGTTCCCTGTAACAAAAAACAAAGTTAAATCTGTATCAATCGACTTTCCTTCTAACAAGAACGCAGTTCAAGTCTGGACTAAATCGACTTTCCCAGAAACAAAATCAAAGTTTAAATCTGCACTTAAGCAACTGCTCCTGTCACACACACAAAAAAAGAGTTCAAGTTTGCAGTAAATCAACCTCCCCTTTAAGAAAAACAATTTAAATTCCATTCTGCACTGCATCAATTTTCCTTTAATAAAGACAATCCCAAGTTCTAGTCTTCGCCAAATTTACGAGAGAGAGAGAGAGAGAGAGAGAGAGAGAGAGAGAGAGAGAGAGAGAGAGAGAGAGAGAGAGAGAGAGACAGACAGACAGACAGACAGAGAGAGAGACTGCGCATGTGTGTCCGTATGTGGGTATGTGAAACCATGTGTGTGGTGTGTGTGTGTGTGTGTGTGTGTGTGTGTGTGTGTGTGTGTGTGTGTGAGAGAGAGAGAGAGAGAGAGAGAGAGAGAGAGAAGAGAGAGAGAGAGAGAGATATTGTATGTAATGTGATGCGTGAACAGTGATGTAAACGGTACATGTGAAGAGTAACTGTGTGTGCATGTGACTTGCAGTGTTCTCTGCCTCTCTGTGTGTGTGTGTGTGTGTGTGTGTGTGTGTGTGTGTGTGTGTGTGTGTGTGTGTGTGTGTGTGTGTGTGGAGAGAGAGAGATTGTATGTAATGTGATGCGTGAACAGTGATGTAAACGGTACATGTGAAGAGTAACTGTGTGTGCATGTGACTTGCAGTGTTCTGTGTGTGTGTGTGTGTGTGTGTGTGTGTGTGTGTGTGTGTGTGTGTGTGTGAGAGAGAGAGAGAGAGAGAGAGAGAGAGAGAGAGAGAGAGAGAACGAACGAACGAATTTTATTGCTATTAAGCTGTACAGCTCCTTTAGCAAGGCGTCGCGATGTACATTGACAAAACGCGACACGATAATATCATTGACATGGAAACCACAGCAATGCATTTTTTTTTTTTTTAACATTACGTGACAAGGTCGTGAACGATAAACTGTCTCTGACATATGTGCACGATCCGTTCGGCGGAGGACAGTCATCCCAGGTGGAATTGCACCAGGCCGAGGAGAACGTGCAACCGCCGTAGAGCACGTGCTTGCGTCTCTGTGTGTTGTGCGTTGCTGGCACGTCTTCCTTTGCGCAGGTGGGAGAGTTTAACACGTTCTTCCGATGACATGTTCTTGTGTTCCTGCTTGGCAAACCAGAATAGGCAGTCGTCTTCCGAACTCGGATCGCAGGCGAACTCTAAAACAATGTCATCCGATTCGAACAGTAACACACCCACGCCATCTGACTGGTGAAGCACGATCTTTCGGAATGCTAAATTTCTGTGCTTATCCTCAACCGTCTCTGAACTTGCCGATCAGTCAAAGTGCTAACATAGTCTTTCACCATACCCGTGTCAAAGCCTGCCACAGTTGTGTCGATAGAATGTTCAAGGCCTGTGTCGATGACAGAGTGCTGGATCTCCTGGTTAACGATGTCGCACTCAGACTGACTGGAGTACGAAGGCAGAAGACTGTCTTGAACATTGGACGTGTCAGTCTCGCTGTCAACATCAGTTCAATAACATCCTGTGTAGTGCACTGTGTACTGTGATCTTCAACTTCGGTGTCAAACAAGGCCAGTTGATTCACTACACAA
>CM031600.1:46031454-46033954 GCA_018398815.1 Conus ventricosus | reverse complement strand
AATAACAAAATAAGATAAAATGACCCTGCAAAACGTAGTCACGATTCCACGGCGACGGACAAAGAAAAATGAGAAGCTTGGTTTGCAGGGACAAGAAAGAGCCTGGGGACAAACATAAGTAAATAAACAGATTTACACACACACGTACGCAAGCATGCATGCACACACACACACACTTACATGCATGCACACACACGCGCGTGCGCGCGCACACACACCCCAAACACACACACGCACGTACACACACACACATACACACACACACACACACACACACACACACACACACACACACACACACACCACGCACACACACCACACACACACACACACACACACACACACACACACACCACATACACACACACACACACCACACACACCACATCACGACACACGTTCAAATCACTTTATATACCATCACATGGCATCACACTCACACATACACCACATCAACACCTTCATGTCAGTGTGTCTCGCTGTCATTCTTTGTATCCATCTGGCGCCTGTTTTATTGAAAGTCAGCTAAGTAGTTGACAAGTGCACACACATCATGCAGCGGGAGTGGCGGGACAGCCTATAAAGAGAGACAAGCAAGCGAGCCACCATTCCTCCCATCCGCACGTGCAGTCAAAAAGTTGTTCCCTTCGCAGGCTGAACAGCCCATCTTATGTCACTCGATTCGATTTCAAAGAAAACCTGAAACCGTGAACTTGAATTTGTGAACACTCAAACTGACAGTGCATAGATGCTGTTCTTCTTGGCACATGCTGATATACGTTGACCACTGTGCACACAGCAGTCCCTTTTGAATGAACACTATCAATCAAACAGTTCTCTCTTGCTTGCGGTTCTTACGTGAAGTTCAAACCTGAACCCTCTCTGGAATCACTCCAATGCTGCTGTGCTGCCCAAAGGGTAACCGAGCACGCCTGGACTTG
Source organism: Conus ventricosus (assembly GCA_018398815.1). NCBI lineage: Eukaryota > Metazoa > Mollusca > Gastropoda > Neogastropoda > Conidae > Conus > Conus ventricosus. The sequence continues at coordinate 46,033,013 of CM031600.1, read as the reverse complement.
GTCTTAAAATAAACACGGGGAAACACCTCCGGGGAGTGTGGTTGAACGTGTTGACAGCATTCACGGCCTGTTTCATGCTTGTCTTATTTCATCCGCTTATGTTCACAGACCAGCAGAAAACATCTGTTGCAAAAAAGTATGTCTCTGACCAAATCAGAGCAGCTAAACAATAGGTTACAAAACGGTCTATCTCCGACCACGTCACACTCGCCAGCTCTGGGACACCATACCAAACTGTGTGAACTAGGCAACAGATTTCTCGTAACAACGTAAGGCAGATGAAGGCGTAAAGTCGACACACACATACAGCTACATCATACACACACACGCACGCGCGCGCGCGCACGCGTGCACACACACATGCACATTCACACACACACACACACACACACACACCACACACACACACACACACACACACACACACTTATACACACACACACACACACACACACACACACACACACACACACACACACACACACACACACACACACGCACACACACACACACACACACACTTGATTTTACCTTTACACAAATGATTTAAAACCCATTGAAGTGCGCATGCACGCGTGCGCGCGCGCTTACACGCACACGTACAGAGAGAGAGAGAGAGAGAGAGAGAGAGAGAGAGAGAGAGAGAGAGAGAGAGAGAGAGAGACAGAGAGAGAGAGAGACAGACAGACAGACAGACAACAGACAGACAGACAGAACAAATTTGATAAACCCGTAAAGAAGTCGATGGTTTAGAAGGACAAATCAAAACAAACAAACCCAAAACAAATAAACAAAGAAAGAAAACCAAACACAAATTCAACGGTAACGAAAATTCCAGCGCCAACAGAAATCACAGAAAGCCTTTCAATGTTCACACAGTCCTCGATTTTCAATGACCGTGGCACGCATCAGGTGATGCTCACTCTCCTTAGCATAATCCATTCTAATTGCTATGATTTCTCCTTTTTTTCGCAATGCTTACCCTACCCAACCCATGCAAATCTTTCCCAGCAAATATTCAATGCCACTGATAAACTTGGTGATCGTCTATCGACTGTATACATTAGCAACAAAGAAAGAAAAAAAGGCTCTTACTCTATGTCACGTCATATGTCAAGTGTTACAGACAGTATGGGCACCCCTTACCCAAAGCAGTCACGTATGGTGAGGAATCAGGTCAACAGACAGAAACTGCATCAACAGATGAGGAACATGAGAATCTGAGACGTTCATACATAAACAGCAGATATGATTTTTTTTAATCCAGCAAACAAAAAAGAAGGTATTCGAGTACTGGACGAGGTAGAACTGAATGAATTCAACAACTGACGAAATGTCTATGCCAAACCAATACAGAAAAATCAACAACAAGCAACAGGAACAAGACAAAAAGCAGAATGCACACAATCAGGAAAAAATGAGAAGTAGCAAGTGGTAAACTGGTGAAAAAATGACATAAGTAACAAGTGGTAATAAGTCTGGTGAAAAAAATGACATAAGTAAGTCAGAATGTGTTAAGTCTGTGAAATACAAAATGGAACAAAGTAAGTCAAGTGGTG
>CM031600.1:46018954-46021454 GCA_018398815.1 Conus ventricosus | reverse complement strand
AAAGAACCACAGGCAAATCTAACAAGAACAAAATGAACACAAAGAGAGAGTGACAGCGAAGAAGAAATTTTTAAAAAAGCGAGAAACATTGATGAAGAGTGAAAACCAAACAGACAAACACACAGATAATGAGAGAAAGAGAAGGATCGCAAAACAAATCTGGCAAACAAACCAACAAAGCAAAACAAAGAAAGTATTCTCGAGGTTGATAAAGTGGCTGAGCGACTGACAGCGAAGCGCAAATCAATCACACACACACACACGCACGCATGCACGCACACACACACACATGCGCGCGTACGCACACACACACACACACACACGCACACACACACACACACACACACACACACACACACACACACACACACATACATACACACGCACACGCACATGTGTGCACACACACACACACACACACAAACGCTGGGACAATGGTGTCATTCCACAGCTATGGAAAGATACTATTGTCATAACCTATTCTTAAGGCTGGAAAACCTAAAAGTGACAAAAATAGCTATCGCCCCATAGCACTTACTTCACATTCGGGTAAGCTATTTGAGAAAATAATACTAAATCGGCTATTACATTACTGTGAAAAGAATAAAATTATACCTGTAAATCAAACTGGTTTTAGGAAAGGAAGATCTGGCGTTGAACATTTAGTTAAACTATCTACAGAAATAAAGCGACAATTTGCTCGTAGAAAGAGCGTATTGGCAACCTTTTTTTATGTCAAAAAAGCATACGATCAGGTTTGGCACAGTCGTCTCATGTACAAACTTAAAACAATTGGACTATCTGGAAATGTCTACAGATATATCAACAATTTTCTAACAAACAGGTCAATGGTGGCCAGAGTGGGAACAACATACTCTGCCCCTAGGAGTCTAGACATGGGTATCCCTCAAGGCTCAGTGATTGCACCTGTACTTTTCAACATCATGATACATGACCTGCCAAAGGCGGTATCAAGCAAAGTAACTCTCGTCCAATATGCAGATGATATATGTATGTGGATTGACGTAACCTTAAAAAAGTCGACACCACAAAGAGCCCAAAATTACATAAGAAGATTATACCAGTTTGACCTTGATAACATTGAAAAATACATGTTTCAAAATGGACTATCGTTATCCCCTGAAAAAACTAATATGATACTATTTAACTCTGGTAGTAATCCAGCAAAATTACCGATCTTAAAACTGCTTGGTGAACCTTTAGAATATAAACAAAACGTCAAGTTCTTGGGATTAATTCTTACATCAAAGCTGACATGGAATATGTATTTTGAGTATATTCTAACAAAGGCAAGACATAGCCTAAATCTTTTAAAGACCATTAGTAGATTACCTTGGGGAATGGACCCTGAAACCTTAATTCATCTTTCTACAGCACTTGTTAGGTCCAAACTTTCTTATGGACAAGAAATTTATTTTAGTGCTCCAAAATACCTATTACAAAAATTACAAAGTATTGACTGTAAAGCCTATAAACTAGCTCTTGGCCTTCCGAGTCATGCGTCAAACAATGAAACATACAGAGCAGCTAGAATCTTACCGCTTAATGATTATCGTGAACTTGCTACTTCAAAATTTGTGTTGAGAGCAAGTACAAGTGACAATTTCATTGGGGAAGAATTGAAACTAAGAACTGAGTGTGATTTTCCTAAAAGGACAAACAATATATCGTCGCTAATGACAATAGCAACATATACCTCTAATTTAATTGAAAGTTCAGGAATAAACATCAAAGACATGTCAGTAAGACCATCATTCACGCCTATACCACCATGGGAAACATTAAAACCGTCATATGATATCAGCTATTCTAAATTGAGAAAAGAAGAAAATGTAAATGTTATGAATTCAATTGCAAAATCACATATCTATGAAAAATATCAAAATCATCTTCAGGTTTTCACAGACGGCTCCTTGCTTGACAATGATAATGTTGGTGCGGCCTTTGTCATACCGGCATTGAAAATTGAAAAATGTTTCTACATTGGCAAAAAACTGTCAATTTTTACAGCCGAATTGACAGCCATCATGCTTGCTTTAGAATTCTTGGTGAACATTCCAATAACAGTATTTAAAACTGTGATATTGGTGGATTCTAAATCGGTTTTATGTTCACTGAACTCCTTCAGTACCGATACACGGCCTGACCTTGTGTACGAAATTCATTATTTATTACATTGTTTGTCGGCTAATGGCACAGTCATTGAGTTTTGTTGGGTGCCTTCGCACTGTAACATAAATGGAAACGAAATGGCCGACAGAGCTGCTAAAAGAGGTGTAAAAGGTTTAGAAAAGACTGTAGACATGACACTTCCTTTGTCTCTACATGAAAATTACAGGCTGCTAGAAACAACAGCATGGAAAAGATTTACCAGACGTTATGATGAAAAGACTCTAACACAAAATACAGCTGCAGTTCCGTTGGAAATTGTATCAAGGAAGTTATCAAATGCACCGTTATATTATTCTAGACTTGTCAC
>CM031600.1:46006454-46013954 GCA_018398815.1 Conus ventricosus | reverse complement strand
CTCTCTCTCTCTCTCTCTCTCTCTCTCTCCTCTCTCTCTCTCTCTCTCAAGCGTCCTCAACACTGATGCAAAATTGTTCACTGTCTTCCTTTAAAATAGAAGGTAGAGGGAACCATACGGGAGTGGTTCTCGGCGCGGGCTGACACCAGTGAGTCCACCTTCACAGCCGACGCGCAGTGACACTGTAGTGTAACGCCGTGAATGTCCATCACAGGCGTCCAGGGACAGGAGAAGAGCCGAGGCCCACAGGCATTCAGTGACCAAAAGGCAAGTCCACCCCTTCCACCCTCTGCGCTCTTTCTTCCACCCCCTCCAAGTTTGTGTTACCGTGAATGAACACTACTGCAATCGACATGTTTTGCAAAACAGCCAGATCCCCCCATGCTGGCGAGTGTGCGAGTCAGTCTGCAAGTGTGACATGTTCTCCGACCCAGCCTACATGACAGTGCTCCCTGACAGTCGGTCAGTGTTAGGGTATAATTATAAGCACGACTGGACATGCTGATCACACTGAGAAAGATGTGGACGGTGTGACTTGTGGGTGTCGGTCAAGGTACCACAGCAACCAACAAACAGAACATGTGACACACTGACACAGCACAGGAGAGACAACCGATCCGATGCTGACAGCGAGGTGAGTGTTTTCTGTGGAACTGACGAGTTAAGGTAAGATAAGGAGGTAAAGCCCAGCCGACCGCAAAGGGCCATATCAGGGCTGTCACCAATTTAAAATCAACTCACAAGCCATTAAAAAAAACATTCACGCATCTCTTTAAAATACACCTTCTAAAAACGCACCAGAAACTTCGTTAAAAAGCTTTCTTCCGTAAAATCTTAGATCAGATGAAACATGTTAATCTCTTTCAGAAACTCAAAGATCACATCAGGTGGGACACCTCTGAGCAAAGTTTTCAAGGTGTCTGCCGTAAAGTGTTCATGTCTCACATCGTGCAAGTCCCAACACTCTAAAAGAACCTGTTTCCCGAGAGTCCAACATGAGATGGAATGCACCACGGAGCTTCTTCACCTTGTACTGACGAGTTAGCGAAGCAACAGAACGGGAATAAACCATATGAACAAATAATGACTTGTTTAAAGAAAAACAAACGATGCAAGAGCAATGGACGGCATTCTCGCCAGTGTCCCGCAGTGTGGAGAAGAGACATGCAGTGAGTGCCTCAGTGCTGGAGAGGAAGGAAATCCTCGCCTGAACACGTCATAACATGGGTTTGTCTTGGAAATGATATCGTGACAGCCATTGTGACTTCAGGCTCAGTGATTATTTCACAGTATGGGTCTAATTACTACCGCTTTATGGATCCCATTTCGCCAGGCTGTATCTACAAAATGGTATGCTGTATTTGGTTTCGCCGATTTTTCATGTTTTCAATTCCGTTCATACTGAAAACCTCTCGCTCCTCCTAAACTGCTCCCACCCCATCCGCTTCATCCCACCTTCTTTTTTTCAGTTGTGAATGGGCTGGAAGCTTATAACAATAAATATTTGAGGGTTGGGACTTGACTCTCTCTCTCTCTCTCTCTCTCTCTCTCTCTCTCTCTCTCTCTCTCTCAACATTCTTTAAAGGTTTGTACATAGGGCAGGGCAGTAGTAGAAGAGGAAACAGACGACACATATGTGTCCAGAAGTGCGGTTTGCCTCTGAAGGCGGGGGGGGGGGGGGGGGAGGAAGTGTGGGGGGGGGGGTCAACAGACCAAGATCACCTGGAAGCTGGGGATGGGGAAGAGGGGCGACGCGAAATGGAGATGGGTCAGGGTGCAAGGGGGGGAACTCCTTTTTTTTCGGATTGTGTTACATGGTCAAGTCTGGTTCAAAAAGAAAAACTGGCATTTCCTCGTAACAGTTTATCCTGCTGTGTTCGTTTGCGTCTGGTTTCTGTTGGGGGTTTCACCACCTGTTTGCAGATGACCCTGAATTTCAACAGTCCCGTAACTCTTCAGAAATTCATGCACCGAACTGAGTCTCCAATGTGAACAGTCTGTATTAAAGAATATACTGAAGCTCAGTGCTGACACGACTGCAGCACACGTTTTTTTCCCTTTTTGTTAGTTTGGGTTTTTTTCCCAGGAACTGCTGTGCCCAAGCTTTATTTGCATTCTTTCATCACTGTAAGTTCTCTAGTGACACACCTTTTTCTTTGGTAGTGCCAGAAACTTCGGCCTTATTTTGAATTCTACTTCCATCAGTGAAAACAAAGTATCAGGGACAGTTTGACAAATTTGTTATTCTGAATATGTTTAACAAAAAAGGATTAGTTCAAAACAGAAAGTTCGAGTCTGTTGAGTCTACAAAGACTCTGCTTACTCGCCGAGTTACTGTGACTCTCACCTCTCTGGTTGCCCTTGTTCTAGCTCACCCCATCCCCACCCCCACCCCCAGAAAAAAGAAATCCCCATCTATAACCACTGCTGAAAGTTCAGCTCAGTAAAACCATTACTTACAAGCACGGCGCTACGAACCTTGCGCTGCACTGATAATGAAACTTCACTGACGGTCAAGTCTCAGAATTAAATCCAACACTGGATGCACATGTTTCAACATTATATCTGCCGTGCACCTGCTCATTTGTCCAGCTGACCCCCTGGTCACCTTCCACACTCCTCGCTCTCTCCTCTCCAGTCACTGACCACGGCTGCTCCGTCAGCTGATGTCGCTTTAAATGCAGATCACGTGGTTCCTGCTTCTTCTCTGTTCGTAGCTCACGACTTTGGAATTCTCTCCATTTTCACGAGAGGCACTCTCTACCTTGGTGAACATACTTAGTTCAAGTCCAAACTGAAAGACCAACTGCTTCACCAGTGCTGTTCGCAATATTCATGACATTCCACCCCTTCCCCTTTCTCATTCAGAACCAGAATCGTACTACAAAACACATTTGTCAATCTCCTCCGTTAGTAGTTTTTTTTTTCTAAATCTATGTATGCAAACAAAGTACAGGACAAGACACAATGCATTTCGATCTCTTGGATCTTCTTCAGGCAAAAGCAAATAACATTTAGGACAGTGAAAACGAAGAATGGGAAACCACTTATCTTCTCATAATCGGCGCCGAATATGAGAAGATAGGTGGTTTCTCGTTCTCCGTTTTCACTGTCCTAAACGTTATTTGTTTTTGGCTGAAGAAGACCCAAGAGGTCAAAATGCATTGTGGCTTTTCCTGTACTTTGTTTGTCTATGTCCTTGGCGGTAACTAACCCCTCCCTTTCTACATTTTGCTTCATTTTCCGCCCTCAGTCACTGCGTTTTGAAACTAAAACTATGTATGTTTACATGTCCATGCAGGTACGTTCAATGAAACCGATCTATGTCCATGGGTCCGTGTAGACGTAAGTTTAAATGTCAAATGTGCGTGCGTGCGTATGTGTGTGTGCGTGCATATGTGTGTGTGCGTGCGTGCACGTGTATGGGTGTGCGTGCGTGCGTTCGTGCGAGAGAGAAAGAAAGTGCTTGTATGTATGGGCCTCAAAATGTAAGCCCTGGCGCATCGTAAAGAAGCAATATTGCTATTTTATTTGTCTGAAAACACGCACGCACACACGCACGCACACACGTTCGAGGACCACAGCTTTGTCCTCTTTCCCTCAGGTCCATTGTGTAAGACGAAACCGTCCAGGCAGGAAGAGGCACAACTGAGATCTGCGTCGTCAGTTCACACAGTGACTGAGAATAACCACATCACGTTTAGCTAATATGAACAGATGTGAGAAAAACAAAGAAAGAAAGAAACAAAGAACATGAGAAAGAAAAACCAGACTGAGAAACAGAGACACAAGGGAGAGGGGGAGGATGAAGGCGGGGAAAGGGGGAGGGGAGAGAGAGAGAGGAGAGAGAGAGAGAGGAGAGAGGAGAGAGAGAGAGAGGAGAGAGAGAGAGAGAGAGAGAGAGAGAGAATACACTCACAACAACAACAGAACAACAACAACAACAACAACAGACAGACAGACAGGCAGAGAGAGTATTGAATGTTCGATAGAAACTAAACTTGATACTGTTTTGAGACCACTGATTGTGCTAAAGAAACTAAACCTGTAACTATTTTGCTGGACGAACAATTTTTAGTTTTGTCATCTAGGGTCAATCAGTGGTCAGAGAGAGAGAGAGAGAGAGAGAGAGAGAGAGAGAGAGAGAGAGGAGAGAGAGAGAGAGAGAGAGAGAGAGAGAGAGAGGAGGGGGGGGGAGAGAGAGTTATTAAGTGTTTTGTAGAAACCTGATTGAATATTAAAAACACCACCAGCACTCAATAAGCGTATCGCAAAATTGTCGGTTTATTTAAGAAACCTTTATCAAGCATTAAAAAAAACCATGAACCTACTAAATGACATCCTGAAGCACAGCATTTTTTTTATCCTGAAACTGATTATCTCTCACACCCACTTCGCTTGAATTCTCACTCACTGCTTTCAAGTCACGTATGTTTAATCCCTACACATAAGCCTACTAGAGCTAATGAAGAAATGGTATCAATAAGTATCATGTGAAAGAAGAACCGAGTGTTAACAAACAACAACCGGAAATGAGCTCAAGCTCGCGCTGGTGCCAATGAAGACATCCGATAATACCCCCTTCCCTTCCTTCGTCTAATTTCAACATTTTCAAACTGAACTTGTGATCATTTTGAGATTCCCGACGGTGCTATAGAAACTAAACCTGTAACTATATTGGACGTACAGTGTTCAGTTTTGCCATCTAGAGTCAATCAATAGTTAGACAGATAGACAAACAGGCAGGCAGAGACAGACAGGACAGACAGACAGACAGAGAGACAGACAGACGGATGGACAAAGACAATGATTCTTTTGTCTTAAAACGATAAAAGTATTGGCTTAGTTAGCCATTTTTTCTATACTTGCCGTTACTATTCTATGAAGCTAGCACTAAACGACACAACGTATGTATCAAACCATATCCACACAAACAAACATCAACAAACCAACCAAACAAGCAATAACAACCACCACCAAGAAGCGGGTACTGACATCACCGGTGACAAAAGCTAATAAGAGAGAGAGAGAGAGAGAGAGAGAGAGAGAGAGAGAGAGAGAGAGAGAGAGAGAGAGAGAGGGACAGATAGAGAGAGAGACAGAGAGAGAGAGAGACAGAGAGAGAGGTCTTTTACGGCTCTGCCATCATTTTGAAGGGAGCTTCCATTTCATTTGAATACAGAAACAAGATGCAAAGCATATAAACGTACTCCCAGTTTATCCTGAATACGCGTGTGATATTCCATAAAGAGGAAAAACCGTCTTGGACTGGAGTAACCGTTAGTAATGACTATCCTGGTAAACATCGGCCATCGTCTGTGACCTATAATGAACATACTTACAAATTTTCAGAAAGATCGGCCAAGAACTTTCTGAGATTTTCCATAAAGAAGAAAAACCATTATGGGCCGTTAGTAATGGCTATAACGGTAAACTTAAACATCGGGCATCATTCGTGACCCATAATGAACATACCTACAAATTTTCGGAAAGATCAGCCAAGTGCTTTCTGAGATATTCTATTAAAAAAAGAAAAACGGTTACAGGCCGTTACAGCCGTCAGTAACGGCTATAACGGTAAACTAAAATATCAAGCATTATTCGTGACCCACAATGAACATGCCTACAAATTTTCAGAACGATCGGCCGAGTACTTTCTGAGATATTCTATAAAGAAGAAAAACCGTTACAGCCGTTAGTAACGGCAAACTAAAACATCGGGCATCATCCGTAACCCACAATGAACATACCTGCTAATTTTTACAAAGATCGGCCAAGCACTTTCTGAGATATTCCATAAAGAAGAAAAACCGTTGCAGGCCGTTACAGCCGTTAGTAACGGCTGTAACGGTAAACTAAAACTTGGGGCATCATCCTGACCCATAACGAACATACCTACAAATTTTCAGAAAGATCGGCCAAGTACTTTTTGAGATATTCCATAAAGAAGAAAAACCGTTACAGGCTGTTACAGCCGTTAGTAACGGCTATAACGAGGTAAACCAAAACATCGGGCATCATCCGAGACCCATAATGAACATACCTGCTAATTTTCACAAAGAAAAGCGTTAGTAACGGCTGTAACGGTAAACTAAAACACGGGCATCATTCTTGACCCATAATGAACATATTTACAAATTTGCAGAAAGATCGGCCAAGTGCTTTCTGAGATATTCTATAAAGAAGAAAAACCGTTGCAGGCCGTTACAGCCGTTGGTAACGGCTGTAACGGTAAACTAAAACATCACGCATTATTCGTGATCCATAATGAACATACTTACAAATTTTCAGAAAGATCGGCCGAGTACTTTTTGAGATATTCTATAAAGAAGAAAAACCGTTACAGGCTGTTACAGCCGTTAGTAACGGCTGTAACGGGGTGGGTAAACTAAAACTTCGGGCATCATCCGAAACCCATAATGAACATACCTACTAATTTTCACAAAGATCGGTCAAGTACTTTCTGAGATATTCCATGGAGAAGAAAAAGCGTTACAGGCCGTTACAGCCGTTACTAACGGCTGTAACGGTAAACTAAAACATCGGGCATCATCTTTGATCCATAATGAACATACCTACAAATTTTCAGAAAGATCGGCCCAGTAGTTTTGTCTGGAGCGAGTGGAACACATTTTTTACCACGGACACACAGACACACACACAGACAGACACACAGACAGCATTTTTTCGTTCCCATTCTAAAGTACTCCCTGTTCTATAAGAACTGGGAGTACAAAAAGTGGTACGAGAAGAGGGGGGGGTGGGGGTGGGGGTGGACCGCGGTAGGGGTTCTGTTTAACTGTTCGGGAAGAGGGACGGGGGCGTTGTGAGGGGTGAGGGTGGGGTCCGGGTGAAGGCTTTTTATTCTACTGTTCACAGTTGCTCTCATCTACAGCAACTTTCAACTTCAACGTGCATACAACCGTTAGCAGTGCGAAGAAGAAGAAGAAGACGACGACGACGACGACGAAAACAGGAAGAAGAAGAAAGAAGAAGAAGAAGAAGAAGAAGAAGAAGAAGAAGAAGAAGAAGAAGAAAAAGAAGAAGAAGAAAGAGGAGGAGGAAAAGAAGGAGGAGGAGGAGGGGGAGGAAGAGAAGAAGAAGAAGAAGAAGAAGAAGAAGAAGAAGAAGAAGAAGAAGAAGAAGAAGAAGAAGACGAATACGTAGACGAAGAAGAAGAAGATGAAGACAAAGAAGAAGAAGAAGAAAAAAAAAAGAAAAGAAGAAAACCGAGCAAAAAAAAATGCTAATAATGAAATAAACCAGGGAGCTATCCTGTTAAGTTGGATACAAACGTTCTCACCAGAAGCAAACTTTCAGCACTGGGCTGTTTTAAAACAAGTGTCTTCATACCAGAAAACAAGCTGCAGGACGACAGCCTGTTTCCTTCCATGCTGGTTTTCGGGAGGGCGGGGGGGGGGGGGGGGGGAAGAGAGAGAGAGAGAGAGAGAGAGAGAGAAGAGAGAGAGAGAGAGAGAGAGAGAGAGAGGAAGGAGAGAG
>CM031600.1:45988954-45993954 GCA_018398815.1 Conus ventricosus | reverse complement strand
CATTTTTAACAAATCAGCGTGAGCTTCGCTCCAGACAAATTTTTTCAATAGTGCAGCGCTGTTGTTTACCTGTACGGGCTCACAGTTATGACATGAGGAAGCGAACTTCAATTCTAAAGGCATGTGGTCGACTCTGTTCTCTCAGACACATACTCTTGCAACTATGGGAACTGGTAGAAAACAAATCATAAGACATCAAAAAATAGTCATTCACACTGCTACCGCTGTCGGATATGTATGTGTAGCGACCTTGAAAGTCTCGCCTTACACACTCCATTTAAAATACACAATTTCAAAGCATGCACATGTTAATTTAACAGCTTTCATAATTATTCAGGACACATCTTTCTGAATTTCGTACATCAGGTGGCCCACTTTTATGTTGATCATTGTATGTAAACATGCTTTCTTCAAAATCACATGAGAATTTGAATTCTGCTATTCAAGTCACCGCAGACTATTACATCCACATCGTTTTTAACAGAAAGTAAACAATCACATAGAAATTCTTCTAACAGGGAAACCCCATTTTCTTTATCAAAATAGGAATAGTAGGGCGCCCCCTCCGGAGGTACATATGCACATACGAAGATAACATGTTTTAAGGTACCAAGCAAGATTTATCAACAAGAAAAGCACAGAACAAATCAGATACAACATCCAAAGGCGTAAAAAAGGGACGGATCTCATTTTTTACAAGAACACCAGCCCACCGGAACGCCTTCCACGTGCCGTAAACTTTAATGCACGTGTACAGTAAATGTGTACCCAGAGAACACAGGCGACTGAAAAAAAATCTACAAACGTCTCGACAAAACCATACAAAATCAAAACCAGACACATAAGAAATAAAATCATTTTCTGCATTTTGGAAAGCAATCCATTAACATTCCAATGAAGAAACGAAAGAAGTTTCATTTTATTACAAGTGTCACCATTACTTAATTCATCCTTTTTAGAGGACAAGGACATCAAACAAACATTTCCATCAGACACATCACCATCTGTGTTGCTAACATTTTCTACCGGCACTGACATTACTGAGCTTTCCTCACAACACACGGCCTCACGGCTCGTTTCACGAGCTGTCGATTACACAGCGCCGGGGTTGAAACAACCGGTTGTCAGCTCACCGTTGGTTCCCTTTACTGTTAAGGACACGTCACTATGACTAATTTTGGACCGGCCCGAGTTCTATCTTGATAATTCAACAAGCCCATTGTCAGTACCTATGGTGAATCGCTTGCCGTCGATAAGGAGGTAGTTAAAGACTAACGTAGCCCGTTTACCATCACTTCTGGCTTTCTTGAGGTGAGGTGTCAGTTTCTTCCTCAGCTCTCGCACCTGGTCGAGAAGTCCTCTCCGATGAAAGTGTTTGTTCCCTGTAGTTGCGTTTTGCTCTGAGAAGTCCTGCCTCTGCTTGTAAAAAACACATCGAGCAATCACGGGAGACAGGACAGACACAGAGAGAGGCAGAAAGACACACAGAGAGAGATTAGGCAAAAAGACACAGAGAGAGAGAGAGAGAGAGAGAGAGAGAGGAGAGAGAGAGAGAGAGAGAGAGGGCAGAGAAAGACACGGGGAGAGAGATAGGCAGAAAGACACAGGGAGAGAGATAGGCAGAAAGCACAGGGGGGAGAGAGAGAGAGGAGAGAGAGAGACGAGAGGAGGAGAGAGAGAAGAGAGAGAGAGAGAGAGAGAGAGAGAGAGGGCAGAAAGACACGGGGAGAGAGATGAGAGAGAGGAGAGAGAGATGAGCGAGAGGAGAGAGAGAGAGAGAGGGGGGGGGGGGGGCAGAAAGACACAGGGAGATGGAGAGAGAGAGAGGGAGAGAGAGAAACGAACGACGAACGAACGAAATTTGTTTAATGAGGGAAAAGAATAAGCACAATAGCAGGCTTGTTTGCATCTTGCCTCAAAAATGAAAAGAAACATTTCAAACACAAAAACCACCCTCCACACCCCAACCATTAACCAAACATCCACCCTGTCGAACAATCCTTTCAAGCAATAATAATAGCAAATAACAATAGCATGAATGATAATGATTAAAAGTGAAAACATTACAATTCAAATATAAACACCATGCGCACATATATACATATGCATTGTCAAACATTACATCTATCGAATAGCATGATCTGAAAAGATAGAAATACAGAACACATAATAATCACAAATATAAATCCACATGATAGTAAATCAATATTAAAACCAAGAATCTGTTCCGGAAGGGGGCGTACAACATACATTTTTGCGCTCTCCAGATACGCACGCATTCCCCTTTCCTCTCTTCCCGTGTCTGTGCAAACAATTCCATCTCGCCCCTCGTAACAAACACCCCACCTCACCCCGTCTACCCCCGTTCACAACCCAACCCCTACTCAAACAGGAGAGAGGAGGGAGAGAGAGGAGAGAAGAGAGAGGAGAAGGGGCCCGGTTTTTAAAAGAAAAATATTCACTTACCTAAGGATCAGGAGTTTGCGGGCCCTTGTTTTGCGTTATAAGGTGTGTTTGATATTTTTTTTTTAAAGACTCGGAGGCTTGTATTTACATGAATAAAGTTTATAAAAAATTTCCCTTTAAGCAGCCCCCAAGGTAAAACAAGTTGATTTTTAAACAGTTGGGATTCTGGGAAAAAGAGGTATTTTATCTTGCAAACGGGAGGGTTTTTCTTTTTCATTTCGAACCCTTTTTTTCCCAAAGCCTTTGGGGGCAGGGTTTAAAATTTTTATTTTAAAACATAAAAAGAGCTTTTTTGGGTAAACTAGCTTCCTTTTTTAGGGGGCAAAATTTTCCCTAAAAAGTTTTTTATTTGGGGAAAAGTGGGGGGAGGGGGGAAACTTCGGGAGGATCATTTTAAATGGCCCCGTTATGAAAAATGAAAAAAAGGGTTTTTAAAAAATTATTTTCACTAGGAGGGAGAGGGAGGAAAAGAAAAGAACTTGGAGGAGAGAGAGAGAGGGAGAGGGAGAGAGAGAAGAGAGAGAGAAAAGGGCAGAGAGACTGAAAGGGGGAAAAAGAGATGTTTAGGAAGAAAACAGACAGACAGAAAGAGAGGGGGCGCGGACAAACCCCGTTGGGAGAAACCCGGGGGGTAAAAGGGGGAGAGAGAAAAGAGAGGAGACCGGGGAGGAGAGAGAGGGGAGAAGGGGAGAGGGGAAGAGAGAGGGGAGAGAGGAGGAGAGAGAGGAGAGGAGAGAGAGAGAGAAAAGAGAAAAAAAAGAGAGAAAGAAGAATTCGAGGAGAGGGGAAAGAGAGAAAGAGGGAGGAGAGAGAGAGAGAGAGGAGCCGGAACGTACCTATGGAAGGGGGAGGGGGAAAGAAGGAGAGTTCAGTTTTCTCAAACCCTTTTTCCGCTTGTAATGTGGGAAAAAACGATGGGGGGAGAGAGAAGAGGAGAGAGAGAGAGAGAGAGGGGAAAAGGGGGGAGGGGGGGTTTGAAGGCGGGAACGTACACCAGGGGAAGAGACGGGGGAAAACAAAAGGAGGGAGGGGGAAAAGAGTGGGGGGGGGGGGGGGGGGGGCCCTTTACTGTCTTTATCCACGTCGTTCGTCTATCTCCAAACCCTTTTTTCCGGCTTGAAATCTCAAAAAAAAAACGATGGAAAGAGAGAGAAGAGGGGGGAGGAGAAGAGACGGGAGAGTAAGAGGGAGAGGAGAGGAAGGGAGAGAGGGGCAGAGAGGGGAAAGAAAAGACGGGAACGGGGACAAAAGGGCAGTAGACAGCGGGGACAGAGACAGACACAGAGAGGGGGGGGCGGGAGAGGCTGAGAGAAAAGGGAATGGGGACGGAGAGGAGAGAGAAAATTAGAGAGAGAGAAAGAAGCGGGAAAGAAGAAAGCAGCATTTGCGAGCGTGCGACAAAACCGATTTTGGAGTAAGAAGGGAGAGGAGAGAGGGGGGGGAAAAAAAAGGGGGGAAAAGGTACAGCATGGAAAGGGACGAGGGGGAAGAGAGAGAGGGGAGGGGGTGGGGAGAGGGTCTACTTCATTACCCACATCGTTAAGCCCTATTCCAGCACCCAATTTTTCCGCTCAAAAAAAAAAAAAAAAAAGGGGAAAAAAAAAAAAAAAAAAAAAAAGGGCGGCATAAAAGGGCTGTGATCTTGTTCCTGCGGGTTTAAAGAAGGGTAGAAGTCGACATAACCTAAAACAGGCAGAAAAACGCACCCCGAAGGGAAAATTTTGATGCAAAATTTTAAATGTGGGGGTTCGTTTTTTTACTGGTTTTCGTCAAAAAATTTCTTTTAACATTTTGTAGCCCAAAACCACAATTTTAAATTTTTTCCCCGTTTCTTTTTTTCCCTTTCCTTTCCACACTCAGTTTTTCACGCTCTGTTTTTTAACTCTTTTTTTGTGGGTTATAAGATTTTTTTTCACCCCACACATACCCCACACGCACACAAAACACAAAACCACACACACACACACACACACAAAACACACCGCGCGCAGGCGCGCCACACCACGCACACCGCAGGGCACGCTAAACATCCCGGGGCCCCGCGCACGCACAAAAAACCACACATCAAAAAAAACACACACACACACACCCCAAACAAACATGCACGCACGAAAGGGCAAGAAAAGCGCGCGCACCACACCCACCCCCCAAAACACACACAACCCCACACCCACCCCACACACACACACACGCACGCACGCCGAAACGCCGCACGAAACGCACGCGCACAAACACCCCAACATCCCACAACACAAACAAAAAAAAAAACAAAACAAACACACAACACCCCACACACTGCACAAAACCCCACGCCCCGGCATACCCCACACCACACCCCACACACCGCACGCACCCCACGCAGCACGCAAACACACGCACGCACACACACAAACCCCCACACGGGGCGCGCGGGGCAGGGCACACACGCACACACACCCCACAAAAACCACCCCCACACAAACACCCCATACACCCCCCCAAAAATTCTTCCCCCCCCGCCAAGTGAGTCGGGAAGAAGCATCGCCCTAGCGGGG
>CM031600.1:45954236-45982836 GCA_018398815.1 Conus ventricosus | reverse complement strand
TTTCCATCAAAAAACCTTCTACAATGTGTTCTTCTATAAGCCTAAAAAAATTAGTGGTGTTGTTACGTATATCAACGAAAATGTGTTTTTTATAAGCCTAAAAAAACTCTAGTTGTGTTGTTAGTATATCAAGGAGGGGGCTTTTTCACCCGTCCCCGTTGGTGTTTTATCTCTGGCAGCAAGATTAACCGGGAAAACGGGAAACCCCCATGTGGGATGTGTTCATCAATTTTTGGGAAAAGGACCGGTTTTGCCCCTAGAAAAGTACATCGTTACGTAAATTTTAAACAGGGTTTAACTTTTAAACACTGACTGGCTTTAAATTTTAAAAAAAACCCACCTGAAAGAAAAGGGAACGTAAAAAGGGAAAGTATATATTTTCATAAAAAAGGCCTCCGAGCCTGTTAATATTTTACCCAGTCATAATGTCTGTTTTTTCTTTAAAGAATTACCCCTTGTTTATTTCAAAGAGAGCATCAATATGGGAGACTTTTTGTTTGTTTGTTTCTTTTTTTTTGGGGGGGGGGGGGGGGGGTTTGGGCAGTAATGGTGGCACCCCTTTTTCATATTCTTCTTTAATGTGTATGCGTGTCCCCAAATTTTTTTTATGTCGTTTTTTTTTTTTTTTAAATTAAATTTTTTCCTTTCTTCTGTCCCGAGTTTTTTGTTAAAATTTTTCCCTTTTTTTTCATTTGTGAAATTTTTAAAAATTAGGGGTGTATAAAAAAACTGAAAAGAAAAAAAATGTTAACCACACACACCCCACACCACACACACACCCCCAAAACACACACACACCCAAAACACCCCACTACGCACACAAAAAACACACACCCACACACACACACCCACAAACCCCCACACACACAACACACAAAAAAGGAAGAGTAAAAGAGAGAGGAGGGGAGAGAGGGAGGAGATTGGGGGAAAAGGAGAGAGGGGAGAGAGAGAAGGGTGAGAGAGGAAAATTGTTTTTAAAACAAATTTGGGACAAAATGGCATGTGGCGAAGGCCCAAAAAATCGTTGATCCTGTGGGGTATCTCGGGGGGAGATACGGATGGAAAGGTGGGACCCATGTTTCCTATAGCGAGGTTCAAAAAATTAAATCGACCTTTTTAATCAATTTGGGGGGAAAGCTTGGAATATAGCCCCAAAGGACAGACTTGAAAAGGTTTTTTAGCGCGACCCCGTACCCGTGGACCCGGTTTAAAAGGAGGATGGGGAAACCCTTTTTCGACTTTGGCGGGGGGCTGTGTTTCTCCCGGGTTTGGGTTTTTTTATATTTTTTTTTAAATTTTGTTAAATATTTTCCCTTCAGGCCTTTGGAAGAGTGCGCGTTCAGGGGAGGATGTGGGGGGTATACCTGAAGTTTCCCTTTTTCCCAATAGTTGGGCAGACGGGGGAAAAAGAAAAGAGGAACGTTTTTTCTTCACGACGTTTTGTGTGTGTGTGTGTTGTGTGTGTGTGTGTGTGTGTGTGTGTGGTGCGTGCGTGCGTGGGGTGCTTTGCGTCCCGTGGTGCGGGCGTGCGGGTGCGTGCTGCTTTCCCGTGCGTGCGTGCGTGCTTTGCGTGGTGTGTGTGTGTGTGTGTGTGTGCATGCTTGTCCTTTTTTGGGCCCGCCACCCCCAGGGTCATTGCCCCCACGTCGCTCATTCCGTTTCCCCCGTCCACAGCACAGCCGTCGCACCCCCGGAAACCGGCAACCCAAAAGGGAAGCAGTGAGTGTCAATTTCACCAAGGGCAACTTACCAAAAAAGACACTGCACGCCCCGGGTCACTTCGCTGGTGTTCTGGGTACCGGGTTTTTTCCCGTTTTACGCAGGAAACCCCCCTACTAAAGCCCCTACTGACGACAAAAATTTGTTAGTGCGGACCCGGGCCCCGGGTGAGTGAGCTCTCCCCCCAAGGGGGGGCCAACCACGTCCGTCCAAAAAAAAACCCCCCCAAAAAAAAAACCCATCCCGATGCCGGTGACCCTGACGGAATCAACCCACGGGCCCCCTCGATTGGAGAGACATGGGAAAACAGGTAAAAAGAGGGAAGGGTTGAAGGATCACAAAAATCTGAGAAAATTTTTTTTTAATGGGATCGAAAGAAAAAGGGGTTTGATAAAAAGATGGGCCCCCGGTTTTTCCTTTCCGGTTGAGGATGCTTGCCCGGGCTTTTTTTGGACGCTTACTTTCTTAATACACCCCGGCGTCAACCGGGCCCCGAGGTACAGACACCTGCAGTGTTGGTCGAAATTTGAGCAACACTCTCAGGACGCATCCTTTAAAGTACATGAAATTTCGACTTGTGGCCCCAGTCTTTGACCCCGTAGCGGGTATTTCACTTGTTTTGTTCCCGTGTTTCCGGCTGTCGGGGAAAGGGAACTTTTTGGGGAGAGGGGAAATTTAAAGGGCACGTCGATGTGTTCCGTCGGGGGGTCTAAGGCCAGACGGGGTCGGACTGTGTAAGCGGGGGCGACAATTCGTTCTGAGATCGTGAATTTCGTGAATGCCATGATGGAAAAATGGGTTTGCCCTTTTTCCATTTTTCGTTTTCCGAATCAAAAAAGGATGGGGTTTGCCCCCTTAGGGGGTGGGTTTTGTGTGTGTGTGTGTGTGTGTGTGTGTGGGGTGTGTGTGTGTGTGTGTGTGTGTGTGTTTTGTTTGCGCGCGCGCGCGCGTGTGCGCGTGTGTGTGTTTTGTGCGCGCGGGGTGTGTGGTGCGTGTGGGGTGTGTGTGTTGTGTGTGGGGTGCGTGCGGGGCGTGCGTGGTGGTGCGTGTGTTCGTGTGTTTTGTGCGTGCGGAGTGCGTGGGGGGGGGGCCGGGTTTTTTGGGGGGGAGCGGGAAAGGGGCGTGGGGAGCGTGGTGTGTGTGTATGAGAAAGAGGGGCCAAAACACACAGGCAGCCAAAACTGACTGACAGACAGTTGACTGATTGGCTGAGGGCAGACAGACTGGCGGCCCGGACAGGACAGAGGGGGCGAAAAAAAAAGGAGGAGAGGGGGGGGGGGGGGGGAGACAGAAGGGCAGCAGGGACAGACGGAGGGCGAGACAGACAGAATTTCCCGGGCCGAGTTTTTTGTTTTTTTCCCGTTCGTCCGAATCAATGCGGATTTTTCAATGCAAATTTTGTTTTTGGGGGGCTCCCCGCGCGCCCCGGGGGCGCGCGTGCGTGCGTGTATATATATGTGTGTGTGTGTGTGGTGTGTGTGTGTGTGTGTGTGTGTGTTTTGTGTGTGTTTTACGGTGTTTGGGTTTTGTGTGTGTGTGTGTGTGGTGTGTGTGTGTGTTTTGTGTATGTAGTCTGTGTGGGCTTTGGTGTGGGGTGAGAAGGGAAAGGGGGTGTGTGGAGAAGAGGAGAGAGAGAGAGAGAGAGAGAGAATAGAGAGCCCAGGGGCGAGACAGAGAAAAAGGGCGAGACGAGACGGGAAAACAGGGCTGACTGACCCGAATTTTAGATAACGAGATTTTTGTTCAATTTTTTATTTTTTTTCAAACGTTTTGGATTGGGCTGTTTCAATTTTGTGTGTGTGTGTGTGTTGTGATGGTGTGTGTGTGTGTGTGGGGTGTGTGTGGTGTTTGTTGTGTTCGTGTGTGTGTGTGTGTGTTTTTTTTGTGTGTGGTGTTGTCTGTCTGCTGTCTGTCTGTCTGTGTTCTGGGCTGTCTGTCTTTCTGTGTTGCGTGTGTGTTTGGGTTTTGGGCCCGTCTGTCTGTCTGTCGTCTGTCTGTCTGTTTTTTTTTGTGTGTGTGTGTGTGTGTGTGTGTGTTTTGTGTGTGTTTTGTGGGGGTGTGTGTGTGTTTTGTGTTTGTTTTGTGTTTTGTGTGTGTGCGTGACGCGCGCAAAGTATGAGGGGTGTTTTGCGTGTTGTGTGTGTGTGTGTGTGTGTGTTGTGTTTTGTGTGTGTTTTGTGGTGTGTGCCCTGCGTGGGGTGCGTGCGGCGTGCGTGCGTGCGTGTGTGTGTGTGGCCCCTGTGTGTGTGTGTGTTTTGTTTTGTGTGTGTGTGTGTTTTGGGGTGTGACACAGAGGGGAGGAAAAGAGGAAAGAGACAGGACGGGACTGAGAAGAGTAGGGTGAGAGGATAGGAGAATGAGAGAAAATGTGTGTGACGTTGCTTGCTTGCCCAGAGTGTGCCCTAGCCCCTATATGGTTTTTGTGTGTTTAGTGAGTGTTTTGCGCGCGCGCGGTTTTGTGTAGTGTGTGACAGGGAGACGGAGACCCAGAGAGACAGTGAGGGGAGACAGACAGACAGAGGGAAAAAGAGAGAGGGAGAGGGAGAGGGGAGGGGGGAGGAGAAAAAACGTAAAGGTTTATGTTTGGCGAGAGGCCTTTGACCTTTAACTTTTTTCCCTCTTTTCTCTCTCTCTCTCTCCTCCTCTCTTCTCTCTTTTGTATATAAATTAAATTTTTTAAAAAAAGTTAAAAAGCACTGGTTGAAGGTCCTGAAGCAACCCCCAGTCCGTTTTTTAAAACTGGAAAAACCCATGACATGATGCGTTTTGAAAATGAAAAAAAAAGTCAAGAAAAAAAATGGCTCATAGAGTAAGAAAAATCCTTTTTAGAACGGATTTTTTGGGATGTGGAAGACCCAAAAATTTTGGGAAAAAGGAACAACAGTTCATTGCGAATTTTAAAAAAAGGCCCTTTTTTGTTCTTTTAAACAGAATTGGCACTCGATATAAAAATAAAGAAACTATCCCCCCTACGGTTTTTTTTTTTTTAATTTAAAAATGTTTTTTCTGAAAAGTTTTTTTTTTTCCCCAAAGTCCAACAGGGTTAAAAAGGAGAGAAATTAAAATTTTGCAAGATTCAGGTTTAAAAAACTCTCGGGTTTTTAAAGCGAAAAAAGTTTGGTTTTTTAATTTTGGAAAAAACCCTAGAATCACCTTGTCTGGGTTTTTAGCCATTAATTTACGACGAAGAACACTTTTTGGGTTTCCCCTGTTCTGGGTTTTTTAAGAATTTTTCGGGCAAAAAAGTTTTTTTGTTTTCATTAGATATAGGAAAAAAAGACAAGGGTTTTTGTGTGTTATCTTTGATGACGAACTTGAATTTAAAAAAAACAGTTTCGAAATTCATCGCGGAAGCATTTAAAAATTTGATTTAAAGATAGTCAAATTTAAGCTTTTAAAGCATGAAAAGGATTTAATTTTAATGAATAATATTATTATGCATTTTGGGGGGGATCAGTAAGATACAAAGTCATCTTTGATTGGTTTGGTTTGGGCTAGTCAGACTTACGATTTTTTTCAAACCTTACCCCTTTATTACTCCTGTGTGTGGGCATTAAAGGGCATGTTCGATTTTTTTTTTTTTGTTAAAAAATTTTATTTGATACACAAAGGAAAAGAATGTGTACTATTTGTTTGCAAGGAAAGGAAAAAGGGGGAAAAGTCACTGGTTTTTGTGCCCCCTTCCCCCCCCCCCCCCCCCCCCCCCCCCCCCCCCCCCCCCCCCCCCCCCCCCCCCTTTTCAAAAAAAAAACCCCCTTTTGTAATGAAACAAAATATCGTTTTCAAAAATCCTCTCTCTCTCCCCTCTCTCCTCTCTTCTCTCTCTTCCCCTCTTTTCTCTCACCCTTTCTCTCTCTCTCCCCTCTCTCTCTTTCCCCCTCTTCAAACACCCCACACAAACCCCAAACCCCACAAAACACCGCACGCACCCACCGGCCCCAGCATGCACGCCGCACGCGGCACACAACACCCCACACCACGCACAGAGAGAGGGAGAGAGAAAATGAGAGAAAAGAGAGGAGAGAGAGACAGAGACAGGGGACAGAGGGGCGAGACAGAGTCGGTCAGAGAGCAGTGAGAGGAAAAAAAGTGAGAGGGAAATTAAAAAGCAAAATTAAAAATAATACTAGTTTTTTTTACGTTTAAAAGACCCGCAAAAAAAAGGGCGTTTCCCCTCAAGTTTTAAAAACAAATTTTCTTCAAAAAAAATTTATTTCTTTAAAAAATTTTAAAATCAAATCGGGGGGGGGGGGGGGGGGGGGGGGGGGGGGACAACCCCGGGAAAAAAGGTTTTTCATTTTTAGGGTTGCCGTTTTTAAAGGGTTTGGGGTTTACTCCCTGTTTCCTTCCCTTCAAATTTCAATGTGTTTTAACGCTGAGACGTTCATCACGTTTGGGGCGCAGCGTGGAGCTTCGGGCCCCTCTTTTAAAAAAAACGAATGGCCCGAGTGGAGCCCGGGATAAAATGTTTCTTTTTTTGCCCCCAACCGAGGTTTGATGAAAAGGAACCTTTAACCCCGATCTGGGTCACCCCTTAAAACCCTTTGGGTACCTTTTTTTTTTTGGTTCATTCCGACCCGTGCTGTGTCACTTGACCTTTAAAATTCAGCTTTTAAGTTCGGTTGGTTTTATTTGATGCCCTGACCTGTGTTTTCGCCTGGGTCAACCCCAAAACGAGCCCCCCGGGAAAATCAAACTAGAAAAAAAACGAAGAGAGGGAAACGGGCAAAACAGGGCAGACAGGGCCCGGGCACAGAGGGCAGAGGAAGGGGGGGAGGGAGTGAGAGAGAGAGAGGAGAGAGAGGGGAGAGAGGGGAGAGGGGAAAAGGGGGAGAGAGGGCAGAGACAGAACAGACAGACAGACAGGCACCAAAAGACACACAAACAGAGAAGGGGATTGGGGAAAAAAAGGGGGGGGGAGGGGGGGGGGGGGGGGCCCGACGTAGGAGGGGGAAGGGAAAGGGAAAGGGGGGGAAGAGAAAGGGAAATTGGGGAACCCGGGCCCCCCCCCCTTTGGGGAGGGGAAGGGGGGGGGGCGGGGGGGAGAAGATTTTAGGGAAAAGGTGGTTGCTATTTTGTCATTTCCAAGGGCGTTTTAAAATCTGGCCACACTCAATTTTCCCTTCAAAAAAAAAAAAAAAAAAAAACGATTTTTGCGTCCCTTTTTCCCGTTTTTTGAGGGGGGCCCTTTTTTTGAAAAGGGACCTACCCAAAATTTGAAGAAAAAGTGGTGCATATGTTAGATTTGTTTTACTAGATTTTGTGAGGGCATTGTAACATCGGGGAAAATTTGAAAAGGGTTTTTTTTTTATGTTTTTGTTTTTTTTTTTCCCCCCCCGATTTATACAAACTTTGCGCACCCCTCTTTTTTTTTTTTTTTAATCACTTTTTTTCACTGATGGACCCCACACACCCACACAACCCCCACTCAAACACACAACTTCTTCCTATAACTTCGCGCCCGCGTCACCGCAACCCCACCACACACCCACACACACACCACTAAAATCACTTGGGGTTTAACAGACGTTTTTAAAATAAAGAACTAACACTAACTAAAAAAAAAACACAATTCCCCAAAACTTTCACGCGCCGGCCCAAAAACACACACACCCCGCGCGCGCGCCCGGGGGGGGGGGGGGGGGGGGGGGGGGGGGGGGGGAAAAGAAAAGAAGAAGGGGGAAAGGGGGGGGGGAAGGGGAAAAAGAGGGCAGACCTAGAACAGTACTCGTTTGTTTTTTTTGTGTTTTTGACCTAAATGGGAGCAAAGTAGACATTTTTCCCCCCCCCTCCCAACGAAAACCCTGTGCCTTCAATTGACACTAAAAATTTTAATGAAAGTACCCAAGCGTCGGAAAAAAAACCCTTAAAAAAACAACTCTTTTAAAGGGGGGGCCGCCCCCCCGCCCCGTCGCAAGTTGCCAAGTCCCCAACCTGTGTGCTCCTCCCCGACTGGCCAAAGCCCCCCTGACGGGGGAAAATCGTTTTTTTAAATGGAAACAAGCGATGTTGGTTTAATTTTTGGGTCAACTTTAAATGGTGGGGTTTTAAAAAGCCAAACCCTTTTGGGAAAAAGATTGTTCAATAAAGGGGGAAAAAACGCGTTTTCCTTTTTTTTTTTTTTTTGTTTTGTTTTGTTTTTTTTTTTATTCCCCGGGGCCTTGCCCCCGCCCGGTGCCAAAATTAAAAAGGTTTTTTCCATGCCCGATTCCCCAAGTATCGCCCCGCTTTTGGGGGAGGTTTTTACGTCTTTTTTAAAGGGAGGGCTCCGCACAAACACTCCCCACACACACCACTCACAAAAACACACACACACACACACAACACACGCGCGCGCACACACTTAAATAAAATAACTAACTTAAATTTTTTACAACAAACACACACACCCCCACACACCACACATACACACCAACACACACACCACACAAAACCTAACTAACTAAACTAAAAATAACTAACTAACTTTTAAATAACTTTAAATTTACACCCCACCCAACACAAACCCCAAAACCCCCCAAACACACACACACCCCACACACACACACACACACTCCCTACAAAACACGCGCGCGGCAGGCCGTAGACCCTGGCAAAAAACCTCAAGATTTAAGAAAAAAACAGGTCTACACAGGGCCGACGACAGGGGTGGGGTTTAAAAAAAAATGAAATGCTGGGCAAAAAACAAACGGGGGGGCAAAGAGAGACATGGTTTAAAAGTGGGGGGGCTGAAGAAGGGGAAAAGGACATTTTTAAGAGAAAACCCAAAAGGGAAAAAAGGACGGCACTACGTGGGGAAAAAGCCCCCTTTGCTTTGAAGTTTGACCTTTTGGGAAAGATTTTATGGCAAAAAAGCATGCCCCCCCCTTGGGGTCGGGTTCAAACCTAAAGGGCCCGTATATGACCTCCTGCCTTCGAATTTTTTTCCAAAACCCGGTTAAAATGAGGGTAAATAGATGACCCCTACGGTCCCCTCTGTCCGGGAAACAAACATTGGGAAAATGTATCCCGAGCTTGGGGAAACTTTTGGGGGTTTTCTTGGAAAGGGGCAGATGACTGGGGGAATTTCACCGTTTTGAGTTTCCAAAAAAACGTCATAGGAAGGGGTGGCTGACACCAAACCTGAGGAGGCCCAAAAAAAAAAGTTCCATTTTTGGGATCTGGGCGGGGGGAAAAAAAGTGAAATCCTTAATGGGTTAAATTTTAAAAACCCCAAAATTTTCAAAAAGGGGTCCCCTTAGGGGTTTTGGGGAAGGGCTCCATTTTCAAACGGCCGGTTGAGAAAGCTCCCCATTCCAAAAATTGTGGGTTCGAATCCCCGGGAAACCCCCAAAGGGGGGGGGGGAAAAAAAGTTGAAGTGCATCTGAAGGGATGACCCCGGTTGGGGGCCCGGCCCCTTTAAATGTAAGGGGCTCAGGGGGGCCAAAAAACACTTGTGTGAGGGGGGTTTTTTCCTTTTTGAACTGCCCAAACTCCCCTTTTGTGGGGGGGGGGGGGTTCCCTTCTCTGAAAACTGTCAAGCTTCCCTGTTGAGGGGAAAATCCCTTCTCTAGCGTCAAGCTCTCCCTAGAGTTTTTTCCTTCTTTCAGAGGGGGTCAGTTCCCACAAAGCAAAAACCCCGCCATTTTTTTCCCTTTTTTGGGTTTCCCCCCACACAGCCCCAAAAAAAGAAAAAAAAAAAGGAACCGGGTCCCGTAACCTCCCCCAGCCGAAGCCGTAATGTATTTTTTTCCTTTGGCTTTTTAAACCAAAAATTTATTTGGGCGTAGAAAAACACCGGAAAAGGGCAAAGGCATTTAGCTTTGGTTTCTGGCGGGATCTGTGCTATCGGGTTTCGGGGGTTTTTAAAAAAAGCAGAATTCCCTGTTCTGTTTAGCGATTACGCAAAAATCCCCACAACCCGATTTTTTTTTTTTAACAAAACTTGACCGGAAAAGATGTCACGTGAAACCAAAGGGCGAACCCACCAAGTTTCAGTGCGGAACCAGGGGTGGTTGGGGTGGGGGTCCGGGGGGGCAAAGGGCCCGAACCCTCCGGGATCCGTTCGAGGTTGACGGGGGGGGTCTACGCCCTCCCAAAAGCTTTTTTTTAAATTGGTTCACGTCTTCGCTGGGTTTCTGGAAAATTTTGCGCCCTGTCAAGGGGAGGCCCGGGGGTTTTAATGGGCGCACATTTTAAACTTCCTTTTTCTTGAAGGGCGTAGAGAGGAGAGAGAGGAGGGGGGGGGAAAAGAGAGAGAGGGAGAGAGGGGAGGGGAGGAGGAGAGAGAGAGAGGGGGAGAGGGAGAGGGGGAGGGGAGAGGTTGAGGAGGGGGGGAAAGGGTAGGTTTACTTTTAAAAGGGTTGGTTTTATAATAAGGCCCGGAAAAGGGGGGGAATGGGATGAAGGGGAAGAGAGGCCTTTTAGGGGGAGGGGGGTTTGTTTCGAATTTTTTTTGTTTTTTTTCCCAACGGTACGGTTTGTGCCAAATGGAATTGAAAGAACAAGAGAAAAAACCCTTTGGGGGGGGGGGGGGGGGGGGGCCCCGGAAAAGGGGGCCCCCTTTTATCCCCGGGTTTTTTGAAAGGTTTCCCCGGTTCAGGGGTTTTTTTGGCAGCGGGCCTACGGAGAACAAGGGGGAGAGGGAAAAAAAACCCCCCCTTTTTGGGGGGGGTTGGGGGGGGGGGGGGGGGGTTTTATTTTTTTTTTTTAATTTTTTTTCTGGGGGGGGGGCGGGGGGGAGGGGGGTGGGGAGGGGGGGGGGGGGGGGGGGGGGGTTTTTCCTTTAATGGGGGGGGGGGGGGGCCCCCGGGGGGTTTCCTTTTGGGGTTTCCCCTTTGGGGCTTTTTTTTCCCCCCGGTCCCTTTTCCCCGTTCCCCGTTTCCTTGGTTTTTTTTTTCCTCTCTCCCCCTCGTCTTTGGTTTTTTTTTTTTTCCTCTCTCCCTCTCTTTTTCTCTCCCCTCTTCTCCTCCTCTCCCCTTCGGGGGGGGGGTTTTTTTTTCCTTTCCTTTTCCCGTTTTTTTTTTTCTTTCTTTTTTCCTTTTTTTTTTCGCCCCCCCCCCCCCCCCCCCCCGAAACCCCCCCATTATAAAATTTTAAATGGTTTTGGAGCAACTTTTTTTTTTCATTTTGGGTTGGCCTAGGGTGGGAAAAGGGGCGAACCGCGTGTTTGTGGTGTGTGTGTGTGGGGTGTGTGGGTGGGGTGTTTTTGTGTTTGTGGGGGTGTTTTGTGTGTTTCTTTGGTTTTGTTTTTGGGGGGGTGTGTTTTGGGGGTGTGTTTTGTGTGTGGTTTTGTGTTTGTGTGTGTGTGTGTGTGTTTTGTGTCTGTGTCTGGGGGTGCGCGCGCCGCAGAAAGAAAAGAGAGAAAAAAGGGCTTTCAGACAGGGGATGAGTTTACTTAGCTCGATCAAAAAAGGATAAAACGGGTTCCCGGGCCCTTTAGCTTTTTTCCCCTCCCTTTCGCCTGCCCCCACCTCCTCCCCCCCCCCCCCCCTACTTCTCCCTTCCCCTATTCCCCTTCTCTCTCTCTCTCTCTTCCCTTTGTTTCGACCATGGCACAAAGCTTTTCAAATGACAAGGCTTTTTCCTTTATCACGTCATAACACCGACGATAAAAGGGCGAAAGAAATGGGCGGGGGGGAAAATTTTAACCCCTCAAAGTACAAATCGGGGGAAAAGGGCAGACACTTAAAATTTAAACACAGTTTGTTTTTTTTTTTTTTCAACTTCAAATCTCTGTCTGTGTGTTGTCTCCCCCTCTTTCTTCAAAACTACACGGCCCCCCGGGGCCCGGGGCGCCCCGCGGCGCCCTCACGCCGCAAAGGGAAAGCACGTATGCGGCAACACACACATGCGCGCGCCCCGGTTTAAAAACCCAAAAAAAATCAAGTGGGTCCAAATACGCTCTCTCTCTCTCTCTCTCTTTTCCTTCTCTCTCTCCTCTCTCTCCTCTCTCTCCTCTCCTCCTCTCTCTCTTGGGGCCCGTGCCTTTCGTGTGCGTGGGGTGTGTTTTTGTTGTGTGGTGTGTGTGGGTGTGTTTTGTGTGTGTGTTTTTTGTGTGGTTTTGTGGGGTTTTTGTGTGGGGGTGTGTGTGTGTGTGGTGTGTGTGGGGGTGTGGGGGTTTTGGTTTTTTGGGTTTTCTGTCTCAAGACCTTTAAGTCACTCCTTCTGGGTTTTCTTTAAATTTTTCCCTCCTCTGTCGTCTGCCTTCTTTTCAATCGGTTGTATGTCTTTTTTTCTGGGCCCTTTTGTTTTGTGTTTTTTGTTGTTTGTCTCTCTTTTTGTCTCTGTCTCTCTTTTTCTCACTCTCTGTCTCTCCCGTCCCCGTCTTTTTTTTTTCCCCTCTCTTCCTCTCTCTATTTTCCCCCTCTCCCCTCTCTCCCCTTTTCCCCACTCCTCTTCCTCTCTTCCCCTCTCTCGCTCTCTCTCTCCTTTTCTTCTTCTTTTCTTCCCTTTCCCCTTTTTTTCTCTCCCCCCCCCTCCTCTCTCTCCCTTCTTTCTCTTTAAAATCTCTCTCCTCTCTCCTCTCTCTCTCTCCTTTTCCTTCTCTCTCTTCCTCCTCCCCAATCTCTATCTCCCTTCTCCCCTCTCGCTCCTTTTCCCCTCTCTCTCTTTCTCTCCCCCGCCCTTTAAAATTCACCCACAAGCGAAGGGGAAATTTTGCCTAAACCCGGGCGTGCCCTCTTTGGGTACCACTTTCGAAACACTCAGCCACAGTGTGAAAGTGAAATCAACACAACTTCAACCCCCGGAAAAACACCTGCGCGCACTACTGGAACAAACCCAAAACCCTTGGGTTTTTGGGAATCAAAGAAAGGGGATCAGGCCGCCCTCTTCTGGAAAACTCACCAATGCGACCCCCGCACTTCCTTCCCTGACTCTTAGTATATGCGGGGTTTTGGGGTTGTTTTGTGTGTGTGTTTTGTGTGTGTGTGTGAGGGGGGTGTTGTGGGGTGTGTGTGTTGTGCTGCCCGCGTTTCGTGCGTGGGGCGTGTGTGTGTGTTTTTGGTTTGTGTTTTGTGTGTTTGGGGGTGTTGTTTGTGTGTTTGTGGTGTGTTTTGTATTTTGTTTGGTTTTGTTTATGTGTTTGGGGCGGGTTTTGTGTTTTGTGCGGGGGGTGGTGTGTGTGTTTGTGTGTGTTGTGTGTGTGTGGGGTGTTTTGTTGTTGTGTTTTGTGTTTTTTCCCCCCGCTCCTCTTCTCTGTTTCTCTCCCCTCCCTCCCTCCTTCCTTCTCTCTCGCCCCCCCTCCTTCCCTCTCTCTCCTCTCTCCCCTCTTTTCCTCTCTCTCTCCCCTCCCCTCCCCTCTCTCTCTTCGGGTGTGCGTTTCGTGGCCCCCTTTTCCCAAACCCCTTTCCCCCAGCACCCCCAAAGTCGGCTCGACCTGGAACCTTCAAGGAAAAAGAAGGGAGGGGGAAAAGACCCACAACCCAGCAAAAAAGCGAGACAGCGAGGCAAGGGCTGGGGGAAAAAAAGGGGTTTTTTCCGACAGAGGCAAGAGAGACAACCCAAAGGCAGCCCGCTGCGGGCACTGTCGGTGACATCAGGCATATCCTCCCTTGGAGTCCAATAGTTTCGCCAAGTAAACAGCCAGGAAGACTGTCAGGTAATGTAACCATTCCCGACGTTCGATGCACTACCCATCAGCCTGCACACACTTTGCAATCCTCTCAAACCTCGTTTCCATGACACCCGACCACGGTAGACAGGAATAGGTAGATGGCCAAAATGATGTCCTCAGAGAATGCCTGAGCGTATGTGGCGCTTTGAAACTGCTTTCCGTTCAAACGGCCGCTTGACGAATGAGAACAAATACCGCCGCACGGACTAGCCCCGGGGCGTATGGCAGGCTAGCGGTGACCAGCTGAAACATGATTTTCGGCAAGAAGGTCCTAAGCTGCAACTGCTGTGTCCGTTCTGGCACTGTCATAATGGAGTCGTAAACCACGGACATCCGTTGTTCGCACTGTGATTGAAAGGGTTCGACCAAATAGTGGCTGACGCAGCAATCAACCGTAACCTTCTGTCTGTCATCATGGTGACTACGTGGTTCGATTTTGCACAGACATACGCCACTTAGTGTTGAGAATAGAATCTCTCCCTGGTTCTGTTTACTTTTCACAGCTGGGTTCTCACCTGGGAACTGGGAAGATCCACGTTGTTGACTAGTGCTTCGTCTCGGGGTCGTACTGATGTATCCACGAATTGTCTCCTGTTACCATGTCCAGACTCCAGAAGTCAGATTTTCTTTCGGAAATGGGTGCGCTGGTCCACCGTATTCTGTTTTTTTTTGTGTTCTTCTCTGTGTATGGGGCATTTCCAAGAGATGTGACGTTTCCTCTCTCTCTCTCTCTCTCTCTCTCTCTCTCTCTCTCTCTCTCTCTCTCTCTCTCTCTCTCTCTCTCTCTCTCTTCTCACACCTCCACTCTCTCTCTCCTTCTCTCACACACCATACCACACCTTCTCCTCCTCTCCCCCTCTCCCCAAAAAAGAACTGCCCGTGATACCTCCAGATGAGATCATCACAGCATCCTGCATTGATATAAAGGTCATTCTTGAGTCCTTCTTGAAGACAGACTGTTCCTCAGAGACGTTTTCCGGCGTAACGATCATGGCCAGTCAACACCTATAGCGGTCATCGTCTTCTAACATTGTCTGGCCGGACTGGACCTGTCTGAACCACCGTAAAACAGTGGCATTTGACAGCGACTGGACCTTCTGAACCACAGTAAAACAGTGGCATTTGACAGCGACTGGACCTTCTGAACCACAGTAAAACAGTGGCATTTGACAGGACTGGACCTGTTTGTCTGAACGCCAGTAAAACAGTGGCATTTGACAGGGACTGGACCTGTCTGTCTGACCGCCGTAAAACAGTGGCATTTGACAGAGACTGGACCTGTCTGAACCACCGTAAAAACAGTGGCATTTGACGAGACTGAACATGTCTGAACCACAGTAAAACAGTGGCATTTGACAGCGACTGGACCTTCTGAACCACAGTAAAACAGTGGCATTTGACAGCGACTGGACCTGTCTGAACCACAGTAAAACAGTGGCATTTGACAGAGACTGGACCTGTCTGAACCACAGTAAAACAGTGGCATTTGACAGCGACTAGACCTTCTGAACCACAGTAAAACAGTGGCATTTGACAGCGACTGGACCTTCTGAACCACAGTAAAACAGTGGCATTTGACAGAGACTGGACCTGTCTGAACCACAGTAAAACAGTAGCATTTGACAGCGACTGGACCTTCTGAACCACAGTAAAACAGTGGCATTTGACAGCGACTGGACCTTCTGAACCACAGTAAAACAGTGGCATTTGACAGGACTGGACCTTCTGAACCACAGTAAAACAGTGGCATTTGACAGCGACTGGACCTGTCTGAACCACAGTAAAACAGTGGCATTTGACAGAGACTGGACCTGTCTGAACCACAGTAAAACAGTGGCATTTGACAGAGACTGGACCTGTTTGTCTGAACCGCCGTAAAACAGTGGCATTTGACAGGACTGGACCTGTCTGTCTGGACCGCCGTAAAACAGTGGCATTTGACAGAGACTGGACCTGTCTGAACCACCGTAAAAACAGTGGCATTTGACAGAGACTGAACATGTCTGAACCACCGTAAAACAGCGGCTTTTGACCGAGACTAGACCTGTCTAAACCACCGTAAAAAAAACACGTGGCATTTGACAGAGACTGGGCCTGTCTCTCTGAACCACCGTAAAACAGTGGCGTTTGACCGAGACTTACTCCGTAACAATGTTTTAAACTTTCAAAGCACTCCTGAACAGCTTTCCCTTGACAAGAAACCGTAACAAATCGTGGCTCCAAACAATCTCTTTACGAAAGGTCAACGATCTTGCGAGGACACCCATTTTCCTTCCTTGCCAGACAAATTGACGCATGAAGCAAAAATGGTCCCGTGGAATTGAATGAATTTTTTTGTCATAAGAATCACGAAACTGATCGCCGATATGATGTAAAGGACAAAGTGATGATTTCATTAGATCCCCAGGTTGCAACTTTATGCATGCCCTTTGGTGTGTGTGTGTGTGTGTGTGTGTGTGGTGTGTGTTGTGGGTGTGTGTGTGTGTGTGTGTGTGTGTGGTGTGTTGTGTGTGTGTGTGTGTGTGTGTGTAGGTGTGCGTGCGTGCATGCTTGCATCTGTGGACAGATGTTTGTCCTCGTGTGTGTGTGTGGTGCGTGTGTGTGTGTGTGTGTGTGTGTGTGTGTGTGTGTGTGTGTGTGTGTGTGTGTGTGTGTGTGTGTGTGTGTGTGTGTGGTGTAAGAGAGAGAGGGAGAGAGAGAGAGACAAGAGAAGACAAGACAAGACAAAATTCTTTATTTACGAGGATAATAGATAAGCACTGACATGGGTTGGTTTTTTTTGCTTCCAGTCCTCGCCCTGAGTAGGGACTACAACATGCAGTGAAATGAAATAATGTAAAAAGCAAACAAGCAAACAAAGCGGTCATGTAATCATAATGGAACATCAAATGAAAATACAAGAGAAATGAAAAAAAAATAATAATAAAAACAAACAAAGAATGAAAATAAAAATGAAAATAATAATTAAGGGGGAGGAGAGAGTAGGGGGGGGGCTGAGCTGGGGGAATATATGGAAATGTACAACAACGTACAAAATTAGCATGTATAAAAACAGACAGTAAAATGAATATGACAAAGTACGTACATAATTTGAAACACACACATACACGCACGCATGCACGCACAGAGAAGAGAGGAAGAGAGAGAGAGTGAGAGAGAGAGAGAGAGAGAGAGAGAGAGAGGGGGGTAGGGAGGGAGAGGGGAGAGAGAGAGAGAGAGAGAGAGGGAGGGGAGAGAGAAGAGAGAGAGAGAGAGAGAGAGAGAGAGAGAGAGAGAGAAGAGAGAGAGAGAGAGAGAGAGAGAAGAGAGAGAGAGCAAGCAAGGCACAACATGTAATCATTTTCCGTAAGACATGAAAATACGTAGAAGGTATTTAGGAAAGTGAGATGGAATTCGATGGGGGGTGGGGAAGCAAAAGCAAAAAAAAAAAAAGAGAGAGAGAGAGAGAGAGGAAACCACTCATAGAAAAGATCATGTTAAAGACAAACACATCAATAATATGTGCAATATAAGACAGGAAAGAGCTGATTAAGAATAATGAAACATACATATCATACAATTATATGAGCAAAATCATGATGAGACAAGGAGAGCATGTACTTGAAGGCGCTTGTGTGTTGTGTGTGTGTGTGTGTGAGAGAGAGAGAGAGAAGAGAGAGAGAGAGAGAGAGAGAGAGAGAGAGAGAGAGAGAGAGAGAGAGAGGGACGGAGACAGACAGACAGACAGACAGACAGAGACAGAGACGCAGGAGCGAAAGGAGTGCAGGGAAGAGAGAGAGAGTGAGTGAGTGAGTGAGTGAGTGAGTGTGTGAGTGAGTGAGGTGGCGAGTGAGTGAGTGTGTGCGTGCGCGGGCATCTCTCTCTCTCTCTCTCTCTCTCTCTCTCTCTCTCTCTCTCTCTCTCTCTCTCTCTCTTTTTTTTTTTTCTCTCTGACTGTGTGTGTGTGTGTGTGTGTGTGTGTGTGTGTGTGTGTGTGTGTGTGTGTGTGTGTGTGTGTGTGGTGTGTCTGTCTGTCTGTCTGTCTGTCTGTCTGTCTGTGCCTGTGTCTGTGTGTCTATGTGTTCGTTCCGAATTTTCAGCTGAATAAACACGCCTCAGACATACAGAAAGAAAACTTTCTTCGAAGTGCTGAAGTCAGCACCCAGACAGCAGCGAGCATTTTTATGCAGTGACAGCAAAACAGCTTCTGCTCGGTGACAACAGTTCTTGCGTCAGGTTCCCATGCTGGAAAGCTTATACACGGTGCAAAATCAATGACTCGTAGATGACAAAGACCTATTTCTGGTGCTAAACAACGAGTGAAAGGTCTGAAATAGAACCTTGAACACCATTCCGTGGTATACTGACAAAAAGAAAACAACAGGAGGCGCAAGTCCTGTTTTCGTTTGAATACAGTTCATGTTTCTAACGGTCATAGAAAATAAATTGTGAAACAAACACTCTGTAATCCTATGACTGGTTCTGGTTCCACGGTTTGGGTTTTGACGGTCCATCCACGCATGATTGCATTTGAGGTGTCTGGCCACTGAGCCTCGAGAGAGAAAGTCGGCAGACGAATGACAAACAGCTCATTAGTAAAACTTAACGTTTCCTTTTATGAACAGTATCTATTGTCTGGGTTTGTTTAGGTATGCTTGCTTGCTTGAAGGAGGGGGGTAGGGGTGGGGATCGGTTAAGGGGGGGGGGGGGATTACTCGTTATTCCAACGTTAGCAGCGTGCGCAACGGTTTCTGCGATGTGGGTGGATGATGGTTCGGGCAAGTTATACAGGAGGAGAGAGAGAGAGAGAGAGAGAGGAGAGAGAGAGAGAGAGAGAGAATCAAGACTCAAGACTCAAATGTTTTATTCTTAAAGGCCATAGCCCCTTAGAATGGGGATGCACATCATAAATCATGTGGAAAATTGATCTTGGTATTCTTTATGTTACATTACATAGTTCGCTTTTTGAATGCTTTTATTAAATAAATCGCTAACTGTTTAACCGTGTTTTCATTTGATGACGACATTAACAAGGTTAATTTGAAAAGGCATGGGTTATTGAAGTACTTTCTTGAGATGAATCTTCTAGTTCGTCTAGTATGAAGCAATACAAAATGAACTTCATCCTCTTTTGCATTTCGACACAAAGGACAGATCAAATTTCCACTACATGACTGTCTATAACGAAAATAATGAGCAAAGAGATCGGAAACACCAAATCTAAACTTAGCCATGATGCGTTTTAAATGTTTGTCCATTTTCATTGATATATATACAGGTAAACATCGTAGATTATTAAACGTTTTATATAATTCAAATCTGTCACTGTTCTGTACATGACAATTCCAATTTTGCCAACTGCAATCAACGAGTCTTTCTCGGAATACCTGGATAAAAGCACTCATATCACCAACACCTTGGTTCATCCATACAAATCCGAACCATATTCACACAGTTTCACTCTCACATTAGTCACCCAGTTTTTCTTACCTCTGTCGTCCAGTTCTAACAACATTCGATATGCTTTACATGGAGAGAGAGAGAGAGAAGAGAGAGAGAGAGAGAGAGAGAGAGAGAGAGAGAGAGAGAGAGAGAGAAGAGAAGAGAGAGAGAGAGGAGAGGAGGAGAGAGAACAGAAAGAGACACAAGAGGGGGGTGCGCGCAGGGACAGGAGGAGGGGAGAAGGACAGAGACAGGCAGACTAACAGACAGACAGAGAGAAAATCGGCGCGTGTGTGTTCAGAGAATATTTAACAACATGTCAGTCTTCCTCCCTCTCCCTCCCTCCCTCCCTCCCTCCCTCTCTCTCTCTCTTCTCTCTCTATTCTCTTCTCTCTCTCTCCTCTCTCTCTCTCTCTCTCTCTCTTCCTCTCTCTCTCTCTCTCTCTCCTTTCTCTCATCCCTCTCTCCTCATTCTCTTCTCTCTATCTCCTTCTCTCTCTCCTCTCTCTCTCTCTCTCCCCTCCTCCCCCCTCCCCCCATATTTTCTTTTCTATCTTACTAGAGGTTTTTTTTTTCCTCTGTACGACGCCACCAGTCCTTTGATTTGATATGAAGTATGTGACTTTCAAACAGCGCCCTCGTTCCACTAGTGGCTGCCCGGCTTTCCCACTAAGTCAATTTAGCCCATCAAAAAGACCTCTCTCTACCTCTCTCCCTTCTCCTCTCTCTCTCTCTCTCTCTCTCTCTCTCTCTCTCTCCTCTCTCTCTCTCTCTCTCTCTCTCTCTTCCTCCCTCCCTCGTCTCTCTTTCCCACAATTCTCACAAGCATTTTGTTACACACACGCACGCGCGCACAGACTCACAAACACACGCGCACACACACACACACACACACACACACAACACACACACACACACACACACACACACACACCACCGCACACACACACACACTCGCAGACACACACACACACACGCACTCACACTCACACGCGCGCGCGCGCACACACACACACACACACACAACACACACACACACACACACACACACACACACACACATACGTTTTTGTATGACATAACTTGTGAGGACGCTCTCATACACACTGTCTCGTTTTGCCTACCTTATGAGGGCTTGAAAATGAAAACTGTATCAACTGTCCTAAGGTCGTCACTATCTCGGAGGAACAGGTCGTCTGAAATGTTGTTTGTTTGTTTCTTTGTTTCTGTGTCAGATATCCAAGATTTTCGAAGTGCCCCCTCTAGGACTGTAAAGTGTATACCTAAACCTCACCACACGCCTTTCCTTTTATTGAGCACATTACACCTTCAGATGACACCGTGGTTTATACACGGATGAGGCAACACGCGCGCAAACACACACACACACACACACACACACACAACACACACACACACACACACACCACACACACACAACACACACCACGCACGCACGCACGCACGCATGCACAGCACACATACACGCACGCATGCACAGCACACATACACCACATGCACAGCACACATACACGCACACGGAGGCAAGCACCTCGCGCGCGCGCGTACACTCACGCACACGCACACACACACACACAACACACACACACACACACACACACACACACACACACAACACACACACACACACACACACACACACACACACCCCCACACCACACAAAATCACACACAACACACCTACACACGCACACCACACACTACACACACACACACACACACACACACACACACACACACACACACACACACACAACACACACATACACATCACACTACACACACACACCACACACACACACACGCACACGCACACCACAACACAACACAACACACCGCGACCACCACGCACGCACGCACGCACGCACAACACACACACACACACACCACACACACACACCACACACACACACACACACATCCACACACACACACAACACACACACACACACACACACACACACCACACCACACACACACACAACACACACACACACACAACACAACACAACACAACACAACACAACAACACAACAACACAACACACACACACACACACACACACACACACACACACACACACACACATACACACCAGCGTCTATCCGTCCTGCGCTTACCTGTGTTGCTAACTGTCGTCTCGTCTCTCTCTCTCTTCTCTCTCTTCTCTCTCTCTCTCTCTCTCTCTCTCTCTCTCTCTCTCCTCTCTCTCCTCTCTCTCTCTCTCTCTCTCTCTCTCTCTCTCTCTCTCTTCGCTTTCTCAAAATAAGAAGAAAAAAAAAAACTTAAAAAAAAAGAAAACAGAAAGAAAGAAAACCGTTGCACATTAGGGCCTAACATCTAACGGGGAGCGCACTTTGGTTCTGGCTACCCGCTGAAGATCCATGGCCTGTTTGGGGAGGGAGAATATTGGTTTAATGAAAATAACCTGTAATGGCTGGCAGACGAGCCGTGCGCTTCAAAGCAAACACAGTGCGGCTTCACTGCTGTGACTCTCTCTGTCTCTGTCTCTGTCTGTCTGTCTGTCTGTCTGTCTCTCTCTCTCTCTCTTCTCTCTCTCTCTCTCTCTCTCTCTCTCTCTCTCTCTCTCTCCCTCCCTCCCTCCCTCCCTCCCTCCTCCCTCCCTCCCTCCCTCTCTCTCTCTTCTCTCTCTCTCTCTGCTTTTTCCTTTTCGCACGGTCCAGTCCTTGACCCCATACCGTACCTGACTCTGAGGCAGACCTCATGTTTGTTTGTTTGTTTTTTCTGTGCAAGCGCGATCCACATGACACTTCATTTTCTGTCGTCTGCTTGACTTTTCACTCAATATCCTTGGGCTCTACCAATGGCGTTAAAAACACCAACGGTCATGCATCACTCTGCTAGTTTCGCTAACATGTGGCATTCAACTCATTTACTGACCCCAATTCCAGGAAAAAATTATCTTTTTCACATTCAAAATGTGTTGTTGTTGGGTGTGGTTTTTTTCACAGAGCCAGGGCGATTTTCATCTGTTCAAACTTTGTTGTTACAACTTGACCTTTGCTGTAACCCCGAACTCTGACCTGTACTAGGGGAGGGGGGGGAGGAGATGCCGTCACGGCTATATCCTGGGAAGTCGTGATTAAATTTGCTTTTTGAAATGTACCTCAATTGCATACACTTTTTTCTTTGCAAACATATGGATGTAAGCAAACAAGAAGGAATACTAATTGAGCTAGGAATACTAATTGAGCTAGGAATACTAATTGAGCCTATATTCTTTAATGAAAAGGAAAAAATAAGACAATGATGATTTTCTTTGAGAGATGGGCAGAACTAAAAAAAATGAATCTGAATGCTGAGTTAAGCTAGTTCTTATGTACGAACTGTTGACACAAAAATAGCCAGCAGCCTTAACTTCATGGAGCGTGCAGTATGTATTCAATCCATCCACACACAAAAAAACCATGTAAACAAATACCATTCCAAGTGAAACTAATACAGTGGTACTTGCACAAAACACAAACAACTTCTACTCAGGGCAGAGGTTTAAAGGTGTATGATGAAATTTTAATGATGAAGCTAGAAAAATTTTTAATAAAACCATTCGTAAAACGGGAAGACATATTGAAGACGCCGACCGACTGGCAATAATTTCTATAAAGGGTTCAAAATAGAAAGGACACAGAAAAGAAAATGGTTCTAAATAAGAATAGGCCACAAAATACTAATGACAATCAGCATTGAAAACATGGGTATAACAGACAATAATGGATGATTTTTTGGTCAAAGGGCAGAGAACAGTATCAAACACTATTCGTATAATTGTCAGCACTTCCTTCTCTTCTGGACAGCAATTCCAACATACTTTTAAGGGAAAATGTGAAGCTGCCAATCGTTAAACCTAAGTACTGAACTGTTTCGTTTTTGAAACAGACGATCACAGTAAAACCGATGAAGTGCTTGATCTTATTCTCGGAGAATTCTTTTTTATGCAGACATAAATTGAATTTTTAAAAAACACCAGTTCTCAATATTTTCGTAAAAGAACTAAAAGTAAGAAATAAAAAAGGTAAAATACAAATACAAGCACGTGCAATGCTTCAATTTCGAAAGAAAATTTAAGAAGGGTGGGGGGGAGGCGGAATATCCAGTGGTAGAGCCCGGACTCGTAATCTTGGTGACCCTGGGGTTGCGGGTTCGAATCTCTGCCGGGCCGTTTCGGTACAGGGGATTTTTCCCTCGGAGTTAACATTGGTTCTGACTCCATTTCCCATACAGTCCTTCGAATGAGACTATAAACCGAGGTTCCGTTTGTGAACGCACGCATAACATCTTGCACGCACGTAAAATCGCATCACCAACTTTCGGAAGAGAAGGCCAGTTGGTATGGATGACACGTTGCACACAGTATGCACCTTCTCCGAAGCTGGAGTATGGCTGCCTTAATGGCAGGGTTAAAAAAACGGTCATACACACAAACCTCCACCCCCTTTGTTAGGTAGATGGGGTTAATCCTGGCCTGTCTATACAGGGAGTGTCCTCAGGAGTATCAGCCTGCGTACGCAGAAGAAGAAGAAGAACGACAATAAGTCCCATACATAATCAACGAACAAGTAGGGTAACTCCTGCTCCCATGACGAAATAAATACAGGGCCATTTTTTCAAACGATTGCTGCTTACGACACCGAATCGCCTAGCAGCAATGACAACGAAGAGCACACAGAACAAATAAGGAGACATCCCATAATATTATATAAGATTAATAGAAAATACGGCCTAAAACTCACAAACGTTTAGACATTTTTATTATGTAACAGTAGCTCTCGACTAATCACAATGATTAAACGCAATAATATTACATCTTGTCTGCACTGCTTTTGCTTGTCCTTTTTTTTGTGGGGGTGGGGTGGGGGGGGGGGGGGGGGGGGGGGGGAGAGGGACGTTATTTCATTTGAACTCGAAATGTTACAATATCATTTTCCACTTAAATGTGTGTTTTATGTCTTATGGAAATGAACATAGAGTTTCTTTCGTTTGTTTGGTAAACATCACTCCTAAAAATCTATGAGAATTTGTTTTTATTCGTATTCCTTGCCTTCATTTGGATGTCAGTTTGAACATAAAACAATGTCCATTAGACATACGAATGCATTGTTCCTGCTGTGAAATTGTTGTTGGTTGATTCGTTTATTGTTTGTATGGATAAGATTTGCTGCTTGCGCTAAAATGAGCATTGTACTTCCGTATAAGATGATCTGTGTGTACCCGGAGTACTAGTGTACTGTAAAAATTTCATTCAAATTCGGTCACGATAATTAGAAAGATTTCTTGTGATCTCTGGCCCTGACAAGGACTTCTTTTGTTGTATTTTCTTGTGTAGTTAAACGTGAGAAATAATCAGGCTGCGTTAACAGCATCTGA
Organism: Conus ventricosus; assembly: GCA_018398815.1. Classification (NCBI taxonomy): domain Eukaryota; kingdom Metazoa; phylum Mollusca; class Gastropoda; order Neogastropoda; family Conidae; genus Conus; species Conus ventricosus. The sequence goes on along the minus strand of CM031600.1, from coordinate 45,958,693 downwards.
ATTTTATAGGTAAATGTTTACTTTCTCTCTCTCTCTCAAGTCTCTGCGCCTCATCTCTCTTCATTCTGTAGAATCTCGTTTGGCGTCTCCTCTGCTTTTTTGATTGTCTCTCTCTTCTTCTCCTCTAAGCATCTCTCTCCTCTCTCTCTCTGTCTGTTCTTCTGTCTTGTCTTCTGTCTCTCTCTCTCCTCGGTCTGTCTGTCTGTCTGTCTGTCTGTCTCTCTCTCTTCTCTCTCTCTCTCTCTCTCTTCTCTCTCTCTCTCTCTTTTTCTCTTCTCTGTCTCGTCGTCCGTCTTGCTGTCGTCTCTCTCTCTCTCTTCTGTCTCTCTCTCTCTCTCCTCCTCTCTCTCTCCTCTCTCTCTTTTTCTCTTCTCTGTCTGTCTGTCTGTCTGTCTCTCTCTCTCTCCCCTCTGTCTCTCGTCTGTCTGTCTGTCTGTCTCTCTCTCTCTCTCTCTCTCTCTCTCTCTCTCTCTTCTCTCTCTCTCTCTCTCTCTCTCTCTGTCCGTCCGTCGTGTCTGTCTGTCTGTCTATCTATCTTTCCACCCCCCCCTCTCTCTCTCTCTCATTCTCTCACTCACTCCTGTCTGTCTGTCTACCTATCTGTCTGTATGTATGTATGTATATCTCTATCTCTGTCTGTCTGCCCCCCCCCCCCCCCCCCCCCCCTCCTTGTGTGTGTGTGGGGCATGCGAGCGTACGTGTGTGCGTGCGTGCGTGTGTATGTGTGTGCGCGCGCTTTGTGTGTTGTGTGTTTTGTGTGTACGTGTGTGTGTGTGTATGTGCGTGCGTGGGGTGTGTGTGTGTGTCTGTGGGGGGGGGGGGGGGGCGTGTATGCAGGGCGCATGCGCAGTACGATCTTCTGACTAAAGCTAGGTGCATCTGTGAGTGTAATAGAGAATAGACATGATTAGCGGTTTGGGCTTAAACTGTAACTGTGGATTCGGACCCAAGCTTTTTCCCCGGCTTTTTTCAGCTCGCCCTTTCACTAAACCTCGATGTTTGTTCCATCAGTTCATCGTGGCCAGTGTTTACCTATCCGCCCTTTCCACTAAACCTCCGATCTTTGTTCCATCAGTTCATCGTGGCCAGTGTTTACCTATCCGCCCTTTCCACTAAACCTCCGATCTTTGTTCCATCAGTTCATCGTGGCCAGTGTTTACCTATCCGCCCTTTCTGCTAAACCTCCGATCTTTGTTCCATCAGTTCATCGTGGCCAGTGTTTACCTATCCGCCCTTTCTGCTAAACCTCCGATCTTTGTTCCATCAGTTCATCGTGGCCAGTGTTTACCTATCCGCCTGGCAAAGATGTCTACCCCTCTTCCCCCCCCCCCCTCCCCCCCCCCTACCCCCTACCCCCCAATCTCTCTCACCCTCTTCCCTCCCCGACCTCTTTCCCTGGACTTTCTAACTAATTATTCCAACACACGAGGCCTCATTAGGGAAGCGGAAGACGCGATTCCACCGTGGTGATGGCCCTGTTGAGGTTGGGTTTTCTTTTTCAGGTTTTTTTTTTCCTACTCGGGAAATCCTGTACGCCTTCGCCGATTCTCTCTCTCTCTCTCTCTCTCTCTCTCTCTCTCTCTCTCTCTCTCTCTCTCTCTCTCTCTCTCTCTCTCTCTCTCTCTCTTTATCATCTCTCTTCTCTTCTCTCTCTCTCTCTCTCTCTCTGTGCCCGTGTTGAATCATACTTTTGTAAAAACTGTTGGCAACAGTCGTGTAATTGTGACTGGACAAGTTACGGGAAATGGAGTAAAGTCTTCTGAGCGCGCGTGGGTGGGGAGTGGGGAGTAGGGTGGAAGGAAGGAGCCGTGTTTGGTGCGCGCTCGCATGCATGTGTGTGCGCGCGCGCGCATGTGTGTGTGTGTGTGTGTGTGTGTGTGTGTGTGTGTGTGTGTGTGTGTGTGTGTGTGTGTGTGTGTGTGTGTGTGTGTGTCCCTGTCCGTTTTTGTTTCGTTTGGCTATCAGAGTGGATTTTCTGACGAGTTCCTAACGGGAGACGAACCATGTACCCAGGATACCTTAGTTTCTTAGCTAAATGGGCTATCCATTTGGCCCCCTTTCCACCTCGCCATTTCATCGCGTTCCAAGCCTCAGTACCGTTTTCTTCACTCACACACACACACACACACACACACACACACACACACACACATCACACACACACACACACACACACACACACACACACACACACACACACATTTCTCTTACCTATACACGTGATGCTGTTGAAACAAATAAAACAAGAACCTGCATTTGAATCTTTCGTCTGTCTATCGCACGATTATTGAACACACACACACACACACACACACACACACACACACACACACACACACACACACACACACACACACACTTTATTGTGTGGATGCTGTAAAATGCTTCCATGCAACATGTTTTCACTACAAACACCCGAAAAGATCGACAAGATAATCGACACACACCACCACACCACCAGCCTCCCCCAAACCCGCCACCACCACCACACCAGCACAACAAAAGGATAAGGAGCAAAGAGCACAGAATTCACAGAATCACCTTTTGATGTGAGAAGCAAAACATTTCTAAAGGACAGGACGGGTTGCAGGATTCCTCTTCTGCTTGCACGCGGCAAAAACTCCAGCTGACCGAAAATCGAACTTTCCACAGAGCTTCCATCCCTATACTACGACCCCCTCCTCCTTCCCCCCCCCCCCCCCCCCCTTCCCTTCCTCATCCGTTTACCTCTCCTCCCCCCAACCCTCTTCGTCCTGTGAACCCAGTCAGAGCATGGTGAATGACGCTCCCAACACAATTCTTTCTTCTCTCGTCTCCTTCAGTAGTTGTTTTTTTTTTTTTTTTTTTACAAATTCCTCCAGTTTTGTTTTTATTTTTTGTTTGTTTTTTTTTCCCTTTTACCCTTTGCCAGCAGCGGAAACCCAGCTCGGAACAACAGGCACAGACCACATACAAGTACCGGCTCGTTAAACGGGGCGAGTTGTGGGGAAACGTGGGGAAACCACACTTAAGAAACAAACAGAGATAGCAAGGAAAGTTTGCGTGTGGGGGAGGGAAACCACACTTAAGAAACAGAGATGGCAAGGAATGTTTGTGTGTGTGTGTGCCCCCCCCCCCCCCTTTACCCTCCCCCTCCCCCTCCCATTTTAGCCAACAGCGAAAACCCAGCTTGTTACAACAGGCAGAGACACACAGGTCTAATGCCTCGTGAGAAAGGGGCCAAGTTGTTGGAAGGAAAACGTAGGGAACCACACTTAACAAAACAGACAGAGATGGCAAGGTGTTTTGTTTTGTTTTTTTCCCCCTTAGACTGCGAAAATACGTGTGTATGTATCCTGGCCTCGTTAATGTTTCCCTGTCTAAAAGACACGAAGGAGCAGTTCTGTTCCACGCCACCAACATGTTATTTTCTCAACCTAATCGCACACTGAAACGTTTTCATTTCGTGAGCTTGTGTTTTCCTGGTACACTGTGCCTGGCTCTCAAGAAACGATTGATAAATGAATGAAATAATGAACGAACGAACGAACGAACGAACAAACGAGTGAACGTATGATTGATTGAATGAATGAATGAATGAATGAATGAATGAATGAATGAATGAATGAATGATATGAATGAACGATTGTATGAGTGAATGAATGAATGAATGAATGAATGAATGAATGAATGAATGAATGAATGAATGATGAATGAATGAATACAATACAATACAATACAGACAACAGTCCTCCATGTTCTAATCCTTGACAAGCTTACAAATAAACCAGAGGCCTACAGCAGGTGATCTTCATTACAATATTGCCCACATCACACAGGTAGAGACAGAAAGAAGGAACCAGACAGAGACCTACACAGAACCAGAGCTGGGGGGGGGGGGGGGGGGGGTCAGAGGCTGGAGGATGACTTTCGTTCTCTGTCTGTCTGTCTGTCTCTTCTCTCTCTCTCTCTCTCTCTCTCTCTCTCTCTCTCTCTCTCTCTCTCTCTCCACACACACACACACACACACACACACACACACACACACACACACACACACACACACACACACGCGTGTTTGCTTACCTCTTCTATTACTTTGAACAACATGAGAGCCTAAAAGGACCCAGCACAGGGAAGGCAGAAGAACGCAAGTGATATGAAGCCAAGCAAGCAACGTACAGATTCCCTGACAAGACAGAGGAACGCGTCCACCGCCTACTCCCCCCCCCCCCCCCCCCCCACACCACCACCACCACCATCCCCCTCCCTCCCGCCTCACCCCAAGTTTTCTTGGACGATAATACCCGTCTGCCATGACAGCTGAATACGAATGATGCCGGAATAAGAAGATAAACGCATTCCGCAATCGCTGTCACTTCACCTCCCCGCCGGCCCAGTCTCCTGCCGCTGTTGGAACAGACTTGTTGTACAGAGACGTTGTACAGCTGAGTCAATCAACTGATCGAAAAACCGAG